>MU400381.1:0-682580 GCA_022578955.1 Hypoxylon sp. FL1857
AACCCTAACCCTAACCCTAACCCTAACCCTAACCCTAACCCTAACCCTAACCCTAACCCTAACCCTAACCCTAACCCTAACCCTAACCCTAACCCTAACCCTAACCCTAACCCTAACCCTAACCCTAACCCTAACCCTAACCCTAACCCTAACCCTAACCCTAACCCTAACCCTAACCCTAAATTTTTCTTATAATGGTTTTAATTTTTATAAAATTAATTTTTATAATAATTTTAAGTTTTAAAAAAAACTTTAAAAAAAGCTTTAAAGTTAAAAAGTTACCATATAAAATACCTTTTTACTTTAATTTTTAATAACTTAAATTATATATATTATATTAAAATATACGTAATTAAAATACCTTTTAAATGATATTAATTATATAAAATATATTTAAATATTCGTAAAATTATTCATATTTAAAAATAAAACTTTACTTTTTAAATTTTATCGATAATATTTATATAATATAAATAAATTATAAATATTATATAATATATATAACGTTACTTTAAAATAATTATAAATTCTAAATTATAAATTTTTATAAAATTTTAATATAAATTTCCGGAAAAATATAAAACTAAAAAATATATATTAAATAATCGTTAATAATTAATAAAATTAACGAAATTATATATATAAAATTAAGTAAAATATAAAATAATATATATATAAAAGGAAAATAAAAAAAAAGAAAGAAATATAAAAGTAAAAAACTTTTTCTCGTAAAAATTAACATTATTAATTCATTATAAAACTTTAAATTTAATTTTAATATAATAAAAATTTTTCATATATAATAAACATAAATTTATTAACATATTTAAACGTTTTAAAATTTTTAATATAACGTAAATATTATTAAATCTTTTCCATTTTTAAAAAAATAATTAACTTTAATATAATTTACCTTTTTTTATTTAAATATTATAACTTTAATTAATTATTTAATTTTTCATAATAAATTTTTTATTATTTTATAATTAATATTATTAATTAACCATTAATTAATATTAAATAAATAAAATTTATTAATATAATAAAACTTAAATTATTATATAATATATAATAATAAATTATTAATTAATTATATATAAAAAAAAAGAAAATTTAAATATAAAAATAAAAGTTTATATAATTGATTATATAATTATATTTTTAATAAATATATAATATTTTTTAAATAAAATAATAATTTTTCATAAATTTAAAACATTTTTAATTTAAGAAAATTTTATTCTTTTAATAAAATTACGGTTAATTTCATAAATTTCAGCCGGAACTCATTTAAACGATAACTTCGTTTACATTTTCTATTATTAACCCCATTGAACCAAAACTTTTTTCCTTCTTTTATTCCCTTTTTTCCCTTTATTTGGAGCATCATTTACATCCTCGTCGGCATTTGGTCCTGTCGCAGCTGGCCCAGATCCATTCGATTGGCCCCACGCGGAACCGATATTCCTTGGAGTCCCAGTATCTCTACGTACACTCCCAGTCCCGTAGCCGAAGATAGTGGTTGTAGGCTTAGGTGCGGAAGGGAGAGCTGGAAATGCTTCATCACGGTTGGCAGGTTTTACAGCTCGAGATGGGGCTTGCGCTCCCCCATTAGAGCCCCATAAAGCTGTTGCGGAGGGTCGCGTCGAGCCGCTTGTGCTAGTACTAATAGGAGGCAAAGCAGGAAAAGACGCAGTCGGAGGCGGGGGTTGGGTGCGGGAGGAACCCGCATTAGAAAATAGAGTCGATGACTGCCCTGCACTTGACCGTCGTGACTGCTGAGTAGAGTTCTTCAGCTTAAGTACTCTTGTGGTATGTCTTTGGGACGGAGCCACTGCCGCAGTAACAGGAGAGCTTGCAGCCGCAGTTGCCCAACCCGTGCTAGAGGTCGTCGCGCCGTGCATACCACTTAACCCGGGCAGCGTTGGATAATCTTCATTTATCGCCCTCCAGTCATTCCATGCTTTCCGTAACCTGTCGCCTTTGTTTTTGTCCTCGAAAAGGTCGGCGGTCTCGCGGACAAGTGTGCCAAGAGCGGATGAGGAAGTATCCGAAAACAGTGAAAAGAGGGCATCCACAAAGGCCGCAGCCGACACCTTATCCTGTTTGTAGGAAGATATATTCCTTCTAAAGGCAGCAATCTTATCTCGATCGTTTTGAAGAAGGTTTGAGGCTCGTTCAATTACGGCGGAATGCCGCAGGAGGCGGACGCGATCCTCCGGTGAGAGGTTCGGGTCCGTAAGACTTAACCCTCCCATTTCGGCAATGGGCTCCGCGACAGCGCCGGAGACTGGAGTTGAAGCGGAGCCATCGGGGGTGCGCTGACCTGTTTGATCAGATGGAGCAGCCCTATTTGAGGATGATGATGCTGATAACTGGCCGCCAAAAGTCCTGTTCGAGACCGACTGCGAGGAATGTATCGCCATTTGTCTTTGGAAAGCAAGCTCGTCCCGTCGAAGCGGCTGAGCTGAGCTGACTGGGAGCGGTTCCGCATTCGGATCACGGCCCCTCCCTCGTCTCTCCCTTTCCCTATCTCCGTCTCCGTCTCGGTGAGAGCCGCCCCCTCGCCTTGGTTGCTGGTAAGGCTGGCGATAGTCGAAGCTGGAGATATCAACAAGCCGGGCGTCGCGTCTTACATCTTTGGACAAAGAGTTCCCATGCTCGCTGAGCTGATGAGCTTTCAAGTCTATTTCAGACCCGAAGACGACAAATTTCTTTTCTAGGCATTCGCGGTCGAGGCACAGGAAATGGTCCTTCTTGAAGTGTTCCTCCAAAGCGTTGTAATCGCGGTAGTAGTGAGGTTGACGGGGATCTTGCCGGTCGCAGAGGAAGCAGCGCTCGTGCTTGTTTCTGCAATGCTCATAGAGTTTGTCGTCGTCATAGAACCTCTGGCCGCAAAAGGCGCATAGTGGATGACCCTTGAAGCCCGTCTGATCCAGAGCACCGGGGCGGTCGTCTCCATGTCGCATATGTCTCTCCAGCTCCTTATCGGTGAACAACTCATGCTCGTGGGTGAAAACCTTCTTGTTCCTTGTACATAAATCACACATCTTCTTGTGGTGCGTACTGCGTACGTGTCGATGCAGGTCAGGCCAGCCAAGGCCGGCGAAGTCGCAAGAAACGTCCGGACAGTTGTACCGCAGGAGCAAGACGGTGTCCCCAACTATGTCTTCATTTGTGTACCGGATTCCGATATTATCGTCGGTACTCGTAACATCAACATCGGAGTAGTCTTGGTATCTTTTCACGGCATCATCTGTGAAGATGACAAACGGGGCAACAGTCTGTAAATATGACATAGTTAGCATCCAAAGCTCCAGGAAGTGGGGGAGGCAGAGCGAAGAGAAGGGGGGGGTTGCCGTACTCTACAGTGTGCGCACTCCTTATTCTTGTACAGCGCCCTCATGCGCAGGGCACATATGTGACAAGTCCTATGGTTGCAAGGAGCAATAGACTGGTGGATGACGGGGCTTGCACAAATGAAGCACACCTCTGCTTCTACGTCTTCTTCGTCCCGGTTAGATTCGCTACTCCTGACGGGAACAGGAGGCTGTGGCAAAAGCTGTGCCGGCTTGCCTGGGCCCGGCTGAGGAACAGACGTAGTGGAAGAGGCCGGCGGTGTTGCCTGCTCATTACTTCCCCTACCTCTCCCACGTTGCGCCCTGCCTTGTCCTCCGCGTTTAGCGCCCGAATCCCCCTGTCCACGACCCCTACTCCTTCCTCTGGCATTACGCTCGCCTCGACCGCGGCTTGGCCCAGCTTCAGAAGAGCCCGAAGTTCCATTTGGGGCATCCATCGCGACTTGGGTAAAGGGGTGTTGTATGTTTGAGAATGGTTGAGGGTGTGGCTAAGCACCTTCAAATACGTCAGAGAATACTATCTCGGGCGACGGCAGTGTACAATTCGTGGTAGAATTGCTGCCCCGGCTGGAAAAGACACCAATGGGCTTCGGGTTTGATCCTAATCGCGAATGACAAATAAACGGTACCAACTCCTATCCTAACGGTGAGTACGACGAGTAGAACGCGGGAATGAGGCAAACCTACTGCGCGATTGACTCTATTATTAAAGGAGGCCGCAGGAAAGGTGTCGAATGTTATCTTCGCAGCCAGGTGATAAGGACAGGAAAAGTAACTACATAAATCTGATAAATGCAGCTCATCCCACCGTCACCAATTGCTTATGTGGCTGTTGGGCGCTCCCGTTTTAAGTTTTCGCGGGTCGCTTTTCCGATGACACACCGGCCAACCCAATTTCAGCACAGCCACATGACCGCGGGGCAAATGAAAGTACCACAATAGAAAGATGACATAATCCCCCAAGTTGCTACCAGAGCATCTTGGACAATATCTACACTCCAATGTCAAAGAGGAATGTAATATTTAGACAAGACTGATTGTTCTCCCGATCAACTATAATGTTACCTTATGTAACCTAACAAGTTGAAGTTAAAGAAGAAAAAAAAAAAAGCAAAGGAGCCAGCGCAGATGAACCTATAAATAATGCATTACTGTCCTGTAGCATGGCAAAGTCAACCGCAATATAGTAAAATGATCATAGTACCATGCAGAAGCACACAAATCATAGCGATGCAATACGCGGCACCGTCAAATCCAACCATGTTGAGTTAACTAATTTGAGACGTTGCCTTCTTGTAATCCGTATCTTCAGTACCCTAGGCAGATGGTTTAGTGTTTGCGCCGTCTCGTCGGCGCACCAATCTTATCCCCTCATAACACCTCTTAATAGCCCGAGCCGGAATCCACCTCCTGCAACTCTTGTATGTGTAAGGGACCAGTAGCAGGATGAAGAATCATCGCAAAGCATGCTCAACCCGTATCGAGAATACGCAGCCAACTCATGGCCCGTCTAGACGCCCGCTTTTCAAAGGGGTACAATATATCTGCTATATCCCATAGCTCCTCGGGACGAACTCAAGAGCCATACCTCAAGCCAGTTCCTCGTCACATCGTCTACTCCTCGTCCACAGGGTAGAGATGGTTGCCCACCAGCTTATTCATCTGAAACATATCCACTTTAGCCTGCTTGAAGACAGCTTGCATTCTCTCATCACATCGAATTTGCCGTTTGTCATTCGGGTCCTGTAGCTGGTTGCCCTTGATGTGCTCCCATAATTTCTTCACCACTTGCGGTCGAGACAACTATAGCCGAAAGTTAGAGAGAGAGAAAAAAATTTGCCTCGACGAGCTCTGAAAGTCAAAGCGTATACTGACCTGGGACTCGCCACAGAGTTCGGCGAGTGGGTAGCTAAGATTGAAAGGCTTCTGGAAACCCCCACCAGCCTTGCGCGGTCGGCTGCTGGACTCCTCACTCCCCTCCACGTCGCTGTCGTCCTCGGCTCCAGCCTTTTTGTCTGCCTTCTTGCGAGGCGTGGCCTTCCTCTTCTTGACAGGCGCCTTGGGCTTGCCGCCTCCGCGAGTTGCGCGAGTTGGCCGGTTTTCCTGTGCCTGAAGCATGGCTGCCAATTTGGCGTCCGCGTCTTCGGTATCCTCGCTCTTCTCCTTACGCTGTTTCTTCCTGGGTGGCTGCACTGACACCTTGATCTCGTCTCCGTTGGTGTCCTCTTCGGCATCTTGGCTGTGCTCGTCGTAGCCATTGGCCTGTCGCTTGGGTGACGAGTGTGCGGACGCTGACTCGGGTTGGGGAACGGCAGAGGACGGCGGAGGGGCGGCAGAGGAAATTGCGTCGAATCGCTCTTCGATGAGGGCCTTTATCGCGTGCTGTATTGGTTGAGGTCAGCAAGTGCGGGAAGCTGAGTCTATGCGAATTGAGAGCAAGATATGACGACATTGCAGTAGAAGTTGTCATGGCGCAGCATGAAACTCCAGTAACCAATTACGCACCTTCTGGTCGCTCAGATCCTTGCCACCCAAGGCAGCCTCGAGGCCCATGCGGATCTTCTTACGCGTAACAGTTTCTAGATCAGCCGTGGCCAAGATCCCATCTATGATCTCCGTGTAACGAGCCTCCTCCTCGGCGGTTACTATTTTCGTTAGTCTGATATCGCATGCCATGACTCACTTCGCATGCCAAACATCGCTGCCGTGACAAGGTTATGGGCTATAGGATAGTATATGAAGATTAGACCTACGAGGCGCAGCCATGATGCTCTGAGTATTTGTCACCGAACACGATAGGAAGAGGAATTTGTGAATATGTAATTTTTATGTTGGGCGATCTGTAACTCCGGATAGATTGGCAGATTAAGGAAGGCGGGTATCGACGGAAGCGCGGTGGTCTATTATCGATGGCCTCGGAGGTCAGAGCATAACGGCAGTGCGACGTCGGAGGGATGGGCTGTTTGAAAAAAAAAAACAACAGGGGAATCGTGCTTCTCGTGGAGATGGGGATACGCTAGGCGATGGCTGATACCGGAGAGAGAAACGAGTGGCAGCTAGGCAGGAGGACAGGACTATGCGGATGGATGTCTATGCGTTTGGTCAATAAATCCTCGAGCCTAGGTATGTTAACCATGAAGATATGCATTCATACCTTCCTCACACCTTGTTCACAATATGTATTGAAGGATCGTGGTGATGACGGTAGTTGGATATAGTAATAAATTGTCGACCACGGACGGACGCGACTTTGTGATATATATGTAGAAGCTGCTGTTGATGATATTAAGTTGGTGATTGTCGAGAGGTGCAGGTGACGTTTACCGCAGACATGCGCGCGCGTGCGTGAGATCGGGAAAATGGAGGGAGAATTGAGGCTGACTCTACAAGTACAAATCAGGGTTCGTACATCCGAGCAAGCGACGAGGTGATTAGTCTACCAGTAAGATGCGAAATATCAGTCCTAGGCCAGGTTGAATTATGACTCTGGCTTGAACTGGAGGATGTTGGAATATCGGATCGACAACAAAGACTTGTCGTTGACAGTCCGCCGACAAAAAAAGGTCACTGGACCAATAGCGCCTTGGGTAACTTTGTTGGTCGGGCTACATGTATGTACCTATCGTGGTGTGGAGGGTACCTGAGCTTGTATGCGATAAAGTAGGTATTTGTATGTACGTAAATGTTTACGTCAAGTACCACGCTAGATACGCCACGGCGTATACATCAGTAAGTTTCAATGTTAAATTCCACAGAAACCTGGTCAAGTGGACGCAATAGTTACAATCAAAGCAGTAATTCATACATATCACTTGGTGGACAAATTACCTATCTCTGATCTCCAACTCACCATTACTATCCCATCGAATCAATTAAGAAGTATGAACAGCATAGCTATGATCCGTCTCCTCCCAGTACATATACCTATAGGTGAAGATAGCTGAAGCTCCCTGATCCCCACTCTTTCGGTAAAAAAGAGGAGAGAGACCAACTTAAACTTTCCTTTGGCCTTGCCAGCGGCTACGCTAGCTCTAAAAGGGGAAGCGGGACGCTGAGATCGTGAGGTGCGGCTAAATCTAGCCAATCATATAGTTAATTGTGTAAGTTACCGGATTTAGTTTAGTTAAGCTTGATAATCTACACTTTACGTGCTGGTTGCGTGGTAAAAACAACACTCATCTATCTTGTCTCGTCTCCTCTCGTCTCCTCTCGTTTCGTTTCGTTTTGTTTTGCTTTGTCTCGTTTCGTTTCGTTTTATCTCATTACTTACCTAGTCACCTAAGTGTATTCTAAGTTAATGAGTTCGCATATGTACCGCAAGCCGAGGCGGAAGAGATCAACTTAAGTCACCTTAAAGTTGGTACGGGGGCAATGTAAGTACTATGTGCTGCAATTCTTCCGATAGGCCTATCCGAAAGAGCCGACATAGGTAGCGACAACATATCTAGGATCGGAATCCCACCTACTCACTGGGCTAGGTCAAGTCTTTTAATTTGACAACCATATATACAGAATACATGTATTAGCTACCCCAGTATATTAAAATCTTAGCGGATCGCCTTAGTATAAGGTTGAGTAAAGTCGACATATGCTTATCGAGACACATATTATCGTCTCCTTAAATGAACTGGATATAATTTCATTGAACGCGAGGTTCCAAAGCAGGAAAACAGCTAGGGAAGAGCAACGGATCCAGAAGGCAAGGCAATATGTACCTTTGGTTAACTATCTCGGATACCATGAAGTGACTTCGCATTCTACTCGTGCTATAAACAATATGTTGCTATTGGCAGGCCGAGCAGATAGCTTAGTACGCCCTCCGGATGCAAACAATTTTATCGTCATTCAGAATGCCACCATGTATCAACCCAGACGACTCCAAGAACACAACACTGGAAACAGCGATGTATGTACGCCACAATAGAGAACATATGACTGCCACCAAACGCATCCGCGACCGAGAGCCACAATAATACTTGCCTATGTGACAGCCACCGACCCGCCCATCCATTATGCACCCCGACAATATTATAGTGTGGGAGACGAAGTTATTCCATCTTTCCCTCAATCTTTTGACGTTGCCCAAGCAGCAGTAGGATGACGTATGGATCTAGGTAGACTATATCCGGGCGCCACCATACATCAAGAAGAACGCCATTGTCAATTACAAGCGGAGGTGTCGATGAACAAAAAAAAATCACCTCCCCCAGCCAGAGCACAGGGAAACAGAAGCGCGAAATATGGAAAGACTACTGGTGTCCTGCGAGAATGACAGCCGATCTTGCACCCTACACTCGCATATTCCAAGTCAAAAGTTTCCAAATCCATCATGGACTGCAAGAGCCCGATCCAACCAGGGTATGCAGTGGCGTTAGGAAGTGGACTTCGATGCACGTGCAGATGGGTTTGCAGCCGAAACAGATCGAGGCGATCAGCAATGATAAAAATGTACTAGAAGCAAATGGTACTTGCGAGACATTAGACAAAGCCGGTGGTAAGCTCCTCGACAAGAACAAGATCCGTAATGTAGCGCATAGGTGGTGATGACCCGCAGCTAAATTTCATACGCGCTTCTACGAGCTTGAAACTTTTCTATGTGACGTGAACGAGTAAACAAGGCACAGACAGCCGACGAGCTTCACCGATTGCTAGACAGGCGTAAATGATTACATCTTCATGAACTTGATGAGCGTTTCGGCGCAGTCGCGTCTCACCTAACCGAAGATCCTACAGAGGTTGGCCAGCAACATTGGGACCAAGTATGTACTTCGGCTGTGGCGCAATTAGTTTTACAATGCCCGTATCCGTTACTTCACTGCTTATATGCAAGCAGAAGACAGCCTAAGGGACAATCATCAAGCCTTGACAAATCATCCTCAAAGTCGCCGTCTCAAGACCATCACCTCCCGGACTTCCAATTCATTACCCGTGCTATGCCTTCTAGTTTATTCCTGTTGATGTAGCCGCTTATGCTCGGTTGATGGTACCATGGTATCTCACCAATACAGCTGACTACTCCATCCAACCATAGCCAGCCTAATCTCAGTGGTATGGTCGAACCTAGATACTACATCGCTATTCTACCTATTTACATATCGAGTTTCCGCTTCAATCTCGATTATAACAGCATATAATACACTGCCACGACGACAATCTTATCACTTGGTGCTTCGCTTTCGAGGGACCTGTTGGTTAAGGGGGTTACATCGGCTACTGTTAGAGAACAGCGACCCGCTATGGCCCGTGAATATGATAAGATGCGGAATGGTTCCGTTGACAGTGTTGTTGACTATGATCTGTACTGTATTGACTTACAGAACGTTGCTTTGATGATATGGGAGATATATTGCATTGCTCGTAGCGATACCGCGCTTGATATATGATTTTTGAAAGAGCATATGTACTTTACGCTTTTATAGTACTCGTTGGATTCTATATGATGCTTCCATTTTAGACGGGCGCGAAAATTCAAGTTGCGGTCCACTTCCGTCAAATTAAAGTCATCGAACCTTGTGAGCCTTTTGATGTGAACCTAACGTTAAGTAAGATCGGTACTGATCGATCTTCTTTTCCCCTTGCAATTAAGTTGCATTGAAAGCGCCCCCACGTTATTTAAACAGATATATAAGCCTCAAACATGCTGCTTTGACATTTTCGTCATTTCACCCACTCGGTATAGATCGAACTAAAAGTGCTCACTCATTTCCTTAAGGCCGAATCGCATTATCCCCTTTTTCATTCAGCGGCGAGACTTGAGCTGAAATGCAGCCAAGACCCCAAAATCAAGCACGGACGTTAAAATCCACGCTATCTGCACGTCATGAAGTGGCACACATTCGAAAGCATTGTGTAGAGGTTATCTCGATTGCTCTTAATGGCGTTTAAGATCTCGCTGCTATTCTTTTCTTAAGCTACCTCGAAACATAAAAATACGTGAAGTTTTCGTCCAACGTATTACGTGCATGGGTTTGAGGAAACGAAGTGACAATAATATATCGCGACTGGGACGTAAATCAACAAAGCTGATGCTGAAAGACCGTCGTCTCTGAAAATGGCCGTTCGGTGTAACTAAGTGATAGCGTTCGCTGAAATTTACGTTCTCCACGTGGCTGGAAGGGTCGGAATCATACTAGAACATTAAGAGACCTCTAAGATGTTCCACTCAACACGAGGCGGCCTTTACATAGTCTTCTTTAGTGGACGATGGCATGAGGGATGCTCCATCAACAGCGCCGCTAAAAGAGAGCTAGTGCATCTGGATCGTCTCATCGCCTGTCATGTTATTGAAGAAGAAGGCAAAGTGCTTAAAGCTTGGAGGGAAAAGGCATCCGGCGTCTTGGAACTTCATCATCCTTGACAGGAACAGGCTAGGCAAGATTCAGCGACCCAATACCGCTTAGAAGAACGCTGTTCACCCCGAGCCTAAGCTTCAAGTGTCCTCTAAGACGCTAACGTATCATCGCAACCTCGGCGAGAGATCCACGCTTGGCGTGGAACGGCTTGATATTCTCTCTTCCTTTCTTCTTCACGCCATGTTGAAATTTAGGTTATTCGGAAAATAAAACCTAGACGAAGTATCGCCAAAACGGGTGGCTGCCTTTTAGCTATACTTCCTTTAGGTTATCCTGTCATCAGGAGCTTGGGAAAAGGGGTGATATACAGAGATATGGCCTATAGCGACGACTACGGTCCGTTGGATCCTGGCAGCGATACCTTATCGCCTCTACCCAATGGCCATCGTAATGGACTTATCGCCGTCGCTGTCTGTGGAATGATCTCTTTTATCTCAACGTCCACATTGTTCCTATACTTGACGTACAAGTTGGTAACATGGCACCTACGGACCCCGAAGGGACAAGACAGCGGTCAACAAACCCCAGCCAATGATCTATCCCTAGGGTTAGCCCAGAGGAATTTTGGACCGACCAAGAAGGACATTCCCCAGGAGCACGAAGGGGGCGCGCAGCGGCAACAAAAAAAGGGACGAGGACCGCCGAATCAATTTCTCGTCCTCGTATACAACCTGCTCTTTGCCGATATGCATCAAGCCACGGCGTTCATGTTAAATATTCCGTGGATCCAAAACAACGAGATCACCGTCGGCGACCCAACTTGTTGGGCACAAGGCTGGTTTGTGTCGACGGGAGATTTATCGGCGAGCTGTTTTATATGCGCCATTGCCGTCCACACCTACCTCACTGTGGTGAGAGGGTACAAGCCGCCGCATTGGGCATTGTATCTTAGTATAGCTGGGTTATGGGTGTTTATCTACGTTATGGCTATCGCCGGAGTTGCTTCTACCAACAACGGGAAGGGGGCGGGCGGATTCTATGTCCGAGCGGCGGCATGGTGAGTCGGAAACCACACAGCCCTTGTTTTCTTTCCCGAACACGTCTGTTTGCATCTAGGGAGGTTCCTAAGGAAGAAAAGCTAACCTAAGCTCAAGGTGTTGGGTAAATGTTAGGTTCGAACCACTCCGTCTCTGGCTTCACTATTTCTGGATCTTCCTTTCTTTCTTAGTGACCAGCATCCTGTATACGCTCATCTTCATCTTCCTTCAGCAAAAGAAAACCTTCTCCCAGCCCCTTTCGCATAGCCGTCCATCAGCGCAGACAGGGTCAGGTAACACCTCCGCTCGACACCCGTCGGGTCACCATCCGGCGTTTCTTATATATCCGGTTATATACGTTCTTTGCACGGCCCCGCTGGCTTTAGGTCGTGTTGTAAGCATGTCGGGGAGGGATGTCAGCATAGCGTACTTCTGCTTGGCTGGCGCTATGATAGCATCCAACGGCTGGTTGGACGTACTCCTGTTTTCGACGACCCGACACACTATTATCTTCAATGCGTCCCCCGACTCCGAAAACACGGGTTTAGAAACTTTCGCGTTCATGAGGACACCACATTGGCGGCAGTACGGAAACATGGTATGGGTGCAAGGTGGAACTCAGGGAAACAACGGCGATGACAAACGCCAGCGCGTGGGAAGGAGAAGGGCTCCCTGGGGATTACACAAGATCGGCCAATTGTTAGGGTGGGATGGAAGAGACGGCCGTTCTATGAATGGTGCTGGCCGCTGGGCCGGCGGTCAAGGCAGCGGGAGCCAAGAATCCTTAAGGGGTATTACAGGAACGACCGAGACGGGGATCCAGATGGATACGGTTACGACAGTTGTGGTGGAGATTGAGCAGGAGAACTCGAAGACAAGATCTCGGGAACCTTCTGCTCACTCAATCGACAGCTCAGAAAAGGTGACGGCTCAAAGGGCAGGGAGTTTACGCCTATAACACTTATGGGGAGGCTCTGGAATTTGGCGTCCGTATGAACCAGCATAGACAAATTATAGAATACCCATAGATGATATAGACCCTGCTTAATTGATCTCACCTTAGGGGAAGGCGGATTACGAATATTACCATTGGAAACTAAATGTATGACTTCAATAGGGGGTTGCGTGGGTAGTACTTACATGCTTAAATCTACATGTAGGTACTTAAAGTAAGAACCTAGTAACCTATCACCTAAGTACTGTTTTATTACCTTGCGATATTTTGAAGTAAAACGCTCTTTAACTTAATTAATGGATTAAGACCCATTTATATACTTGATCTGGTGGACAAATTGTTAATCTCTTAATATAGTAGTACCCAAGAGACTTTGTAATTGAAGCCGGGAATGTCTCTGGCTCGTTCGGACGGCCAACAGTCTTCAAACAGATGAGGTGCCGACAACGGCAAGGAGATCCATGGATGCATGTGCCAGGTGGCGAAGAACTCTAACAGCTGGTTGGCACAAACAGTTCCCGTTACGGTAAGGTGGAACGTCCGAAAACGTGTTAGCCATCGACCATCGACCAGCCGACTAATGGCATCCCTGCTCCAAAAATGAACACGTACAGTAATACATGTACATGGCCATTTTATCCGCAGGTGTGTGGCCTTTCACGGGATCTTGTCGAATCTGACAATTGAGAGGGCTGGCCTCCTTGTCTCGCAAGGCGCTGGATCAAAGCGACATGTACAAATAGAGTCTAACCGCTTCTGCCGAGGGCTTCGTCTCACCACATTGCATCACGAAAAAAATAAATCCTTCGGGCGGCAGACGCAATCCGAGATCCGTAGTCGACGACATAATCTAACATCAATCAGTATTACCCTCGCTTCTACCGTCTTCACCTTCTTTCTGTCCCGTCTCTCGTCCAAGCGTCGTCGTTTAGCGCTAGTGGGATAGAACAAGAAGACATCTACTTCATATTGCCGTTCGCTGTCGACATCATTAGCCATTTCGAATCGGAATATATAGACGATATAGGCCCTTGTCACCTGGCTTTGGCACCTAGCGAGCAATATACGTGGAACCTCTCCCTGGCAATTTATTGTAGGGCCGAGACAGCCTCGACTCGCCCTCCAACTGGTCCGTGGCGTCAGATTCGCCTGGTTCCGTACAACTGACGGCCGGGTTTCAATTCCTTCGCCAGAAGACACGCACCGACGATCGCATGTTCATTGTTTCCCGCAAACCATACAAGTCTACCCAAGCCCTTCTTAGCTGCCTATCTGCCTACCTTTCTGCCCTACCCGTATGTGGTAGCTTGGCTTCTTCCATCCATCTCCTATCCCTTGCCTTCTTCTGCCCTCTTGGATTACGACTAAGATTGAGCCGCCCTCTGTTATCAACGTATCGTGTCGTCGAGGCTTGCCTTATTCCCGATCTTCCTTTTCTGCGTTGACTAGCAGGTGTTTCGTCCTTCCCCCGTTCAACCAATCTTGATGTGATCCGACGACTGCCTTATTCGTTCTCGTCGTCATCAGCCTCCCGTCCAGCCACCGCTACCGATAACCCCACGTTGACGTCTTCAACATGCTGCGACGGCCTCCTGGCGAGGGACGGCTCGTTGCTCAACAGCGCAAGGTTCTACTCGCCTTAGCCGTCTTCCTTTTGCCCTGGCTTCAACTTGTCGATGCTCAGCAGCAGCAACACCGACAGGAATCCCCCCCGGAACGAGCTCCGGTTGCCAACTTCCTCAACAATTATAACAATGATGACGTAGCTATGAATAAGCGTGATATTCACGGTCGAGGTATCCCTAGTCCCCGAGACGAATCTGCCTTCGGTGCCGAGCGAGTTGCGGGCAATCTCGCTGCTGCGACTCCTGCCGTCTCTGCCTCCAAGGGACAGAGCGCTCACGAGAAACCAGCCATCGGCCGTAAGAACAGCGTCAGTAATGGCAATAAACGACTCAGAAACGTACCTATTCCTAACGATGCGAGCGCCCTCGCAACTTTGGCTCCGGCTCCGCCCGTTCGAGCACCAAATTCTCCAAGACACTTGCCCAGCCTGCTCGCCGGTGCTGGGCTCTCCTCGCCGCAGACTGCGCGGAGTCTGGAGAAGTGGGAAGTAGAAGACTACATTCTTCTGGCGACCGTCGATGGACATCTTTATGCTGTCAACCGCGAATCTGGCGACGAGCGCTGGCACCTCCAGGTCGAACAGCCTATCGTCGAAACCATTCATCACCGCCCCAACAGTTCTGTGGCCGACGGCCGCGACGACCACGACCATCACCCCCTCGATGACTATATCTGGGCCGTGGAGCCTACACGTAATGGCGCCCTCTATGTCTGGACGCCGCCCGGCTTTGGCAGCGGTCTAGTGAGCACGGGGATTACTATGAAGCAACTAGTGGAGGAATTTGGCTCCTACGCTGTCCAGAATCCTCCCGTAGTCTATACCGGCCATAAGAAGACGACCATGATTACCCTAGATGCTGCTACTGGCCGCGTGCTGAAGTGGTTCGGGCAGGCTGGCTCGCAGGTTGACCAGAGCGCTACCTGCTTTCCCCCGAATGGGCGTTTCGCCGACTCGGATAGCGAAGAATGCAGCGACAGCGGTACCATCACTCTCAGCCGGACAGAGTACATCGTGACCATACATCGATCGGATGACGGCAGGGAGATTGCCACGCTCAAATATGCCGAATGGGGGCCCAATAATTTTGACAACGACCTTCACCAACAATATCGTGCTACTCAGGACAATCGATACTTCACCAGCCAACACGACGGGAAGGTGTACGCCCTTGCCCATCCTACCGGAGTGACCTCCTTTGCTCTACAATTCTCCGTTCCGGTCGCTCGCGTCTTTGACATCGCCCGGCCGCAGGACGCGCCGCCTGGCAGCAACCCTGAACTTGTTTTACTTCCTCAGCCGATTCCTCCTGCACGAGACGAGGACTCGGCCCGCGCTCGAAGTCTTAGCGTCTTCCTCAACCAGACCGAATCTGGAAGTTGGTACGCCATGTCCGGCTTGTCGTATCCGCTGATTGTCGACGCGCCTGTGGCCCAGCTTAGCCGAAGGACCAGATGGGATAGCGAGAACCCATGGGATATGCACGGCACTCCCTGGGCGGACAAGGGACTGGTCGGTACCCATGTCTTGGGGAATGCGAGGACTGTAGCGCAATGGCCGCCGACCCTACCCCCTAGCTTACCCGAGCGTCCCTTTCCTGCCGAATCCGATAATGAGGACAACGAATCTGCTGTACCGAATCCATTCCCCCATTCCGGGTCCGATTCTCCCAGCATAGTTGACAACCTCATTACCCTTCCCCAGTATGCTGCCGATAAGACGGTAGATTTTTTCATGAATCCCATCCTCCTTGCCGTTATTGCCTACGTCTTAGTCCGTTATTACAAAGACCTGATTAGGTGGATCAAACGGCGTATCAAACCGAAGGGTTATCTTGATACTCTCACGTATGTGCAGTCGACAGACTCGAGCACCAACCCGCCCCAGGATGTTGTTGATGAAGCCCACGTGCCGAGTGCAGATGCGAACGAGAAAGAGCATGAGCCAGTCGTGTTCGACGCAGGTAACCTTGAAAAGGTCGTACCCGCTACCGTATCTGTCATAGAGTCTGATCTAGCTGAAGCGGATGTGGATCGGGAACAACAGCAGACAGAGAGCGAGTCACCCGAGAAAAAGAAGAAGGCTCACCGTGGTCGAAGGGGGGGTGTCAAACATCGGAAGGGGGCGAAAAAGCAGCGCGACGCGTCTGAGAACCCGGGCGAGAAGGTTTCCCCCGATGCTGGAGAGGGGATTCCTGGCCTTCAGAACCTAGGTATGCCGTCAAAACTAGAACCGAATATTATGACGATGAATTACGACCCCGAGGATGTAAGCGGCCCAATCGTCAAAATCGGCGGTATCGAGGTCAACCAGGACGAACAGCTTGGCATGGGCAGCAACGGCACCATCGTCTTCGCAGGAAAATTCCACGGCCGAGATGTTGCTGTTAAGCGTATGCTCACTCAGTTCTGGGATATTGCAACTCAAGAGACCCAGTTGCTACTAGAAAGCGACCACCATCCTAATGGTACGATAGCAATTACTGCCGTTTCCCTTCATTGGTTCGTGTCTGTTTTACTGTTGCTAATCTATGTGTACAGTGATACGATATTTCGCCATGTCAAAGAATGATAGTTTCTTGTATATTGCGTTAGAGCTCTGTCAGGCCTCGCTTTCAGACATCATCGAAAAGCCCGGATTGTACCGAGATCTAGCCCAGGCCGGAGAGATGGATCTACCCCGAGTCCTACTCCAAATTGCTCATGGTCTAGGATTCCTCCACGATCTTCGCATTGTTCACCGTGATCTTAAGCCGCAGAATATCCTCGTTACTATGGGGAGAGATGGAAAACCGCGGCTTCTCGTATCAGACTTTGGTTTGTGCAAGAAGCTCGAAGGCGGTCAGTCGTCCTTCGGTGCCACTACAGCTCACGCCGCCGGCACTTCCGGGTGGCGAGCGCCTGAGCTCCTCCTAGATGATGACGCTCGTGAAAGCTCTACAATGTCTATGGCTAGCACGCACAGCGACTCGAGCCAATTGGTTAGTGCTGATGTCATGCCTAATCGCCGTGCCACCCGCGCGATCGATATTTTTAGTCTCGGTCTTGTCTTCTTCTACGTGCTCACCAAGGGTCTGCATCCGTTTGACTGCGGCGATCGCTACATGCGCGAAGTCAACATTCGGAAGGGCCAGTTCAACCTCAAACCCCTCGACGTGTTAGGGGACTTCGCCCACGAGGCCAGAGCATTGATCGAGACGATGCTTCGAGCCGACCCCAGGGCCCGTCCTTCAGCTAAAGACGTCATGTCTCACCCGTTCTTCTGGTCGGGAAAGGAACGGCTTGCCTTCCTTTGCGACGTGTCGGATCACTTCGAGCTTGAGCCTCGTGACCCGCCATCCAAGGCATTGCTGGAGCTAGAGGCATGTGCGCCCCAAGTGTGCCGCGGCGACTTTCTCAAGGTGTTACCCAAGGAATTTGTGGATAGCTTGGGTAAACAGCGCAAATACACGGGCTCGAGACTTCTGGATTTGCTACGGGCACTTAGGAACAAACGATTCCATTATGGTGACATGAGTGACCCTCTAAAAAAGATGGTAGGGCCGTTGCCCGACGGATATTTGAGTTTCTGGACGAGGCGTTTCCCAAACCTTCTCATTATATGCTGCACGGTGATCTACAAATTGAATCTGGAGGAGTTGGACACCTTTAAAGAGTACTTTAAACCAAGGACGCCTTTATGACTTAGGTAGTAAATATATGGTTCGTTACGCGTGTGACCTGTGTTTGGATTTCCAAATAATGGTGTATGCTATGTGGTGTTATAGTAACTTGACAACGCAAAGTTTTTCGATGCCATTATGTTACATCGAATCGAGATTTACCAGGTATATTTAAAATGGACAACATCAGTCATAAGAGGTATGGACATAATGTAGATACTTCAAAGTAATGTTACTGATGGACTAAATATTTACCTATATGAGTGTGTAGCTATACCTTAGTATTGATATTAATATAGACAACGTTATGTATGTAATACGTATGTCGTATATAACGGGGTACCATGTTATGTAATTGTGTAATTGTGCCAGTATTAACGACCGATGTACTGTAATCCGTACGCGTCTCGAATCACAGTCTGGCGCACGCGTTTCTTTTTCCATAATTTGTAATTTAAGTCAGCTCGAAGGGAACAAGGAAACCTTGGCAGCCTTCTCTTCACATATTAATATGACCTATCATTATTTGGAAGGTTATGGATGAGGCTTCTTTCGTTGCATACTGTGTGTAGTCGCTATCTCAAACTCCAGCGAGTTTATGATTCTGTACTTGGGCGTTATACATCGTCCACGTATAGGAATGGTGGTTGTAAGTTCCAACCTCCTTCTTCCTATCTCTTGTTTCTTCTCCATCCTTGAGATCTCGTTGGACCCGATATGACTCCCATGACAGCTGAAGGTGCAGCTGTTTTCACGGTGAAGTACCTAGCTAGTTGGTGCAGATTCTAACCACCAGTGAAGATGTTCACGGCTATTACCACTGAAGCAGCTTCCTTCCTTACTTCATATTGTTTGACAGCCAGGAATTCACGTCCCTTAGGCAAACGCTTCCGTACTTAATCGATTCAACTACCTCCTAGGTAGCATACATGTACGCGAGGCATAACCCAGCAACAACGTCACTAGGACGGGAGTGTGAAGCGTGCCTTTCATCAACCGTTGCCGCCGCTTTTCTCTCATTCACATCGCCATTGCCGTGTCCTCCTTCTCCAAGACTTCTTCATATTTCATTCTCTAATGTCCGCTTATGTCAATCCGCCCTTCCAGGGGAGCAATCTATCCACTCATGCAAACCATATACGTCGACGTCAGTAGAGTTGGCATCGTTCAAACATCACGATTCTCATCGTGTCGTCTTAGTCTCAAGGCATTTTGATAATTCATTATCTACCGCCAGTTTCCCACTTCTTTTCCCTCACACCAAAACATTTCCTCACAAACGCACATCAAGTCTCCATTCCCACCTTGTTCTCTCAACTCATACCTCTTGATCCGTAATCTCGACAAGGACCTTTCTTCATCTAGCAATCTACCAACCAAAACTGTGCTACGCCACCAAGAATACATGCGTGACATGATCTTATCATCATGCCTTCGACTCCCAAAAGGTCGAAACAGCAGGATGGTTCTGGAGGACACCGCTCCTCTCAGGCCTCGTCTCCTCTAGCCCGACCCGCAGCCGCTGTGAAGGAACCTAAAGGGAAGCCGGTACAAATTCCTGATTCCAAACCTAAGCCTGCTGTAAAGAATTTGACCAAGCGTCAACCTAACCGCGCGCCTGCTGTTAAATCATCCCGGGGGTCTCGATCCACGCCTACTGTTTCTCGGGCAGCAAACCGCCACAGCATTACAACTAGTCAGCTTGCTGATCAAACTAGCACGAAAACTTCCAATTCAACTCAGAACGCTGGCGAGCTGAAGACTTCCAAAGTGGCTGCTACTGGCAGAACACCGATCAGGGCGGTGAGCTCAGCTATCGCGACGAGAAGCAATGAGCGAACAGTGCAAGGAGGTAGAAGGGATCCTTACCTTATACTTTCTGACAGCGAAGATAGCGATCACAAGTCCACACCAAATCTTACTAGACATGAAAGTTCAGTTTCGAGGTGGGCGAGACTAGGCAACGTAGATCACGGAAGCATACCACCGTCAACATCAACACCTATTCCTGCTCCTGCTGAGCCGTCTGCTCCTACGATGTCTTCTCAAGACACGCGTGTCCTAGTGGCATTTCGCCATAAACAACCACGCATCGCAGCTCAACTTCCCCCGGATATCGAGGTTATCTCGCTCGACTCATCGAATAATGAGGCGTCGAGCTATTCTATCACGTCTAACAGTCACAGTGAGGCTAAGCGAAGGTCAAATGTTGATAGCCCAGATCCTGATCAGATTCTGTCAGAATCTGCGGTTACCTCGGTGGATGGTAATTCGAGCAACGAGAGAGTTGCCTCTTCTACAGCGTCTACCCATCTCCGCTCTTCTACATTGGATGGACGATCTCCTTCCCAGCACCCTCCGCCTAGGATCCCCGCAGAGACTGGTACAGCGTTGGAAACCAAGGTCTCGCGTCAATCTGACATAGAAGGAGAGTCGGGCGGAATGGCAGCGCCTGTGTATCCATCCGCTAAAGCTGTCGGGAAACGCTCGTCTCATTCAATCAATAGCCATCTCGATATCATCGTCGAGAAAACTCGCGATACAGGCCGGGTAGTATCGAATCGAACGCCTCCCAAATCGTCGAGTAAATACCCCAGCAAAGTACTTTCTGGTCATCCTAAACGAGATGCACAGCAAACCAAGTCGGGAGAGTCCCAGGGGAACGCTAAGCCAGGTGCGCTTCCGAAGTCCTCGAGCTCATCTAGGGCTGTCATTAGGAGCGCCAAGGAGACCCCAAGGGTCAGATTCGAAGAGGACGGTATGTTTTCATCTCCGACTACGTCTCTGCGCTCATTTGCTGACTCGACTGTAGTAAAAGACGAATCTGCACCTGAGGCGTCGTTCGAAAAATCCGAGTGTACCGATGACGAATGTCGCCCTTCTTCCGCCAATGAAGAGCAGTCGAGCAAGGGCTCGGACGATGACGAATCTATATCGCAGCATTCGCAAGCCGGAGATTTACTGCACTCTGCTCAAAGTCTGGAGCCATCACAATTAAGTCCCGGTAGAACACTTCGAAGTGGGACTTGCTCGAAGCCTGTGACTTCACCCCTCCCAATTAGCAAGGTAGGACCAAAGCTCCGGGAGCCAGTTACCAAGTCGCCGGTGAAGTCTAAGTCTGGACAGGGTAAATTCCCTGGTCCAAACGAGTTCGGAGGAGTGATTGGAGGAGTAACGCTGCAACCGAGTCTAAACTTGGTCCCTGATAGCCGTGATGATAATGAAGGACCAGTTGCATCTAGGCCCATCAAACCAGAGAAAAAGTCATGCTGGACTCCGCGCTCGTGGATGCACAAGTACGAGGTCTTGTTTAGCTACGATGCAAGACAAGAGCCTGGGGCGTTGTGGATTGCTAGTGGACCTTTCGAGGGTGCTATCCTAGAGGGTCCCGGAGCCGGAGGTTATAGACCTGGTTATAAAGCGCCGGACGAGAAGACGATTGCTGAGGCTGAGAAAACGGCCAGGCCTAATTGGATCCAGATTTCGACTGATTCGGAAGACGATCGCTTATTGAATACAGAGGCATCGTGTGAAGATGAAGCCAGTGCCAAGCTATCTACGTCGCACATTCATCAAGACATGGTAACAGCAAACGGCCTAGAAGAGGCAGTTACCAATTCGGAAAGAGACTTACGTCGCCCGGCCCCGTCACATGTACTGAGCGCATCGCCAAAATCATCACAGAAGGCAAGACTAGTACCTGAGCCTGACGATAAGATCACGGAGCGTGCGGAGCGTATGAAGAGAACGAAGCAGTACGTGCTTGCTGGTGTCTCTAAAGGTATCAAATCCCAACAAATAGCTGACTTCTATACTTCAACCAGCAGAACTGTTTCAGGGAGTCTTTCAACCAACCTCGCACCAACCGCCACCTCAAAACACATCCCAACTCCGCTGTCTGCAGCGTCCGAGACAACTTCCACGCTTATCACACAACAGCTGATTGATGATTGTGTCCCACCGTCGAATCAAGAGTTGGCAGAGCTAATGAGCTCCAGTCCCGCGGTTCGACAAGTTTGGGGTTCGTCTCCGGCGCATAAAGTTAACAAGCAATCTGGACATGTCGATGGCTATATGAGCAGCAGCAGTAGCGAGCCTAGCTCTGGGATTCCCGCTCACCTTCCGGACAAGACACCATCGCGGCCTTTAGCGGCACCACGGCGCCAGTATGCGACTTCTAGGTTAGACCACCCTGGTGCCCTACAGGTTTTGAATGGAATTGCTGAAAGACGAACAACTAGGCCGTTGATCGACCGTTCGCCGCCGTTAGTCAAGCCGAGTCAACGCAACCATGGTGCTGAACAAGTCGGCGCAGATACTACATCCAAATCGCTGATTCCGGCTAAAGGAGCACCAACCAAGGCTAACATCATGGTTGAGTTACCCTATTTGACGGCCGACAAGCGTGCGGAGTACAAGGCAACCTCTCAGGTTGAGGAGACCGATAGTCTCATTACTCTTAAAAGTTTCAAGGAGTTTAACAAGGAGATTGACGAGGCTAGTAAAGGAATGGACATAGAATCTAACGATTCAGATGAGGAAAACCTCCAGTACGTATTACGCCACGCACATGAATGGTTGAACAGCACCACCGAACCCGACGAGACTGGCATTACACCAGCGAATGTTGCTAAGTTGTCGTCTAGCTCTCCCGCCGCGGTGTCATTACCAAAGCTATTGCGAGCACCGGAACCAGTCGCTCTACAGCCCGATCAATTACATCCAATCACGTCGGAGATAGCGGCACCTCCGACCGGCCATAGCTGGCACACTGTGCCTAGGGATGAGCAGAAGCGCACTATTCTAGAAGGTAAAGGGAGAAAGAAAGGAAAACGTGATACGTCCGCCTCGGACGCTTCCTCGGCTGACGAGGCGCCCGTTACAAAGAAACGGAGGATTGATGATCAAAATCACAGTGAATGCTTGAGTCGCAAGCAGAGAAGGCGGCGCTATAAGCGCATGGAGCAGCAGCAGAAGCCAGGCAACACGCCACCGCCGCATTAGCGAGAATACCAATCGACTTCTCAAAGGTGATGTACCTAAGGAGGTAGCTAGTCAACCGTCACTCCTCCGACTATCCTAGGATGCCAAGATCGAGTAAGACGATGGAGAGGATAAATTAGGAAGACCACGATTGTAATTATGGCCAATCGATGCTAGATAGAGTGAGACTGGATTCATGATCCTATACTTAGGTTCTGTGCAAATGTGCTGGTCGTATCGTATGGCATAGCGTCCAAGTTACGTGGCAAATATATTCACATTCCGTAGCTCTCGGTAATTTGTTATTTGCTTCATCGGTGTCAATGTTTATCTCCATTCATTTCCATTTCCTATCCTTCTACTCCTAATTCGCTACGCTTAAGTTGATATGGAGATTTCGGCCAGCTTGACTGTACTTATAAAGCGGGTAGTTCCATGGATTACTACATGTACGAACATTGATGCATTAACATATGTAGGGTATCTGATCGAATGCGGGGGAATCTCCAAGTCTGGCTATTCGCGAACATCTTAGGCCTGCGCCCCCTCTCTTCTCCTCTTCAAGCTTTAATCTGTTCTGATAATGCTCGGCTAACAGACGTGTCTAGAGACGGATCGGCCGGAATGCGGTCCTCATATTCAACTGCATCCTCTTAAATACCCCAATACCCCTTTTCTTAATTTAAGTTTCCCGCCTTGTACGGCACTGCGCTTCAGCTATTCTACCATGTGGCACATCATTGGCTCTACGGAAGATCCTTCAATGAAAAGACCATATTTCTCCTTGTTGTTCAAGTTTATTACATTTTGTCGTCATGGCTAGTTGTCTAGTTTATATCTACTTCGATTCTCTTCTGAGATCTTGATCGTTACCCTTCTATGTTACCTTCTCCTTTTTGCCTCCTTTTCATTGCGAACGTTAGACCTTTCGCAACACCCTCGAGCGAATCTTCACCGGCTCTAGTCTATATCAACCGATCAACTAACCCAACCAAGTAGAACTGCGCGCAGTTAAGCAGCGGTCAGTTTGATGCATTTCCCACTTGATTGTATCTAGGAATTTGCCGGCACTGCTACTAACGCATGCGCTCCCAGCAAACCTCAGAGGGCGATCACATTTCACGACTTGGTTCAATCTAGCCTCCTACTCATCTGCGCCGATCGCCATCCCTTTTCGAGGCGGGCTCAACTTCGTGGGCTTCGTACCCAGACCATTTGCGTTCCTGAAGAATAGGACACCTTGTCCTTCGCCCTTTGCGCCTTCGCTAGGCTCAACCCACTGGCACATTCTCGCGCTGCGCCACATGGCCTTGATAAAGCCTAGGGAACCGCCCCTGGTGTCTGACCGGTAATGGCGGCCCATGACCTTCTTGATAGCTTCGCTAGCTTCGTCGGCGTTATAGAAAGGAATAGTGGACACGTAGTGATGAAGGACGTGAGTCTCGATGATGCCATGCATCAACTGACGGCCGATAAAACCAAACTCGCGATCAATCGTTGCAGCGGCACCGCGAACATAGTTCCACGATTCTGGGCTGTAGTGAGGCAGAGATGGATCGGTGTGCTGCAGGAAGGTAATGGCAACTGCGTCACAGTTAGCGATTGGCTGTCTCAGAGCCACTCTGGGTTGCTATCGAGGACTCACCAAGCCAGTGGTTGACCCAGAGATATGGCAAGAAATACCACACGAATAGGTTTCCCCAGCCAAATTTGTTACCGAGCAATACTAAAACCGAGATGGTGATAGCCAACCCGATGTCGCTCAGGACGATCAGCTTGGCGTCCTTAGCCTCGTAAAGGGGGCTCGAAGGGTTGAAGTGGTTGACACCATTGAACCAACCATTCTTTTTGCCTTTCCCACGGCCCTCGCTCTGGCGTTCATGGTAGTTGTGGCCGGTAACGTTGGTCAAAAGATAGTTGGGCCAGCCGATAAGTTGCTGCCCAAGGAGCATGATGAACGTGACGATGGGAGTCTCCTCGCCAAGCTCTCCGAGTTCATGAACCAGCTTTCCGATGCGGCTAGCTTTCTCCTCGCGGGTTTTGGGGACGAAGACCATGTCGCGCTGCATGTGACCGGTTGCCTTGTGGTGCTTGCCGTGGGAGATCTTCCAACTAAAATACGGCACTAGAAGGGAAGAATGCAAGATCCAGCCTACAGTATCATTTAGAACCTTGGAGGTACTGAAGGATTGGTGGCCGCATTCATGGGCCAACACCCAGACACCGGTGCCGGAGAGGCCCTGGAGGAATGTATATAAACCCCAGAGGACAACACGAGCTGGGAAACTGGGCACATTCTCCGGGGTGACGTAGGTATGAAAGAGGTAGAATGTGGTGGCCAGCTGAGCGATGTCACGGAAGACATAGTATAAGCCTTTAGCGGCGGACCGCTCGAAGCAGTGCTTGGGGATGGCGTCGCGAATGTCCTTGATGGTATAGTCTGGGATTTCAAATTCATTGCCGTATGTGTCAACCAGCTTTCCGTGGGAAGCGCTGCTGGTTTCAAATGAGGACATTGAGGAGAGGGAAGTAGACGACGCAGAGGGTCTTGGCGAGTCGACTGGAGAGCCAATGGCGGTGGAGGGCGAGGAAATATCGGTATCGGTAGTGGTGGACGTGATGGTCCGACGGAGGGCAGGATTCTGGCGCGGAACGCCACTGGCAACGGCGGAAGCCATGATGGGCGAATGTTGCGTTTGCAGGCTGTAGTATCCTACAATTTCCTCCCACTTCCGTCTCTGATACCACCTGGTCGAAGGGAATGAAGTGTGCTAAATCCAAGCTACCCAAAATCTAGTCCTGCGGGTTTGATTCGAATTCGAGAGGGAACAGGTACTAAAGAGCAGGACTTGTTGGAAAGAGCTTGCCCCGTCTACCAGTTGTGCTAGTGACGATTGAGACTTGGCCAGCTCTGGGATTTTTGACTTCGAGGTGTCCGAGTCAACGAATTTGTTGAGGCCGGCGACGAATCCACAGCAGCGCAGCTCCGGAGAAGGCCACGTACAAGTAGGAGAGGTCAATTGGGAGAAGACCAATACGAAGTGGTATGGAAAAGAAGCCTAGCAACTACGGTGCTACAGTGGCTACTCTGACTTATAAAAGAGTAGAAGCAGGAGTGAAAGTAGAAATAGTAGTGTGTGGTTGGTCCGTCTTCGCCTCCTGTCTTCACATTATGCGAGACAGGAAATACCCAAGACAGGTAATTATGTACCTATGGGGGGACCGATGGAAAGAGAAAAAAAAAAAAAAGTTAAAATCGCTTGAGTTGTCGCTTCAATGTTCCTACTACAAAATCAGGGGCACGCCAGAAGGTTGAACTGTACTGCGCATGTATCATACGCCTTGCCGGGAAATTCCCCAAGTATCTATCGTGAATATCATTGTATGTAAACTACTTATGTGCATCATCCTAGCTACTACCGGTATACTTTGTGCTACCCTGTGAAGCATCAGACTAAAACCCCGCCTTGTTTAACATGATTCGACCCCCATGCTTCGGTACCTAGCCCTCTTTTCAGGGTCTCGCGCTAGGTGCCTCCTTACATGCATTTCATTGCCTGTTCTGGTAAGTACCTAGGTATTGAATACTACGCCACCACATGTAAATGCAAGAAAAAAATTCGTACTATAGTAGTCAAAATTCGGAAAGTTGTATCTACCTCATACTTTGGCATGTATGTAACATACACATACATCATGACAACTTCTATTTATTTTTTCCCTCTCTAAAAAAAAAAAAAAAAAAAAAAAAAAAAAAAAAAGAAGGAACACTGGATTTCCCGCACGGCTCACCGCCCTTCATGGTCGGTTATCGACTATCTCGCTATGTGGGCTCTCTGCCAATTGCCATCAACGGGGGCCAGACCCAGCACCACATGAAGATCACACACATTAGTACCTCTTAGGAGGCTTTCTAGCACAGAACTACGGGTTACATTTCTTACATTAGGACATGCCGAGGAGTCGCTGGCTGGCTGGATTCCGTGATTGACCTATCACAAGATCTGGATTGGTCTTCGTTCAGCAGCGGACACGCCGCAACAACTGACGAAGTCGTCCAATGCTTCTTCCACGACAACGAAGCTAGTTCCCATTCCATGTGTTTTTGCGGCTCGCTGCAGGATGCGTAGTTATATGAAGCGAGCATCACCATCGTATGTCATCAGCTAATATAATGTAAGCCATCGTTCGACCAATCCAAACCCCTAAGCGATAATTCTCAGCTTGCAGCGCGAGACAATGTAAAATAGTATCGAACACCGCACTACGGGAATCGTCTGCAGTGTCTCGCTGACTTTAGATCCTTGACAGGAAGCAAATAGGCTCATGACATGTGGCGAGAGACTTATTAGAAGCTAGCTCGTCTTGCGTAAGGCTATTTGTATGCATGATGGAACAGAAGCAATTCAGAGCAACTTCTACATAAGCGGGTATCAAAAGATCTCGCTTGCCGATCAATGCCTATCCCACACAAAAACACATTACCTTACATCTATCTATTTACGGACGGAGTTTTACATTTGCATGCATGTACCTAATGTACTTAGATCGTGGAATATTTTAAATTATACATGTACGAATAACGAGAAGCACATGAGCATTTGATTGAATAATGCCAATGGGAGATACTCTATATATCAGTTTTCATTCAATTGAGTTTATCCAATATTGCATACATAGTATCAGTATGTACCTTTTTTTCACATGCCCCTGATTTTCCATGTTCCCGAATCGTGGTTTGCAGGGATATTTTCAAGGAGGCGGGTTCCCAAATCGAGAATAGAAGATTTCTCCGCTTTCTCGGATCCTTGTTATGGTCCTCTTTTTTGTTTTTTGTTTTTCTGTTGGGGATCGTCCAGGATCGCATCCTACCGAATTGATCAATTGTTGAGAAGAGTAGATCCCTGCAACCTTCTTCACCCCTTGCACCTCAGAGCCTCGAGAACTACAGAGAGGCCTCTGTCAGTGAGGTACGTATGATGTACGTAACACCAACCGACGTACATACATGTACCTATTTACAACATACATCTACGTGTACCTACATATGAGAGGGCAATTTGGAGTTCTCTATAATCCACGGAAGCAAACAACCCAAGTAAACCTCCTCTAATTGAAATGTAATGACTAGCAGTCGCTTTCCCATGACTTGTTATGTCCAGCTTGGTGTTATCGTTAACCATCTCTGAGTCGGAAGAAGATAGGTACATTACATACATTAGGTGTAGGTACCTACATACGCTGTCACGTCACAATCTAGATTTTTAAATCTACCTCTTAGGTACCTACATATGTAAAGTATCGAGCTTATACCTACAAACTCCGATTCGAACGTGCGGGAGAATCGATACGCTCGTGGCCCTTCCGAGGCTTGCTCCTTTCATCATCTCGCATGTGAAAGGACGCAAGTCGTGTATCCTCTCCGGGGGAGATTGCACACATGATTTACCTGCCCTCAACCCGTTAGTATATTCGTTCCGATGCAAATGATCGCGCTGTATCTCCACGATATCGATCCCCGCAGCACGACCTAGAGTGGTGTAACATCTAAATTTACAACTTGCAGCTTACCGTAGCCATCTACATGTACATACTTGGATCGCAAATACTTCTTTGAATGTACATAAAACAGGAGCTGCACCAGGCCCGAAACGAACTTGGAAGCATTGGATACGGTGTGAAACCGCCACTTGTGCCACTACCAACCTACACCATCGTCAGACTGACGACGAATCAATCTTCCGTCATCACTTTCCTCAACATCTCCCTCATTCGCGAGACCTCACGACGCAAGATACCCAACTTCCTATCTGGACTAAAATTCTCGAAATCCACCGTATCTGTCGTCTTCTCCCTGAGAAACCTGTTGCCGTTTTTATTGCGATTATTACCATTATTGGTTTGGTTGTGACGACCATGCTCTTCACGGCGTCCTTGCTTCCCACGGTTGGTTTTCCTTCGCTTCCATGGCATCGCAGAAGTAGAGGAGGATTCATCCGGTTGTTCGTATGAAGAGGGCCGGTGAGATGATGTGAACTTCTTTCTACCGCCCCTTTTCCGGTTTGATGAGTGGCCGTTCTCAGTTAATGGCCGTGAATTGGGTCCCCGATGCTCATCTTGAACTCGGCATCGGCTAGCTTTCCCTTTGCCTTTATCCTCCGGGCCGTCGCTTGAGATACTAGGCCCTTCGCAGGATGCCTGATTGCTTGGAGCTGTCAAAATCCCCTGCGAACTGGAAAATAGGTTTTGTCGACTTTGGTCTTCTAAACCGGATGCTGGCCTGGTGTCTGATACGGATTCGAACTCCGGTGACTGCTTTTGTCTCTTCGGTGGACGACCGGAGTTGGTTGAAGAGGAGGGCTCTAGAGGCTCGGATACGGTGACGCGTTTGGGTGAGCTCACACTTGAACCGCCCACGATGTTTGATTGCGAGTCCCCTATGGATTGGCATCGGGGACGCTTTATAGACTGCGAACTAGATAGGGTGCTTGTACTATCCAGTTGGCCTAACCGTGATTCTCTAGCCGCGAGCTCCTGCAAGTTTGCCCTCGTTCGCCCTAGCGATGTAGGTACATATTCAGTGTGACATATGACCCCGTCCGTCCGTGGCGAATTATCATCGGTTGTTTGTGGATGGTTTCCTTGTACACGATCTCCCTTGCTCGCAAGGTCAGTGCTAGTATTTCTGACATCCTGAAACCCTTCGCGATTACGTTGCAAATCGGATGGGTCGTTATTGCGTTCGGCCGCCTCTACAAGTCTCCTATGCAGCTCTTCGACCTCTGGGAAGCTTTCATTGTCCGAGTCGTCCTGCTCAAGTAAACTTCTCGATGCCGACGAGGAGAACTTCGGCGCTGTCCTACACAATGCTGAGTTGTCGTTTGAAGTAGACGCAGCCGTCTGATGGGTTCTAGGTCTGGGTTGAGGTGGGTTGATCGGTTCTTGGGAAAGACTTCGTGTTTGCATCTCGGAATTTGATTGCTGGAATGGTTGTTTGTGTTTTCTGCCGACATTGCGCTCTGAAGGCTGTGTTCCATAGAATCTCGCGGGAGTAATTCTATTCTTGTTAGATCTCTTGATCTGGGCGCCTGGCCTTCTTGGGGGTGAGTTGAGGTACGGGATTCTCTGCGGCGCCAGCGGCTTTTGCCGCTTTCTAGCCTCGTCTGCTAAGAACTTCCTCAGCAGCTCAGGTGTACCTGTCCTATTTGTGCTTCCTTCGTCGGACTTCTCGCTCAACAGACCAGTCCGGTGATCCGCAACCTTGAAGGGATGTCCATCAGAAGGCTGTCTTCCACAAAGTTCAGGGCCAAAGGTTCCCCGCTTCTCTATTCCTGTGGAGGGCCCCGGAATTATTTCTGCGTCGTCTCTATTCCGATCTTTACGCTCATTAAGTAATGTTTGTAGACGGCATCCTTGCATAGATGAGGAAGCCACCTTGCTTCCCTCTGCCGCAGCCTCACTGGATTTCGTAGTTGACTCTGTGGCGCTAGGGGCTACGTCGACACCAGTAACCAGCCCGAGCCCCAATCCTGGTTGGCCCCTACCGCCACCGTCACTCTGTACTACTGGCGTCGGCATCCAATAGGGGATTGGACGCTGGTCAGCTGGAACAAGAGTCTGACGGGCGATTTCCAATCGTATCTCGTCGTAGGACATACCATGGAATATAGGATGGTATATAACGTCCCTATGAGAAATCGAAATGGTCTTTTTAAGACGAAACTCAGGTGGGACTGATCCTCCTTGCATATTACGGCTACGTAACCGTATGTTGAACTGACCATTAGGACTTATCGTAGCAAAAACACTTTGCCGAAAGTCCTGTTCGGGTGTGTCGTTCACGCCGGCCAAAGGCAGTTGGCCGGGATGCCAACCTAGGAAAACAGACTCACCAGCGGAATATGTACCCGGTATAAGGCGCTGCAGTCCCAAAGAGCTAGAACCGACAGTTCGTTGAATATTCGCATCGCTGCATGGTATTCGCTCAGGCGCTGGATTATTGGCGTAAGAGCTAGCTGAATGGTGCTCTAGTTTGTCCGTATTGTTGGAACACGACGTCTGGAGACGAGGCTCAGGAGTCATAATCCTATTTTCTTCCGAGAGAGGCTGATTTTGATCGCCCGGCACTGGATCAGGTGACCATTCATGACCCAAACTCTTCTGGGCCAAGCCAAGTATAGATGTCTGCTTGCCTGTCTTGTTTTGTTCTTCTTTGAGTAGAGCAACATAGCGTCGTTCAAGCTGCTCAAGCCTCGCCTGGGTACATGGAGATGGGATAGGAAGGTCTGGCTCTATCTCCGCCTCCCGGCTTGGATTCGATGCCAAAGTCTCCGGAGCCGTCGGAGAAGGATCATTTTGGAAGTCCTCTTCGATCGATTGCATGGGTGGTGCATCGCTAATTTCTCCTGCTGCCGCGTCGTCTTCTGGGTCGTCTTCGTCCATCCAATCCGATTCATCCTCGCCGGGGAACAAGGTGAAGTGGCGATCCCCTAAGGATCGTTCCACAGCACGAATCCGCTTCTGGATCGCATTCCATAGCGGAGCTGAGAAGGTAAGTACGCCAAGCTCTGGTGGTAATTCATTTCCATCCATCCTATGACTAAATATTTGCTTCAGCTTTTTCTCCCCGATGGTCTCGCGTATTGACTGATGGGCATTGGCAATATTAATAACCAGGTCTCGGCATTTCCAAACTCGCACCCATCTATCAATCCACTTGTCCAGGTTCCTCATCTGAGATCTTCTCGCCGGCGGTACCGTTCCTTCGGTACGCTTACGTCGATTCCTACAGATCTTGGTGTTCGCCTTCTTCACCTGGGTGTACTTTGTGAAGACGCCCGCACGAACCGTCGTTGAAAATTCCTCCATAATTGCCGTCCAGACCTCCTCCTCTGCGTGTTTCCCTAGAGTCGGGCAATGCAGAAATCTGGCCCCATTATTACAGCTGATTCTGAGAAGCTTTACCTTCTCACTTAACGATAGGTGCTTAGGATTTTCAGGTGCATCAGGCACAAGCGTTGCTTGGTGTACTCTCTGTGGCCGTGCAAGATTTCGAGGAGGCTCTGTCTCGAAGTCGGATGACGGCGTTATGGCTCCAATCGACTCTCCATTTGCATCCTCCTAATCGTATATTAGTCGGTCGCGTCGGAGGGTAAAAATTAATTTAAGATCTTACCGTTGGTTGTGATACCTCGTGCGCCGCTTCATCTTCCTCGTTCCTTATATGAGTTACAAGTATATTAGGATTGCGCGTCCCAACTTCCGGGGGACTTGATGGAACTACAAATGCTGACGAGGCCGGAGGAGAAGCAAGCTGGTTACCATATAAAGATGATGGTCCCGGATGGCCAATGGGTAAATCACCTGAGCTGGCGTTTGAGGCTTCTTTCATGTTACGTTTGTGTGTTTTCCACTTGCATGGCTTCCTATGGTTAGCCATGATATATCGTGGTTGATGTCGATATCCAACTGAGGGATTTCTTGTCGAGGTTATATAACTCCGTCGACGTTCGCTGACAGATAGGCACCGAAGCTCCTGTGCTCCTCGCTTAATCAACACGCTCTGTTGACAGATTTACCCTTTGCCAATAACAGGCCGGGGCATTAATGGAACACGATAATGGATGTGAGATTGAGGTGCGATTTGACGCCGAAACCCAAACTGATCGTACAAGAATCTTCTCAGGTTACGAGGATAATTGTTGCGTTGAAGGGAGGCTCGAATATGAAAATGCCAACCAGCAAAAGGAGAGACAAATTCTCGCGCTGTAGCCGACATCTCATTAAACAAGAATTCCCAAGCCGCGTCACGTCTTAGAATACGGTACGCAGAACGCCGGACCCCTGTCTTTTCGAATCGCATCCCCGCCTCCAGTCGAGGCTAAAAAGCAATATGTGTATCTCATGAACCGGTCGCCAAGTACCAATATTCAAGGATATAGTATTAGCTCTCCGTGAAGGCTTCAGCCACACCAGCATGGAGGGAAGGGCATGCCATTTCTGTTCCGGGGCGTCGCCCCGTCTGCGGGCGCATAGTCGTTCTGGTTACAGGGCGACAGTGTGCTATGAATCATCTGGCAATGCCCTGCATTGTCAAAGGGAACATCATAGGTAGGTAGTCATCCCGCCCGTGTAGCCGTCTATCTTATACACCAGCATTGACCCCCCACAGCGTAACGCCATTATCTGTCGTATGTAAGCCTACCTAACCTAGTTGTGAGATGTGATATATCACTATTTACATGTGTCTGAGAGGTATCTGTTTCGCACTGTCAAAAAGGAAAACCCAGAAAAAAGCAAAAAGGCATAGTTGATGTCAATGTCACCGTTTAATCTGTACAGTATACGACTGTGTAAGATGTCGAGTTACCAGTACCGAGAATTTGGGAATTGGAATTTGACCCCTTGCTGTTATATACTAGGTACCTAGGTAGGCTTTGGAGCCCATCGTCGGTAAAGTGATCACCGCTCTTACATTGAGTAAATTCAATTTACCTTCAATCTTGTAGTGGCTCTAGTACCCAATATAACTATTATAATACACAGTATCTCGATTATGCTGAACGGAAGAAAAGGGTCATTGATTTTAGCTACCTTCCGTAAGTCGCCACTCTCTTCTCGGTTGACACCGCTTCTCCGTCAGGCCTTTAGTTCAACTTCTCTACGACACAATGTACAATGCGGCGTATCACTCAGTTTTAGCGAAACGCTTTGGCCGACGATTTCCCTTATCTTCTCATGTGTGAGGCACATGGCTCCGTGTAGTTTGCCGTCAATTGGTTGAGTCGACCCCTCAAAACTTCAGGGCTACGTCCTCGACCCTAATTAACTGGTTCCTAGTCTAGAGATCGTGTAAGGTCGATGATTGGGATTTCGCCTAATGGATTCTGTGCTGAGTTCCTATCACATTCTGCCGATTGGGCGTGTGAATTTTGTTCTCTACGATGAATGAGGCTCTTGGGAGCTCTTTTCATTGTGGTGGGCCATTTTTGTGTCATATCATGTTGTTTGTGATACCTCTTGTTTGTTTGGTAAGTTATGCATCTTGCTGGCCCTCTTCTTCTTCGCCTTTTGCAATGCCATTGACGAAGGTGCTGCTAAGGCATTTGCATACACTTGCCCATCAATATGGAGACTTAACAGTTGGGTGTCCCGAATTTGACATGTGGCTGGTCTCGAGGTTGGCGCGATGCAGACGTATATATTCTTCCTGCTCATGAGCAGCCTGGCATAATGCGCCTTGTGCCTTCTCGTGCACCACTTCTGACGCAGGATTTGGAATTGTGTGTCTCGTTCATGTAGCTGGTTTCATATCCCATATCACTTTCTCACCCCTTACTAGTAGTAGTCATCGCCGCCGTGGAAGCTTGGCCGTAGAACGGCTCCGGTGTCAGACGCTGCCGCGTTGACTCTGGTCTTTGCTTTAATACAAGCTCTTCAATCTTCCGTGTCAAAACCACGCCAGTTCTGCGGCTGGCTTTGCCTTTCTCCGTCGTAGCCGTTTTGATTCTACCCCCATTTTCCCTCAACCTGCTGAGGCAAGAAGACGTGAATAAATTCTCATCTGACGACTCCTCTGGTCCGTATGCAAGCAGATAGCCCAGTTTCATCTCTGCGCTTCCGCACTATAATAACATTCTTCCCTCAATCTCAAGCCAGTCCTCGATCGCGATATCAAGGTCTTCACGATCGACATGGTACGGGGCTATCTCTCTGCGCTGCAAATATTCTTTCGCCTCGTGGCAGATTCCTTCAACCCAGGTCTCCACATCCCTTCCAGTCTAGGGAAAAGGGACCTGGCGACGCAATGCGTTCGCGATCGTGTCCCAGAACTTGCTCAATCGTTCGCACTCGAAATAAGTGTCCTAGTATTCAGTACACAAATCAATTAACTTGATCTGAAAGTGGTGATCTAGTTGGGAGTATGGAATCTTCTTCATTGGCTGTCTTGCCTTCTCATGCTTGTTTGGAGTCGGCTCAGGCCTAGGTGGGTTCATATTCTATGGAATATTAGTGGGAATTGACTGTAGAATCGGATAACATTGATACTTACACTGACAGCGGTTTCTATTTGAGGCATCGAAAAGCCGTTATCCATGTAACCACCAACCAGGGAGGTGGTTAATGCAATAGTTGGTTGGATCATCATCCCGAAGTTAAGTCTGAAGAAACACGACTTTGAGAGCAAGCAGAAACTTGACAAAATTACAACAATAGACTTAAAGTAGCATGGTTTCTTGAATCCTCGAAAAGGAACAAAAGTACTTTGTTGCTTGTGGGAATGGACCACGGGAACGATGCCATTTACCGGTGCTACCCGGGACCCCTGGTTAAGGGGCGAAATGATTGTCATGTTTGGTCTGTATCTCTACCTAAAGTAACTAGGAGATACTGTGTACCACAAACTTCAGCTGAGGACAAGTTTAATCGTTTGATATTACATAGTTGTACTTAATAGCTCGCGAAGCCTTGCCCGAAAGAAATAAGTTGCAAGTTTTAACGAAGTTACTTATTATGAAAGGATGCAAGCTTGTAAAGTGGCATCGCAAATTGCTTTATCCAAATCTTAGCTTCGTTAAACTCCGGCGAATCATATTGTGGTCTTATTGTCAAAATTTTCCCTAATGAGCTATGCACCGGAAAAGAGGTAAGTACCTAATTTAAGCGACATGTACCTTCAATGCCATTTATAATAACATTAAAGAAAACGCTTTGATATTTGAGGTTATGTCATGGCACAGCTGGAGGATTATGTCGAAGGTAAAAGTGTCCGACGGGGACGTGTCCTTGTTGAGTAGGTCCCACGGCGATAATGGTTATTTGCCCCTGGACGGCCCTGCGGGATTAGAATATGAGGTAACTACCTATGGTATATCTTACCTGGGCCTTGGCTGGTCGGTACCTATCTACGACATAAAAAGCTTTGTACTTTTCGTTCTGAATAACGCCATGGTTGTAATTGCTAAGCTTTAATGCCATGCTTGGTCTCCTCATTACGATGGGTATTTGCATAGTGTATGGCCTAGTCTATGATACTTTTACATCCTTCTATTGCATGCAACCTTCATTTAGTGCCTTTCCCTCCTCCGTGGTGCTGCGCGGATGATGTCGTCAACCCTTAGGAGTAACTGAATCAATTAGCATTCGAGTCCCATTGGCGCCGAAGAACGTGGAAGAATAACTTACCTCTGCGGCCTCACTTGCGGACGACACAACAGCCTTCTTCAGCTTGTAGCTTTCAATCACCCCCAGGTCTCGCATGTCCGTTATCCCCCCGCCAGGGGTCATCAAGTCTAAACCATACGTTGACAGACCGTCGTAAATGGCCTTCCGTAGTCTCGCTACAAGCTCACTCGAGTCTAATCCGGCATTGTCGGCGAGGATCGTCGGGAGCTGACGCAAAGCGACTGCAAACGATGATACAGCCATTTGCTTCTTGCCTTCTACGCGGGTAGCTGCGCCTTCTACCGCCTTAGCCATGAGCATCTCCGCACAGCCACCGCCCAATGTTGTTCTTGGCTCCTTGACAGTCTGGGAGAGGACAGCCAAGGCGTCATGGAGCGAACGTTCTGCCTCATCTAACAGCTGTTCAGTGGCACCACGAAGGACAATGGTGCAGGCTTGACCGGCGGCTACACCAGAGAATTTGATAAGTGTGTCTTCGCCGATGATGATCTCTTCGATTAGGTCACAATGACCTAGCTTCACTTGCTCCGGATGGTCGAATGTGGATGTGATCTCGCCACCCGTGACTAGAGCTAGGCGCTCGATGCCGTCGAAGTCGGCGTGCTCGATAGACATGATGCCAGCATCGGTAAAGAGCTGCTCAGGCCAGTTATAGATTAATTGTCGGTTTATGAAGCAGTTGATCCCATGTGCCTTGATCCTATCCACCTTAGCCTTCATTTTGTCCTTTTCGGCTTTCTCGAGCTCGGCTAGCTTGCCAGTCGAGCTGACCTTCATGCGTGCACCGAAGATTTTGACCTTGTCTGTGTCCATCGAGGTATTGGCAACTAATATCTTAGCCTTCTCTAGTCGCTTAGGCTGATTAACTCCGATCTTCTTGTCAAGGATAAACCCCTCATCCAAGTACGAGTCGCTCAGCTTCCCGCCGGCTTTCTTGATAATCTGGATGTGACTGAGGTCCGAAGACCCCTTGAGTCGCAGCACGGCCTCAACTGCGAGCTTAGCGAAGAGGTCTCTGTCTTGAGCGAGTACCTTGGAGCTCAGAGTCGTGCGCGCGATTGCAATGAGGTCCTTCTTGAAGGCGTCGGGGTTCTTGCTGTGGTCGACCGCTGAGCCTTCCAGAGCCTGGAGGGCAGCTTGGCTTGCTATTCGGTAGCCTTCGATAATAGTCTGGGGATGTATTTTCTTGTCAACAAGCTTCTCAGCCTCTCGCAAAAGCTCTGCTGCCAATACGGCCACTGACGTCGTGCCGTCTCCAACTTCGTCGTCTTGGACCTTTGATATGTTGACTAGGACCTTTGCCGCAGCGTTATCGAGCGCGATAGACTTGAGAATCGTAGCGCCATCGTTGGTGACCATAATTTCGGAGGTGGAGCTTTGCATTTGCAGGGTCAGCTGGAAAGTCCAAGTTGGATGGGAAATGGCCGTTGGACGGGTACGTACGCTGATTGTAATATCTTGTCCATTCCCTTCGGGCCCAATGTACTCTTCACTAGGTCTCCAACGGCAATGGCGCCGACAAAGGCGGCGAGACGAGCATTCTCTCCCTTCTCCTCGGTGGTACCCTCTTCGAAGATCTGGGTAGGACTAAAAGACGACTGGGTGGGCGTGCGTTCAGTCAGCAGAAATCGGGGGAAAAAAGTGTACAAGACTATTCCATACCATCGTGAACAGGCCTATGCGTCTACTGATTCGAGCAGGAGCTGATCTATTGCGGTGTGGCTCTTTGCGAAGCTCGAGGTGTTTGGTATGTCTCCTGCCCTATGGTGGGACGTGGGACTGGGCGAGAGCTTCAGATTCAAATGCGGGCTGCAGCTCGACTTTTTCGCGGGACGCAGCGGAGGAAGGACAAATGTCTTGCCGATGCCATGCTCCAGGCAGCCCGGGGCTGTGCGCTAAAGGTGGGATGCCACACTTACATCAGCAGACTACCTGTCTTATCACGTCTTATCAGGAGGGTGCCCCCAGGCGATAAGCGGATTGGCGGGGACACACACAATTGGGTCTTTTTCACCTTGGGAACGTTCAAAAAACCCACCTGCCAAAAAAAAAAAATATTGACTGTGGACTTAGAAATAATTGCCCTTTCCTTTTCCCCCTTCCAATAGCTGCTTGAGCCGATACTTGACTGCTGGGCCAGGCTGCGATATCTCTTCTCCCGCGCGCCCCAAATCCGAAGGGTCAATATCGCAGTTTATTGGACCCTGTCTGGTTTTTATTGCGGCGAATTCAAGCAAATCCCAGCAACTCATACCTGCAACCATTGTCACCTTTTTTTTCCCTTTTTCGAAGGCGGGGCAATTTCTCTCATACAACCATACAACCCCACGGACGACCCGATTCCTTTGCGAACATATACGTTGATCCAGCATGGCACCGTCTTTTGATCATCTGCGCGACGCGGATGTCGACGAGGACGACTACGATGAGGACGAGATCGATATTTCCGACCTGCGTGAGAAGTACGAGGTCCAACTCGAGCAGGGCTACGACACCTTCGTCGTCATCGATGGCCTGCCCGAGGTCACCGAGGAGCAAAAGCCCAAGCTCGTGAAATTCTTATTGAAGAAATTAAATCAGGTCGGGAAGACGAAAGAAGATCAAGTCTATATGCCTATGGAGAATGGCAAGTCTCTCAGGTATGTCGCCATCCCGCCCCCAGCCTCTATTCAATAATGCGTGTATAACACCGGCGTAGTCGAGGTTCAAGAACTGCAATGCTGACATGATTGTAGATTTGCCTTCGTTGAATATGCCTCTCCCGCCGAAGCCGCTGCCGCCGTCCGGCAGCTCGATATGGTGCCCCTCGACAAGAAACATACGTTGAGAGTCAACAAGATGACGGACATCGATCGTTATGGTAGAGAAGGACGAGTAGACGAGAACTATGTACCTCCGAAGATCGAGGAATTCACCGAAAAGGAACACCTGCGTTCGTTCTTGGCCGACCCAAGCGGTCGTGGCCGCGATCAGTTTGCCATGTACCGGGGCGACGTTGTCGGCGTATTCTGGAACAACGAGAGGGACCCCCCGGAGAACATTGTTGATCGGCAGCACTGGACGGAGAGCTTCGTCCAGTGGTCGCCCTTGGGAACGTATCTGGTATCCGTTCACCAGCAAGGTGTGCAACTCTGGGGCGGCTCCTCGTGGTCTCGGCAGAAACGGTTTGCGCACCCCTTCGTCAACATGCTTGACTTCTCCCCAAACGAGAAATATATCGTCACATGGTCCAACAGACCCATTTCTATCCCCGACGAGGGACATCCCCAGCTGTCGTTAGACGAGGACGGCAAGAACTATGTCATCTGGGACGTTGAGACCGCCAAGCCACTCCGATCATTCGCGAACCTCGATATACCAAGTTCTAACGATGCCCATGCACCACCGGCAAAGCAACAACCCAAGTTCCCCTGGCCGGCGTTCAAGTGGTCTTCTGACGACAAGTACGTTGCACGAATGACGCAGGGCTCCTCTATCTCTGTGTATGAGCTACCGCGCATGAACTTGCTGGACAAGACAACAATCAAAATCGAAGGCGTCATGGACTTCGAGTGGGCGCCCTCAACGCCCCAGAGAGAAGGCGTGAGGCAATATGAGCAACTGTTCTGCTTCTGGACGCCGGAGATTGGTAGCAACCCTGCAAAGGTTGGCTTGATGAGCATACCCTCGAAGCAGATTGTTCGGTCCTTGAACTTGTTCAGTGTCACTGATGCCAAGCTTCATTGGCAATCAGACGCCACCTATCTTTCAGTGAAGGTCGACCGACACTCGAAATCCAAGAAGTCGCAGGCCACCACTCTCGAGATTTTCCGCATCAAAGAGAAGGGCGTACCGGTTGAAGTCGTCGACACAATCAAGGACACAGTCATCAACTTCGCCTGGGAGCCGAAGGGAGATCGCTTCGTCATCATTACGACCCCGGAACCCACCGGTCCTACAGCTGTCGCCCCCAAAACTTCCGTATCATTTTTCTGTCCTGAAAAGGCCAAGGGATCGGCGGTAGGCAACTTCAAGCACCTCCGGACTCTAGAGAAGAAGAATAGCAATGCTATTTATTGGTCCCCTCGGGGCCGCTTTGTTGTTATCGCAACGGTTGCTAACCAACAGAGTTCGGATCTCGAGTTCTACGACTTGGACTTTGAAGGCGAGAAGCCAGAAAGCGACAAAGATCTCACCGCCAATCTACAGCTCATGAACACGGCGGACCACTACGGCGTCACGGACATCCAGTGGGATCCATCGGGGCGCTTTGCCGCTTCCTGGGCATCCGTCTGGAAGCATACGGTACGTTTCATGACTCTGATACTTGGGGTTTTCATTTGAATGCTAACAATAAGCCACAGATGGAGAATGGATATCACGTCTATGATTTCAAGGGCGAATTGTTGCGGGAGGAGCACATTGACAAGTTCCGGCAATGGCTATGGCGCCCTAGGCCCCCGACCCTCCTCACTAAGGACGAGCAGAAGCAAATCCGCAAGAACCTCCGAGAGTACTCAAAGATCTTCGAGCAGGAAGATGCGGAACGCGGTGCTTCCGCGGACTTGGCGGTGGTGGAAGCTAGACGACGCCTGCTTGACGAGTGGCTGGCGTGGCGCGCATCGGTCGAGGCAGAGCTTGAGGAGGAGAGGCTCGCCCGTGGCTTGCCGAAGCACCCAGCCGAGGCTGACGCTAAGTTGCCTGAGAATGGAGAGGAGCAGGTTATTGAGGAGATCGTGGAGGAAGTGCTTGAGGAGAGCGAGGAAATTGTGCCCTAAAGGTTCGTTGCAACGGTGCGAGGCGAATCAGGCTGGCAATGAGCGGCGTTCCGTGTAAAGGCATATAATGAGAGTTTTGCTGCTAGCATTAAAATAGCATAAAGGATGATTTGACAAGTCCAGAGCAGAGGCTGGCATGCGACTTTTCGGCTCGTTTTGTGCCGCAATCACATGTTGTTAGAACAATCCTGTTCCTTATTGCATTGCAATTGGGCATCATGAGGAATACTCCTGGGACGTAGCAATTAACAGGACAAGGACTTCAGTAATTGACACGGTTGAAGCACATGGCAGACTAATACACTCGAGCAAATATGTCATAGTGGAACATCAAGGCTTGAGATGCATAGGACTTGAATTGAAACGCAGTGTCCATAGCACCCGAAAGTTGATGGCAACAAACGCATTGTTAGGTAGGCCGTAGCTGATCCAGCTTAGGATTCGTCCTACATGTATTGTTGAAACGTTTATTGGGGTGTAGTATAGCACCTGGTGTTGTCTCTGAGGCCTGATGTGGGATCAGGTGTGATGACTGGGGATGAAACGCCGAACGGTTGATTTCCAAGTGGCTGAGCTGAGCTGGATCGTGAGCTGTACCTGCATACGACGGCAATGCCGGGATTCCTTACAAGAGATGTTGAAGGTTGAAGCTAACAGCTGCGAGACTACAAGATTGCGATTCCTTTTCTTTACTAGACGGATCAAGGTCGTCCAGCCCGCGGTATCAAGTCTTAAATTCACATTGGATTGCGGCCTACCTTCTTGAATAGCAGAGCCGAGATCAAGGCAGACAGGCTGAGGAGCACAAGTAACAAATTAGCTGAACATGTATGGGTGCACATGTTTGCGTGAGAATAATAGACGGGGTGTGTCGAATAATCTATTAAGGAGTAAGTCTAGAACAGCTACTGGTGGGTTCGAAGGACTCGGTTGCATCGAATGATCTAATTGGGAAACGGAGTAATTATGGTTAATAAATTGACACCACCCCCTTTTTTTCATTTGCGATCTAGGGCAGGTACGATACACGTATGTACCTGGTACGCCCACACTAAGAACATACATGTACATGTGCCCAGCACAAAATTTGTCCAGTTGCTTAGGTACCTACCTATAGGTATGTATGTAGTTCATACCCGAATTTCAAGGGGGCTTCCAAACATTGGAGCTTATAACCTGGTACATATAGTAAGTGTTTAGTGGTCAATCCTCTGAAGAATTGAACATTTGAAGCTCATCTTACCTTCTCCAGCTCGTAGAAAGCGCTATAGATGTTAGGTACATGTACATATACATGTATCCATGGATGTAAATAGAATGTACTTAGATACATATACCCGTACTAAGGGCACGCCAAGGCGCTTCGTTCCCTCCTCCATCTCGGAACCACCGCATCATCGCTCACCTACTACTACAACTTTCTCGTTCTCTTCCAAGTTCCAACTTTGTGCTTCTTTTTCCGTTGTGTTTAGGGGGATCCGCTCATTATCCAGGGAAGCCGCCTTCTTGTTTTATTGGAATATCAAAGGCAATCTTGATATTCGTTCGCTCTTTCAGCCGATTCATCATTATCCGCTCGTTTCTACTTCATTTCGTCGTACGCGACCCTCGAACGCCCGAACCCATTATCCCGTATACAGTGCTGGCATAGTAGCACTACAGCCTCAACATCCCTACCTGGCGATACGAGTACATACCTAACAGCATCGTACATACCCGACGTCCATACGGAATATCCATACGAATTAAACGACAGCATAGAATTCTCGCTCCTGGATTGTAATGTGCCTCATTCAAGCCTTGATTGACTAGGATTGAAACGTCGAAACAAAGCCAATATCAATCAATCCTCCGCACGGTGACTCCAGCTCATCATCATATTCGGCTGCCGTATCATCACTACCGACGTCAACAGAGGACACTACTATTCTCTCGTTTTCTCCAGGCCGAGGACCCGAATATTGTTTATTCACTAATACATACTCATCTCGAGGCGAGAGCCATTTAAATAATCTGTTTTCATAATTACGCCTCCGAGATCCGACACGCAACGCCGCCATCTAGGGGTTCATCCTTGCTAGGATCGTGAGACAACTGACAAGCCTTATCTCACTTCCACCACAACAACGCTGCTGCAGATCAGGGGCTTCCCTTTAGCAATCCCGGCTTTCTTGATTTGGTATCTCAAGAGGCCTGTTCCTACCGTGATTCGCTCCGACGTCTCATATACTCGAAAACATCTTCGCGACTTACTGTTGCTATTCCTGTCTACCCTGCGGTTTTCTCTGATTCCTTCGCCTGAAGTCGACACCGAAAACTGCAATTAGATAACACATCGATAAAGACCAGACAATTTACGCCTTGTTCGGAGGGCTCTAACCTATCCACTAAAGCACCAGCAACAAAACAACCGCTTTTTATGCCTTTACCTTGGAGTGAGATCTAAGCTCGACTAGTCCAAACTACTCCGTTCCAAGCCGACCACTCGATGCTTGACCATGCGATCATGACCTACGGCGGAGGACACTCAGACGGGGTTGATCTCGCAATTCCGAGTCCTGGATCACCACCCGGCATGACTTCATCTGCCATTACTTCGAGGGCGTCGTCCGTACGCTCGTTCTCCGATGACGGCGACAATGGTATCACGACAGACGTTGCCCATTTTGAGGAGATTGGCCTCGATGATGATGTCGCCTCAATCGACGCCTCTCACTTCCGCGATACCACGATCAAGTCGGGCCCGAATCCCTACAGCGCTTCCTTCGCTTCCGACCTCCGCGCTGCATCCGCCAAGCACGTTGGCCCCCAGATCCATCCTCAAACTCGCGATCTAGCCCGCCCACGCCCGCCCCTACGTACCGTACCATCCTTTTCACGGTCTCGACCCGGAGCCTCATCCCTGACCGCACATTTTCGCGATACCAGCACTCGTAGTCTCAGCACAGGCATCGGCCCCGAGCCTCAATCAGGCCCGCTGCCTATGCGTGGCCTTTCGGTGCGATCCGCTTCTTCTGCTACTGTGTCGCGTCGTCGTCGAAGCCCAAGCCCTAATGTATCGACTCGATCGCTAAGCCCTCGAGACCCTAGCCTAGCAGTCCCCCATCCACGACGAAGCAGCTGGCAGTCCGGCCGGGAACCGAAGTCAGCAATCGATTTGGAGAAAGAATGTGATGATGACGACGATGACAATATTCCCGATGACCTCATATTGGATAACGTTCCTCTGTCGCCTCGTCCTCCTATGGAGCGTTCAGCTAGCCGACCAAGCTCGACCTCCACATCCCCGGAGAGACGACCAAAGGAACGTGTGCGCAGCGTCGGAAATGGTACACCGCCGGTTGCGGTCCATCAGGGTAGTCTAAAATCACCAACGTGGAAGACGGACTCGTCGTCATCTACGGATTCTCTGAGATCAACAGCGTCCTCAGCTAAAGGTCGTGCTAAGAGCTGGACTGCCGCGATTTCCGAACTCAGCCCTGAAGCCAAGGCTCTTACCGAGAAGCTCGAGGAACATGCAGATGAGCTGGACAAGCACGGAGTGCACCACTCGACGTACGCCCGTCCGCCGCCAAAGCCACGAGTGAAATCGGCACTTGCTGAGCTCCCTCCCCTTAGGCGTACCAACATCATGATCGATCCTCTACCTGTCTCCAAGGAGAAGGAAGCCGTTCTCTCGCGGACAAGGCCATCTTGGCTCCCTCCGAAGGACCCCGCTGAAGAGAGGAGGCACCTCAAAGAATACCAGAAGATGATGGCAAGCAGCATCGAGGCTGATAAGAAGCGAGAAGCCGCACGGAGGGAAAAGGAACGTAATAAGGACAATGCCACCAAGGCGCTTATGCAAGTCTGGGAAGACGACATCCTGAAACGGTGGGATGCTGCAATCCGCGAACGGCGGACCCGGGAGCTGTGGTGGAAAGGCGTGGCGCCTCGCAGCCGAGGTGCCGTATGGTCTCGAGCTATCGGGAACGAGTTAGGATTGACGGAGACGTCGTTCCAGGCAGCGCTGACGAGGGCCCATGAGGTTGAAGATCGATGCACGAATGGGAAAGCTAGTATCGAAGACGAACGCAAGATGGCTTGGTTTGCGCAAATCAAATCGGACGTGGAGGAGCGGACTTGGGTTGACTTGAGAATCTTCCAAGTTGGCGCCCCATTACACGAGAGTCTGATTGATGTTCTCCGTGCTTATGCCATGTACCGGAGCGATATTGGCTACGTATGCGGCTGCAACGTTAGTCCTACATCCCATCTTCAACTCTTGAAATATTTGTATGCTGACATTTTGAGCAGACCGTTGCTGCAATATTGTTGCTCAATCTCGCTACTCCCGCTGCGGCTTTTATCGCTCTAGCTAATGTCTTGAACCGCCCGCTTCCCTTTTCCTTCTATGCTTCTGACGTGGGAGCCAAAACATCAGCATTCAACCTAATCCTTCAGACCCTGTCGACTAAGGCTCCGCGACTTCACCAACACCTTACCAATCCGGAACTCAGTCTCGAACCGGACGATTATCTCTGCGACGTATTCACATCCTGCTTTACGCGACATTTTAGCCTTGACGAATGCACGCGACTGTGGGACGTATACGTGTTCGAAGGGGACGCTGTGTTAATCCGTGCGGCGGTAGCCTTGCTAATAGATATGGATGTGCCTCTGTTGGATGCCCACACTAACATGGAGATCCAGAGAGTCCTCGAAAGTAGGAGCAAACTAGACCAGAGGGACAAGGTTGACGCATGGATGGCCAGAATCCGAGATGCTGGCAAGTCATGAATTATCACGGCGGACTAGCTTTGCTATACAGCTTTGCTCCGAGCTGTCTTCTTCTTACTGGCGCCCGATAAGGGAGCATTAAATATCAAGGAGGTCTTTTTTCTTGCGTAAATGCGTAATGGTGACAAGTCCTGGAATAGCTACCAATGATTTCATGTCTTGCTGACCTGATCTGCTTGAGGAGTTGCGAGCACGGAGCTTTGGGGTGGTAGAAGAAAAAGAAAAAACAAAGCCGCTCAATCTAGCGCAGATGGGCAAGCAAAAGAAAAGGCCTTTGAGGAATGAATCAGTCACGAAAAGGGGAAAGGAATATAGAATATTTGAGGTGATGAATAGGGTTGGAAAGGGGAGTTAATTGCTAATTTCATCTACCGACATCTTACCCGACCACACACAATCACGTTTCTTCCCTTTTTTCCTTTTTACCTTTATTTTCTTAAGGATGATACATAGTATTATTTCCTGGCGTTGACAGGAGCCAAGCCAGGCAGTTAATTCGATATGTTTTGAACTTGAATTGATTGGCTCTCTTTGCTTTCTGATGCAACAGTCATAGACCTCCGTCTACCTATGGTCCTGTGATTGTATACGTTCTGTTATAGGTATTGCTCTATCTATGCGAAGTCGACGAGTAAATCCCAAGATGCTTTGGGAGATACGACGCAATTAACCCCTCCAGCAATCCCCCAAAGGTCGAACCAGGTCCCTGGGTCCTACAATCTTGCTTTCTATACTACACGTATAGCTAAGTGTAGGGATTCTTTCAAAGTGGTATTCATTTTATTCATTGTGGGGGGGTATCGTATGCAGTATATGTTCGCCTCAACCCCTATGCTAGGACGAAAGCGTAAAAGTCATTTGTTTAAACAAAAAGTCGCAACACAACATCAAAGAACCCATTCCATGCATGTACGCAATTCTTATCGAACGTATAGCCAACCTTTTCTCCCGATTCGTTCCTCATTTCTCAAAATACGAATCCAAGATCCTCTCTGTGATCATCCACGAGGCGCCCCCATTCAAGCAGTAGTCGGAACATATAGACTTGCATGTCCTCCTTGCGGAGCGACTGGAGCGCCCACTCGCGGCCCGCCTGCGCGATCTCATCCGCCTCGGCTAGGCCCGGTCCGCCCAGATAGTTTACGGCGCCCCAAAGATCACCGAGCCGCACGTCTAGAGGGACAAAGTGCCTCCAGGCATGGACGCGTTCTTCCCACCATGTACGGAAGAGGGCCGCGCGGTACGGCAGAGATGCCGATTTGAGGAAGGGCAGGAAACGGCCACTAAAAGCAGCACCGTCTAGATCGATGAGATGGCGATGTCGCCAATGTTCTTGAAAGTCTAGGGAGGGTGGGGGCTCAGCTGTAGGCGAGCCGTAAAAAGTAATGTGCTCAGCCGTGCAGTCGCGGTCATCGCAGCGGTTAAAATTTCCAACGAATGAGACGTTGACGACGAGGTGATTGTCCACAGGGGTTGCGGTGTCCAAGAAAGAGGAGGATGAAGAGATTGTAGACCGCAAGGATGACAGTATATCTTTTCGAGGGCGTATAAAGTTGAAGAGAGACTTCTCCCGGATGGACATTTTTGCTTGAGCAGCCATGTGCACGAATCTAGCCCGTAAGAATGTCTGCCAGGCACCGTGGACGGCAAACCCATCGGAAGAGGCACCACGCCAATATATGCTATTTAACTTCTGGTCCCAAGGTATGCTCTTATTGTTCTCAATTTCCACCTTCTCGCCAAAGTTCCACGGGCTTGGATACAGTATATCGGCGAAATTGTGCAGTCGGCTCTGGCTGAAGACAGGGAACAGCGTATGGGAGGGTGCCATAGCAGATGGCGACAATAGAACGCCATGCAAGTACGCAAGGTCAGGTTGGTGGCACAAATCGCCAGACAACGTCCAGTTGGAGACGAAGCCGTTCATCATATGTGGAGCGGAGCAGACCAGACACTCTGCTTTCCTATTCCACCAGCGGTATTTGTTTACAGGCGCCTCGGCTGGACAGGTCGGTGAGATCCACTCATAGAAGATCTGACGCTTCGACCTCTCCACGAACCATGGCGATCTCTCATTCCAGATGCTCTCATCTGCACTTAGGTAGTCTCTCGCCCAGGACGGCTTCTGGGTGCCGCTAAAAGGGAGGAGCTTCTGTTTTGTGCTCAATCTTCCCCTAGCTCTTAATCCTTCTTCTCTATAAGCATCCATGCGGTCGAGTGGAACCGAAATACGGCATTCATCGTCGAGGTTGAAAGCCAGCTGCATGTCAGGCAGCCACTGCGCAAAAGGCTCGATCATGTCCTTGGTGACGTCCATCATCCATCTATGAGTACCATGAATATGCGGGGAAATGTCAATTTTACCACCATCAATGATGATACCGCCCATAGAGAGGGATGGGTGCTCGAGCAAGTGAGTGGTCCTCTGCCGCAAGACGGACGGAAGAGTACCCCAGTACGGAAGAAGATCTGAATGTATTTGGTCGAAGGTGTCGATGATTGGAGAATTGACCGACGTCGCAAAGTCATACCACTTGTCAAAGTTCGGGGGTGGGGGTATTCCGTAGCGCTTCCTGTACTCTGAGACAGCTTCTTCAAGCGACTTGCTCTTCTTGGCCCTGGTTATCCAGACGTCCGATTCGCTTCTAGCGTTCGCAATGATTGGGCCGGGCGTAGGCCTAAATCCACCGGGGCTCATGAAGATTGTCTGAGAAAAGACGAGGAGAAAGGCAACCAAAGCGTAGAAACCATATCGATTCCTAAGAATGACACCTTCGCCAGACGACTGTAGCTGGAAGGCCGCAAACCTCCCAAAGTTGAATAGAATGCCTGCTCCCATAAACAACCAAACACCAGTCACGAGACCCCACCAATTAGACCAAACCCTGATCATAGTTCCATCCATGATTCTCCATTGTAGGTATACGAAGAGGCTCGTTGCCGTGAGTAACAGGCTCACCAACGTGCCATGAAAGTAGCCAAGCAAATAGATGGCAGATATTATAGCTGTAGTCACAGCAATGCTATCAACGACTAGGTCACCAACAGCAAGCCAAGTGAGGAAGACATTCCATTGGAGGTTGGCGCGGTCAATGGACGACCAGAGGGCCAGGAAGATCAATACAGCTGCCGATGTCAAAAACAGGGCACCTAGAAGATGCCATGCCTTTGACTGTCCCTCACTGCTTTTCCTAAGTTTTCCAACCTGTGATATAATCGCAGCATCAAGAGCTAACGTGACAAGCTGAGCAAGAGGTATCAGACGCTCGATGTGCGGCCCAGAAGGACAGATGGCGCCAGTTGTGCGCTCGGAGAGGAGGAGAGTATCGGTGGCAGCCAAGCCCCAGAGTAGCGCAACGAGGGCATATCTCATGCCCGTTGACGGAGCGCCCGTAGCTCGTCCTTGCGAGTCATATCCGTGGCTCGGTAGATGTATAGGTCGCAGTTCGACGATATCGTAGATAGCAAGGAGGAAAGGTAGAAACGCCTATCCGTGGGTATCAGCGACTGCGAGCTTCAGTTTCCTCGCGGAGACAGCGATGAGCGCAAACCTGAAGTCCATCCCACGAGCAGTGGATGGTGCGAATAGTTCTCCAATAGAGGACGGTGCGGGCGACTACGCAGAAGAGTAGCAGCGCAAAGGAGGGCGGCAGGGACCGAAGTCGAAATGAGGATGTCAGGAGATCGGCGAGGATGGATTTAGCTGGAGCGCCATCGCTGGCTAACGACGTGTGGCTCGACTCGGACCGAAGTGCGTTTTTGGCGTATGCGGAGAGGGCGAGGCCGCAGAAGAGGAAAGTCAAGATGGAGAAGTGAATTGGCCGCTCTATTTGTCTGTTAGTACATCGTTTGACGAAGCTCCCCCAGAGAGCCGAGAGGCTGGGCGGGCCGCACCGAAGGCTGCGCTTTTATAATATCGGGACCAGACGAAGGCCGTACTCAGGCCAAAAATGCTGCCGCGCGTCAGTTGTCTGGGCTTACTCACAGTGTAAGAGAGAGGCGGGACGAAGTCTAAATGCACCACACTCACCAGACTGCCGAGACAACGAGTTTGTGCTGCGGTGGCGCCATCTTAGATCTTAGACAGCGCAGATAGGCCCAAGCGTCTATTTCTTGCATGCGAGCTCGACTCTCAAAAGAGCAAACCGACCTCAACTCACCATGCTGCGTACCCAAGATATCTAACTAGTTCAGCGGAATGCTAGTCATATGCCATGACTGCGCGAGGAAATTGTTAGTCGTGGTGGCTTTGCGACGCAGGGAACAGGAGAGGTACGACGAGGCGGCAAGGCTCTAGGCATTGGGTCTATACAAACAAAATAGACCCATTCCTTTTTTATTTTATTTTATTTTATTTTATTCTTTTTTTCACTCCATCCGAGAGAGCTCGGGGAGGAAATCAAGATTGCAAAAGGCCGGGCGCCTTGGCCTTGGCAAGATGGATCGTGAAAACGGCAACCCGGCACGGATAGCTGACCACTGTACCTGGTATCGTATCGCACAGTTATAAACCGCGGAGGAAAATCCCAAGTGATTGGGTACGGGAAGACCAGGGTCTCGTGTGGTGCAACTCTGATCCTGGCAGAATTGAGATCATTATTATTAGTGTATAATGTTAAAAGCCGGGGTACGGGTTGGAGAACCTTCTCTGGTCCATGCTTGGTACCCCGTACATAATTGATAAGGGCCAGTACCTAGTAAACTTTGATTCATGCAGTGTATACGCGTACCTACAAAATGAGGTTATGTACCTACCTCATACCTAATTTAAAGAGAGTGATATGGAACGTTGAAGCGACTCTCAATTCAATTTGATGTTCTGCAGGTGCTTCCACATATAGGTACCAGGGTACGCTTTCCTCGTATCACAGAGTCGCAAACTTTATCGAGTTCACACTATGTCTTTTTGGGCAACGCAAACACGTGGGCTTTCGTCATATATTTAGGTACTTAATGTAGGTAGGTACCTTGCCTATAGGTACATAAGCCCACATCACATTACATGTACATGTATGTAGGTATGTATGTAGGCTACACACATGCAGGTACCTGTATGCCTGTCCTCTATAACATACAAGTACTCGTCTAGACGACGCCCTCAAAGAACGTGACCTGGAACCTCCCATTTTCAGAGTTGATGACGGGGTCGATGTCGTTCTCGAGATACACGCTCTACGGGTCGATGAACCGCGCTTCCCAGTCTCTCGTGGCATTGTTCGCATCCTGTCCGATGATCTTGTCAAGACACCACGACCCCGTAGCCTTCTGCGCCCACGCGTTGCTAGGGGCATCGAATAGGAGGTCAAGCGTGAATCCCTTTACTCTGAAGAGCCCGTCAAGCGACTGTATCGTCGCAGCGCCGTCGTTACCCTGTAATAATGATATGTCGCCCCATGCAGACCCGGTCCCGTTCGCGTGCCAGTTTATTTCCGCCCATGTGCCTAGCAAGTGTTTCTTCCCGTCAAGATTCGTCACGTCACCGCGCACGATGCGCCCGCGGAAAGTCGGACACGCAGCAATGAACGCACAGGACCAGGGCGGGATCTAGAAAGAAGACATAGACCGTTCCAGTCAGCTCTCCATCTAGAAAAGTGAAACTATATGGAATAGATAGGCAAGCTAGTTCAGAAAGGCATACTACTGTGTACTTGTAAGGGACGAAGTCGTGGTTACTCTCGTAAAAGAAGAACATGGTGCCATTGACGTCGTGGTGATTCGGATCGTAGTTCCATATGAGGACACCGGGGCCGCCAAGGTCTTCATCGCCCGCTATACGTATGTACGATGTGTAAGAGCACAAGCGGACACAGGGCGAGGGAGACAAGGAGCCAAAGATACCCAGGACGACGAAGGCTGGATTAGGCAGGTCGCTTACCGGTATATATAGGTGCCTCGGATTCGCTGCGACAGAATACCTGAGGATCGTCGCTCGGTGTTTGACTATCGTTGTTCCAGCGACGAGAGCTAACCGTCGCGGATAGGATAGGATTGGGTCTTGCGCCGGTGGCTTTGGAGGTTGATATGCTGATGGGGAATGCGGAAGCCGGAACTAAAATAACGATAGCCAGAGAGAAAACGTAGGTTATTTTACGTGTGAGGCGCATAGTATATCTAGGTAGGATGGTAGGACGGTAGGTAGCAAGGTGTATTGTAGAAAATGTAGGTGAATGGTCGGCATAAATGTGATGATGTAAAATCAAGAAGCTCTTACAGGTGGGATTATGCAGATTCGATTACTCTTGCACGTATCCCTTTGCTTTTAAACTTTCCCCGTTGTTACTTCTTCATGAGGAACCGTCTGGAGTCAAACTTGAAGCGACAAGCGATATTGTTACCTACATTATGTACCTAATATTCGTAGGTATATATACCTCCTAATATATCTCTGTCTTCGACACCCTATACCACATGCAGGTATATTCCAGACTCAGCCTCAGTACCTAGGTACCACTAGAGTCTGTGTATTAATCGATCTGCCTTTTCTCTTCTCTCGAACCCTTCGCACACGCTAGCTCAAGCCGCCTGTTCAATGCTCTTAGACGTGCTCTATGTCGATATTGTGAGATTTCAGCAACGGAAAGTCTAGGTTGCGCTCCCTGTTGCTGAGCGTAGTATATCTGCTGCAAATATATCAACCAAGAACGATGAATCAAAATACCCTCGAGTAAAACCTCAAACTGGTGTGCTAAGTATCTGTTCCAGGCGAGCCACTCGACTGGTTGTCAGTTTGGATTCAACAGGATAGCGCAAGACTGCTGCTGCAACTCTTGGACTCGATATGCTAAGCCGTTTGTCCAGTTGGCGATCACATAAAGCTGAGATCCGGCATCTACCTTTCCTTCGGCTTCTTCACCAAGCCTCCTTGATGAGTAGCCTGGGGGAGAACGGTATTTAGAAGCCATAATGTGCGTTATTGGTTTCGGGTGCGTGAGTGATTAATCAAATATTGAATGCTGTTGCTGTTGGCATATTCAAGTTAAAAGAAAGTAAATGTCAGTTTGTCTGGTTAAGTATTCGGAATGGAATTCAAATATTGGTACCATGATTAGGAACTCCTATCCTTAGCAACTAATTGGACCTTTGAGATGACATGTAAGAACACGTAATTCTTAGAGAAATAGTTGTGAGGAAAGGCTGGGCGTGTTTATTAGAGTTGAATACTTGAAAGTTTTATGAAGGTAGCAAACACTTCGGTCTTCAAATACGTATCGTACTGTTATTATATGTTAAGTAGTAATGTGAGATAAGTAGAAACGCTCGTTGTAACTCGCCAAGTGTTAGGATCCAAGGCAAACTCTGTGTATAATAATGTATTTCCTCGACACATAATAGTCTACGCATCTGTTGTATATATTCGAGACTGTCCTACATAATGTGGGTGTTACACAAAGACTCAGTATTAAACTACGTCACAAAGATGCAAGACAGGTAGAAATCATGTTCATTTGAGACGGAAACTCGGTAGGTCCTAGTTTGACGTATGCCTTGTTTGAAGTTCCCAAACCCATAGAAACTCTTCATGCTGTCCATTTATGTAAATATGCAATCCCACCATCCCTACCTAATAGGCTACTCCAAAAGCCGGAACCGACCATGTCTAAACCAAGATGATCTATGGTATATACACCTTTGGCCCCTTAACCCAAAACGCCGGTATTTAATGCTTTTGCCATACTAACTCAACCACTTGGTCAAGTTCACCAATGGAAGAATTGCCCACCCGTACATATAATTGTTTTAGATCTCCATTCTCCTCAAACTCAGCTTCTCTCAACCTGTAACTCTTCTTCTTTTCTGTGGGGTACGGGGCTCTAAGGGGCCCAAGGGAAAAATCAAAATCTTTGCTCTCAGCCTTACCCCACGTACCCTCCATTAATCGTAGGTCGACCGACTCTACCCCATCACTGTATATCGCGATAGAAAAGCCATTTGAGAAGACCGTGTCCTTACCAAATCGCCAGCGCTGCAGGAAACAATCACCGCAAAATTTGGTGGCCTTTGCCATCTTCTCAACTGGCGCATTGTACCAGCTCTTCCAGTGGTGCAAATTCAGTGGCTTAGGGCCGCCTTCGAAGAACCCACTGACGTCGCCCCTGGTATCCTGTTGGTATAGACCCGGGAGGATGGTGAGCTTCGCTCTCGAGTTGGTGTAAATACAATCGCGAAGGATGGTGTCGCCTTCTCTAGTAGTCGCTTCATCGATGCATTTGAGCGCTTGATCGCCGAGCTTCTTAGCCAGCGGGGCCGATAGGAACGCGCCGGCACCGCCGAATGCCATAAACCCGAAGCCTCGTACAGCCTGGAAATCTTCAGAGAGCGCACCGACATAAGCATCGACTTTGTGGTCTAACGTGGCGAGACTATCTGAGAGGGGTTTCAAGGTCGGGAAGAATGTATCGTCGTCTAGAAGACCGTACCACTGCGTGCCGGGGTTGCTGTGTTCGAGCATAGGCATCAGGACAGCAAAATGGTTTTGTGCCGTTGTGAACGTCTCATTGATGGGCTTCGCCAAAGTCACATTGATACCCGCGATCTCGAAACGGTCCTGCAATTGTATCATCTCACTGGGGGATTTCTCTTTTGCGTCCGTAACGACGGCCACGAGCTTCGCGCCGGTTCCCGAAATCCAGTGTGCAAAGGGGCTGATAGAATCGTTTAGACGGCTGTAATCTGTGGCCACGCCGAAGATGAGGTGTGTAAAGACCGCCTCGGAATGAGGCATCGGGACATGGAGTTTGATTGGCGCACTCTGAGGGATCCAAGCATCTCCACAATCATATAGGTCAACTTCTACCACGTCCTTGAGAAGTGGTTCCGTAATATTTGCGACACTGTCCCTATCGACATTATCGGAAATTATTGGCTGGACATAGCGGCGAGTGTAGTGTACACGTTCTGTCAATTCCAGATCGGCACTGGAACGCACCAAAAACTCCAGGTCCTTTGAACAGTGTTTTGGGTTAGGTAACGGTGGTAGGTGCCCTGGCTCAACTGGTGGTTCGACAGGCGGTTGTGATGGCTGTGCACCACTTCCTGTTATCTTCGGTCCCTCGTCTTGAATGGTAGACTCTAATGTGGGAGTAGCCGGTTTTGGGATTATGACGTTATTGGTGGTTGTCTCTGCGGCAACGGCATCGTCGATGTTTGACTGTTCTTCTATTGTCGCTACATCTTTTATCGGAATGACCTGGGGGTCCGCCGCCGGGTAAGATGGTGGCACGCGATGATAGAGATGGAGGGTGGTGTAGGTGACGAGGAACAGAAGCACGACGCTGGCAAGGCCAAAGACGCGGGGCACCTTGGACGGAAACATTGATGGGAAAACCCTGTTCTTTTCATCTCTCTCCTTCTACCGTATGTACAGCATAGCTAGGGTAAGCAGGGGGGAAAGAGGCTACGGGTCTTTGAAATTCGAACGAAGGGAGTGAGCGAAGCAGATATTACATATAAAGACCGGAAATCGAGGGCAGAATCGCACAACAGAAAAACAAAGAGGGGAATTCGTACGTAGGACAATCTTAAAATGGGGAAGAGTCTAGTGGAATTCGTGGATTTTTTTAGGGACGAAGAAATACAAATCGAGAATAAACACGAAATAAAAGCCAGCCGGACGATCTTGGACGGATATACATCCCGTACAATGCGATCATTCCTTCCGTAGGCCTCTAGACACATGTAGATGTGGCGCTAAGAGGTACGTAGGAAGGTGGGGTGGCGCTTCAAGTGCCTTCCCTTCTGTCTACATGTAGGTAGGTACATACCTTGGTACGTAGGTGGAATACACATCGATCATTGTTTCTCTCTCAATTGATGTGAGACAGGCGAAAAACACAACATGTACGTCCATATCACACTGGTGGCTTCCCAGCCTGCCAATCTTTAACAAGAAGGGATGACGCACTTGTGCCGTGGAATAATGTCCGAAAGTAGTTGGATCGACCTATGGAGTTGCGGGTCCTGTCCACTTTTCGAGCCGTCTAGCGCCCAATTTACCCAATAGACGGCCGGACACGACGCCTACGCGAATCGGCGCTGTGCATACCCAGACTTGTACCTTCAAGCCGAGAGGCGTCTCTACTAACCATTAGCTCAACCTACGGCTTATCCGTTGTGGTTTAGACCCGGTGGGCGTATTGAAGGCACCAACAAGATATGACAGCCAAGTCGAAGACTTGATGCTTAGGTATTTTTCTCTGTCTGAACCCCCTATCGCCAACATATCAACATATGTATGTGTGCTAGATGGGCATTGTCGCTGCTGGAATCATTGCGAATGGGTAGCTGAATGCTCCACATAACGCCCTACACGGAAGGAATGTGCTTCGCTGAAGGAGGAAGAGAGGTACGAATCAACCGCTGCGGGACGCGTCATATGGGCTTGCAATCTTTCCAACGGGCTAGCCCAATGAAAAGTGGGAATCTGGCAATGATTTGTAGGCCGTCAACATCGACGCGCCTTTTAGTATCAATAGCGCTCCGTGTAAAACGACGGCGTAATAGAACACGAATCCTCGAATGTTCTACTTTACTTGGTTGGGTACCTAATGTATCATGGAATGCGCGCCCAGCTATGGAGAGCGCACGGCAGAACGGTTGAATTCGAGGATCGGCAACCCGGATTGATTAATCCACGGGAAGCAAAGAAAAAGAAAGAGCAGCACAGGGGAGGCCAAGCTGCTATTGTCCAACCTAGGGGCTTACAATGTAATCGTAACCTGAGAGTCGCCGTTTGCGTTCGATTGATGAAAATTGCGGATGGATTGGGAGAATTTGATAGATTCCAGCTCCAAGTCGGGTCTGGATTGCCGTAGCGCGGAACGGACTGGATCCGTAGCGAACTCGCCTAAGTGGACCGTGCAGCGGCGGCGTCTCGGCTCCGAGAAAGCCGCTACCCAGCCAGCCAGCCACCTTATGAGGCGACATACACGTGTAGATGGTGCATAGGTAGGTAAGTACCTCCTACATGCACGGTATGACCCTGCTCAAAATCTATCCGCCTCGCACTGGGGATCCCGCCACACATGACTTTGATTGGTCCAACCTTACAAGAGCAAGTCACGTCCTATAGAGTATCAAATGTTGCACTTCAGCGGTCGTTAGATAAATCCTCGACACCCCTATATGTATATGTTTGGCAAGGAATAGCCGGTAGCCATGCTTCTTCAGTAGAGCATTGGCTTTGGCTCTAAAATTTATTCAACATCTTGGATATTTTAGCATAGCCGACCAAGTAATCATATATGATATATAATAGTTATACACGGAACCTTTATATCGTGATATATTGAGCTATAACAGGAGCATCGCTTATTATAAATACATAGAGATATTGTATACCTATACAATATCTCTGCTTCACTACACACCTTGTATTTCGAATGGTAGACTTATCCATGGGTATCACCATCAATTAATCGTGGTAGCATCTACCTCGTTGAGTCCTTCAATACTATCTCACACTTCTTTAATTCAATGCCAACATTTATGTGGACATAGCCCCCGGAACCTTGCGGAGCCTTTTCGTGAGTCCTGCCTGCTGTGTTTTCATCCTAGTCTGATTATTTTCAGAATGGACGGCAGAGCTAGCTTGAGTAGACCTAACATATCAATTCTTGAGGAAGTTACCAAGGTATAATGAGATACTAAGATACTCATTAGAGTCGCGAGCTAGCATGTAATACTACCTAGTCTAATACTTCTTGAAGAGTGAAAGAGACGTTGAACAAGTGCTTGCAGGCGTGGCACGCGTTCGCATCTTTCTAAATGGTGGGCAGCACCGTGCTGATAGTGACTTTGCTGGATAACGACCAAAGCGTAGTTTCCTTTGATGATCAAGATACCGCAATATATATAACTCAGCTCCTCATGATGGACAAACAAGGATAACTTCAAGCATACAAGAGGGGCCCACAAATCGAACACACACCATCACGTACGTGTGTGCAGGTATCACCCTATCAGCAGCCTGTTGACCCGGCCATTACATTTATTACCTAGGGCAACGGTAAACCGATCTTGCCGTCTGTAACCTAGACTAATTTAAAGGAACCGAGGAGTACTAGATCGACAGTACTTTCAAACTTCTCAATTTGAGATACTCCTAGGTGACTTTACCTGACTGTACCTCAACGACGCCCCCTTTGGGAATTATTCTCATCTACGAGAATAATATCGACGTCTTCGTCGACAAATGCAACTGCCTGCCTAAGTTCACAGCTGCAATCGACTTCTGTCTCCACCTCTACCAAATCTCGCCGACACAATCCCCATTCAGGCTCCTTCCCGGCACAAGCAATTCCGAGCTTCACGACAGCTGCCGTTTACCGCACCCAACCGTCAAGCGCACTACTCCTCATCCTGGTAGCCTTCTTCACCTTCGAATGTTTTCACACGTCCTCCTACACACTCTACCTACCTCCTACAATTGACGTTGCGTTCTTGGATACCAGGGTACGTATCATTTTGATTATCATCGCCTAGACGCTGAATATCGCTGACCTAGGCTATAGCAGGGACCTCAAGCTTCATTCGCTCGATAAAGAGTAATCCCTCAAGTCGTATAACTGCCCACGATGGCAGCCATCACTGGTACCAAGCGTAAAAACGATTGGGAAACCATTGTCGGGGTGATTTCCAAGAAGCCCAAGACGTCCAGCTTATGGCCCTCATTGGTATACCACCCAAATGGAGTAGTCGACAATAAGGCCCCCAACACCGAGTTCCTGAGCGCCCGTCAAAAGGGCAAAGTTCTCAATGCACCTGTGGCAGATATGGGCGATTATCAACTTCTCGACGGCGCTGAGATTCAGAACTCGCACAACACCAATAAGGGCCAGGCAACAGTCCATACGGCTTCAATTGACGAGTCTGCTGCGAACGGACCGGCGAGAGAAGCACCTGCTTCATGCTCATCTACCCATCTTGCAATCCCCAATACTGAGACGGATACGGTAGTCAGTCTGGGTGGGTGTGGAGGAATAGCCAAGAGGGATGATGATACCATTGTCGCACTGGTTAACCTGTGTCAGAGTCTCCGCGATCGTAATGATGCGGCCGTGCTCCTAGCCCAGATCAACATAGGACGGAATTACTGTGCCGTACTAGAGGAGAACCAGAAGCTCCGAGATGAATTGACCGCCCTGGAAGCACGACACCGCCATGTTGTCGGACAACCCCAGAAGTCGGAGCTTGCTCCATCTGCGGAGGATGCTCAACTGAACGAGGCAGAGAATCGTCTGGTTGCGAAGAAGGCTCTGGAGTACATGGAAATGATTTCTAAGTAGGCAGTTGATGGGATCAACCAAGGAGGGAGACTTAATGAGATCAAGCTAAAGTGGGGAGAGGGGGTGGAAGTTAATGGTATGCAGGACACGGCCCGAGGTGCATTCTTGATGTTTTCCCGTACGCCATACATAGAGAAGTGCTTCTAATGAATATCATCGTACCCTATTAATCCCTGTTAGTCTGCCTGTATAATGATGGAATGTCTCCAAAAAGTGGATCCAGGCGTTTAAGGAGGTGATGTCCTACCCGAGCAGCATTCTCGACCTGATAATGTCTCCAATCATGTAGCTCAAGACACACGCCTGGTACCATGTGCCAGGAGCATGGTAAGATTCCTAAGCTAGTCTGGAATATGGGTTTGGGAGTGGAGTGAAGTGGGTGAAGACCCAAAGAAGTATAAGTAATGCCTGGATGAGGAGTATCGTGGTCGCCTACCCCACGTTCTTCCCCGGCAGATTAACATCGACCAATAATGCGTTAAGAGGATAAATGCCGAATAGGGTCCCCCGAGGTGTGTAAGGGATACCTAGTTGTCTATTTATTCAGCTACATTGATAAGACTCCCCTCCCCAAACATGCTGAGGCTCAGGATTTGGTAAATATGGCTGCGCGTTCCCTCACCTCGCTCACCATCTGAGGTAGACTACCCTTGAACCTTCCAAGCCTGATCTTACCCATTCGAGATCGTTATACACTGTCAAGTCGCTATGCTGTTCGACCAGATCCTGGCTGGCCTTAGGTCCGGCGACGGATCGGATATATTCAGCCAAGTCTCTGCTTCGCACTTGGTCACCTCTATATTGCTGATCGGCCTTGTCACCTTGATAATCGACTATACTTACATGCTGTGGATGCGGTCCAAATTGGTAAGCTAGGAAGCCCCCCTAAGAATAGATGATAAGAATCCATTAAGATCTAAGACGAAACGCGTCAATCATAGCCTCCTGGACCTTTCCCCTGGCCGATTGTTGGCAATACATTTATGCTCCCAGATAACAAGCCTTGGATCTGGTTTGAAGAGCTGTCTAAGAAGTACAATGCGTCGTTAGTCACAGTATGGATTGGACGGTGAGAGAGTGCTACTGCCCAATAATGTGAGTCGACCGCTGACGTTCGAGTCAGAAATCCAACCATCTGGATCAACGACGCGTGGGCGGCATCGGAGCTCTTTGAGAAGCGCGCTGGGATCTACTCGTCGCGGCCGCGAATGCTCGTCTTCGCAGAGCTCGGTGCGGGACAGGACAATTTGCTTAACATGTACACAACGAATCCCGAGCAGCGTGATCGGTGGCGGGTCCACCGAAAGCTGATTCATCACGGCGTCGGCGTGCAGTCCGTTCGCAGGTACCGACAGTTCCAGAACAATGAGAGTCAAGTCGTCGCATACGATTTGCTGAAGGCCCCCGAGGATTACGTCAAGCATTTTGAGCGGTACGCCACGAGTGTCGTCTCCATCATCGCTTTTGGACGACGCGTCGAGAGTTGGGATGATCCTATTATCACTGAAGTCATCGCTATGATGCACCTAGCCGCCGACCTGAACGTGCCCGGTAAGACATTTCCCATGCTCATGGAGACATTTCCCTTCCTTGCCAAGTTCCCCAATGAGATTGCCCCATGGAAGTACGGACTAGGCAAGAAGCGTGCCTTCCACTTCTTCTATGCTCTCGCGGACGAGGCCGCCAAAAAGGAGGGACACAATGACTCTTTCGTCAACCACCTATTCAACGAAGGCCCGAAGTATAATCTTAAAGAAGCCGAGATTTCCTCGCTCACTGGAAACCTATTCGGCGCCGGGTCTGACACGAGCAGCAGCACCCTAATTACATTCATCCTAGCTTGTTGTGCGTTTCCGGAAGCCCTTGTACCGGCGTGGGAGGAGCTAGATCGCGTGGTCGGTCATCACCGGAGCCCAAGCTGGGAAGACGAGGATAGCTTGCCCTATGTGAAAGCCTTCGTCAAGGAAGTGTTACGGTGGCGCTCAGTAGCCATCATTGGGGGCCAGCCGCATGCGCCGACACAAGATGACTATTACAAGGGCTGGCTAATTCCCAAGGGTGCCTGGATCCAGGGAAATGTCTGGGCGATCCATCACAACGAACGCGAATTCCCCGATCCGGATCGCTTCAATCCCAACCGGTTCATGCCTGGCCACCCAGACAACCGACCGTTTCCTGGGGAAAGAGGGTACATGACCTTTGGATGGGGCCGCAGAGTCTGCTCTGGACAGGCGCTAGCTGAGCAAGGCACTTGGATCACAGTGGCTAGGATCCTATGGGGGTTCAATGTCCAAAAGAAGAAGCGCGCGGACGGCAGCACCGTCGAGGTGGATATCTTTAATTACACGTGAGTGAATCTCCGTCTCCGTGAGCCGTAGGTTGTAGAGATAATAACACGCATACAGGAACGGGCTCAACATGCGGCCCCAACCATTCGAGTGCAGCATCACGCCACGGAGCGATGAGATCCGTCAGACGATAGAGCGCGAGGGCAAGCAGGCGCTTGAAGAACTGGAGCAGTACCGTGGAGAGACCAAATATCGCATGTCAACTTTCTATTCGAGAAACCACCTTGCGATGGACTTATATGGGAACGATAAGAAAGGGCAATAATTGTTAGCCCTATGAATTGCGAGGTTTGCGTTATGTGGTGCAAATTTCTTTTTGTGGCGCGCAAAAGCAGCCGAGTCTTAGGAGGTACTTAGCTGAATCATCACCTTCTATTCTGCTGTTCCGTGGTCACCCAGCTATTTGCCATTAAAATGAGCACAAGGTAGAAAATGGAGACAAATAGTAGGCAGTATATGTTTCGGTCAGGAAGGGAAGGAAAGGGGAAATGAATGAAATCCAGTCGTGTTGTTAAGATAGAGTTGAGTTAGACGATGCCAAGGGCCGCCGGTATCCGCTGTATGCTGTATGCTGTATGCGAATCACACATCCATCATGGATGTACGTGTATCGATGGTGTATCTGTGGTAGTGTATCTGTGGTAGTGTACGTGCATATGTAGTGGATGGCAACCGGTGTACGGTGGGGTGCGGGGTGCTATTTGCGGCTGCCCTAACTGCCCCTAGGTACTCCCCTAAAAGGCAATAGAATGCTTTCACACCGGGTTTCTGCTAAAGGAATCAACAACTTCCAATTGTTACATTTTCAGGTTATATCGTACAACGGCCTCCGATCAATATCACGGGTAGTTGCGGGGAGGGTCGCATCTTCGAAGACTTCGTGACACTCTTCCCAGCTGTCTATCCGTTTATATATTTAATTTGACGTAATAGGGGGGACCTACCTAATGTACTAGGGGGCAGCTAATGCTCAGCACTGCACCATTACAATGCAGATCACAAGTGAGCACGATAATGACCCTGTGGACCTACTCATACTTGGAGCGGGTTGGACAGCCACCTACCTCATTCCACTTCTAAAGCGTGAGAGTGTCAAGTATGCAGCTACAACTACAGACGGCAGAAATGGCACGATCCGCTTTCAATTCGATCCCGAGTCGAGCGATCCGGCACCTTTTAGGGAGTTGCCGAGCGCCGAAACAGCCTTGATCACGTTCCCGCTCCTAGGCGAAGGCCAGGCAAAGCATTTAGTACAGATGTATGAGTCCACGCACTGTATGCCCGAACGCCACAAGCCCCATTTTGTGCAATTGGGTGCCACGAGCATTTGGACGGCCCCAACATGGCAAGACGAATCATCTCCTTACGAACATACCGACCCCCGCGCCATTGCCGAGGACGAGCTGATGAGATGCTCGGACGGCGCTGTTCTGAACCTCGCCGGCCTGTACGGAGGTGCTCGGCAGCCGCGAGACTGGGTGGATCGTGTGGTGAAAACGAAGGCAGATCTGAAGGGTAAGGGCGCGCTGCACGTGGTTCACGGCGAGGACGTGGCTAGGGCCATTCTCGCGCTGCACAGAAGTTTCACGCCGGGTAAGCGTTGGCTTGTGACGGATATGCATGTCTATGATTGGTGGGATCTGACGCAGGACTGGGCCGTTAAGACTCTACAAGGCGTTGAGTGTGGGGATGGACAAGACGAAATTACGATCATGAAGATCAAGAGGCAGGAGGAGTTACTGGCCTGGGTAGGCGAACTGATGGTTGAGGATGGCGTCAGGGCATTACCGAGGGATACGTCTTCCCTAGGCCGAGCCTTGGATGGTAGGGGTTTCTGGCAGCGAGTAGGCATTTGGCCGATGCAAGGACGGCTTAGATGAATATCTGGCTCCTCTAACCTAATATAATTTCCATTCTATCTCAGTGAGTCTTCCTTGTGAATTTCTATTCCCGGCGGCGCGCCGACGAGCGCCTTGCATTGAGCGTAAATAACAAATTGACCGGCGACCAACCCGCACGTCATCACGATACGCGGGCCCAAGCCCGCTAGCATTAATCTTCTAGGACCGAACTCTCGCGCGAGGGAGAACATTCTACTGGTCACACCCTGCTCTGGATTGCCTGCCCCCTTGTTTATAGCCGAGAGTAACGTGTCGGCCGGATGGGAGAGCACCGCGGCGGCCACACCGGCAACGATGCCAGAGCTCAACTCAACGCCAGTCGACTGCAGGTTGGTCAACTTTGCCTTTCGCTCCGGACCCATAGAGCGATATATCACCTCGACCGCGGCTTCGTGCACAGAGAATTGCCCCACTGCGTATGGCACCTGCTTGAAGAGCAGTGGCACAAAACCCGAGTAGAACCCCCGTAGACCTTCTTCCCTGGCGAGGCGCATGAAGCCCGTGGTGAGACCTGAGGCAAACCCGCGCTGAGAGACTAAACGGATGCGCGTCGCCTCGAGTGGGCACAGAGCGATGTCCGCGAAAAACTCGGCTGTCGCGCTGGCGCCGAGGTAGATTGCGGTGCGCCGTTGCGTTGCCTTCTCCTGTGAACCGGTCAAGTCGATGAACTTCTTTTTGAAGAACTCGTAGCCCGCGAATTTCCCACCTCCTTGAACAAGGTAGCCGACGGCGGTGGGGCCGAAGCCCGTGAGCAAAGCCGAGGAACCTTCTTTTGCTACTATTTGCCTGGCAGCCTTGACCATGTTAAGCCCTTTCATCGCGTCATCCACCTGAATCCTTGTCTTGACAACATCGATAGGGGTTGCAGCCTGTGTGCTGGTTAGTCGCGGCAACGGCTCTTCGGTTGCTTATTTCTTACTCCATGGGTCAGGGTTGCCGCAAGAGCCCCGGCGCCAAAGAACTTGACATAATCTAGCGCACCGAAAGTAGGAGTTATGCTCAGATCGCTCATCATGAAGATGGCCGTATAATCTTGAACGAAATAGGTATGCTGAACTTCAAATGGTAGGTATGCACAAGCCGCCCGGTAGATTTCGTGTTTGACACCTTTATGTGGTCGATTACTCAGCGACGAAAACGAGCCTGGAATTAATACGAAAGCAACATTGAAGTGTGTAAGGACTGCAGGGCCAATGGAAATAAAGCGAAGCTACGTAGAAAATAGACCTCAGGGCAGTATTAATGATTTAGATTTTCATTTGAGTACGTCAACGCATGGTAGAGGTAAAGTACAAAGATGGTATGTAAATAAATACTTTATGAGGTAGCTATGCAACCCGAAGTGTTTGTTTTCGACAATTCCGGATTGACCGGGCTTAGTGACGTCATGATCTTACCAAGGTGTCTCGGACCTGATCGGATGGAGCATGACGGTTGGCCGGTTCTCCCCCGGCTTTTATATTCGGGCCTCTCGGGAACCTGCTTCGTTTCGTCACCGAAACACCCCGGTAGCTCATTTGTAGAGTAGAAACTCCGGGCTTCTCAAGTCCACCCATCCCAAATTCGGCTCGCTCTGTTTCCAACCTAATCTCTCTTGTACGACTTTCGAATACGTCCTGACTTCCTCCACAGGATAAGATAGGAAGCTTATCTCTTCTTGTCGGTAGACCCCGGTACAAGAGAACATAGCATAAACAGTACGACTCTCCCCCTCTTCATTGTTCGTCAGTGGCTTCTCGTATGCGCCGCCGCCGTGATACAAGCTCCCCAACATAACGAAAGCTTCCCCTTTCTTCAGCTCTGCATCTACAACACCCTGCACCCCATCAGCCCCAAAAGACGGCTTCTCATCTCCCCACAAGTGTGAGCCCGGAACGACCCGAGTCGCCCCATTGGCCTGAAAAGTGTTGCATCCTGGCACAAAGAGCCCTAATAACATATCACGATTTGGACTATAATGGGATGCCTCCACATGACGTGCATGATGGTTTTTATCGTCTCGATGTAACCCCTGTGCTGGCGTACCGGGCGGAATGTCGAACGCGATAGCGATTGATAACAGAGGATGGGAGGTGTTCGTCTGTGCCTTGTCGCCGTACCACGTTGTTGTTCTGAGAGTCAAAAAATGCTCGCATAGAGCTTGATACAGACGGTCGCCATAGAATTTCTCCCGGATTGTAGGTGATCGCATAATTAGACGTGTAACCGTCCTTGTCTTTCCCCCAAGCGCTGCATGCGAAGATGAAACACGTAAGTCGCACATTCATGAAAGGTTATTTCATTCTCAACCCCGAGCATACTTACCACCAACTTTGACCCCTTGGAGATTTCGCTGTTCCTCAATCCAAGGCCTTACTTCGATATTGGCCTTGTCGACTATCGTAGCATCCGTGAAATCCTCGATTATGACCCCTCCATTCTGCTCTAACGCTTCGATGAACTTCTCTATGCCTTCATTGCGCTTCAAACGCGGAAGATGCTTTCCTGTGCCCATTGATTATGTACCTACTAATTATCTGTTCTATGTACCTAGGTAAATAAATGCCTGGATATTTGCCGAGGGCATTGGATGGCGGGGTTTGGGTCTTTGAAGGCAGATCAAGTTTCGACTCCATCTTCGTTCCGATGATCGGAACATTCCCTAAAGTTTTTTCGAGAAGTCTTATTCCTTCATATATCCCTTATCTGTCACATCCAGGCCGAACTAAGATAACAGATGAGATGTTTACAATTTACGATGGGCCTCAGTATTTTCACAATACCAGATTTCAAGAGCCAAAAGTCGAAGGCAACAAGTTATGTTCCTTAGGTAAGTCAGGTCTTCTACCGTATAATAACGTAAAGCTTGACACAAACTGAACAGTACTGAATTTTCGGTTAAACAACATATTAAATCTAGTAAGACTAGCCACAAATTCAAGACATCGGCCAAGGTCGTCATTTATATCGTCGGTCTCAACCAAAAGCATCCTAATATGCAGACCAAGCCCCTTGTATGAGATGCCGGGTTGGCCAGCTCACACTGTCCTTGAGAATGTGAAGGCGAATTTGACAGCAAAGCAAGTAGCTCTACTGCTTATAGACAAGCCCCCGCCACGGGTTCTGTCTAATAGCGAAGCCCCCAAGCTTCTCCAAAAAGAGAGAAAAGAATAATAGTGGGAATGAATGGTAATGCTTGCCATTAAAGCAACTTGCTCCCGGTAGGGATATTTACTTATTTTATATTTAAGGGAATAGATCCAATATGTTCTACATACAATCTAGCCAGCCTCTAATATAGAGCTCAAAAATCTCGACTACGGTTTATAAGATAACTTTGCCATTAGAAGTTTTAACAACCTATACTCTAAAAGGGTTTAAAGCCACTATACACTAGCTAACCTAGATACTATTATAAATAGGTTATTAGGATAATCTCCTATCTTAATATATTAGATAGGTACCTTTAAAGCAATACGTAAATCGGCTTAACCCGCTCTCGGGCCCCTTATTTTATTGGGAAATACCGGTTTTGGACGTTTTAATGCTGCGGACTTCAATACTGATTTGTTTAAATCGTGTCGTGTCGCCGGAGCTATGCACTTCCTTAGATAGCTATTATAAACATCCACTATAATTGCCTCGAAGGAAAGTTTCTTATCAGCTGCCTAGGTAGGTACCTAATATAACCCCGGAGAAACACGTTGAGATGTGTTAAAGAACCCTAAGATATTAATTAGCGAGCCAAGTTTTGTGTTAATTCGTCCAATCAGCTCAGGATTGAGCCATTTTGTTTTACCGGTCCAGCTTCGATGTAACGAGTGGCTTCATATGTAATGTATGCGGCATGTCATTCGGCATGCAGTCCAACCAAAGAAAACCCAAGTTCGTCAGCCACATCCAGAGGGTTGCTTCCCTACTCCATGGCTCGTTTAGATTAGGTTGCACCTCGACCCGAGGCTTTGGGTCCTTGCGAGATTGGCCCGGCCAAAACCAGATGCAGTAGCGTCGGCGCAAAGAGACTACCATCTTCAATCTCTAGAGCTTCTGACTGAAAGACGTCTAATTTTCCTTCTCCAGTCAACGTGTTATAAGCGATCCTGTTTAGATTTACTTAGTTAAGTTGAAGCTTATATGTAAAACATTTACGAAAGCAGAGTAGGGTTTATAGAAGCCGACGACTTCTTGTAGGGAGACATTGAGCTATCCAGCAAACTTGCCGATTGTATCTAAACAAAGCATTAAAAAAGAACGAACGAAATATAATTAGCGTCCATTGCTCAAAGTATTGGATGGCTCCGTAAGACTGATAAAAAGTTTAAACTCAGTCAATATCTCTGCTCGTACTCAATTCATACGTGAGCAAAGACACCTAGAGGTAGGTAACACCGTAAAAGTCCAGGTGACCGGATTCGAAGGAGCCCAGGGTGGAAAGAAAATAGATGGGTTACCCGGAGTAAAACCAGCGCAAAAAGGGATTGGGGTGTGCCAAATCCCGGTTAGCTCCTTGCGGAGCTTAATCGGCGTGAAGGATGATCGTGGGTACACGTGATATCCAATACCCTCGAAGTCTGTATTTGACCTTGGCCCGTGAAGCGGCCATGATCACCAAGTTCCCACGCCGTAAGAGCCGTGTAATGTACAGGTACTTCCAGGAAGTTCTCGGAAGCGTAAAGATTGAAGCCAGGGAGATCTCTAAGCTTAAGTCCGATGTTACAGTTTGGAAGCCTATCTTCGGGCGTGATGAGCTTTAGGAATGGTCATGGTCGAGCTGCCAAGTCGAGAACATGACTTCAAGGCCCAGAATAGAGGATATTTCCCCACTATTGGGCGTTAATACATGCTTGAGCGGGTAGGTTTGGTTTCCTGCATGATGCAACGTACATCTAAACTTAACTACCACATGTGATATCAGTGGCGGTTGTGATGGCTTGATATTTTGTTAACGCTTACACTCCAAAACCACTGCACTGATAAAGTACAAATAGGATTCCTCTCGCTACCTACTTATGCAGATTAAGAATCCCTTTGATATATCTCATTATTCTGTACAGCTTGATTTCGTACGGCTGCAGTGTAGCATTTCAAGACTCCATTTTAACAAAATGTCTAAGACTAGCACATTACGATTTAGATTAAGTCTCAAGAAGCCGAGCTTCAACGTCCTCCCTAACTTCATCCCTAGACATAAGCCTTCTTTAAGTCAGTCCTCGACCTCGTCGACCTCCTCAATCAAGCTTGAGACATCTTCGGAGCCGCAATGCATTACAACATTCCCCGTCTGCGTGCATAAAGATGATTCTCAAATATCCCAAGGCGCTATAGATGCTAGGAATAACTTCCAGCACCTTCTTCCGGATGCTGATTATCGACCTCATTCTGCAGGGCCATATGGTAACTTCTTCTCCATCTGTTGGCCAGACAGCAAGATGGAAAGAGTCAAGTTGGGCACTGAGATCATCGAGACACTATGGTTGTATGATGGTAAGTAGACACCGACTTGACTAGGCTGTTCATCTCGGTTAATGACGGTGTAGATGTCATTGAAGATGTGCCGCATAGCGGAGCCTTAGAAGTCCACGCTCGCGTTCGCGACTCATTGGTTGGAAAGCCAGAAAAGGCAAACTCCAAGAGTCAGATCGCTAGTCTTTTCAAGGACTTTGGTGAACGTGTCGCCCGGATGGACAAGGAGGGGGCACCACGTGTCATCAGCTCACTGAAGTCATACCTTGACAACTATGACAGCCAGAAGACTCCATTCGCTACAATCGAGGAATACACCGAGTTCAGAAGAGTGAACGTTGGGTTTGGGTTCGTATTCGAGATTCCTCCTTTGAAGCCACTTACACCGTGTTCTGACTTCCAGCTAGGATTATGGAGAGCTTCATGCAGTGGACCTTGGATATCCACCTCAATGAAACCGAAGTAGAACTCTCGCGAGACTATTATCTCTCTGCCGGGCGCGTTATGGGGTTGACTAATGACCTGTACTCTTGGACCGTCGAGCGAACAGAATCTGCGGATCGACAATGGAATGCAGTGCCAATCATCATGAAACAACACAAATTGACCGAAGAAGATGCCACTGTATTTCTGCGGGGGTTGATCGTGTACCATGAGCAACAGACTCGAAAGCTAGCCTTGGAAGTTTTGAAAAGAACCGGGGATTCACCAAATATGGTGAAGTATGTAAATGCAATGGGGCTCATGCTAGGAGGCAACTGCTTTTGGAGCTCGACATGCCCGCGGTATAATCCAGGGCGGTGATGACGATAAAGACTCAATAATTTAGAATAAAATAAGTGTTTAAAGCAAGAGTTCACTCACATATGCTTCCGATGAACCGCACGTCCCCGGTATAAACAAAGGATGGACACGATGAATGAATCTGCAAGCGACGAAGTTCTTTTTTTTTTTTTTTTAAATGCTGCGGTCTAATTAAGAATTTCTACCACGAAGGCGCTCCTAGTATGAAGTTTAATATTACACATTTCAGAATAGTACTTCGTTATTCTCTTGTTAGAAATTTATCTCAATTCGTAACGACTGTTGGCGGTGAAGCTGACACGAGTGTTAGTAACACCACTCGGGTAAAATTCTTTGGCATCTACTTCGGAGGCGTGCAGGTTCATTACTTACCTATTCAACTCAACTAGAGCTCTATTCGAAAGCATGATGATATAATAATACAATGTAAAATTGGCCCGTTGGTCCGATTCTAGACATTCGAATACTCAACCCGATATTGAGTTTCCTTCTGAATATGCCCTTGCGGAATAATATGCTCTTGACTGGCTGACGTGTCCAAGTCGTCAAGCTTTACTGGAGGGCCCATGTCTGAACGTAATTCCGACTTCTTCTTCGAGTGTCCATAGCCATTGTTTGAGGTAGAGTTTCCAAAAGGTACATATTTCAGCAAGGGTCGCAGCGCAGCAAGTGACGCAGTGAAGATGGTTAGCCCTAGCTCAGTTACGGAGCTGTAAAAGCGGTTAGCGCTATCTCCCCCCTTGAGAAAATCCAACCTACTAAACAAATGTCGTCAAGTAAGCATTAGAGGCTTCCACGCCGGTGGGGTTGGTTAAGTTGGCCACGTCGATGAGGTACTTGAGTCGAATTACAGTCGCGATGGAGCTCCTGCATGGTCGTCAGTACCTTGCTCTAGTCCAGGCTACTCGTAAATGGGAGTCGACTCACACTACGCCCAATCCAAGCAGGATAATGACCGATGTCTTCATCCTCACACTAAGCTGGACCCCTTTAAGCAAAAGTACGGGCAGACCCTTTTACAACACACAATCAGCAGGCTTGAGCGGGGCAGACAGGCAGGGTAGATATCTAACCGCATATAAGAAACTAGACGCGATATCCATAGCCGAAATAGAGTAGCCGGTGTTCGCAAGAACATACGCGGGTAGGCAGGTTCCAGTACCTTCACCCCAGGCGAGCGACAGCGGCGTGCATTGGAACGCAACGATAAGGGTCGTGATGATAGTCCATATCGTAAGCACCACCATAGAAATCACCAGCAACAATCGTATTGGCTTATTCGTGACGGCGATTCGGTAAAGGACAAGGGCCACGCTGACCTTGGCGACGTAGACGACAATCACATAGGCCAATGTCGAGGCGACGAAGAACTAAAAACCGGCGAGTGAGCCAATACCTTCTATCCCCACGAGACCATTCCACACTTACCTTGACTGCTGTAACGGGGTTCCACTCGGGTCTCATTTCATCGGCCCCGTACCCATTCCCTATTGATACGAATGTGAGGGCACACAGAGTGATATAGCCCACCTAAGTGGTCAGTCAGCTTGCGAAAAAAATCCATCTGTATGCGTTCCCTTACTAGAGCACCGCACATAGCCCAATCATCATAGCCGAAGGACTTGCTCATGCGAGTCCGAACGAAGGTTCTCAATCCAACGGCAATGACATCCAACACGAGGAAGGTGATCATCGCCGGGGGTAAACTGTCGCGAGCCCACATCTTTGCATATGGCACCGAGTCCAGACCAAGGAAAACCAAGATAACAAAAGAAGGCGATATGAGTAACGAAACCTAAAGGAAATTTTTCGAGGAATAGGAAGGCTAGATGCGATCAACTACTTAAGTAGTAGCTATTGTAATAACCTTATTTTCTCCTGATTAAAGAAAATGAGGAAGAACGGCTCGGCGATCAGACAATGTTCGACAGACCGTCTACCGTGGATTCAGAAGCACCCAGTCAACCGGTTATAACTTACAAGGCATTGAAATTCTTTACACGGTGTAGTCGGATCCTATGTAGCTCTACTACAGTACCGTACGGGCCCGGGATTGATCTTAGCGATCCTTATGAAGCCGAGACATTCATGCGTTCAACTGTAAGACGCGGGGGTTGCCCCTGAGCCAGCACGTGGGCTGACCTATAGAAATAGGAGAAGCCTGAGGGTTGCTACTAGGGTACCAGGCACAAGTAGTGGGATGTCAACCACTGAGTCGGGTCTTTCATATTAGTCCTGCAGCGTCTTCTCGAATGCTTCTCTATTAAGGAGGCAGGATTTGTACTTGGTGTGTTGAGAAGCCTGAGGAGCTTCGAGGACTGATTCGTGAGACTCGTATCTGAATGGCAAGCCTGCTCGAACAATCTTAAGAGAGATACCAGGTAGTTTTAACCGAGCCATGTCCGTTGAAGAGCCCCTTGTCAAAGTGCATGTTCAGGTATAGTGTAGCTGCATGAACGCTGCATTTTGCCATTATGGGCAGACAACAGGCGGGTATCCCTTCCCGTCGCCAAGATGTTTCTCACACGGTCCACAGGCGGGGCCAGCCGTCTTTGCTAGTAGATCAGCCGCTAGGCTTGTTTCCCCGGGTCCAAGACTTTGATACTAGCGCCATCCACTGCCAGGAGTCTTCTTGGGATCGACACAGTACTTTACCTAATTTCCCAACTGTATGTGGCCAGTACGTCGGCAGGTGTGGATCTCGGGATGAGCGCTAATTCGATGAAGAACAAGGTTCGAGATGTGTAACGTGCATACATACAATAGGTAGGTAGGTCCCAGGTATGTAATTTGGTATTAATATTGCTATAATATAGTAAGCGATATTGTCCGATACAAGTTTCAACTATGATGAAATTTCTGGGGAAGCAGCTTTTAAGATAGATAGGTACCTATCTAGGTACGGTACCTACCTGGTAGGTGCCTGAGCTTTTTCAAGGGGTTGTGAACGCAACCCGTCTTTTTGTGACGAGAGGAAAAGAAATTAGGAGCCCATCGGTAAGCGGTAAGCAACATGCGCACCATCCCTAGTCCCTGCGCCGCATAGGGAGAAAAGCACCCAATCGAAAGTCTACGGGTCCTCCCTGTTAGGGACAGCTTAGACAACATGGGTTCAACAGGTACTTCAACTTTGATTGGCTACCAAACTACATGCAAGCCGCGGGTGTGCATTTTTTTTTTCAGCAACATACGTGACACTCCATCCCTGACGGTCCAGCGGTATGTACTGTACGAACTTATCATCGAGAAATACCCTCGCTAAGCTAGGAGACAACAAGCGTCTATCAACGGTCCCTTGTGGATATACCTTCATCGTCAACATAACGTTACGACGCACTCTTCCTTGATAGTACCAAAATTTACTCCCCCATATACACTACAACTTCGTACCCTGTCGTTGCCAACTACAGCAACTGTTCTCGCTGGCCTCCCCATTTTTACCGATACCGGGCATTTAAACCCTGCAATGGCGTCTTGAAACCCTAGGACACACATAATCTTCCAGTCTACTCGCACATTAGCGGATATTATGCATACGGAATTTTTTTTTTTCTCAAGCGCCAATTTGAATGACTAAGTCTACCGGTATGTCGTCGCGAACGGAATGTGAGGTGGATAGCCAGAGATAGATAGTCTCATGCTAGTGAGTTCCAGAACCGTGCTTTCAACCTTTAGAATTGAAAAACTGGTTGTTCCGACACGGACTTGCCACGACAGTACCTAGGAACCCATATTTCCGAACAACAGACCCTGACGGCGACCGAGTAGATAGGTAAAAGTCGGCGACGATCGGCCGGATTGTGGTGTGATTAAGGAGGACTGCAGCAGCCAGGCTACGTGCACCAACAATTTACCATATCATGGTCCTGGGCCTCACCTAGTCTGGGTCCCCTGAACAGCACCTTGTGAGAAGAATGGTGGTTAGGGGTTTGTAGACGTCGCGACACTTGCCCCTGTCAAAGCTTGTGACCTGTAACATTGTAGAGCGGAGAATTTTTTTTCGTCCATGGATCGTGTCAATACCAATTGGTATTATGTCGCTACCCCAACTCGTCCTAGACAACAAACGGGTTATCATAATTCCTGTTTTGGGCGAATAGTTACCAATGTGGTGAATTCTGCATGAGATTAGGCATGAGTGTATGATTATTTCCTCTGAACCCAAGGAGTTTAAAGATCCAGTTTCCAGGTGCTATCAGAAGATCTCAATCCCTCAGTCTATTCTTTACCAACGATACGATACCGCAATTACAGGAAATGGCAGAGACAGCACCCGCTCCGGATCAACCTCTGGAGCTTCCAACAGTCCCAGAGGAGATTACAGCTTCTTGGCTCGCCGGAGTGCTAGGGGCTCAAGTTAAATCGATCAAGATCAAGAATGTCGTGCCTGGAACAGCAAGTAAGGTGTACGTCACTGTTGAATACGAGGGCGGTGCGGAGACAGACAAGGCTCTATCGAGACCAACCGATCTCTGCATCAAGGGCGGCTTCAATCCCGCCTTTATTCAACAGTTGCCTTGGGTCGTCATGATTTATCAACGCGAGGTCGAGTTTTTCAACCGAGTGGCCCCATCCCTCAGTCACATGCAGCTCCCTAAGGCATGGTGGGCTGGGCTCAGTGCCAAGCAAGGCATAGTAGTCATGGATGATCTCGCTGCTCAAGGGTGCGAATTTGGTAATCCCACTCAAACTTGGCCAGTCGCGCGAGTCTTAGCTGGCGTCGAACAGCTTGCAGCACTACACGCCAAGACATGGAATGTCAAGCCGGAAGACTACCCTTGGCTTACCTCGGACTACGACCAGGCCATCCTCACTCTAATGAAAACGTTCGACGCCGTTGTAAACAGCCCCGGCCGACCAGTTATTCACGACTACCTAAAGAACCAAGAACGCGTCACGGCCGTCCTTCAAAAACATTACGCTTCGAGAAATCCCAAATTCCGGTGCCTATTGCATGGCGATTCCCATCTTGGCAACACATATCTTGACAAGGGTGCGCCTCGGTTCCTCGACTGGCAAATGATCCATATCGGATCAGCTTTCCATGACGTCTCTTATTTCATCGGCGGTGCTCTAAGTATTGAAGACAGGAGAGCTCATGAGTGGGAAATTCTCGACCATTACCTTGCTACACTGGAAAAGCTGGGCGCTCCGTCCTTTTCAAGCAAGCAGGAAGACGTTGCGAACGAGCATCGTAAGTCTTACCTGGCGGGTATCGGTTGGATTATGTGCCCCTATGAAATGCAGCCTAAGGAATGCGTACACGCTATGGCTGAGAGGTTTAACGCAGCCTTGGATGACCATAAGACACTTGAGCTCGTCGAGTCCCTGCCTGCCGTTGAATGAGGCACTGGTTCTTGGACAACCAGAAGCGTCCCTTGGTGAAGGTTCGGGTTGCTCTTTGGGGTGACATTCAACGTCGATTACCTAATTGAATCGACTTGGGAGACTCTGTCTCCATTTGATAGAGCACTTTAGAACTTCAATAAAATTATTTGTTTACAGGTCTTCGCAGTTGTATCGTTGTCCTTGAAATAGGCGTGCGAAGTGCCGGCTCTCAAAATAGGCAATATTGTGGCCTCGTACTGGTGAAGATTTGACATCTAAAACGAGCTACCAGGATACAAAACCATACGTCTCTGAGGTTATACATGCTCGAGAATGATACTGTTATTCTCGATCGTTTGAGTTGCCTTGTACGTACCTCCTAGATAGTACCTAATACTAAGATAATGAATATTAACTATGCGCTCTTCCGCCATCAGTTTTCCAATGGTATTGGGAAGTACCAGCTAAATAATTGATTAGGATCCCATTCCCGTTTCAGGCGTGTAAGATTTTGGAGCTTGCGCGGCGTATACCAAGCATCTACACCCTCGTCGCCGTGAGCGAAGTTGATATAGACAGAGAGGTGCTCAAAGCCACTAAAGTCCCGATAATTAGCAATCAATCATTCTAATTATTGGCCAATTAAGGGCCATTAGCCATATCTTTGAGGCGATCAGTTCCGTCTTGAGAGCGGCGACCAAGACAAAAACAAACCGAGCAACTATGTACACACCTTGTCGCTTGGAACTGGGCCCGTGCGGCCTGCATCAAATTGTTGACTGCCTCATCTAGAGTTGAATTCGGATAATAGCTCTCAAGAAGTCTATGGTGACACATCAGTCGAATTCACTGAGCCACCTCGAACATCCGACAACTTACAGATGTGCCTTTATCTCTCTATGAGGATAAGCTGTTCGGCTATCGGGAACGCCCAGCGTTACAGAATTTGGATAGCGATCAATGGTGAAGGAGCCATTGAATTCAGGGTTTTCCAAGGAAAACTTCGTCAGGTTGTTGACATAGGATACGAAGGTTGGTACGTGAGTTTGCCTTAGGCCAACGGAGTAACCGTTAGAATACTGGCCAGGGGCACACTCAGTCACATCGACACTTTCCAGGGAGCTGAAGAAATCGAGCCACGGAGCTACCTGTGTGTCTCTTGTTGAGGGTCCTGCCTGAATAAAGGGCGTCAAGTACTTCTCGGCCTCTTCGGAGGGGCCGAAATAAAGTATGTTAGCAACTATTTCTACCTAATAGGATAAAGAATTAGACGTCAGCTGGCTGTTACCTCTTACAGATGAACTGGGATAAATCTTCAACCTACCTGTCCAGCTGTGTGATTAAAGGCGACCCCGACGGTTATTGCCAATTCATTTGGTATGTATTCGTCATAGTACTTGACGGCCTTCCACACGGACGCGTTGTGACTTGCAAGGTAGGAAAAGGTAGTGCTGGTGACGTTTCCGCCATTAACGGCGTCGTACACGCGGAACCTACTGGATGTTACGATGCCAAAGTTCATCCCGGCACCTCGTATCCCCCAGAATAAATCAGCGTGTTGCGTCTCGGATACTTCTATAATATCCCCCGTCGCTGTGATTAGACGAACTGATTCGAGAGCGTCCGACGCGAGACCGTACAAGCCTTCGAAGATACCTATCGTCCCACCGAGAGCTGCCCCAGTAATCCCTACACATGGAGAGTTTCCGGTCGCTACAGGATGATAAAAAGCAACGATCAGAAATTGTCATGATAATAAATGAATCATTATAGCTGGTAGTATAGAAGTGGTAAACGTACGTAGAATCTTTCCTGCATTATATAAAGGCTCGAATATCTGAGAGAAATTGACGGCTCCACCAATAGCGAGCAAATTGTTTTCGACGTTTAAACTGAAGGACTGAAAGTTGCTAAGGTCAACTTCGACGCCGTTCATGAGTTGTCCCAATGTCGTGGAGGCACCATGGCCGCGCCCTGTTGCAAGAAAGGAGATGTTGTGAGCTGCCGAGACCCTGACGATGTGCTGAATATCTGCCTCAGTCGCCGGTTTGATGGCGCCGCAGAAAGTTGGCTCAGCGTAGAGAGTCCATCGCCGGGTCACCTCTTCGCTGAAATTAGGGTCAGATATGTGGAAAATCTCCGCTCCTTCAGATAACCCGGAGGCGTATAATGCGGTTAGGTTGCAAGGGGACAAGTAGTCGATGGCTGTGACACACCCAAAACCGACCGACAAGAGGTACAGTAAAGGATGTCGGGTCATTGTAAAATTAGAGTGTCACGATGCTGACCATAGAAAGGTGGTAGAAGCAGCGTCGTAGCGCGAGGAACTACAAGCCTACCTAGTTACCACAGGGCCACCTTACATACAAGTAATTGCTTTTCGTCTACACAATGTTAAGTTTCCCTTACTACGTCCGAAGTGTCCGGGAGGAGCCCTGGTATAACCGTCTTGTCTCCTAATATAGAGCAATTAATTCACAGTTGGACTCTACGCCGTGTAGATATAAACTAGAGAGTTGGAATGTAACTGCGGCTACGGCTGCCTAAAAGAGGGTGTAGTATACTCTTCATTAGGAGCCGGAATGAAGCCACCCCGGACCACTGGAGAAAAGTGATGGAGAAATTTAGATGGTCACACAACAGACAGAGATACTCCGGTTTGTGCAGCATTAGGCACTCTCCTTGCTCGTATCTGCTCAATCCGGTACGCCACTACTCAAATTAGTCGGGATAGCCTTGGTTGAGATGGGGATACGATAAGAAGACGCCTTGCCGACTACTCAAGATTGGTCAAACGGGACTACCATTGCCTGCCTGGCCTTGAATGTGCATATAACAGAAAGCCGCTAATGAAAGCCCTAGTTCTTTATGGGCCCGGGGACCTTAGGCTCGAGGAGGTCCCCAAACCGACAGCAACCCCAGGCTCAGTTGTTGTTCGTGTTATAGCAGCTCCAATATGGGACTATGTGGTAAAGCATATATCATAACCATCTCAAAGTGAAGGGTCTAGTTAACCAGTATGTAGTCACAGGTAGTCGATGGTCTCTCGGGCTCGGTCACCTTCCCCCAGTAAGTAACATCGAAGGTTTCTTCATTTCCCCCATGGGTCTGTCTAAGGCATACCTAGGCACCTAGGCACCTACATAGGTCCTAATAGAAAGGACTCTAACCCTAAACTCCCAAATTCTTTCCCCGAAAATTACTTAATCACTGACTATAACTATTACAGTGCTTACCCGCAAATATTCGGAACCTGCTGTGTTGGACGTGTCGATGAATCTGGCCCAGATGTCAGTTCAGTAGAGCCAGGACAGTTGGTGTTCTGTGACCATATAGTTTATCTCAGGGATGCCCCGGATAAGCGCTTTGTCTTAGGTAAGTTAGATTTCGAAGCCCCTGAGCCAGACTCTAATGAAATGGCCTAGGGTATCATGGTGGGCATTTGGCACAGGAGCTGAAGGTCTCCTCGGGTCATTGGAAGGATGGCTGTTTTGCCGAGTTTGCTCGATTTCCGGCGGAGAATGTTCACATCGTGGATGAGCAGCTTATCGCTAGCCAAGGCATTGTTGAGCCTGCTCAACTCGGGGAGATCTCAGGCATCATGTCCGCGATTGGTGCGGCCAACGCAATCAATATTCGAGCCAGCGAAACGGTAATAGTCATGCCAGCAACAGCATTCTTCAGTTCAAGTGCTATTGTTGCTGCGCTAGGCCTAGGCGCCAACGTTGTTGCAGTTGACCAGAGCGAAAGCACTCTCGCCGCCTTGATTGAACATTTCGGGGAGGACGGAAAGCGCATCGTGCCAGTCGCTCTTACAGGAGACACGGCGAAGGACTCATCTAGATTACGGGCTGCTACACCGGGTGGGCGGGGTGCAGATGCGTATATCGATTTCTCTTCTCCTGAGATGTCTGGAGGGACACATATCCATGCTGGCTTGCTGGCTTTGAAACGATTTGGCCGGTAGGTTCTTATTTGTTCGCAGTGGCAGGTATAGATGAGATAATTGCTGATGGAGGCTGTATTTAGGTGTTGTCTTGCAGGGATGGCGCCGCAAGATGATGTACCGTTGCCATATGGACTCATCAGAGCCAATTGCCTGACACTTCTCGGTTCATTTGCTCAAACCCGACGGGACGTAGCCCTCACAATTCGACTTATCGAGACAGGAGGCCTCAATCTACGAAAGGATATCGCAAGGCAATTCTCCTTAGAGGAGGTTAGTAATGCAATGAAACTGGCTAATGAGACTCGGGGTTGGGAGAAGATGGTGGTTATCAGACCGTAATATTGAGTCTTTCGGATTGAGAGGTAGTCATTTCATGGAGGTAGCTATTGAACGATCTATAGTCATCTAAATGAGCAAGAATAAAAGTAAAACAAGCCTGGTATAATCGTCCTGGTTCCTGTTAGGACGACGTGCTGATTTATCATGAAGATAGCGCTTTGTGAGCCGTACTTCCACGAAATCTTTGAATGGCCAAGCGAGTCCGGATGGCCTAAGAGCTACGGAGACTGGGGCCGGGAGGTATCTCTAGGAGGTAGGTTAGGGTTACTCTCTGGGGATATCTTCCACGAATGACAGCAGAAGGCTAGGCTTTTTGTTTTGTCACTAAATACGATATTATCTTGGTAAGGCCACAGCTACGGTAAAGTGGTAGAAAAACATCTTGTAAATATGCGTCTATGTAAACTAACAGGTACCTACCTCCTAATATATGTAGCTCTTTGGAAGCAATTAACCCCACTAATAACAACCATACTATGCGTTGAGGAATCCCATCTTCTTCCAAGCTGTTACATAGCTCCGCGCGACCTCGGCAGTAACTGGCCCTTGGGCAGCCATTGTCCTAGAGTGCTCCCTAACCTTAGTTGTATCGAGTATTAAGCCGCCGCACGACATACGTTCGAAATTATAGTCCAAGAAGTCAATAAGTCTGGCGGCTGGGTTCTCCGTGTCGGTGTGTAGCGGAGCGCGACGGACCAACTTGACCCAGTCACGGAAGGGCATGATTCTATGGGGGGGAATGTCGAGGGCATCGGCTAACACCGGTGACATTTGCTTCCAAGGCTGACCGATGGGGTTGTCGATATGGTAGACTGGATAAGGTTCTGGGGCGTCTGCTTCCCCTATGGCTAAGAGGTCAACCATGGTATCTGCGACGTCGTTGACGGGCACCCATTGTAGCACGCCGTCGAAGTCGGGCCATGCGCGTAACGCTTGAGATGATTTGACTAGGAACGCGAAATGCTCGACTGGGTTCCAGAAGCCACTGGTCTTTGAGCCTGCAATTTGACCAGGACGTACTGCCATTGTACGGAAGCGATCTGGAAATTTGTGCAGAGTTTCATCTAGCATACGCTCGCATGTCCACTTGGCTTCGCAGTAACCGATGGGTAGTACAACAGCCATGGGAACACGTCTTTCAATTACACGTGCTTCACCTGAATGACCTACCACGCCTATTGACGATACAAGCTCGAAGCCAACGCGGATCTCTTCATCACGGCAGGCCATCTCGCGTGCAAGGTCTAGTAGGTTACGTAGAGTTTGGAACTGCGGCTCGAAGCCATGAATAGGCCGAGTGCCGCTCATAGGCCATGCGTTGTGCACGATGTCCGTGCCATTTTGCACCAACCACGAATACTCGTTTGCTGGCAGACCCAGCTGCGGCTTGGATGTATCAGTCTCAACCATCCGCAGTTTATCCTGTGCTGCGGTCGATAGTTCGATGCCACGCGAGGAGAACGCTTCGGCTTGCCGTATCTTGACGGCCGTGCTGCTTCGTCGGTTGACGCATACGACTGTCTTTACGTCCGGGTGCTCGGCGAATCCGGCGACTAAGTGGGAGCCTAGGCTTCCTGTGGCACCCGTGACAATCACCACTGCACCATTACAATGGGCTGACGTTTTCTTTTTGGAACTAGATGAGAGCGCCGGTGTGACCCAGCCGGCTGTGTGCTTTGCCACGAACTTCTCGGCCTCCTCTTCCCGAGCCACGACATTTCCTATCGAGTGTGTTGGTTTGTCTTCATGAGGATCTGGGGCCGGTTTAGGCAACCGTTCTTGGACTGGCCCGGATGCTAATGCGATCATAACCTTCTGAAAGTTGTTCTCTGGCAAACTGCCGTCAGTCCAGTCGACATGGCCGAAGCCGGCGGCGTGGAGGTCGCGCTCCCAGTGTTCCGCGGGAACAATAGCATGCTTACGCCCATCGTCGAACAACCACCAACCCTCGAGAAGACCGAAAATGAGATCGATGAAGGGTACGACTTCTGTCATCTCTAACATCATGAGGAATCCGTCCGGGCGCAGGGCGCTCCGCACATTAATACCAGATATAACCAGGTTGTGAGTGGCGTGAATGGCGTTACTTGCGATCACTATATGCTGGCCTTTTAATTCATCGGCTGGAGGCTTTTCAATGTCATGTACTGCGAAGCGCATAAATGAATACTGTTTACCGAACTTACGCCGGGCATTAGCGACCATAGACGGCGACAGATCAGTGAACGTATACTCGACAGGTATGTCCAACGACGCCAGGAATGGCGCCAGGACGTACGTGGTACCGCCCGTGCCGGCGCCCATCTCGAGGATCTTAAGCGTCTCGCCAGGCTGCCGACTCTGAACCCGCTGCACCAAACGGTGGATGGCGTCTCGCATCTGACCATAATTCATACGGTTAAACGTATGCTCACAGTACAGCGCTTGTACCAACTCACGGCCCTCGATAGACCCAAAAATGACACGGATGCCGTCCGTCTTTCCAGTGAGGACGCCAGCCAAATTCTTGCCCGCGTAGTAAGTTAGTCTGTTGGCTACGACAAACTCAGGATAAGCGCTGAGCAGGTCCTGTAGAATCGTCTCGCTTGTTTTGCGAGGGACTGCGATATGCGTACGTGTCAACTGACCGCTCATCACGTCAATATCCACCAACCGCGCGTCATTCTCGAGGAATTCATATACAAATTTCATTAATCGCTCGTGCTGAGGTAAGTAGGAAACGCGATCCAGTGTGTCCCCGGCTGCGGCTGTACGCAGCGGGCAACCTAGCTCTTCAAATGCTTCTACCACCAGCGCTGAACAAAGACGATTAGAAGCTGCAATAATAACTTGTTCAATATTATCAAGGTGGAATTCATGGATGTGCTTATCACTGAGCATTTTCGTCTCTCCAAAGCATTCCAAGATGTCGGACTGGGACAGCTTCAGGTTGGTGGTGGCGGGGAGGTCGTGGGCGGCGGGATTTGGGTCTGGCTCTTGTACGGCTGGCTTAGGAGGACTTTCAGTGCCCGTCGTGGACGTTGCCGTGCTCTCTCCTTTACCGGTGTCAGACCAGGTGTCATCCTCCGCGGCGCCAGATGAGGAGTCATCCTCATTATCTCCATCTTGATTGCTTGTATTGGTGCTAGCACCACCCTTGTCGGGACCGAACAAAGCATTCGAGATGCAGACCACGAATTTCCGGAGGCTTGTAGCCTCCATCAACTCCTCTTGGTCGAGGGTGCACTTGAAGACGGTTTCAACTTCTCGCGCGAGCTCCATGCCCATTAGGGAGTCAATACCGAAGTCGGCCAGCTCCGAGTCGGGCATAATCTCGTTGGCCTCGATGCCTGACACGTTGGCCACCAGGTTCCTGACATCATCGGTGATATCTGGTCTTCCTGACTGTTTAGGCTTTTTCTCTTTCTTTTTGCCAGTCTCTGCGTTGCTGGACTTGGTTGTCACACCTGAGCTGTCATCCTGTTGGAGTGGCTGGGTGCCGGGGGCTTCCGCCTTGGCGGCTTGACGCGTGGGGGGCTTAATTCTCAGCACGGACTCGTCCGTGGTAAGCCTCATTAACATCTTGCTCATCGATGCTTTGGCTACCCTGGCATATTGAATCCCTAGCATGACTTCCGTCAACGTCCCGCTAGCAGCATCAAAAACGAAAACATCCGTCATGTATAGCTTGTCGGATTGTCGAGTGTGCCGCGCAAACACATGCCAGTTGTCCGGTGAATCCTGTCCCTCCTTCGCAACCGCTCGAGGCGAACGCATCGAGATTTCACACCCGACAGCGATATACATATCAGTGGGACTGCAATCGGTCATGCAATTCACCCATATGCCACCGACTTGGCTAAAACAATCGCTCAACAGCACGTCGAGCCAGGTCTCGCCACTATGTCGTTTCCGTACTCGACCTGCGCACTCATCCCCTCGGCCTACCACGGCGTTCACGCCTCGGTATAACTCGCCATAGTCGACCACCTCGCCGAAAACGCGGTAGACGTTGCGGCCCTGTAAAATTTCGACGCTGTCGTCGCTCAGATCTAACGCCAGCATGTCCATACACCTGGAATGGCTAACCAGTCTTTCCATGCGCCTAAATTCAGCCTGGTAGGCCGCCTCCGAAGGCGAACGGATCCGGATCTGCGCCTGAACGTGCTTCTGGGGATCACCGCTGGTAGCGCTATCTATGCTAGAGATTTCCCACCCCCAAATAGTTTGGTCGTCATTCAGGGCCTCAAAGTCGAGCCACACTATACGCGAGTCATTCGCGCAGATTGGCGCGTGGTTGACCATGTCGTGCACCACGGGCAGCAAGCCAGCCTCTTTCCACTCACGGTGAAGGCTGTATAGTGCCTCGATGGCCATGTCGACTTCCAATGTAGCTGGACAGATGGGCGCCGTCTGCACAATGAAATGGCCAGACACAAATGCCTTGTACTTGTCAGACTTTGTGTTGATGCGGAAGCGAGGGCGACTCTTGCCGCCTTTGCCATTATTCTTGTCAGCGTCTAGGTAACCATTAAATGACCATAGGCCTAATGATTGTTCGTCTTGTATTTGCGACTGAGCACCTACAGCTCCCGACGCCGCGGCGTTAGCGACTGCTTCTGCAACCGCGACGGCTGGAGACTTCAGCTCCAACCAGTGGCGAGCCTTCTCGAATTGGTATGGAGGTAATTGCAGGGTTGCGTATTCATACGTCTGCAGCGCGTGGTGCGCCCAGAATGCTACGCGAAGACCTTGCTTCCAGAGAGACACTGTCGCGTCCGTGAGGCCATCAAGCCCCTTACCGGCAGTGATGCTAAGGGCTTGGAAGTAATGCGACTCCGGAGTCGTCTGCCCAGCAAGAGCGCGACTAGCCATAATAGTGATCGTCGAACTAGAGCCTGCCTCTAGGAAGATTGCTGACGGGTATTCCTTGGCTAGGCGTTGGACCGCATGGTTGAAAAAGACCGGTTTCCTCATATGCTCAGGCACAAATTTGAACGTCAATTTACCGGCGGATTTGGTCTCGGTAGCCCTTTCAAATGGAATTACGGCCTCATTAAAAATGATACTGTTGCCAACCTGCTCCAGACCGTCTAAAAGGGGCTCAACAAGAATAGAGTGGAATGCGTTGGTAACATTGAGTTTCTTGCTCTTGATACCTGAGAACCTCCTATTTGCGAGCATCGTTTCAGACGCAGTGTCAATAGCCCTAATAGATCCGGCGAGCGTAAAACTGCGCGGGCCATTGTAACACGCAATGCCGACTGGACGGTCGCCGCCATATGCGCCGTTAGCTTCGGTCAGCAGCTCGTGTACCAGCTCCTCGTCTGCCTCGACAGCCATCATGGCGCCTGGGTCAGGGCCCCAGGCATCACGTACCAATCGCGCTCGGCCGACTACAAGCTTGATTGTATCCCGGAGGCTCACTATGCCTGACACGCAAAGGGCTGTAATCTCGCCGAAGCTGTGACCGACAACAGCAACAATCTTATTTGACAAGCCGCAATCAATCCAACACTTTGCGCACGCATACTGCATAGCGAATAACATGGTCTGTAATTTGACCGTGTCCTGTACCGGCTCGCGTGAGAAAATTTCAGGGTATATACTGCTTGAGCCGAGAGATCGTATCACGGCATCACATTGGTCCAAGTAGTGCCTTAAGATGGAAACACTGTCATAAAGCTTTTGATCTAATCCCACGAATGTCGAGACTTGGCCACCGAAGCAGAGAATCACAGGCCGCTCGGACTTGACGGCTACGATCCCAAGCTCCGCAGGATTAGGCGCAGAAGCTGCCTCCGACAGCTGTTCGCTTAGTTCAGCGACCGAGCGGCTGCTGAAGATGAATCCCTGAGCTAGAGAGCGATTCGACTGTCGGTTCATATTGAATGATATGTCAGCGAGAGTGAGTTTAGGTCGGGCCCGCAAGAATGATAGGAGCTTATCGCTGTAGGCGGTGATGCTACGTGTGTCGAGGCCAGCAATCCAGAATGGAAACCGATCCAAATCCGCATTACTATGAATAGGGGCGGATGCTAAACCGCTGCTGTTATGGGGGGACTGTGTCAAGACCATGGATGCATTGGATCCACTTGCCCCGTAGTTATTTATGAGGGCTACCTTGTACTCTTCACTCCATGGGCGCAAAGAGGTAACAACCTCCATCATATCCGAAGGAGTCACGTTGATGTGGTGGCTCATCTTGGAAAAGCTGGCCTGTGGGGGGATGTAGGCCTCCTGCATCATCACCATAATCTTGATGAGAGAAATCACACCTGATGCGCCTTCGGTGTGGCCGATATGTCCCTTCAGTCATCCGTGAGGCCGTCATTGGCCATACTGGCCAATTGACCCCGCGGATTATTCGATTAGCAGACGATCAGACAGTCGGAGAGGTTGGTGTCCAAACCTTGATGGAGCCTATGGGAAGAGGCTCGGGTCGTATAGGGCCTCCAAGGGCTACGCGAATGCTATCATACTCAGCAGGGTCGCCGACTGGGGTGCCCGTTCCGTGGGCTTCAACCAATGATACGTCTCGAGGTGTCACTTTCGCCTTCTGGATAACATCTTTGAATAGCTGGGATAAAGACGGCTCGTTGGGTACGAATAATGGGGTACAGTTTTGGTTTTGATACACGGCAGTGCTAGCGATACATCCCAAGATATGGTTGCCATCGGCAATGGCGTCTGACATCTTCTTCAGAAAGACGCAGGCAATCCCTTCTGCTCGACAGTATCCATCGGCTAATTCGTCGAAGGGCTTACACTGGCCAGTGGGACTAAGGAAGCTTGCGCCGGCTAGGTTCTGGAACCATAAGAAGTTCGTCATGACGGCAACACCTCCCGCAAGCGCAGCAGTGCATTCGCCGGATAGTAAATTTCGGCAGGCTGTGTGAATAGCGACGGCCGACGCAGAGCAAGCCGTGTCGAATGTCATGGCTGGACCAGTCCATCCGAAATAATGCGATACTTTACCGGGAATGAAACTTTTGAGGTTTCCCGTAGCTGTAAAAGCATTGGCCCCATGACATGCGACATGATGCTCGTAGTCGCCCGCACATGCACCCAGGTAAACGCCGACATGCCGCTTATCCCGGCCGTCGTTAGGGGCTGTCTCGGTAAAGTAGCCCGACTGCTCGACCGCCTGATACGCTGCCTGGAGGAAGAGGCGCTGCTGCGGGTCCATTGTGGACGATTCGCGTGGGCTACGCTTGAAGAACTTGTGATCAAAAGCGTCGGTATCGCGAATGAAGTTGCCGTACCACTTACGGGACGGGTTCTTGTCTCCCTCGCGGAATAGTGTGTCGAACATGAGGCGATCTGGGCTGATCAGTTCATGCTGTGACTCCCCGGTTCGTAGCATCTGCGAGAATTCGTCTAGGTCATCGGCGCCAGCGACCTTGATAGACATACCCACAACGGCGACAGCATCCTCATCGACTAATGCTGGACCAGTGTTAGACTGTTGTTGTGTGGCTGTGTTATCGTACTGACATCGCCGCTGCGAGTGTGCTTCTGGGTCTAGCACGCTGGCAGAAAGCTGCGGCGTGTCCTCGTCTAGGTCGGTAAAATGTACCAATCTAGGGCCAAGCCGGCGCATCAGTGTGGGCGGTACGCATCGGTCCGGACCAAAGGACACCACAAGACCGTTATCATGACAATGGCCAAGGCCCTTGAGGCGAGCAGCCTGTACTGCTGAGAAGGTGCCGTACCAATTGCACTGCTGTATGAGGATGGCGCGCAATGCGATCTCATGCATCTTGCCGGCTCCAGGCCCGATCGATTCACCACTGGCTGTGTTTGTATAACTCGGCAACGCCAGGTCTGTTGCATCAGGGAACTGTAGTCCAGGAAGGCTATCACATAGCTCGATGAGGGCTTCTGTAGTGCGGCTCGTTGCTTCATTGGGACTGTGGAAATGGCCTTTCAACCCGACTTCAGCTGCGGTAACTCCGGCCGCGCGCAGCTGTTGCAGCATCAGTGATGCAGTGCGCTCTGATGTAGTAATGGTGGCGCGCGCTTCGTCGTAGAGCACCGAAACGTAGGCCTCTGGAAACAGATCGTCCACAATGCGTTGCATATCTTCTCCCTGTGTTGGGGTACGCCATGCTGTTGCATACGACTTGGACTTGCCGCGACCAAGCTCTTTGTTCCACACTTCATGGGCGTCGACGAGAGCTCCAACGAGCATGGATAACCGCACAGCCACGGCGCCGTATCTCTCAAATCCTTCCTGGTTGCTTGAGCTGGCCACGGCAAAGGCGCTTAGCAAACCCGTACAGAAACCGAGCGTTTCAAAGTTCTTGTTTTCGAGATTCCGTCGTGTAAACAAATCCGCCTGAAGGTCTATTTGGGATTTGTTCCTTCCAATTTCATTTTCCATCTGGCTAAGCTCGAGATACCTCCAGTATTGCGTGAGCTGTGTAAGCACAACGAGCGGTGTGAGCACCATGTTAGGTAGGTCCACCATGTCTTTCTGTTCGTCTTTTAAGCCTTCTCTCAGCCACAACTCTAGATCTGCCAATAGCTTTACTCCCGGATTGGTGTCTACCATATTCGGTATCTTTCTTGTTAAGGCATCCCAATAGCTGGGCAGTTCGGCCACTGTGTCCAACATCCAGCGCCGGGCTGGACCATCTGAAAGCATACTTCTGAGCTTTTCTAGGGACCTTTTGTTGAAAGACAGGGCCTGTGGCCCAAACAACAGGATGGTCGCATCCCCTACGTTGTCATTAAGCCTAGCTGTCATCCTCATTGTCTAATGTGTCGGTGATCTGTAGAGGGACGTAAGCACGTAAGGGCGTGATGGGGGCGTCACGAGCACGGCACGACTTGGCTTGGTTTGTATTGAAAATTAAGCCAACGAAGAAAACCTAACGAGCCTCTTTTTCCATTGGCCTCTGCTCACACCTAGGTAGGTATTCTCATAAGACACTCGGACAATTTAGCCAATCGATCCATTATTCCTGACGAAGATACAATCAATATATTGTCCATAACGCCGACAACATTAGACTCGAAATAACATACAGTGCTCCAAGAATACCTCCTACTTAGAAGCCTTTCAGCTCTGAATAAGTCCCCAATGAGGAATATGATCATCGTGGGCATCCTCGATCATTACAAAATCGACAGCACCTTAGAAACAAACAAAACTCCGAAAAGTTATACCTAAAGATTGCATGGGCCATGACGAGCAACCCGACAACACTTGTCTCGTAGTTCCGGTCTTATCTTGTGCCGTTGGCTGCGCGTATTGAATTTACGGAAGAAAATTTTCAGCTTCGAAGGTTTATACATTGATTAAATTACGGAGTCTAATTGCCTATCATCCTCCGGAACCTACATCGTCGGTTGTTGGATGGCTTGCTAAGTCATCGGAAGACTAAGGGAAATTTCTACCGGAATAGTGAAAATAATAGAGCATCATAGATTGTCCTATCTTACCAGGTACCCAAGTAGACTCTTGATCCTAGGAAGTGCCTTTCATACCATGGAGCATGGAATCAACGATGAACTAAGGGTACACTTGTCAATGCTTAGATATTATAACACTCCGGGGGGGTGGGGTCCTCATATCGTGTAATTGAGTACTATAGTGTTTGAAAGCACTTCTCTTCACCGTTACTGAAATTTCCAGTCTTAATGGGGAGTCACAACTAGGTCCTTTGTACCGTCTAGGGCATCCAAGCTATTTCTGTCATATTAATAGCAAAGTACGCCTCTACCTAAGTAGAACCCGAAGCACCATACATCCACATATGATTATGGCAAACGGGGGTGAATGTGTTGGCGTGTTGAAAGCACGTACAAAGTCACTATGTGAAGCTAGACCAATGACAATAAAGCGGTATTTACATGGATAAAGGGGGAAGATGATTGCAATGGTAATCCTGACTCAACCCCCAGCATTGTGGGAGATTAAAACTACCTATCTAGCTGCGTAAAAATGGGAAATACGTAGATCTGAAATGACGGCGTCGGAAAGGTTGGTCGTGTTCGACGTAACAAGGGATGCGGGACCGAAAGAATGAGGGCCGAGACGGGATCTTAGAGAGAAAAGGGGTTAGGTCGAAATTGTCACTCAATTCACGTGAGACAGCATGGATTACTTATCTGCGAGGCAAGTCTAAAGTGAAACGAGGGAATCAAGGCTTTATCGACTAACAATGTTCTATCCTTTCCCATCTGACACTGATTGAGGTCTGATCCTCGTCATTAATTCTTAGCTTCAAGCCGGTGTATGCACTCGCTCTGGCTATCGGCCACCATCTTATCGACATTGAAATCCCAGATCTTCCTCGAGCGATGTTCAAACTCGGCCTTACATTTATCAGCGTGGTGGGCAGTTGCTGCATATCGCCATTCGTATATATCCCCCATCTCCCGAGAGCTCTTAACGAGCCAATGCGAACGTTGGAGGCGAATTGCGGAATAAGTCTGGAAAGCCGTAGAAATCGCCGTTCCTTTGCTAGAAACTGACCCATCGTAAGTTCTAGCCATCGTCGTCTCTAGTGCCGTAGCCAATACCAGAGCATCCTCCACACCCATGCAAGCCCCAACACCATGAAAAGGGCTGCTGGCATGCGCGGCGTCGCCGGCGATGCAGACGCGGCCGCGGGCATATGTGGGGGCTGGATGCTCGGCCATGTCAAAGATACCCCATTTAGTTAAGTGTTCGGGAAACAGACCGACTAGTTCACGAACAGCTGGGCTCCAGTTGCGCAAGGCGTGCGCTACCTCGTCCCGTGTTCCAGGTGCAGTCATCTTTTCTGGTTCAGGCCATGGCTCTTGATCGTGTAAGAAGATGAAGACGTTGAGAAGCGTCCATTTATTTACCTGTACGCGGATATTAGTTCCGTACCTGGCTTTGCTTCGCACATTGATGCGGAATCAGGGGTTGACTTGCAGGAAAAGACACGATGTGGGCATCAGGCCCCATGTGCGTGCACTGGTTGTTTGCCTTATCATCGCCAATGGCAGAAATGCCATCGGCAATGGGTACAACAGCGCGGTAAGCTACCTTGTGGCTGTAACTCGCGTGCGAGGCTTGGTGGCTGTCGCCTAGTAGCACTTGACGAGTGCGGGAATGGATTCCGTCACAGCCGATCACTGCCAAGAGCGTCAGAATGAGCCAAGCAAATAGACGGGTGCGACGAACCAGCATCCGCTTCAGCAGTAGTACCATCGGTGAAGTGTAGCACTACCTTCCCGCCGCCCTCATCGTCAACATAGCTCTCCATTTGCTTCCCAAATTTCGCCACCCCCTCTGGTAGGTATGTAGCCATCTCGCGGAGGAAGTGGGAGCGGAGACATCCCCAGTAGTCCAGCTCCCGTGCCGACATCTGGAAAAGCAATGCATCCTGAGACTCGGCTGCGTCTTTACTGGCGGGGTTAAACCCGTCCCAATAGCGGTTGTTCGGGTGTCGATTCTCCTCTCCAACGCGACGGAGAGCTTCCAGAACCTGGGGATTCAGACGTTTCATGCAGTCCCGTGCAACGCCAGTGAAGGCGAAGCCTGCACCAATCTCATGGAAATCGGTCGCCCGTTCATATAGAGTGACTCGCATACCGCGGTGGAGGAGACCCAGAGTCATCATCACCCCGATAATGCCGCCCCCAATGATTGCGATGTCAAGCGAAGAACTTGGGTTATCACCATTAGACCCATCTCCATCTGGGAAGTCGTTACTTAGTTGTGTTTGCGTAACGGTCATTTTGGGTAGGGATTAACAATATGGCTCTTGGAGAACAAGTGAGGTTTCTACTCTTTCGCATAGGTCTGTGTGGCTTGTTTTCTAATGAGCCCGCGAGCCTACGGTTCATCAGACAGGCCCTTAAAATAATTCAGCTGAATCAGACATAATAATGCTTCGTATCTACAACTCCGGTGTCTTATAACCGGAGTTTTAATTCTCCTACAGCCCTCAGGGCGCACACTGCCCTTTCAAGCTCTTCCTAACCCAAGGAGAAAAGTACTGATAAAGCGCAATAAGAACAAGTTATGAGAACTTCAAGAAAGCAACATTTGAATTTGTCCCAAGTACTGAACTCTACGATCGACAACGAAAGCACGATGTCCAAAAGAACTGTCCTCGTCACAGGCTGCAGCGTGGGTGGCTTTGGATTTGCACTAGCAAAAGCATTTCGACAGGCAGGCTGCCGTGTTGTGGCGACCGCTAGAGACCCGAGCAAGGTTGGTTCCCTAGCCAATGAAACCGACATTGAAGTCGTCCCAATGGACGTGACATCTGCCGAGTCCATTGCGTCTTGTGTGTCTCAGTTGCAGAAAAAGACGAATGGAAGGCTGGACGTGTTAGTGAACAACGCCGGTACTGCTATGTTTGGCCCTCTAATGCACGCCTCCATTGACGAGGGAAGAGCAATGTACGAGGTCAACGTGTGGGGGGCCCTGGCAGTGGCGCAAGCCTTTGCACCGCTCTTAATACAGGCAAAAGGCGTTATGCTGAATATTTCATCGATGGCTGGATCGACGCCTATGGCATGGCAAGGTACGGTCACGAAACGGCCAACCGGTCTCATGGCTCAAAGATGCCTACATATCTAATTTATTCGTGGTATAGGGGTATACAACAGCTCCAAGGCGGCCTTAACTTTCCTGTCAGAGACGTGGAAGATTGAGCTAGAGCCGTTAGGAGTCCGAGTCGTAACAGCCATGGTCGGGGCCATCAACACGCAAATATACACCAAAACTGAGACGGTAGTGCCCCGGGGCTCGTACTACAGTCCGATCGAAGATATCATTACGAAACAAGCGCGGGGGGAGCTCCAAGAACCCAACAACGAGCCAGTTGACATCACGGCGCGCAATGTTGTACGTGACACTCTTAGCGGGCGCCATGGGAAAATCTGGCGGGGTGGTGAAGCTGGAGCGGCGAGCATCGGGTCCTGGCTGTTACCTACACCGTTCCTAGAGTGGTTTTTGCACCGGCAGAGGGGTCTCTATCAATTGAAGCGGATATATAAGTCTAAGTGAAAAGGACGAAAAGTACTGCTCTCCATAGTTTAGGCGCCATGGTACTTTACTCGTGACGTTTGGAATTTCTGCAGGAACACGGCTTTCCCCTTGAACTCGCTGTCGTAATAGAAAGCTTGCTGCTATTTCTGTCTCTTAATTGAGTCTCTCGACAAGTCTGGGTGTCTTCTTGCACGACTGCTGCAATACATCGATCGATGCTCCCGGCGACACACAGCATTCTGATAGCGACTTCACCCCTGGAACTCTGGTTTCAAACCTCTGCCTACTTAGGTACCTGGTAGGAAGGCTGTGGCTAACTCCGAAAGGGTCTGTAGTCCGCGTACGCCGACTCGAAATAAGTCCTGGGCTGGCTGAATAAGGGTGTGTTAGCGACCCCCATTGTACCTTGAAGATGCACGAGTGGCCATTACCCCAACGGAGACGATGGATCTGTGGGAGAAGTTCGACTTACTTTTTTTAGGTTATCAATGTCGACAAAAGTGTACCTTTGCGAAAGGCTTGCGATACAATGGCTGATTCTACACTAGGCAATTAATAAACGGCATATAAGCAAGGACCGCTATGAGACAATTAGGCGACTTTGATGGCGTTATGCTGTGTCTGGCACCGATAATGATCTGCACGTGGTGTAACAAGTCGGAATCGACATGCATATGAAGTCGATGAAGAATTAGGATATTGTACCTAATCAGTCGTAATAAATATCCAAGACAAGATTCTGAAGAATCACCTAGAACTGGGATCCGGCGACACGCCAGCCGTAACGTCATCACGGAGTTTATGCTCCTTAGTGGCACTAGGAGTTTCTAACCGTTCAAGCAGTAGGGAGCCACATGGACTTTCTATACGACAGATTACGGATGCATACCTATGCAGCTCATTATTAAGTTCCTTGCTTTTAGAATAGTATCATGCCGGGTTTCCGCATGCGTTTGAATAGCCTCATTCTGCCTTATGGAATAGTGGCAAAAAAACACATCTCTGGAACCCCTATTCTTTACCATACAATGAGATTTGTTATGCTCCACAAAATTATTTCCTTGGTGACATTGCCAATTAGGTTAGAAGGATTCTAGGGAGACTACCGCAAGCATTACCTCTAGGTAAGTACAGTCGGTAATTTATTTGAAATAGGTTCAGGAGCCGATTCTTCCACTCGGATACCTATCTATCATAAATACCTATCGTAGTGCTGGTTTTATAGCTGCGTGTATTTCGACCCCTCACTTGAATCGCCCCACGACGAATTCACAAAGAGCCTCGATCTGTCCTTACAAGATATACCGTGGGGGTCAGTCAGAGACTTCATGTATTACAACGATCAGAATGTTCAGTTAGTGTCGTACAAGGCACCCCTGATGTGATTCGCAGGTTATCTGCTTCTAGTTTCTGCAAAAGGTCGCGAGCCAAGTTGTTTACATCTCTCAGATTTCTCAGTGCGCCGAGCAACCGCTCTACGCAGTCTTCCTCCTCAGTATTCGGGTTGGCAAGGTCCGGTGTTTTAGCATGTGCCATGAGAAAAGCAGCGGCGTCTGAGAGCGCATTGGGCAGGAAAGGATGAGCCTGTATCAACGTCTGTTAGATGAGGGTATGGCATCAAATTGACATCTGATGCGTGGCCACAGATAATAAAACTAGAAACCGGATTCATTTGATTACCTTGAAGCAGCTGAGTCGAGGCATTGCCGCGACTAGATGCGCCATATCTCTGGCGGCTTGGTATGCACGCTCTTCATATGTGCTCGCCGTCATCTGATGCTTCACACTTTGCCAGGGTTTGATCTCGGTTGTTATACTTAGATAGATGATTGCGCTGCGGGCTAGCATGTGGGAGAATGATAGCATGGGGTCATGATCATCGAGTGTTGACGTAGTGGCTGAAGCCTGAACTAAAACCTGCGTCCGTTTGTCCAAGACAGCGGAAAGCCACTCATGTCTCGTCCAGAATTCGTGCGGCTCGTTCCCAGAAAGCGAAGAAGCCAATGAAAGCCTCCGATGCGCCATGCAGCGGCCGTAGAGTGTTGCTAGTATGATGCATTCTGCAAAAGGTGAATGGGTACTCCGGCCACTGTTAGTGAGGGCTTCTGGCAAAAAGTCCATCCGAATTGGCGAACTATTTTGAAAATTTGTCTCTGGTGCCGGGAGACGAGTGCAGATCTGACAATACAAGCAGAACAGGAGTTAGTAAGGTGTTCAGCTTCATCATATCGCCGGAGGAGTCCGAGCATGGGCACTAGTACGCAGATCTCACCATTTCCTCGTGTAGTGTCAGGGGCCATTCATTGCGCGTGTTGAGAAATCGATCGAAACAAAACGCCAACCAAAACGTTCGTCTCCTTTCTTCTACCTCGGCAAAGCTCTCATCCGGGGTTGGAGAAGGAGTAGAAGGAATTGCTGCTGTAAATTCAACAGCCGGCACATCCACCATATCGACATCGTATAATCGCGACAATTGGACCAGACGGAAAGCATGCCCGGCTGTAATCATGGCCTGCTGCTCATACATGCAGAGAAATTCATAATGGGCGACTAGGAGCCACGCCTGAATCTTCTCGAGTGGGATATTTCCCGGCATCCAGGGCAGGCTTTGCTCGCTCATATCTGGCGTCTCCAGAATGCGGCGCGTCTCAATATACAGTGCATCGCTGAGGCCACGAAACTGAGTCGATACAGCGGCGGCGACGGTTCGCATGGCTAGGCGCAGCGAGACTTGAGCTGGCGTAAGGACCTCTCGGCCTGCCCATGCAAAATGGCGCTGTTTATGCATTATTGGTAAGACGCTGTGTACTCTGTCAAAATAGAGCAGGTCCCTGTGAGTTTGGGGTGCATGGCGTGTCAGTAAAGTAAAACGGTGATGGTAGAGCGACGTACAAATCCGCCCACATCAAGTCCGAAATACCCAAACCTTCAAGCAAATTGGTCGGGCTTAAGTCTGGGGGTTTGCTTAGTGTTACGTTTTCAGGGGACACCAAGTCATTATCCTGCCACTCTGTAGCGATAGGAGTGAGAATGGGGGTCATAGATGTAAATCTAGGCGTTTCTGGATGCTTCTTCTTCTCTGATTCGGCTGCGTCTGATATATTGATGTCCATATTCACGTTCATATCTTGTTCTACATCGTCAAACACACAGGGTCCCGATACCGTAGCATCAGGATCGATCTCGATAACGTGAGTTTCGAAACTTCCTAGTTGGCTAGTGAGTTGCCGCTCGAGAGTTGCTGTACTCGTATTTATGGTCAGAATAATACCCCCGGCGCGTGTATTGAGAGTATGGTCCTCAAGACTGCAGAACCCAACGGGAAACAGAAACTCACCAACCCTGGATCGTAACGCCTTCAACTGTCCCTTCTTCGGACCTCTTTGCGGCCGCTTATCGACGACGATACATGTGATGCCTGTCTCAGCGCAGGTCCCGCACTGGGGCCGTACGCGGTCGCATCGTGCTTTTCGCCTTCGGCATTCCTCACATGCTACATATCAGATGCATATCAGTATTGAAAGACGTTGCTTGCAGGGATGGTAGCGGGTCACGGTGAAATATCGTACAGAGTCCTGGCAACTGTCGGCAACCGGATGCCATGGCTTCATTTCCAAATCTTCGATCCGGCAAGGGAGCGGTTACTGTCTGGTGTGTAGGTGATAGGTAATACGGCTCTAGATTTTTACGAGGCAAGGAAATCTAGGTACATTTAACAGTTTTACCGCATGAGCTGATATGCCGCTACAACGTCCAAGGGACGGCCAATAGGACACATCTGGCGACTATGGCTATCTGCAGTCCCCTGAGATCACTCTGTAACGGGACTGCGGCTCACGAACACGCACCTGGCGGAAAACCCCGGTTGGAAAAGACACGGTAGTTGGCTTGACATAAATTGCTGGAAGACTGCATTTGGGATCTGAGACATGGACAAAGAATTGCCGGCCCGGCGCCACGGTAACGTGTAGTGCATAGTATCTGCACGCCTTGTTTACGAGAAAACAAGGTCCCCCACCCCCCAACTCTTGAGCATCCTGTGAGTTGGGTGGATTAAGTCGAAACTCTGATACTAACAGCATTGTCGGAAATTAGGTACTTTGGGTTGATAAGACACGTTACCTTCGGGGTGATGGTCGCCCTGCGAAAAGATCCAGGATTTTATCAGTGATTTGCCTCTGTACCTTGGGTTCGTTCTCTCCGAAGCCTCCGGAGGCACTGTGTCTCCGCATTGTGGCCATTGAGAACGGACACCGAAATCCGATCACAATTGACCACCTAAAATGTAGGTACAGTCGTCATATCTAGAACTCTTTCAACTCTTTCGAAGCAATGCCTTCGTACGCTAGAGTCACCTCCCAACCAGATTTGAGATCCTACTTTTTCAAGAGAGAAGAGAGATAGAACCAAAAAAAAAAAAAAAAAAAAAGAGAGAACTTCCACGGCAGACGTAAGTGCATCAGAAGCCACGCAACCAGCTTAGCCTTCTTTGGCGAAACTGCCCTGCGCATCACAGATCATGACTAAGGGATTTTCAAGGAAAGCCCCCCTCCGATATTAGAGCTTACACTACTTCGAGCGTCATGTCTCCCAGTAACACCGCAGCGTGGCTGCCCGACAAGTGCGTCAAACCACTTCAGGTTGGCCCAGCGCCTTACACGCCACCCAAGGCAGGTGAGATTGTGGTTAAGAATGCAGCACTGGCCATTAACCCCGTGGACTGGATTAAGCAACAAGCTGGCAATGCGATTATGGGTTACATTAAATACCCGTTCATATTGGGAGCCGATGTGGCCGGGGAGGTGGTCGAGATTGGCCCTAATGTAGAGCGCTTCCGGGTTGGCGATCGTGTAATCGGCCAAGCAGCTGCCGCCGCTCCCACATCTAATAACCCCGCCGAAGGTGCTTTTCAACTTTATACGGTTATTCGTGAGCATCTCGCGTCCGTTATTCCCGACTCGATGGCCTACGAACAGGCGGTGGTACTACCGTTGGCGGTACTTACTGCTGCTTGCGGCCTCTTCCACCAGGACTTCCTAGCATTGGACCCGCCTACCGTGCCGGCCGCGCCGCCCAATGGCAAGGCCATCATCATCACGGGCGGCTCGTCTAGCGTCGGCAGCAACGCTGTGCAGCTGGCGGTTTCGGCGGGCTACCAAGTTTATTCGACAGCTTCGCCCAAGAATTTTGCCTTTGTGGAAAAGCTGGGCGCCACCCGCGTTTTCGATTACCACAGCTCGACCCTAGTTGATGATTTGGTGGCAGCGCTCCAGGGCAAGACGGTAGCGGGAGCGTTCGTAGTTGGAGATGGCGCTGCCGAAGCCTGCACCAAGGTGCTGCGCCGGTGTGGCAAAGCTGCCAATAAGTTCATAGCCTTTGCGGGGTCGATAATGCCCCCGGGTGCGCTCGACTCATCTCTCAGTACGGCAAAGTTCTTTGGTTCTACGATCTTATGGTTTGGGCAGAGAGCGCTTGTGTCTTGCTTCACAGGTGTGCGCACCAAGTTTGTTGAGGGCGAGGACATCTGCAATCCAGATAACGTGGCCAGCCAGGTGGTGTTCAGGGATTTCTTACCAAAGGCTTTGGCGACGCGGCAGTTTGTTCCCGCACCGGAGCCGCTGGTGGTGGGACAAGGACTGGACAAGATTCAGGACGCGATGGATTTCCAGAAGAAGGGGGTATCGGCTCAGAAGGTTGTTGTGTTACTATAGGAGGCAATTTTGCTAGCAGGAGACGCCTCAGCATGGAAGATTGTAGGTACATGGATGTAAGTAGGTACATGTAGTGTATTTGGCGGACGACGGAGATTGAGACAGAAAAGAACCCGACATTAACCTAGTGGATTCAATTTAACGAGTACACACTCCACACTCCACACCCCTGTTGGGGTCTCATCCATGGATGTGAGCAGGCAACTACCTAGATCTAATACGTGTGACCCCCCACTCACCCCCCACTTGGCGGCCTACACATGCTAACATGTACCTAAGCAGCTTACTTAATACCATCAAGTACTTAATGTCATATATGCATATGATAAGTATGTTTACATAATATTGTAAGTTTTATTTAAAGTTACTTTAAGATATATTTTAAGTATTAATTATTTTATAATTTATTAAATTTATTAATTTTTAATATTATTATATAATTAATATTATATTTATTAAAAATATAATTATATAACCGATTATATAAGTGTAATTTATGCTTTATATAATATTATATAAGCTCTTACTTTTATATTTAAATTTTTTTTTTTTTTTTTTATATATAATTAATTAATAATTCACCATTATATATTATATAATAATTTAAGCTTTATTATATTAATAAACCTTATTTATTTAACATTAATTAATAATTAACCGATAATATTAATTATAAAATAGTAAAGAATTTATTATAAAAAATTAAGTAGTTAATTAAAGTTATAATATTTAAATAAGAAAAGGTAAGTTATATTGGAATTAATTATTTTCTTAAAAATGGAAAAGATTTAATAACGTTTACGTTATATTAAAAATTTCGAGGCGTTTAAATATATTAATAAATTTACGTTTATTATATATAAAGAATTTTTATTATGTTAAAATTAAGTTTAAAGCTTTATAATAAGTTAATAATATCGATTTTTATAAGAAAAGGTTTTTTAATTTTATATTTCTCTTTTTCTTTTTTATTTTTTATTTCTTTCTTATATATATATTACCTTATATTTTACTTAATTCCATATATTTGACTTTATTAATCTTATTAATTATCAATAATTATTTAACATATATTTCTTAATTTTATATTCCTTTAAAAACTTATATTAAAACTTTATAAAAACCTATAATTTATAATCCGCAATTACTTTAAATCTTTTTAAATAATTATATCTTAAACTTATACCTTTTTATAAGAACATATATAAAATATTAAAATTATTTTCCACGATTTTATAACTAACTTTCTGCGATATCATAATAAACTTTTATAACTTAAACTTATCTTCGTGAATTATCACCTTATAAATTTAATAACTAATTCATTATCTTTCATTATATTCATGATTATCCTCTTTAAATCAATCATGTTAAAAATCACTTACAACCCATTTTTTATACTTATTTAATATTAATTAAAGTTATAACCCACATTTATTTTTAAGGCATTACACCTCCTTAATACCCGTCATAATGTTAAACGTTAATTAAGATAAATAAGTACATAAAAGGAAAGAAAATACCACCCTTAACTTAACATTTTTAAATTAAAAGGCTAGAAAAATAAATAAAGTTATTATAAATATATACGTAATTAAGTCATTTATAATATATAACAATAAGTTATATAATAAACAGTTATAAAAAAAAGTGAAATAAAATTTTATAAATTGGATATAATTATATATCATAAGGTTAAACCAAGCCTTTTAAATAAAAATGATAAATCATCTTAATAATTATAACTTATTCTCAAAGGGTAATAATAATTTTATAAAAATGATAACGATATTTAATATAAAAACATACCTTAAATATAAACCTAATACGACATTAAAGATAATTAATAACGACCTAACCGGCTTTATTAATAAGAATAATTTATATTACCGATAAATATTTAAATAATAAATTAAAAATATAATTAAAATACCGTTTCAATAAACTAATACTTTGAAAATATCATAAATATATATCATTAAATTAATATAATTTTAAAATAATGGAAAGAGTAACTTTTTTAACCGACTTAACCTTATGAAATTAAGTATATGACCGATAATTAGAAAATCTTTATTCAGTTTAAACATGGAATTTAAATTAATTTACCCTTTAAAAGTATCAATATTATTATTAAGTTTTACTTCGAAAAATTTAAATAACGAACCGAATCTTTTAAATCCTTTAGACCTTAAATAAAACTAATGATAATAACCGTTAATAAATCTTAATTAAGGATATTAGATTAGTTTAAGTGTGAATTAATTATTTATAAACCTTGATAAAATATATAATAATAAAGTATTAAAGTTTAACGGAAATAAATATAATATCTTAAATAAGAAATTAAAGATCTTTTACGATTTTTATTAAAAAGTTAGTATAACTTAAAGTTGATATTATAAAGCATTCTTTTTAATGTTAAAAAGCCGGGTATTAATATACTTTTATAATTATATTATTTAAAAAGGATTAAGCTTTAATTAGATAATTATTTGATTAAAATAAATCTATTATATATTAAAAATTAAATAACTTTACATGAATAAGTTTAAAAATATTATAATTCATATTATTATGAAGGAAAACCTAAAGTTAAATTTTCCCATATATTTAAATATTCTAATTAATAAAATCCAATAAATTCATAAAAGATTATTTACCAGATTTAATAAAGATATATTCTTTAAAGAAGGGATAATTAATATGGTATAAGGATATTCGATATTTACCATGATATTATTTAAACCGTTTGCTTTTTTTGAGGATATTTATTCTAACTTTTATAATATTACTAGAATTATATATTGGTATGAATAAATATTATTTTAATATTATAATGTATATAATTAATTTTAAATGGACCGAAAATATTGTAATAATGTAAAATGAAAATAAACTTACGATAAGGATTATAAACGACGTTTTAATAATTATCAATATAATAACCGAAAAGGTAAAAATAATAAAAAGTATTTTATTTATGGAAAAGAAAGATGTTAATTTATATAATATATTACGGAAAAATGATATGCCCTTTATATAAATTGGAAAAAATATATATAATACCATAATTATAATGACATAGATAAGGATTTTTAGTTATTCTTTCTCGGATATAAAGGGATTAATATATATAATGGAAGCGACGATAAAGAAAGAACTGATGATAAAAACTATGATAATTAGTTTATATAATATTAGGAAAAAGATAAGTTAATTATAAATGTAGAAGAAATAGATATTTATATTTAATTTATAATAAGTTATAAAGAAATAAATAATAAATAAGTTATAAAAATCCTAATAAATCAGGTATTTGCTTATGATTTTATGGGAAAAGATAAGTTTAAAAAAGTAAATATACCGATTTTCTTGTAAAATATCGACAAGAATATATTTATCTCTTTTTATTTAGAGGATAAATATTTTCGTAACTTTTAAAATATTTTACCTGATATTAATGTTATAGATGTATTTATAAGAGGTAAATAGTAATTTAACGTATTGTAATAAATATATTTAAATATGAAGTTAGATATAAGTATAATTAAAAGATATAAAATCTGTTTTGGTGATAATTTAAAATAATGGTTATTAAGGATTATATATATATTTATTCCATTTAAAATAATTTTATTCGAAATTCTTCCGTTTAATACCTTATTTTTATTATGTTTTAATAATATGGACCGTTTTAATGTATACCTTAATAATGTAAAAAATATATTAATATATGATAATAAAGAATATCCTATTATTTAAAAATAGGGATATTTATGGTTTTTATTAAGTAATTAGGAACGTATTATTATATATTACCATTTGATAAAGATTAAGTTTCGATAAATTTATCGATGATTTAGTTATTTTATTATAAGCCAATTTTATCACGTTTTTATAAAAATAGGTTATAATAAATTAAGTTAAGTAAATATTAATAAGATTAATAAATATTATCATTAATATTAATTACATAGAAATGTATTTAGAAGGTTTAAGTTTACGTTAAAAAACGATATTAATTTTAACCATAATATTTATATCGATATGATGTTTATCAAAGGTAAATTGGTATTATATATAATTAATAAATTAATGTCATTTTAAGCCATAAGATTTTTAAAAGATATAACCATAAAATATATTTAGGAAATGTTATAGGCGATATGAATTAATACTTATCTTAAATTACTTAATTATTTAATTTCTAACATTGGTATTAATTTTATAATAAGCAAGTTTATTATAAATGTGAAAATATATATAATTATAATTAAAGAAATTCTTATTAAAGTTTATAATTTAATTAGGTAATTGGAACGTTATTATAAATTATTATAACGTATATATAAGGTTATATTAAAAGATCTTTAAGGAATAAACCTAACATATATTTTATAAATAGTTATTAAAGTTATTAATGATATCATAAAATTTAACGATTTAATCTTTATATTATTTATTTTTAATATTTATTTATGATTTATAAAAAGTTCACCACTTACATTAAACTTAACTATTTATATAATTATTATTATAAAAATCATGATTAAGGTTTGTAAACTTAAAGCGAAATGGTAAATAACGGATATATTTATTATAAGAAATAAACCTAAAATATTTAAAATATTTAACCTTTTATTATAAATAAAGGTATAGGTTTACCAAGAAAATAAAGGTTAAACCGAACTTTATACATTTATTATATAAAACGACAAGACGTATATTATTAAAATTAATAAGAAATTAATTAAATTTTAGATTATTATTATCAAGCTTTACTTACGTGATAAAGAAATTCACGTCCTAAATAATAAAGATTTTAAATTTAAATCCGATATTAATAATATAATGGATGAATATATATTAAAGCTTAAACCAATTATGGTTAAAAAGTAAAAAAGATGACCTTTTAAAAATAAAAATAAACTTAAAGTGTAAATTAACAATGTAAATTATATAATTCTATAGAAGGTTATAAATAAAAAGCTTATAATTTAATTATATAAAAAAGGAAAAATTATCATATTAAGAAAATTATTCAAGGCTTTTAATATAAAAGAAATTTAAGGATTAATCGGTAAAAGTATATTTATATTTATAAAGTATAATCTTAAATTATATAATAAAATATAATTATTTAACTTAAAGATTATATATAAAATTAAAGGAAAAATAACAAATATATCATATGAAAAATTAAGATTTATCATATAAAGCTATAATAATATGGAAAAGGAGGGAATTTTAATATAATCATTAATCATTTAATAATCAAGTTAATAAATTTTAACTATATTCACATTTACTTTAATATAAAATAGGAAGAATATATAAATATAAGATATAATATAAATATATATATAATTTAAGATACCTTTAAACTAATAAATATTAACCCGATTATTAATAAGATTAATTTATAAATATCTTTTAGATATAATTTTAAAAGTGGTAAAACCATTATATAAGTTAGTAAAAACTAGCATATATTAATAAGTTATATATTTTAAACATTATTGAATTAAATTAAACATAAATATATTAACCTATAACCTTTATTTATTAATAATATAAATAAAGGGATAATTTAGATTTATTATGATATAAATCAATAATATAATAAGATTATTTAATAAGGCATTTAAGTTAAATAAGGAAATTACCTTAAAAAAGGTAAAGATTTTATCAAATTTTAAAAAACGTTTTGAGATAAGAGAACCCCTAATATTTAATAGTTATATTTATTCTATGGATGAGAAAAGATATATTTATATCTGACAAAAAGAATAAAATAAGAAAATTGTAATTATTAATTAAGTAAATGATGATGTATTATAATAATTCATATAATAAAAAGCCCATGGTATATACATTACATTTATCTATTAATTAGAGGTAATATTTAACCTATCGGAAATAATATAATATCATAAATCAAGAAAAAAAGAAATTACCAAACTTAATAAGAAATTAGAATGGCAAAAAGAGAATCTATAATAAAGAATCCATTATATTCCCATAAACTTTATAACCGTTAAAATATTTATATTTATCGACAAATCATTTACGAATAATAAAGATTTAAATTCCTAACTTAAATATAAAATTTTTATCGCCAATAAAACCAGAAACAATGAATCCTTCACGATAAAAGGTAATATAATTTATTAAAACTTTATAAAAAATAAAAAGGTTATTTAAAATGTTTTAATTAACGAAATCTACGCAATAATATACGGCATAAATATAAGAATATCAATCGCGATAATATTTAACCAAATTTTTAACACATTTAAATTACCCGATATACTTATTATTATTTATATAAACTTACTTTCCCTTTACAAATATTTCATAAAACTTAATATAATAAAAGAAAAAAGATTAATAATCGATATTATGTCACTATAATAATCATATAAACGATGAGAAATTAACGATATTTAATAAATCCATAGAAAGGATAACTTAATAAATATAATAATTAAGTTTAACCTTAATAAAACATTAAAAACTTTCATTAATATTAATAATATTATAATATGGTTATAAAATTAAGTTAAGAAAAATTAAACCAATTTAAGATATTAAAGGAAAAATATGATAAGTTTAAAATAATATAAAAGATATATTATTAAATTCTTAACGAAGAAATATTTTTTTCTTTTCTTCTTCCTAACTAAAAACCATGTATGTTATTCAAATGGCAATAAGGATAAAAGAAAATACGGAAGAAAGGAAAGAGATTTAATAAATAACTAATTACAAGATCGATATAAACAGGTATTAATTATATCTTAAGTAATTATTAATATAATAAATAATAAACTCTCATATAAACTTAACACATATCTTATATATTTATAAAGTAAATTTCTTTAAAGTTAAATGAAAAAGGTAAAATTTAAAAACTATATTTCCTAATTAAATATAAATACCTTCAGCAACATTAACGATATAATCATCTCGTTTATAAACATGTTCTTAACGCTTATATAAAACATAAATTTCACTTATATTATTCTTTTATTTTAAAGATTATAACCATTTCTTAAAGTTTTCTTAAACATACTTTATAATATTTTAAAAACGAAAAAAGAAAAGCATTAATAAATATAATATGGCGAAATAAATATCCGGAAACTTATCAAATAAATATTAAGGTTTACGAAAAGAACCTCATTAATTACTTTAACGATATAAACATAACGGGTAAAAATATTGATATAAAATTTCCAATCATTTATATATCACGAATACTTCGTTAAAACCATTATAACCGGTTAATTAAAAACGAAATTACCTGAAAAAGAAAAGATTTATTAAATATTTCATAATAATGTAGATTAACGTTTTCACCTTCCATCTTAAGACGTTAATTAACAATATTATAATAATAACATTAATATGGAATTGTATGTTTTATAAGCATTTATACCCGTCCGGATATATTATTAAAAGCATTAACTCGTTTAAAAAATATTATATAGAAAAGGTAAAAGATTAATTCGGAGGAATATTTCTTACGAAATATTAATTATAAATAAACTCTAACCAAAAGTTATTTATATTAATAAGAAGAGAAAGTTATAAAAGATTTATTTTATACCAACTTTATAATATGATTATAACAATGTAAAACCCTTATTAAACGTGTAAAATCCTTATTAAACACATGATTACGCGATAAAAGAAAAGTTATTAATGTTAAGAATATAATTATATAACCGATTATATAAATGTGATTTATACTTTACATAATATCATATAAGTTTTCACTTTTATACTTAAATCTTCCTCTTTCTTTCTTATATATAATCAATCAATAATCCATCACCACATGTTATATAATAACCTAAGCTTTATCGTATTAATAAACCTTATTTATCTAATAATATTAATAATTTTATTCTTTTAAAAATTATTAAAACGTTTATTTATTTAATTTTTATTATTATTTATTTTTTATATAAAAAATTATTTATATTCTTTATTTTTTAACCGGTAAATTATTTATATTTATTATATTATTCTTTAAATAATTATATAAATAATTAATTATTATTTTTCATTATATAAACGATTAAAGATTTTTTTATTCCCGTTATTTTAAAAAATACTTTTATTTTTTAATTAAATAACTTTTCTTTACTTATATTTTAACGTTATTATAACTTATTTTATAATCGTTTAACTTAATTATATTTTTAATATATTTCCTTATATTTTTACCATATTTATAATATATTTATTAATCTTTTTAAACGTATTAATATTTATAATTATAATTTAAATTAATAACTTTAAAGATAAATTATTTATATTAATATTAACTTTAAAAATTTAATTTTTAACATAATAATTAATTTAATTCTTTACCATTAATTATTTTAATATTAAAATTATTAAATAATATAATTTTAATTTTATATAAGTTATTTTTTTCGATAATATAAGATTTATTATTAACGTTATAAAATATTTAATTAAATAAGTAAAATTAAGGATAAAATTCAAAAAAACTTTCCTTAAATAATGACGATAAAAATATTCTTAAATATATATATTATATAAATATATTAATATTAACGAGTTAATATTTCTAATTTTTTTAATTATTTAATTATTTATTCTTACCCCATTTTATAAATTATTAATTAACTTATTAATATTTAAAATAAAATATTTACGTTTCATTTCTCTTTTATTTTCTTATAATTAAAGGAATAATAATTTTAAAATATTTTAACGATTTATTTAATTATTTAAGTTTAAGTTATTAATGCTTAAACATTTACATTAATTTAACTTTAATAATTTATTTTTAATAAGTTATTTACTTTTATTAAAATTAATTAATTAATCCTTTAACTTTCTTAAATTAAGTATAAAAAATATTAATATTTCCTTTATTTTTCGATCGTTTTTAAGAACGAAAATTATTAATAATTTTATTTTATATTTTTTACCGGATTTTTCCTTTAACTTAACTAATTCTTTAACTAACTTAATCTTATTTAATACCTCATTTTTTTAAACATTATTACTTATTTTATTAATTTAATTAAATATTTCAAAATTAATTAAAATTAAGCAAGTTTAAATTTATAATAATATTCGATTAAATCTATTATTAAATTATTTATTAAATTTAAATAATATAATAAAATCGGTAAATTTTATTCCCGCTAATAAAAATTTTATTATTATTATTAAAAACTTTAATTTTTTTATTAATAATTTTAATACCTTAATTAATAATTTTAATCTTTTAATTTAACTTTTAATAAATAATATTTAACTTATAATATAATTAATTATTTAATGTAATATTATAGAAATTATTATTAAAATCTTTATTATTATTAAGTAAAAAATATTATGGTGTAAGTATAATAATAATTCCTTTTATATTAAATGTGTTACTTTTTTAACATTTAAAATGATAAGTTTTTTCGACTTAAAAAAGCTTAATTTATGGTAAGCCGATATTATTTCCTTTAATAAATATATTATTTATATAAACATTTATGCCTTTATTAATTAATTTAAAGAAATGATATTAATTTATAATAACGTTATAATTAAAGTAATATGGTTTTAATGTTTATAATATATTATAATTAATTAGTTAAACGAATTAATTAATAAAAAAAAGTAAAATTTTAATTAAGGTTTAATAATATTTATTTATAAATATTTTATTAAGGGATTTAAGAAAATGGTAAATTAAATATTTTATAATCTTAAAGAAAAGTTGTTTATATTTATAAACTTAAAGAATGGTTGAAATTTATGCTTTTTTATTAATAACGTTATTTATAATGTTAAAACATTAAATATATTATTCTTAAATTAGCTTAATTATATTTTTAGAGTTTTTAATTTTTAGATTTAATGGTAATTGATTAAATTAATAAATGAAATAATTTTATAATAATTTATGAAGATATTTAATAATTAAAAGAATATTTTAATAATTAAAGTTATAATTATATATTTAAGATAATAAAATATTAACCTTTATATTTATGGTAAGTAAAATAACTTTTTTCCTCGATATTAATTTAATTAAAATTATATTAATTTAATAAATAATTAATAAAGATAAAATTATAATAATAAATAAAATTAAAATCGTAATTTATGCTTATTATATTATTTTATTTATAATAATGATTATGAGATTATTCCTTAAAAACCTTTTATTTTATATTATTTTTAATAATTTTAATAATAATATTTTATTGTAAGAAAAGCCTTTTAATTTAATTCATACGTAAAGTAAATGCCAGAAATATATAACGTGATAATTATTAAATAAGTGTAAAATAATGGTGTTTTAATAATGTTTAATCTTTAACCTTTTATCGAGGCGGTTATATGCCTCTTATATGTGAATTTTATTATAAGCGTTAATATTAAATGAGCTTAATCCCGACTTATCCTTTAACATTTATTTAACTTATTTAATAACTTAATGATTAAATTCTTTAAAACCATAATTAATTTTCTTAAAATTATAGTTAAAATTATTTAACTTAACCTCTTTAATATAATAATTAAAATAAGAATTAAAAGATATATAAATAACCGATTATAAAATATGTTTATTAAAGTAATAAAAAAATAAATCATTATTTAATTAAGTTTTAATTAATTTTTAACTTAAAGATTTTAATATTTTTTATAATTAAGGTTTTAACTTTTATTTTTATAATAATATTCCCGATAATTTCTAACCATTTATAATTAAAAAAGATATTTAATAAAATAACAATGAAAATTATTAAAATAATGGCAAAATTATTAATTTTATAACCTTTTCATATTATTACTAATTTATTTATAAAATTTATGAAAAATAATTCCTTATTAAAAACTATTTTTTTAATTATATTTAATAAAAATATGCTTTAATTATATTTATTACGTCAATAATATTTATTCCTTATATATTTTATTCCTATAATAATATTATTTATATTTAATAAAAGTTTATTTAAGTTATATTTTATACGTTAATAATATTTATTCTTTTAATACTTTATACTTTTAATAATATCGGTTTAAATAATAAATTATTAATAATTATTATAAGAAATATTAATATTAAAATAATATAAATTACAATTTATTTTAATTTTATTTATATTAAAATATATTATATTAATAATAAAATAAAAATATCATTTATATTTAACTTAATCCTTATATTTATCTTATTAATAATATTAATGGAATTATTTCGGCATATTTTTAACATAAAATCCTAAATTTTAATTATTAATTTTAATATTAACTTAAGCTTTAATATTAACATAAACTTTATATATAAAATATATATTTATCTTAAATTTTTTATTATAATATCGATTAAATTAAAACATAAAAAAGATATTTATAATAATATTAATTATATTAAAACTTTAATAAATAAATATGAGAAAAGCCCCTTAATTTAATTCATATATAAAATGAATACTAGAAATATATAACGTGATAATTATTAAGTAAATATAAAATAATGGTATTTTAATAATGCTTAACCTTTAACCTTTTATCGAGATGGTTATATACCCTTTATATATAAATTTTATTATAAACGTTAATATTAAATAAGCTTAATCTTAACTTATCTTTTAACAAAATTACCCCCCGCCGTTATATTTTTATCTTTAAGAGTTGTTAATTTATTAAATCCTTATAATAAAGTTAATATATATTAATAATTACCTTTTATCTTTTTATTTACGTTAAACATTTTTTATTATAAACGTTATTATCGTTACGAATAATATGTTTATTCTTATATATAATTTCTTTATTTCCTTAACTTATAACTATTTATATAAAGTTATTAAATCCTTGTTATATCCTCGTTTTATTTCTTCTTTTTATAATAACATAAATCCCTTTTATATCGTTTATTTACCGATTCATTTCCCGATTCTTTACTATAACATTATAATTAATAAATAAAAACCTTACCTCAAAATATACCAACGTTATACATATTATATGATTAATTAATATGAGGATAAATTTATTAATTATAGTTATATTAAGATAAAAAATAAAGCAATCCTTTAACTTTTTTAATATATAACTTAATTAACTTTTCTTAAGTAATTTTAATAAATATTATAAATATTATATATATAAAAAACCTTATAAACTTATAAATTCTTGATTTTATATCGTTATTATATAGTTATTAATCTAATATAACTTAATTTTTATTAAATAATAAAGCATTAACTTATACTTTCCATATTATTTTCGAAATTAACGTTGGTAATTATATTATAAATTCCTCTTAATCTTTTTATTATTTTATAATTAATTAATTTCGAGGAAGTTATTAAAACGACATAATTAATTTTACGGAAAACCTTATAAATTATTAAGAATAATCGTAATATAAATAAAATATAATGGTTAAAACATTAATATTACTTAACTTTTAAAGAAAAAGAATAAAAATAAACTTATAATAAATAAATATTTAAAATTAATAAAGTTATGTAAAAAGCTTTCTAATCCTTTAAAACAAAATTATATATATTTCATGATAACCTTATTAATTTCTTTAAAAATATTAACTAGTTAATTAAATATCTCGTTATAATATATTCCTTTTACTTAAATCTCCCTTACTTTATTATTATCTTATGTTAACTTTATAAGTTTTTATTAATAATATAATTATTCTTAATCTTTTTAATCTTACCGGCCTTACCGGTTTTATTAATCCCTTAAATCTTATAAATCCTTTAGGACTTCTTAAACTTAAAAAGCTTTATAATTTTATTAATAACTATTATATTTTTTTAATAAATAATCCAGAGCGATAAATGATTAATAAAACGCCAATATATCGGCGTTATATTTTATATATTAATTCTTATATAAGTGATGTTATTTTTATTTTTAAGGCATTTTTTATAAACTCTTTTTATATTATTAAATATCCCCGAGGTTAATTCCCACAAATTATCCTTATTACCAAATCCTAACCACTTAATAAAATATTATCTATTCTTACCTTTACTTTTATAACTTAAAACTACTTTTATATCATATATATCATCTTTATTAAAGCTTACCTTTTATTCTATTAAAACTTTATTAAATTTAAATATAAATAACTTTAAAATATTTACGTTAAACATATTATATATCTTATATTTTAATAATAATTTAAACTTATACATTATTCGATAATAATTTATAACCTTTTCTATCTTAAAAAAGTTTAAATATTTATCCATTAACTTTTTATTAAGTTATTTTTAATTTATATTCTTCGTAAAAACCATAACTTAATTACTTTTATTAAACATTCTTTATAACTTATTTTTATTATACCATTTTACATATGTTTTATTAAAACTATATAATAACGTTATTACTTTTTCCTTATTTTAATAAATTCTATTTATTAATTCCATGCCTTTAATTACATTTCAACTTAAGATTAATATTATTAAATCATTAAATCCCTTTAATATAAACCTCATATATAAATACGTTAATATTTATTTATATATTAAATAAATTAAGATATTATATACCTATTTTATTAATATAAGCTTTTTTACTTAATCGGATTATTTATAATTATAAAAAGCTCGTAAATAATATTCTAAATTCTAATTTTATTTTTTTATTTACCCATCTATTTAAAGGTAATAAATAATATTTAACCGTTTCTTTATTATTAAGTGATAACATAATATAAACTAAAATTTACTTATAAATAAAGATCCTTTATCTAATATTATCTCTTTTAAAAATCTTATTTACGGGAAAACTTTTATAAAGAATATATTAATAAAGTCATTAATGGTTAAATCTTTTATAACCATTATATATAATATATATTTCGAAAAACAATTAATAATAACCAAAATATTATTGCAATAATAACCACTTTACGTAATAACTTTAAAGAATCTAATAATAAAATCTAAAGATATTTCTTTTCTTAAACCTTTTAATATAAATAATAAACTTAACTCGTCATAAAATAAATACCATTTTACTTTTATTTTTTAATAAATAACGTAATTATTTATATAACTTTTTACATTATTTCTTAACTTATCTTAATAATAATATTTTATTAATTTTAATATCGTCTTTACCACCCTTTAATAACTTAATAAAGATATATTATAATAATTATATAATAATTCTCCCCTTATCATTATTAATATATATATTCAATTTTTATATTTAAATAAACTTTCCTCGTTAATCTTTTATATAAATAATATAAAGTTATAATTAAACCACTTTATATATTATTCTTTTTTAATAATAAAAAGGTTTTTTTCCTATTCCTCTTTAATTTTCTTTAAAAAAGGTTAACTTAATATATCCCTTTTTATTATCGTTATTTTAACCACGTTATACTTATAAATACCCCGTTCTTAACCTTTAATATATTTATTATTTTCTTAAACTTTAAAAACTTCTTAATTATTTTTAAACATTTTTAAAAACCTTAATAATATCTTTTAAATCTTACCTTAATATTTTAATAATAAGGTACGTACTTTTATAATTACTTTATTATTTAACATTTTAAGATTATTTATTATCACGTTATAACTTTCTTAATTATCTTAAAACCTCTTTTAAAACCTTAATAAAACGTTTTTATAAACCTCGATCTTCCCTTCGACATTTTTATGATTTAATTAACATAATATATTATTAATTAAATTAAAGTTCCCAAGTTTATATATTATTTAAAAGTTAAAATTAATTAAAGTTTTTACCTATTTTACTTACCGGTTATTTAATTTTAACTTTAATATAATATATTATAAATTTAAATAATCTATTAATATATTTACTTTCTCCTTAAAATATATGAAATAATACCTTTATTTCTCAAAAGTGTTAATTATGGTTAATATTTCGGCATCGGGTATAACGTAATACATTTTATTACCATATAATTTCTTAAATATAAAAGTCATTAAATACCATTTTTCTTTATATAATTATAATAATATCATATTAATAACTTATTATAATATATTAATTTTTATCTTAATAAATAATTAAATATTAAAATATCTTAAAATAAACGTCTTTAAAAATAATAACCTTAATTTTATAAATGCCTTTAATGTTTTTATTAATAACTTAAAATATAATAATAATTTCTTTTTTAAAAACTTCATTAATAAAGCCATTATTTTAAAATACCCCTTAATAAACCTTTTATAAAACTTAATAAAGCTTAAAAATACTTATATTTCATATACATTATAAAATATTAACTATTTTAATATTATCGATACCTTTTCTTTATCTATTTTAATATTTTTTAACATTATTATAAACTTTAAGAAAGTTATTTCCTTTATATAAAATTTACATTTTATTAAGTTAACGTAAAACTTCCACTTCCTTAATCTTTTAAACATATTTCAAATATATTATAAATATAATATCTTATCATTAAAATAAATTAAGATATTATTTAAATATATAATATAAATTATATTTACCAACTTTAATAAAACCTTATTAATATAATTCTAAAATGTAACTAACATATTAGAAAAATTAAACGGCATTATTAAATATTTAAAATAATTATATTTTATCTTAAATATAATCTTTTATTTATCTTTTTTCTTAATTTTAAACCGATAATATATATTTTTTAAATTAAACTTTATAAATAAGATAGCTTTTATTAAATAATCTAATATCTTATTAATTAATGGGAGAATTATATAATCTTTATAAGTTATCCGGTTTAATGCTTTATAATTAATATAAAATCGTAATTTCCCTTTTAACTTTAACATGAATAAAATGGACGAATTAATAAAACTTTTAAAAGATTAAATCTACCTTTTTCGTAAAATATTATTAATATATTCCTTTAAGATTTTTAACTCTGCTTTAGTTAATAAATATATAAATTTATAAGGTAATTATTTGTTAACTTTAAAATTAATAACATAATCCTAATCTTAATATTTAAATAAAATAAATACCTTATTAATATTAAATATATTTATAAAATTATTATAAGTTAAAAATAAGGTAAATATTATATTATCGTTATTATATTAAAAGATAAAACACCTTCTTTTTAAATCTCTTTCTTTTTATATTAAAGTTATTATTAAAGCTATTATTTCGTTAAAATCTTATAATACCTTCACTATTTCCTTATATTTACTTATTAAAGAAATATTTCCTTCTTTTATACGGTAATACCATTAATAACTTTAACTTTTAAATATAACATCTACATTATTAACTTAAAGTAACTTTAAAAAAACATTATATTTAAAGTTTTAATTAATAACCTTAATTATATAAAGGATTTATTACTTAAACCTTTAATTATTTTAAACCTTTATAATAATTAATAACTTCTTTAACATCCTTCCTTTTTTATATAAATCTTTTACTTAATTATTTATTTATAAACTTTAAAATAAATCTACCATTATATACTTATTAATAATCATATTATAATCGGATCTTATATTAATAAAAATCTTTAAATTAAGTTATTATTTTCTTATTTATAACCTCGTTATCATTTTGAATTAGTTATATAAGAGGTTTTTATCCTATTATAAATTCTTTATTTCTTTTATCCCGAGAAAAGTCTTATTTACGTTTAACGTATAACTAATATTATCTTATTATAAATACCTTAATGTAAAATAACCGAATTCTTTATATTTAAAATATTAAATTTTAAGGTAATTAAATTTATAATATTCTTTTTTTCCATAATTAAAATAACCATTTAGCTTTTATAAAACCCTTACATTTTCATTATTAAATAATATTAATTCTTAACTTTAATTAAGTTCTTTCTTAATCTTAATTATATTTAAATTAATAATTTATTATAAAATTATAAAATTACTCTTTTCCTTAATTATATTTTAAGGTAAGTTTTAATAATCCTTATATTATCCTTTTAAAATAATTTTGAATAATTACATCTTACTTTCGAACTTACTTTAAATCTTCGGCAAAAACCTTCTTAAATACTTATTTCTTAATTCTAAATTTAACTTAATTAATAAATTTAATACTTTATTTCTTTCCAAATATTACTTTAAATCCTTTATTTCAATAATTTTAAATCGTTTCAAAAATATATTAAACCTTTCCGTTAATCTTTAACATAACTCTTATATCATTATAAAGGTATTAAATACTTATAAATCTTTATTTCCTATTAAATTACATAATTAACTTTCCATCTTTAATTAAAAAATATCTTTTAACTTTTTAATTATATTTATAATATATCTTTATTATTACTTTATTATCATTTCCCTTAAGTATATAATTATATATAAGATCTTTTCTTTATTTATCTTATAATTATTAAGCGGAAACTTAACCTTAAAACCATTTAAAAAGGTTATTAATTTAACGTTATTATTATCTTTCTTTCCTTTATATAAAATATTAAATAAAGATATTTTATATTTGATTAAGCTTTTATTATAAAGTCATTTCATCTTAATAATAATTCTTTTATTATTTATAGGTAATATTATCTTATTTCTTAAAACGATTAATTATTTAATTTTTCATTTCCTTAGATTTTTAATTTAAATTTCTATTATCTCTTTATCAAACTTTACCTTTAACATCTTTATTAAGTTATTAAGCGGTAAAATCATTATTATTATACTTAAAATTATACTTCCTATAACCTCGTTGCTAATTTGATCTTTTAAAAGTTAATAATTAATAATATTATTAAAATTTTCCTCATTTAAATCGGTTCGGAACGATATCTTTTTTTTAAAATAAATATTAACGATTATCTTTCAATATTAATACATATCCATTTCGTAATTAAATGGTTTACGTTAATAAATATAAAACGTTATATTATGAAAAAAACCTTTTAATTTAATTTATACGTAAAGTAAATGTTAAAAATATATAATATAATAACTATTAAGTAAATATAAGATAATAATATTTTAATAACGCTTAATTTTTAACCTTTTATTAAAATAACTATATACTTTTTATATATGAGTTCTATTATAAATGTTAATATTAAATAGGTTTAATCTCGACTTATCCCTTAACAATAAAGTATAAATCTAAAAATATTACCCCTCCGTTAAAATTTATAAATAATCCGCTTTAATATTTATTAAAAATATATCTTAAAATTAAATTATCGTAAATAAATATATTATTATTTAATTTTATTTCAAAAATTTATATAATAATTACCTTATTATTATCACATTCTTATATAAAGTTACCTTAATTTTTAACTTTAACATATATATATTAATTAATATAAATATATTTAATATGGAATATATTAATATTTTATTATTAAAGAAAATGGTTATTATTTAATCTTATTAAATTACCATTCTTATATTAATTATATTAAACCATAAAATATAAAATTAAATTTACATCTTTATCGTTAAAAATATTATTATTTTTTCATTTACCCATTAATTTATTAATATTATCCATAAAATATATTTTAAATAAAACTTATTTTTTAAACCTTTTTTAACGATATCTTATATTATATTTTAATAATTAATAACTATATATGTTAAATAATCGTTTAAAATAATATAACCTCCCTTATTTTTATACCTAAAAATATCTTAATAAGTTATATGGTTTTTATAAATTAAAATATTAATAAATTCTATATTAATAACAATTATACGTTGGAATTAATATTATATAAACCATATAAAAAAGATTTAATTAATAAACGCTTATTTAAATTATTTATAAATTTTATCATTATTTATATCTTAAATTCTAAATAATATCTTAATAATATAACTATTTATAAAGAAAGATTTAACTTTTAAATATTCTACCGCTTTTATTTTATTATTTTTAAGTTCTTTAATATTTTTAAAGATAAAAGATTTATAAAAATATTAAAAAAAGAATTATTAACATTTAATTTTAAACTTAAATAAGAATAAATAATTTTAAAGAAATATCGATATTATATAATTAATATTAAAAATTAAAAGATTATTAATAATATTATTATTAATTTAATAAATAAGAAATAAATATTTCATAACCATTAACCTATCCTATTTTTTATATTAGTTTTTATAATTTAATAAAATATCTTTAAACTTAAAAATGATAAAATAATTATTTCCTTTCTTATTATCTTAAATTTAACTTTTAAGCTTTAATTAATACCAAAAATTAAAATAATATAAAAAGGAAAAATAATTATAAATATTAAGACTTTTAATAATATATAACTTAATAATATTTATTTAATAAAATTATAGGAATTTATATTAATAAAGATTAATAATATATTTTATATTATAATCTTTAATATTATTTCTTTTTATTATTAATAATATATTTATTTATTTATAAGATAAATATTAATTATTATTATAATTAAAAGATAATATATTTTTAATTATTTTATTATAAGATATAAAAATAATAATTTATATATTTAACGTTAAATAAATATAATTTTTAAACTAATTCTATTAATAAATTATTATTATAATAATATTATTATCATTTTTATTAATTTTAAAGATTATATTTAAGATTTTATATAAATCTTTTCGGTTTTATAAAAAAAGAATATCTTAATTCACCCCTTTAAATTATTTATAAACTTCTTTAATATTATAATATTAAATAAATTTATCGACTTATTTAATTTATTTATTATAAAAAAATATCTTATTACCATTAAAAAGTTAAAATTCTTACATATATTAAAAAATTTAAAATATTTTATTAAGTTTATTAATTATATATATAATAATATTCCCTAATATATTTAATTAATAAATATATTAAAAAAATATAAACTTATATTATTAAAAGTTAATAATTATTATAATTAATCTAAATTAAGTTATAAACATTAAGTTATTAATATTATAATAAATTAACCCATTAATATTAAGAAAGTTTTATTTATTATTATTAAGGATATTTTAATTAAATATATTATCTTTATTTATTTTAATTAAAATAAAACCTTTTTTATTAATTTTAACGTTTTTAAAGACGGTATTAAAATCATTATTTATTATATTAAAGAAGATATTTTACTTAAAATTATTAAAGATAATAATATTTATATATACTTATTTTATACCATTATTAAATTAATCATATTTTTATTTTATATTTTAATAATCATTAAAAAACATTATTAATTTATTAAAATAAAAATATTAAATCTTATTTAAGTATTTAAAAAAATTAAATATTAGATTTCCGTTATAAAAAATTATATAATTATCTTTATTAATTATAAAATAATTATTAATATAATAAAATATTTAAATATAATTAATTTAATAATTTTAAATAATAAAAATTTTCGATTTATTAAAATTATAGAATATATTAATTATTTTATTATTATTATTTTTTATAAATTAAGAAAATTATATATTATTCTTAATGTTTTATTTTATTTAAAAATAAGTTTTAATGATATATTTTTTAATATTTTTAATAATTTAAAAATATTCTTTAATAATGTTAATAAATATTAATTTTTATTTACTTATTAAAATATTATAAATATATAAATATTTCTTAAAAATATCATATTAATTATTTATTTAATTATTTATTTCCTTTATAATGATAATAATGTTTAATTATTATTTAAAAATGTAGTATTAATATAAATTAATTTAAAATTTTATATAAAAATATAAATTAAATATTTTATTAATTTTAAATGAAAGATAATCTTTAATATTATTAAAATTAATAATTATTTAAATCTTTAAAATACCTTGGATTTATTATATCATTTATGTGATAAACTTTTATAAAAAAAATTTAATATATTAAATAAGTTTTACGTTTTTTATATTTATTTATCCGAAATTTTTAAGTATTTTTATAATTTTAATCATTTAAATTATAATCATTTATATAACCATTTAATGTAATTTATTATTAATTATAAAGAATTTAATAAGTTTATATATTTATACCTTTAATATATATTATTATATTAACGTAATTTATTAAAAATAAGGTTATATAACCGATTATGTAAGTGTGGTTTATGTTTCGCATAACATTATATAAGTTCCCATTATTATATTTAAATTTTCCTTTTTAAAATATATACCCATAATGAATTAATAATTCACCATTATATGTTATATAATAACTTAAGTTTTATCGTATTAATAAATTTTATCCATTTAACATAATTATTATTTATATGATTTTTTTTAATTTATTATTAACCTTTTTTATTTATTTTATATTATTACCTTTAATATTATTTTCGGTTTATTAAAAAGGTTAAATAAATATAATATTTTAAACATTTATATTAATAAATTAATTAAAGTAATAAATATATTTCTTAGTTAATATAATTAATTTATGGAATAATAAATTAAAACATTTTTTAATATTTTATTAATTATAAATTAAAATCCCCTTAAAATTATTATATTAAATTAAAACCTTAAGTTTTTAATAATATTTTAAAAGAAATTTTAAACTTTTTAAAAATTTAAACTATTTTATTTAATAATATATCATATTTAAATTAATAAATAAATTAAGCATTTCATTTTTTACGTTAAATTTACTTTACGTTATTATTTTCATTTACTTAATAATTAACATTAATAAAAAAAATGTTTACCTTACCTTTAATATAAAATAAACTTAATAAAATCTTTAATTATTATAAAAAACCTTTTTAAAACCTTTTATAACTTTACCTTTAATTTTATCTTTTATATATTTAACGTAAAACGATAAACTTTACCCTTTTATTATATTAATATTTACGATATTATCATTTTAATATTAATAACCTTTAAGAAATATTATAATTAAAAATATTAACTTATATTCTTTTATATTAATTAAAAAATATTATTATATTTATATAAAAATTATAACATTTTTAATATAATAATTTTTAAAAAAAAGTTAAGTTAATAATTTATTAAACTTTTCAATATTATTAAATAAATTAACCATTTCGTTTATAAATTAAATTTCTTAATATATTAATAAATATATAATATTATATTTATTAACCATTTAAAACTTATTCCTTTAATAAATATATTTAAATATTTTTTTTAAAAATAAAAAAAGTAAATCTTAAAGCTTATAAACGATATATTATTAATATTAATAAAGTAAAAAATAAATTCTTAATTAAATACCTTAAATTAAAAAATAAATATATTAAATAATATATTAAACATTAATTTAATAAAAACTTTAATAATTTAATAAGAAAATATTATATTAAAAATAAAATATAAATAAAATATAAATATAAATAAGAATAAAAATATATTATAATTATATTAATAAAAATATTAATTATAATAAAAAAATAAAAATAAAAAGATTAAAAAATTATAAATTTTCATTAACGAAATAATTATATTATTATTTTCCTTTATTATTAAAAACTTATATATTTTAACGATAAAAATATTACATTTTTTATCGATAATATTATCATATATATATATAATGAATATACTTATATAATATTATAAATCCTGTTTAAAGCTACTTTAAGATGTGCCTTAGGCATTAGTTACTCTATAACTTACCGAATTCATCAACTCTTGGCATCACCACACAATTGGTATTATACCTAAGGTACATACATAGGTATGTACACAGACAGCTAGAGTCGTATCACCCAATGCTCCCGTACAAGGTTTATGAACATCGAAACATTAGCTAAGCCTACGGCGCTGAAGCTTGTTTTCATCTTTATTCCAACGACTCAATTGCTACCCTAGCAGCCCAGGTAACTGGACCAAGGACGACATCTAACCAACACATCTCATATACTGTTTCCACTCTTGATCTTTCTTTAGCCCCTCTAGATCTTCCTTGGGCAAGCACACTTGTACAGTGATCGCGCCGCCCTCAATTCCGCCAGTAGAAAATGACCCGGGAATCGGTGTCACGTTCGGGCGCCGCACAAACCGCACGCTACCCAGTAGCGGTCCCCACGTACCAGTCGTGGTGGAAGACGCCTCACGCGAGTCCCCTATGGAGAAGATAGATGAAGTTGATCCGACATCAGTATTCGGATTGTGCATGCCACCATATAGCAGCGATGATCTATCGGGTTCGCGTGCCAGGAAGGTGGCATAGCTGCGAACCGCCCAGGTCGTGTTAGCAGCAATGAGTTCGCGGCGCAATTTCTGCGACACGGTCGATAATGGCGCAGAAACCACCTGCCCCATTGTAAGACGCGCTGCTGCGTGGTAGATTAGGTGGCCCATGTAGCTAAATGGCACCCCAACCACACTGCGTCCATCGATAGTCCGACTAAATTTGGTCACAGTGTCGGTGCTAAACCCCCGTGCGAGCCTCACCGTAGTAAGACATCGCCAGTAAAAGGCACATATTACGTCATTCTCAGATACCAGTTGCGAGGGTGACGATGCCAACTTCATGAGTGCCGTGAGGGCCGGCACAGGTAGCTTGAACAAGCACCATTCGGGTGGCGACGCAGGAGCGGCTGGTACCCAGTCCGACGGCCGCCGCAAGTAGCTATGGTCCTTGACAGGATCGCCATGTCGTATCAACGGCACCACTCGACTGCGGTCGCGATTAGCTTGATCGATGTAAGAGGTTGGGATCTCATCACCGTTCAGCACTATGGCCAGAAGCCGCATAAGCTGCACGATGCCCGTGGCGTCAATGATAACATGATGGGCGCTCAGGTTCAGAATCAGACCACCTCGGACGAAGTTAGCTTGTAGCGCTATGACCGGCACCGGGCCGATGATGCCGTGATGCTGCGGCAAGCTTGGCCACGGCGATAGGATTTTGCTGTCTAACATCTTGACTGGTATCCCAGCGCGGTTAAGCTGCGTCATCGAAGGTATCGATTCCTCACAGTCCTTTACACGCACGATCTTGTTGGCCGGAGAACCGGCGGGCCATGGCGCCAACTTCAAGATATCGGATTTGCCAGGCCCCCGGAGTGCCGATTTAACTTGGTGGCCAAGCCAAGGAACTTGGGTGGTCAGCCTGTCAACTGCAGCCTCAATTGCCGTTACGATGGTGCCGCGAGACGTGTCAGATGCAAGCTGGAAGCCACAGACTAGATTTGTGTAGCCATTCAGGAACGGGAACTGAGAAACCACGTCCTGATACAGGTCCTCATCCCCGTCCTCATCCTCGACCTTCACTGGCTCTGTTGCCAATTTAGTTTCTTCCGGGTTGGTGCCGGAGCTTAGATGCATCATGCTCCTTCCAGCCTGTTGTCAGGGGGTGCGTATTAGTTAGGCGTCGTGCAAGTTTGAATAAAGGAACAGTGCGATCCGAAGGTCAGGCGACAATGCCGGATGTTGGCCAGTAGTAAACATCTTTGATGACGCCGCTCTCATCGTAATTATATCTAGGTACCAGTTCCTTCTATCCCTAAAAAAAAAACTCCGATTTGCTCTCTCCGATGCATCTGGAGAAGGCGGAAGCCCGGCTGCGGCTTTGCCTGTACCAAAATCCAACATTACCTGGCTCCCTCACCACCACAGTTCTCCAATCAGAACGTTCGCTCCATCGCCGGTACGAATTACATGGAGCAAATGAGCCAGACACATCGTAGCCATCTCAGGGCGAAGGTCGGTCAAGCGGGGATAATCTCGCGCATGAGATTTACTCCCGAGATATAGGAGTTGCACAAGCTGTCCTCGGAGTATTATCCAGGCCGATACAGGTAGAGGAGGAGCTTAAGTTTGCGAGCCCATTGCTCAAGCTGACTTGGGCTGCAGCGGTGAGTGTAGTTGAGAGATTAACCTCGTACTCCACAGCACACCTCTGTGCGAGCTTGTCGTTTCTCGCTGGAATTTATGCAAGCCGGCAAGTAGGTGCTATTATAGGCATGTGGTAGGTACCTTGGGTACCTACCTCGCGTACATATGTACCTCATGTAGTCGACTCCCATCTCCCCACGTCCGGAACATGCCGAGAAAAGCAGAAACGGAATTCGGGGATACGTGTCCGGTCGTACAGATTACCAAGACAGCAAGGGCGGGCACTGGTGCAGCTAAAGATCAGCCGGGCGATTCCAGATCCGTAGATTCCATGCTGCCATCTACGCTCTCGCTCATTTTTGTCTTTCTCAAATCCAAACTCGCACTTCATTAGCGTACCACAGAGGAGCTTATCGGCCACGGGCATCCATCCCCGCTTCGACGATAGTTGATACAGTCCGATACCCACGGTCTACCATGGATAGAAAGGGCCCGGGCCACTCGGCTCCGTACGGCCAGGCTTGTATGCATTGCTTCAAGTCCAAGTGTAAATGTGTCTCTCGTCCCGATGGCGATGGCTGCGAGAGGTCAGTAAATATCGATTGTAATCCATGCTCGGGCCGGTTCCCGATTTCTCTGCTAAGTCGTCATCATGATCCAGATGCCACCGTCTCAATAAGCAATGTCGTCCATCCGACTCGCTTCGCAGACGCAACGCACAGAAAACTCAAAATTCAACAGTCAGGATAGCGCAACTTGAAGGCAGGCTCGAAGGCCTTGTGTCACTCTTACAGTCCGTTGCCAAATCCCCAGACCCATCCGATTCTCTGCGCAAGGTACTTGACGAGAGTCTGGCTGGCCGTGACCAACCGGACGCGGAGCCTCAGATCGCCACTCCGACTTCGATCTCAAGTAATATCACCAAGTTTACTTCCACCGCTGATACCGACGATGCCCGCGCTACTTCGCCCCTTGCAGCCTCATATTCACTGGGGGCTGGTAGCTCATCCAACATCGATTCTGCTTACGCGCTATCGGTTGGTGAAGCCGAAGCGTATCTTAATGTATTCCGCTCTCAAATGTTGAAGCACTTAGCTTTCATCCATATTCCCCAAAATGTAACGGCACAACAGCTAAGCCAGACCCGTCCCTTCCTATTCCAGGCCATTGTAGCGGTTGCTTCACCCTTTACACATCAAAAAATAACACGGGGGGAAGAGCTGAAGCGAGTTCTGGCTCAGAATGTCCTTGTCCAGAACCAGTCAAGCCTCGACCTGCTTCTTGGCCTGCTAACATACATAGCATGGGGCTGGGATACCTTTCTCAATAAGACCGGCACTCTATCTCGCCTGATTATGCTAGCTATATCAATCGTCGGAAACCTCCGTCTAAACAGACCTCTACCGCAAGACGTACACATGATAGGGCCCCTCACCCCCGGATTTGTAGGTCGCAAATGTGAAGTGGAGGACCCAGAGCAACGCCATCTAGAAAAGCAGCGAGCCGTCCTGGGATGTTTCCTTCTAAGTTCCATGTGGGTATGATTTCTTTACTACTCATTCTAACTAGCTTTCTCTTCAAGTTTACGCAGTCTAGTAGAGGTTATGTGGACTGACACTACACTGTTACACGCTAGTAGTATCTCCTCTTATTATGCACAGACAGATGCCATGCGCTGGACGCCTCAGATGGAAGAGGGGCTTCACGCCATTGCTGCAAACAAGGACTGTTTAACCGACGAGGCATTTTCTCTTCAAGTCCGTCTACAGCTGCTTGCACAGAGGACGGTATATCTCAGAGAGCATCAAGAGGCAAACAACCCACACATGACGACAGCACCTCTTCCGGCCTTTGTTTATCTCAACGCACTACAGAGACAGTTACACGGGCTCAAAGACTCTATCTCCTCGGGATCAGAAGCACAAGGTAAGTACGAAACCAACAATAAGGAGCTAGACGTAACATCCAGGATTGTCGAAAGACCCCTCAAACGCATAACTGCTAATATCTTGACCACGCGGTCACTTATACTAGATATACTCCTTGCACAAGTGCATTACGTCGATCTCTGCATTAACGAGGCAGCACATACAGCAAATTCGGACATGCCACTACTTACTATTCCTGGGGCTGGTGGCAGCGACTCAGCGTCCGGCTTTGAACGTCTGGAATGCCTGTGGCGGTCTGCCAACGCCATTAAATCATGGTTAGACATCTTTTTTGCTCTACCAGCCTCATATTTTCGAGGCCTTTCCTTTCCTTTCTGGGCACAATTAGCCCGATGTCTCGTTATCCTCTACCGTTTGTCCACGCTCGAAGACCCAGCATGGGACCGCAAGGCCGTGCGTAGTATGGTAGACCTACCGCCTACGCTTGATAGTATAGCTGAGAAGCTGAAGCTTGCCAGCCGTGAAGTTGGAGAACAGTCCAGCGATGACGTATTTGCGCAGACCTCTAGACTAATGCGAAGGTTTGGGGCATTGGTTAGTTCCAAAATAACTCCAGAGGATGCAGGAGAGAAGTCTGCTTGGGCATATAGCGATGCCACGACTAGCATGGGCGGCGATGCTATGGACCAGGATCAGAATTATATGATGCAATTGTTTGACCTTGGGAATGACAGCTGGTGGGAGGAGTTCTCTGCTGGTTTTAGATGACCCCATATAGGTACCTATCTAGTTTATATTACAGGACCTCTTGCGTAATATATCGAAATATTGCAGATGTTCTATAGCTGCTTCATTATCTTGACCCATCCCAAGGATATTGCATTAGGCAAGCACTGCTGAACCAATAATAATGGATGGTGTCTTGAGATATGGTCTAGGGATCTTACTCACCATGATCCCGTTCCGGAAAGCTCTTACTATTACATGTAGACGATCAAAGAGACGCACATATTGTAAAGAACCTGGCAGTACATATCCAATGGCCATACATGTAGTTACATCCTAGGCAGGTACCTAGGTACATTAAACAAAGCAAGTAGAGGTATGTAGGTATGTACCTACATACCTCATACACGTAGCGTTGGATACATGTATGGCTTGCCTTAACATTAGGGCGGATTTCATAGCTCCGGTTCCGTCTAATGTGGCTGTCGGATTCCGGGTCGCCTGGTGTACAATGCAAACACGTACTTGGCATGGGAGGCCAAGGGTTTGTCATGACAATAAGTCAATATAACCTCAGCTTAAGAGACGTATCTTCTTGAAGCTCTCAAACATTAAGAGCCTTCAAATCCAAATCCAGGCTTGTTTCGGGAGGCCAGTGCTTCACTTCACATGACCACCATGGCAACAAATCTTCCTTCAAGTGCGGCACCGGAAAAGGATAGTCCAGGAGCAGTGAACGCGGACGAGGGCACTCAAAAGATAAGCCACTCGCAGCCAAGCTCTCTGCAAAACGACGATGCCACAGAAAAGGGGCCAACTGAGAGTCCAGAAGAGTTCCGTCACGAGTATATGACGGGTATCAAGCTCGTCATTTTTCTTTTCCCGGTCACTCTCGTCTATTTTCTTCTTATGCTTGACGGATCTATTGTCTCCACGGCGATTCCTTCCATCACTTCAGAATTCAACTCTTTATTGGATATAGGCTGGTATGTACTGGAATAAAGCGACAAGATCCTGAGGAAGACTAATTGACTCGGATATTAGGTATGGTGGTGCATATCAACTCGCTAGCTCTTCCTTCCAACCTCTGAGTGGCAAGATATACACCTATTTTTCCACTAAGGCAAGTATTCATATATATCCCTTGCATAGATCTGGTGGCCAAGACGACTAGGGATACCTAACACTTAAGTAACCTAGGTCGACTGTACATGAGCTAACCTTGTTTTATCTAGTGGTGCTTCCTGACCTTCTTCTTCATCTTCGAGGTGGGATCAGCGCTATGCGGTGCGGCTCAATCGTCAGTGATGCTGATCGTGGGACGGGCCATTGCTGGTCTAGGATCCTCGGGGTTGGCAAATGGTGTTTTGACTATGATATCTGCTACAATCGTACCCCATAGACGACCCCTGTATATGGGCATGATGGTTGGACTTGGCCAGATAGGCATCGCCTGCGGTCCCCTTATCGGAGGTGCCTTTACTGAGTACGCTTCGTGGCGTTGGTGTAGGTAGCATTTCGTCATAATTCCTGCGACTTTGACCCTTCGAACTATTACTTGTTACCATCCTTGGTTCTCCTATCCACCTCTAATCATACAAGAAGAGTACACGAATTCCTAATTCCGGATTGGATCCATAGCTAATTACGCTATATTATAGGCTTTTACGTCAATCTGCCCTGTGGTGCCGTGGTTGCCGCACTACTTTTGTTCGTACGTGTTCCGGAAGCTACTCCAAAATCGCCGCCCCTTGAAGTGCTCAGGACGGCTATGGGCTCGCTGGATCTAGTGGGGTTCACCCTCATAGCCCCGGCTGCTATTATGTTCTTCCTGGCACTTCAATATGGAGGCAACCAGTATGCATGGGACAGCTCCACAGTCATTGGCCTATTTGTTGGAGCTGCGGTGACCTTCGTTATATTTCTAATATGGGAAAGCCACAAGGGGGTTGAGGCCATGCTACCCCCTTACATGTTTCGAAAGCAAGTGATTTGGTCCGGCTCAGGGACCATGTTTTTCTTCATGGGTTCGTTGTACATCGCCAACTACTACCTCCCCATCTACTTCCAGTCCATCCTCGACGATTCCGCCCTCATGAGTGGAGTACACATTTTACCGACCATCATAGCTCAGGTAATATTTGCTATGCTTTCGGGCGTTATAGGTAAGTTATGCCCATTTCCGCTAGCTCTTTTCCCGCCGTATACACTTGCTGTTTACTGATTTTCTGCGCCACACAGTTACAAGACTCGGTTATTATTTGCCTTGGGTCGTGACTGGAACGGCCGTGGTAACTATAGCTTACGGCTTACTCTCGCGTCTAACACCATTTACCCCTGCTCGAGACTGGATCGGCTATCAAATTCTGTTTGGCCTTGGCTGCGGGGGCGCATGGACGATGGTAATGATATATGTCTCTATTTCCTACTGGGTACACCAGCTAATTGCCACGAAAGTCTTACGTCGCGATCCAGAATTCTGTCACAGCGGCGCAAATACCCATCGCCATGGCAATTCTAATATTCTGCCAGAACCTTGGGGGCGCGGTTTTCCTTCTCGCGGCCCAGACGGTCTTCAGCAACAGTTTACGAGAGCAGATTGAGACGCATGTACCCGGTGTTAATGCCGAACAAATTGTTGCTGCAGGAGCTAGATCGATCCGCCAATTAGTCTCCGGCGAGCAGCTCGCGGGAGTTCTCCAGGCTTACAGCACAAGTATCAACAACGTCATGTATATGGGTATCGCTGTCAGCGGAGTTTCATTTGCCTTGTGCTGGGGTCTAGGATGGAAGGATATTAGAGTGAAGAACAATGCCAATGAACCTAGTCCAGAAGGCGAGGAAGCGCCTAAGGTGGCAGATTGAAGGGATAGCTAGTATTTGCTATGGGAAGATACGACTAGCTTCTCCCACGTACTCGTTTCAGGCTTATGATAGGTAGGTAATATTCTAATAGGATCCAACATTAAGATCGGGCAGGTTAGAAATAGAATACTTTCTAAGATAGAGATTTCGTATTTACAGATATCCTTTGTTGAAATAGACGCAGGTTATGAGTGTCATATTCGTTGTATTAGAGGATTAGATCCATCAGGTGCTGATGGGGATGTAGATAATACATACCTACCTAGGTACCTATATAACCACTGGTGTGGGGCGAAAGCACCCAGCCACTGAATTCCAACATCTTTCTAAGCCTTGGCTCGATTTGAAGTTTCCCAACCCTTCGTCTAATCTCCAATAGTGTGTCGATGCACGCCTTGTAAGGAACCGACATTGACACGGCTGGTGCTTCCAGAATAAGGGGGGATTCGCTTTTGTAACGAACTCCTATTACCCGGTTTATGTTTCATAGACTTCGCCGTGGGGGGATCTGTAGATAGGAGTCTTCATAAGTAAAGAAATATTACTCCTGGGATCAGGAGCCGACCATTTTCATTGAACGTTTTAAAGTACATGTGTATGTCAGATAGAACCAATATCAAGTCCCTAGATACGAGGCAACTTTCTTGGAGCGGACTTTCTTTTACTCGCTAAGCATCACTACAAGAGCGATAACTAAAGTCCGCGAGATCCTAGGGGAATGGATCTCTCAGGCTCGAAATGTCCTTCTCGTCTTATTGGGCGGTTCAATTTACAGTGTCCGTCGAACTATTTAAAACCAAGTAATACGTTGTATTCTATCGATTGGAGGATATAGCTTGTTTAATATATAGCAGTGGCGTCTATGTGCGAGGTTTTCGTTCAGGAATAGTCTCATGCTAGGGTTTCACGCATCCGTTCCTCACTTTGGCCTCGCTTAGGCTAGAAACTTCATCTCGCGACAAAACGAATTAAGGGCAAAGTACCGCAATATTTCATTGCAATAGAAGTTATGGGGAGCGCTAGTAGTGAGTGGGCAAATGAGCCCATAGCCATAATCGGCATGAGCTGCAAATTGGCGGGAGACGCTTCTAGTCCTAAGAGACTATGGAGAATGTTGGCCGAAGGGAGGAGCGCATGGTCCAAGATTCCATCGTCAAGATTCAAACTGGAAGGGGCCTATAATCCAAAGCATGAAAAGCTTAGCACTGTAGGTCACAAACGGAAGCGGAACATCCTCTAAGTTGGTGCTAATGCTCACATTACTAGACACATGTCAAGGGAGGGTACTTCTTGGAAGAGGATATAGGTCTCTTCGATGCCGCCTTCTTTAGTTACTCGGCAGAGACTGCGGCTGTGAGAGAAGCAACCATTGTGCCCACACGTGTAGGGAAACGGGTTGACACGGTACGCAGAGTTTAGATCCCCAATTCCGACTACAATTGGAATCCACATACGAGGCATTAGAGAATGGTGAGTGGTCTATGTGCTAGGTCGATCTGGACTGGATCATGATGTTGATGGCTGCTAACTTGTTGGGTTCCACGTAATAGCTGGACTTCCTTTAGAACAGATTGCAGGCTCCAACACATCTGTATTCGCGGGCGTCTTTGTGCATGACTACAACGAATCTATAATGCGCGACGAAGACAATATACCAAGGTTCTTGTACACTGGCACTGGCCCAGCCATGGCATCAAACCGAGTCTCGCACTTCTTCGACTTTCGGGGCGCTAGTATGACGCTGAACACAGGCTGTTCGACTACATTAGTAGCACTACACCAAGCAATTCAGACCTTACGAACCGGGGAGTCTGACATGTCTGTCATCGGGGGTTCTAATGTGCTGCTCAACCCGGACACATTCAAGACCATGTCATCCGTAGGGTGAGATCTTAATCACATAACCTCATGTAAGCTTGGAGAAACTAATCTGTTCTAGTTTCCTGTCGGCCGATGGCAAGTCATATGCTTTCGATTCGCGAGCGAGTGGTTACGGTCGTGGCGAGGGCGTGGCAACGATTGTAATTAAACGTCTGAAGGATGCTATTGCTGCAGGTGACCCGATCCGCGCCGTTATTCGCGAAACGATGCTCAATCAAGACGGCAAGACCGAAACAATTACTTCACCGAGCCAGGAAGCCCAAGAAGTTCTGATGCGAGGCTGCTATCGCAAGGCGGGAGTTGATCCTCTCAGCACACAATACTTTGAAGCACACGGTACGGGAACGCCCACAGGCGATCCCATAGAGGCGCGAGCTATTGCTTCGGTCTTCCAACCTGGGAGAACTGAGGCGTTGCGTATAGGCTCAATAAAGGTTTGAATTTATCTACTGGGCAGGGTTGTCATTTACTAATTGAATGATCCTCGCGCCTGACTCTAGCCTTGCTGGCTAAGTTGGGAGTGAGGACTGAAAACAACAGACAAATATTGGACATACTGAAGCAACAAGCGGGCTGGCAAGCATCATCAAGGTAGTATTGGCGCTTGAGGAGGGCATGATTCCGCCCAGCATCAATTTTGAGAGCCCCAATCCGCAGCTGGTTTTGGATGAGTGGTGTATGAAAGTCGCAACCGAGCTGGAAAAGTGGCCCGTAGGTCCCGGCGGTGTACGTCGTGCCTCGATCAACAACTTTGGCTACGGCGGGAGTAACGCTCACGTTATCCTAGACCATGCTGATTCATGGCTCCCAAGTGTAGCCAGCAATGACGACGTTAGTACACGACAGATTGTTAATGGCGCCATCGACGTCAACGGAGATACACCATCGAGTTACAAGACTAAAGTCCTTATTCTTAGCGCCAAGGATGAGAAGACTTGCCAGAGGATGGTTTCCGATCTGAAGGAGTACTTGAAGCAGAGCCAGGCAGTGGACGAGGACAAATTGTTGCAAAGTTTAGTATACACACTGGGCCAGCGCCGCAGCCTGTTTCCGTGGGTTGCAGCGCATGTGGTTCCATTCACGCAGGGTATTGGGGAGGTCGTTAAGGCCCTAGAATCGCCCAAGTTCAAGCCCAGTCGTACATCCGGGCGGCCTAGAGTAGGGATGGTATTTACAGGCCAAGGTGCGCAGTGGCATGCCATGGGAAGGGAGCTAATTCTTGCCTATCCCCCTTTCAAGAAGTCTCTCCAAGAGGCCGATGGCTATTTGAAGCAATTAGGAGCAGATTGGTCTCTGCTAGAGGAGCTGTCGCGTAGTGCCGAGACTACGAGGGTTAACGAAATAGCCCTTAGCACCCCTATCTGCGTCGCCCTGCAGATCTCCCTTGTGCGCCTGCTCCGTGCTTGGGGTGTCACGCCTACAGCCGTCACAAGCCACTCGAGCGGCGAAATTGCGGCGGCCTACACGGTTGGCGCGATAAGTTACCGAAGGGCCATGGCGGCCGCTTACCACCGAGCTGTGCTGACTGCTGACAAGAACCTTCGGGGACCGGTCAGAGGCGGCATGATAGCTGTTGGGCTTGGTTTAGAGGACACCGAGGCTTACTTAGAGCGGCTAACGTGTGGCGGGAAGGCCGTGGTAGCATGTGTCAACAGTCCATCAAGTATCACGGTGGCTGGCGACCTTTCCGCGGTGCAGGAAATCGAGGCAATGGCGAAAACAGACGGCGTATTTACTCGCCGCCTTAAGATCGATGCTGCTTATCATTCACATCACATGAGCCCCGTTGCTGGCCCTTACCTTAAGGCGCTCCGCAGTATGCCGGCGGGAGATACTAGGAGTGATTTCCTCGACTCGATTGCATTTTCGTCCGGAGTGACTGGCGAACGGATGAACAGCGCTGAGGAGATCGCTAGCCCCGAGCATTGGGTCGCGAGCTTGGTCCAACCCGTTCAGTTTGTCGAGGCCTTCACGGATATGGTCCTGAGAGATTTTGATCCCTCTGGCTCCAGCGTCGACGTTGTGGTCGAAGTAGGCCCGCATACAGCTCTCGGGGGTCCCATCCGTCAGATCCTCGAGCTCCCTGAGTTTAAAAATCTTAACCTGCCCTATTACGGTTGTCTCTCACGCAACACAAATGCGCGAGATAGCATGCAAGCGCTGGCAGCCAGCCTGCTACGCGAGGGCCATCCTCTGGACCTGGGAGCTGTCAACTTCCCCTGGGGAAAATGGCCGTATGTGCGGGTTCTGACCGATTTACCAGCATACCCTTGGAACCACCAGATCAAGCACTGGCTTGAACCTCGATTCAACAGAGCTATCCGTGAGAGGACGCAGGCGCCTAACAACTTACTAGGCTCATTAGTTCCTGGGACGAACATCGATGCACCATCTTGGCGGCAGATTGTCCGTACCACCGAAATTCCATGGATTAAAGACCATGTTGTCCAGTCCAACATTCTCTATCCAGCTGCCGGTTTTATCAGTCTAGCTATCGAGGCCGCCACGCAACTCACGAATATTGAGACCGAGGCACACGCAGCTAGCCCGACGGGGATTTCAGGCTATCGGCTGCGAGACATCGACATCGCGAAGGCACTTGCTATACCAGACGACGCGGCCGGAATTGAGATCCAGACCACGCTTCGTCCGGTTAGTGATGATGCGATCGGCCTACGAGACTGGAAGCAATTCGAGGTCTCATCTGTCACAACGGAGAACCGATGGACGTTACATGCCAAGGGATTCATTTTAGTTGAGTCCAAAAGCTCGTCCGAGGCCACGCATCTTAGACTAGATAAGAAGAAGAGCCTTACCACAAGCTACACGCGAAATATCGATCCTGCTGACATGTTCACTAACTTGAGGGCTCTCGGTATAACTCACGGGCCTATGTTCCAAAACATAGAGAAGATCATCCAGTCAGGAAGAGAACGACAGTCCATGACGACTTTCATTGTGGCTGATACCTCCCTATCCGACGAGTTTCCAGACAATCATGTGTTACACCCGACGACCCTAGACTCGATCGTCGTCTCGGCTTACTCAGCGCTTCCGGGAGTTGAGGCACGCGAGGACGGCGCTAGATTGCCTAGATTCATTGAGAAGCTCTGGGTGTCAAGTAATATCAGCCATGAAGTCGGCCATCGTTTCCAGTCCCACTGTACGCTCAGTCACGCCAACGTCCAGAGCTTCGAGGCCGATATCTCACTCGTCGATGGCAATAGTACCGACCGCCATGGAAAAGACGAAGTAGTGTTGGAGGTTCAGGGCCTTTTATTCCAATCTTTGGGTCAAGATGTCCTTTCTGAACAACCGAGGGTATGGGAGAAGGAGATATGTACGAAGGTGGAATGGGCACCCGACTTGTCTCTCGCATCGCCTACTGTTATCGAATTTATCAAAAAGCAGCTAAGGCACGATGTCGATCCAGTGGAAAGCCGAGTTATCAAGGACCTTCGTCGGGTCTGCATTTATTTCGCGCAGGATGCTCTTGCTTCGCTAACTGCGCGCGACGTAAAAAGGCTGGGTGCCCATCATGCTAAATACTATACGTGGATGCAGGACCAAGTCCAACTTGCTTCATCAGGGCTACTGGGTCCTGGTAGCGCGGAATGGATGCTCGACGGCCCTATAGAGCGGCAAGACAAAATTGAACTCGCAGCCAAGGATAGCGTTAATGGTGAAATGGTACGCCAGATGGGACTACATCTAAGAGCCATTCTATGCCAGGAGAAGGCGCCGTTAGATCTGATGATGGAAGACAATCTCCTGTACAGATATTATGAACACGCCATCAAGTCGGAGCGGAGCTTTCAGCAGCTCACCAAGATGCTGCGCCATGTCTTGCATAAAAACCCATATGCCCGTATCTTGGAGATCGGCGGCGGCACCGGCACTGCAACTCGACATATGCTCAGAGAGATCAGAACCACTGAATCATGTGGCCCGCTTGCGGCGTCTTATCACTTCACTGACATATCAGCAGGCTTCTTTGAGGCGGCGCAACGAGAGTTTGCGGCATGGGCTGATCTACTAACTTTCGATAAACTGGACATCGAACAGGACCCAGCCTCCCAGGGATTCGCACTTGGAACTTATGATATCGTGATTGCGTGTAGGGTCCTGCACGCGACTACTTCCATGGCTCGCACCATGGCCAACGTGCGCAGCCTTATGAAACCGGGCGCAACTCTCCTACTTACAGAAACCACAAATGATCATACCGACCTACAGTTCATATTCGGCCTGCTCCCTGGGTGGTGGCTTAGCGAAGAACCCCGGAGGAAGTCCAGCCCGAATTTAACTGTGCCCTTTTGGGACGAAGTCCTCAAAGGTGCGGGATTTACGGGTGTCGATATCGAAAATCGCGACTGCGAAGGCGATACATACATGCTCAGCAGCATCATGTCGACAGTGCCGCTACCGCAACCACCTAAGCTCACTTTGAGTGATATTGTGATTGTCGCCAGTGGCAATACTCCCCCTCCGTCTAGTTGGATAAAGACCCTTCGAGACTCCATATCGACTGGCGGTCCCATGCCTCCAGTGCAAAATCTCGAATCCCTAGCGGCCGCAGCCGCGGGACTCAGAGGCAAGGTCTGCATTTTCATTGCTGAGGTTGAGCAGTACGTCTTGCGCGACATGAACGCTGCAGCTCTAGAAGGAATCAAGACGCTAGCTACTAACTGTAAGGGGTTGATCTGGGTCACACGTGGCGGCTTAGTCGAATGCGAGAACCCTAACCTTGGCCTGGCTCCTGGCTTCGTCCGGGTGCTGCGCCACGAGTACGTTGGCCGGCAATTCGTTACACTAGACCTAGACCCAAACGTCCCTGCATGGTCCGATATTGGCATATCTGCGATCGTAAAAGTCCTGGAGTCGGTATTTGGCAATGCTGATAACGTCTATCTTGGCGATGCACCACCCGACGATTTCGAATACGCCCAACGAGATGGGGTCATCTTAATCCCGCGACTTGTCAAAGACACAACCAGAAATAGAATTGTGTCTCCAGACGCCGTCGATTTTAGCAAGCCAGAAAGTATTCCCATCCAGCCGCTACACCAGACAGGTCGGCCTTTATCCATGCAGATAGGCATCCCTGGCCTATTAAATACGCTGGCATTTGGTGACGATCCTTGGGTGGCTTCTAATGACTCTCTTCCGTCCAAGATTATCGAGATTGAGCCTAGAGCATACGGTGTCAACTTCCGCGACGTCAGTAAGTAATTTCCAGAATTGATGCAATATTAATAGCCCCAATTGGCTACTACCGGGCCGTAAATACCCAACCCGCAACTAGAAGCTGGCATTTACTCGTCGACGCTTATCAATCAGAAGAATTGCTGACCGTTGGTGCAGTGGTCGCTATGGGGCAGCTGAATGAGCGCGTCACCGGCCTCGAAGGCGCAGGTGTGATTACACGTGTTGGTAGTGAAGCAGCAGAACATGGTTACGCCGTCGGCGATCATGTCTTTTGCTTGCTACGCGAGTCCTTCGGGAGTCGCGCACGCATCGAGTGGACTGCTGTGATGCGCATGCCGACCGGAATAAACTTCGAAGAAGCCGCATCACTTCCCGTTATTTTTGCCACGGCATATATTTCACTAGTCGAAATAGCAAAGGTGCAGCGTGGCGAATCTGTGCTGATCCATGCGGCAGCCGGAGGAGTCGGGCAGGCTGCGATTATGCTAGCGAAGCATCTCGGCGCCGAGATTTTTGCTACAGTTAGCGTGCCAGAAAAGCGTAAGATAATCATGGAGCAATACGGCATCCTCCCGGAGCGCATCTTTAACAGCCGAGACGTATCATTCGGGACTGCAATTCTCGACGCCACGGCTGGACGCGGCGTTGACGTGGTTCTCAACTCGCTAGCTGGACCACTTCTACAGGAGAGTTTCAACGTGCTTGCTCCCTTTGGGCGCTTCGTTGAGATCGGGAAGCGCGATCTGGAGTTGAATAGCAGGCTGGAGATGCGCCCGTTCTGCCGCAGCGTGTCGTTCTCCTCCATGGAGCTGCTCCAGCTAATGCGCCACAAAGGGCGTGATGTGCATCGGGTGTTAGCAGAAGTAGCGAATCTTATCGAGAATAAGGTATTAACACCCGTTCATCCCATCTCCACCTATCCCATGTCCGATATTACCAAAGCATTCCGCTTGTTGCAGACAGGCAAGCACGTAGGTAAAGTTGTTCTATCAGTCAGCCCAGAAACATTGGTGCCGGTACTACCACGCATGCCGACGGCCAAGCTCTCCTCGAATGTGTCCTATTTGCTTGCAGGAGGCGTAGGTGGAATCGGTCGTTCCGTAGCGCATTGGATGGTTGCCCACGGGGCGAGAAACTTGATCGTCCTCTCGCGCAGCGCTGCTGTGAGTGAGAAGACGGACCCATTCGTGGCTGAGCTGCGGGATATCGGCTGTCGAGTCGAACCTATTAACTGCGATATCTCCGATGCTCCAGACTTGGCGAAAGCGATGCGCATTTGCGAAGAAAAAGGACTTCCGCCCGTTAAGGGGGTCATTCAGGCTGCGATGGTTCTGCAAGTAAGCACATCAATACCGCGGAAGCAAGTTATTTCATTGGCAAACTAACCTTGACCCAAGGATTCTATCTTAGAGAAAATGACTCTTGCGAGCTACAAGGCCACCACCCGCCCTAAAGTCGATGGCACGTGGTACCTACATAAGCAATTCGAAAAGGCCAACCTAGACTTTTTCATTATGTTCTCGTCCGTACTTGGCATCATAGGCCAGGCCAGTCAATCCAGCTACGCGGTAGGGGGGACGTATCAGGACGCTCTGGCACGATGGCGTGTAGCGCAGGGACTTCCCGGTGTATCTATCGACCTTCCTGGTGTCAAGACCGTGGGTTATGTGTCTGAAAGGGCTGGTACGGCAGCTCGCGTGCAGAAGGTTGGGAGCATGTTGATAGATGACGATCAGGTGCTCAAGGTGCTGGAATCCGCCATCTTAGCACCCTACGACCCGCAAATCATCGCCGGCGTGAACTGCGGACCAGGACGCCACTGGGACCGAGATGGTGAAGCGCAATTAGGACGTGAAGCTCGGTTCCTCGCATTGAAATACCGTCAGGGCAAAAACCTGCACACTGACGCACGCAGTGATAGCGGCTCCAGCTCTCTTGCTAGCCAGCTAGCCGAAGTACGCACACGCGAGGAGGCAGTACCTATCATTGGCCAAGCCATTGCCCAGAAGTTGGCAGAGATTTTTATGATCCCCATGGCAGACATCGACTTATCCAAGCGGCCGGGGCAATATGGTGTGGACTCGCTCGTTGCGGTTGAGCTGCGCAAGATGCTTGTCCTACAGGCTGGGGCAGAGGTGCCTACGTTTGCTATTATGCAGTCTGCTTCACTAGCAGCTCTCGCAAGCAATGCAGCAGAAGTAAGTAGGCATATAACAGCGGCAGGATAAGCCGACGATACAATGTATGTTACCGTCATTGGATGGCGGCCTGCTCATGATTTCAATCATCTTGGGAAGGGGGGTTCCAATACTGCTTGAAAACGTTACGAAGGAATAAAAGTGGTCGAGATTCATTTGATATTGAAGGTGAAGGACTAGTGCACGGACCACAACGCAATTACGGGCTAAAAGTTCGGACACCACAAAGCTAATGCAACTCCTAGCAATTAGGTATAGCGTACCTAGGAAATTGGTGGTCCGGCCATAGCGTGTTTTGCAGAACATCTCCAATTGCGGTGTCCGAAACGACAACTATAGGTACCTGTCTGAGGTCACCTAAGATAACTAAGGTTCCTAGGTGTACCTACCTCTACATATAGCTGCCTACAGGCACCTAGAGTGCACCATCTCTTACCCGCATCGACGTGTTCTAACGCTGCCAAACACAAAATCCTCCACAGCGAGCCCTTCACGCTAGCATCAGGCTTGACCAACCCTATGCAAACGTCGCATATACGCAATACTTGCTCGATTTCTTTTATTTTTACATAGGTCATGCCTATCGAGCTGCCAGTGCTCACTGTTAAAGACGTAGCTGCCTGGTCAAGCTGGCTATTCCACAACGGTGGCACATTTAAGGGTGTTTGGCTGACGCTGGCGAAAAAGGGGGCGTCGTCGCCGACCTCGCTTACGTATGCGCAGGCGCCCGATGAGGCGTTATGCCACGGGTGGATTGATGGGCAGGCCCGCAAGGGCGAGGGCGACGACGCAGGCGTGTCGTATGCTCAGCGGTTCACTCCGCGAGCAGCGCGAAGCTCCTGGTCTAAACGCAATATCGAACATGTAGCACGGCTAGAAAAAGAAGGCCGCATGACGGAGGCCGGCCGTAGCGCTGTCAATGCCGCAAAGGCCGATGGCCGCTGGGAAAACGCTTACGCTGGGCAAGCGACGGTGGAACCACCTCCCGAGTTTCTCGCTGCCGTTGCTGCCGTCCCCGCCGCCCAAGCTACCTATGAATCTCTATCACGGCAGAACCGTTTCGCGATCTACTACTGCCTAAAGGCGCTCAAGACCCAGGCCGGACGTGAGAGGAGGATTATTGCGTTCGTCGACATGTTAGCGCGCGGGAAAACACCACATCCACAGAAGCAGCGTGTACAAAGCTCGACTGTCTCAGAAAAGAAAGCGCCCATTGCTAAGACCCAACGGGTTGTTCCAGCACGAAAGTCTGCACGCCTGGCTCAGCGCGGGGAATAGGCTTCTTGAGATAGAACGTCCAAAGTCACCATGTTGACTAGCAGGTATCATAATGTTTAATAACATGTATAATAACAAGTTCTAGACTGCGGAGCCGTGTTGAATAGATACCTCATGACTAACGAGTACATAATGTATTTTGAGACGGAACGTCATTTATAATGACGTGGATCGAACTTGTGAGTAAGTCCTAAATGCGATTAGCAACTACCAACTTCAACTTCCCTACCTAACCTGATAGGTTCTTATCCTATCGACTAGAAGTTGCAGTAACATTTCTTTAACTCAACCCGTCAGTGTCTCCTTAGAATGAGGTTACCTAAGGCATGTCCATTGAGCATCGCCCGGCATCGGCAAAGCCAAGCCAGATATAGTGTCATCGGCGATTGCGGGGCTCACGGCGACTTTAGTATAGTGCCATGTAAGCCTCTATCGATTTAGATCGGCTTCTAGAGGTGGCTACGGTGCTTTCATACTAGACAAGGCCACCATCACAGTACCTACCTCCTACCTATCTCTTTTTACTGGTTCATACCCATACTTATGGCAAGTGAATCTCGGTATCAATATTTACAGCATGTCGCTTATACTTGTCATGCTGGCTATATTATGCCTCTTGATCACCATTATCTTGATGTGGAATCAGGACATAAAGAAGGTAAATCATGCCGTGTCTGCACTCGTCACGCAAGGATGGGCATTTACCGGACGCTATTAGGGAACGTCTATCAAGAAAGGTGGCCAACCGTCTCCTACTGCTCCTAGCATCAAGCCTCTCCCCGAATTCAAATGGGAGGCTACGGACCCGCTACAGTTTCGGCCATTCAAGCCAATCTACTATATAACAATGGGTATGTTAGACTCGTCTCAATCCACAGAAGCGGCAGTTAGTGAGTATGATAATGACGTTCTACGTAGCACTCAAGTCGACACTGCCGTCAGACCTTATCAAAATAGACTGTAACTATCTGTCACGTATACAGGAGAGAAAAGTGACTATGGAAAAGCACCAGAACCACACCCTCGGTTGTTTACCTTCTGGCGTCGAAGCCGTTCAAGAGGTATACTCGTATCTGTTAGGGGAGTATCTTCCCACAAGGTATCCCACCCTGTTCTCAAGAGATGATAAACTTTTCCGAAATCGGGTAACCGGCGCTTCCATCTCTCTCACGCCTCCCGACGACCCGATCACGGCGTTGCGTCGCCTTGGCGAGACGGTTGAAGACGACATGTTCTTCCTGCGTGAGACACCAGGTGGGCACCAGTGCGTCGCGTTCGTGTGCTGCTGCCCTTCAGGATTTGATCCGGCTACTAAGATAGGTAAGCTACTGAAGGAAATCCATGGTCCTGTGCCTTCATATGACAAGATCGGCCCAAGCATGGAGAGGTATTTTAGCCGTCTGGAAGTTGGCAAGAATGCTTCTCGGATCAACGTAAGTTCCATTCTTCCGTCGAGTGCCCTGATGGTCTTGACTCGCTGACCCGAGCGGGTAGTGGTCGGTGACGACAGACCCTGAGTTATTCAATGTTTCTGGTAACCATATAAATGAGGGAGACCAAGTCGAAGAAAATATGGAGGTGGATATTAAGGAGGTGAGCCTTTCGATGTAACAACAAACATGCGACACCTAATAATGGCAAGCAGACTCGGGTGAGGATGGAGTTGCAGACATTGACACGGATGCCCAAGACGAGGGCTATTCTTTTCTCATTCAAGACTTATCTGTACCCTATCCAGGATATAAAGGCAGAAGGGCTTGGAGCAGATCTCGCCAACGCCATCGAAGGTTTGAAAACAGGAAACGCACCGGGAATGTGGACGTATAAGGGTGGCGTTCGGTGGGGTAGGAGTGTATGTGAATATTTGAGGTCGTGACTTTATGTATGATGTTGTCCTTGATGTTAAGATCTAGGTATAGATTGTGCACAGATGTGTACATAATAGTAGCTGCTCTTTTGTGGCCTGATTCGATGTCATCACCTCGGAAGACTTTGATAGTACGTTTATTGGAATGTCTACGGCAGCAGTATAAGGGTATAAATAGGGGGAGACGGGAATTCGTACGATCAATGTAAATATTATGAAATGTACCTAAGGTACCTGGGTACATTTACGTACCAAAAACTGATCAATTCAGATACGATGGCGCGTACTACCTCAATCGATAAGACACTTCCAGGGCTCCTAGGTAGGGGCCGCTAGCACCTCCCGGAGGCAGGTACTGTGGTATGTCGCTCCCTAAATGCCCTGAACTTTGAAGCTGGAACCCCTGTCAAGCTCGGGCAGCCCCGTCCTTGTGCATTTCTAGTCGGGGTGATGGTGATCCTTACCTGTCCCTGCCATGGGTCGCCTTGAAGAAAGGATCAGAAACTTTTCCCAACTGCAATTAATTTGTGACAATCACAAGCACAATGCTTCGACTCACGTCCGGCCTCAATTGCCAAGGCAAATAATTAATACAAAAAATTGAAAGCACCCGTGTTATAGTAGATTTGCACGTCTTCCGACTGTCGTCAACGACCCACCGAACCTGTTCACGGCCCGTCTTCGAACCTGACGTATGTAGTTAAACAAGGCATCGTTACGACGCGAAGAATAAGCACGGGAATTGGGACCCCTGAATAATCGCTCGAGCCCTTCGTTTCGCAGCCGCCGGGCCCATCCATGTTTCTCTCTGTTTTGCATCGCAACTATACCGATATACTCCTAAGCCTCTAATCTTCGTGTGTAACCGTTGGTTCCATTCATGAGCAATCGAATTCGGTTGGGCGCCGATCGCCATCCCCGAGGCGTATTTCGCGGTCTCGATCCCTTCACTAAATCCGCGATCGATTTGTCAATACATTTTGGAGCAACAGTACACCGCACGCAGCGTCTCGGAGGGAGCGGGCGGCGCTGAAGTCGGGCCGTAGAGGGATATGCAGACGAACAAAGCCAAAGCCGAGGCGCTGGGACGGAAGGCAAAGGTTAGTTGAGATGGTTATGTTCGCGATTTGTCGAGGAAGCTGGAAAGCTAACGATTCTCGGCGTGTATCTAGCTCGCCAACTCGTACCAGGAGCTCCTCGAGTAAGTCTAATTCTTGGTTGACGTCCATAGCTTGCGAACTTCGACGCTAATATCTCTTGTTTCTGACAGTGAATTCTCGAATAAGGACCTAAAGCACGTCGGTAACTACACCTTGGGGAAGCTGATAGGGAAGGGCTCCTTCGGCAAGGTTTATCTCGCGACTCACAAGCTCACAAACGGCTCCAAGGTTGGTTTTACCTAGGGCTTCCATGCTTCTATCCGACTTTCCTCGGACACAGCCCCTAATCGCAGCAGGTCGTGCTCAAGTCAGCCAACAAAGATGACTCAAATCTCGCCCGAGAAATTCATCATCATCGCCAATTTGTCCATCCTCATATCGCGCGTTTGTATGAGATAATCGTAACTGAGACCTTGGTATGGCTTGTCTTGGAATATTGCCCGGGTATGTCGTCGCTCGCCGTACCGTAGTCCCGGAGTGGCGCTAACCATCTATAGGCGACGAGCTCTACAATTATCTCCTCAAAAATGGCCCCTTACCGGTCGAGAAGGTCCAAAGAATCTTCACACAGCTCGTCGGTGCCGTTTCCTATGTACATCAACAATCATGCGTCCATCGCGATCTGAAACTCGAAAATATCTTGCTCGACAAGCATGAGAACGTCAAATTGGTTGACTTCGGGTTTACGCGCGAATACGAGGGGAAATCCAACTATTTGCAGACATTTTGCGGCACGATATGCTACTCGGCGCCGGAGATGTTGAAGGGAGAGAAGTACGCTGGGGAAAAAATAGACGTATGGAGTTTAGGTGTGATTCTTTACGCGCTCTTGTGTGGGGAGCTGCCGTTCGACGACGACGACGATAATGTTACGAGGACCAAGATTCTGACCGAAGAACCCAAATATCCGGCACATCTATCGCCTGACGCTACTTCTCTGATTAAGATCCTCCTCTCGAAGCGACCATTATTACGGCCTGCCCTCCCCGAGATCCTCTCTCATGCATTCCTCGCAGAACATGCTCCTCAGCAACAAGCTATCCTTAAGCTACACCAACCCCCACCTTTTACGACGCACTTGGAGAAGGATTGCCTACAAAGAATGCGGAGCGCCGGCGTGGATATCGATGCGGTGATCGAGAGTGTTCTGGCTCAGCGTTGTGACGTGCTGGCCGGCTGGTGGACACTATTACTAGAAAAGGAAGAAAGGAAAGCTCGCCGGCGGGAGAGAAGAAGGAAGGAAAAGGAGGCCGAGAATCGGAATTCGCGTCGCTTCTCCGCGGCATCTAGCAAGCTCGAACGTATGGCACCGATCCTCGACGAGGATCCCAGCGGCTCCGGTTTTCTTGGGGAGCCACCCTTACCTAGAACAAGGGGACGTCCAGAAAGGAGAAGTGCCCAATACAGTGACTTTCAGGTCCCAGAGCTACCTAACCTGCCCGAATCTCGGGTTAAGAATCATTTAAGCCCTGATACCACGACACCACCACCGCCTCCAATAGATAAGGACTCAGTACGTTCAGTCAGCTCATCGCGGCATCAGCGGCCGATACCGCCCCCAAAGGAAGGCATTCTTCGAAGCGCGAGGTCTAGAGGTTCAACGCTTCACCTTGTAACCACGTCGGATGCACTTACAAGTACCGAGGGACAAGAACGAAACCCTCCCCCGAAGGTTCGAAAGAAGCCATCGCAGGCGATTGTCGCGACATGGAAGAATTGGACTCACTGGATTGTCGAAAGCACGAGGCGACATAGGCCCAATAAACGGGGCAGCATGTCCACGCCTAACCTGGCCACTAAAGATGGGCAGTCAGGCACAAACAAAAACCCGAAAGACCCTAGTCCTCGGCCTCATACCAGCAAGTATCCAAATTCCACACAGGGTACAGGGACATCGAGCGGTGGGAACTCGCCGAGTTTGCCCAACGGAATCGCTAGAGGTACCGGAGGGAGCGGTGGCAATCCGGTCAAGAAGCCTACTCCAGCGCCACTTTCGACGCCCTCCAACCCAGGACCACGTCGTATTCCATCTGCCGCATCATCATACAAGCGCCAGTCCCTTTCACCAGTCCCACTAACACCCCGTTCTACAATCCGTCGCTCGTCTATTGGTCTCCGAGGCCGAAAGTCGACCTCTTCCTCTCTCTCCTCTATTCGGACAATGCCTCATCATCATCACTCACATTCAAAGGCTAGCTCAACTAGTTCCACTGGATCAGTGTCGACGACGAAGACACCCGGGCGCTCGCCGCATCATTCTGTCAAGGTTCTCCCTGCTACGCCAACCAGCACATCTTTCCCGTCCAACATTCGTCTTGTCCGCGGTCCAGCACTCGCCCTGACCTTCAACGAGGGCATGCCGTCTAAATCTTCGGCGCAGAACCCCCCTGGTTCTCCTAACCCGTTTACATCAAATAGCCCCTCGGTCCTGTTTGCAAAGCGCAAACGTAACCTCTTCAAAGGACCGATGCTTTCAATTGGCAATCCGCCCCGTAGCGGTACTAATTCAGCCAGCCACAGCCGGAGCGCGAGCGCGAGCGGATTAGGACGGAGGAGCGGTGAAATTACGATTCAGGAAGAGGATGAGGAGGCAGAGGAAGCAATCGGCGAAGTCGAAGCTGACGACGACATTGAGGAGGTAGAGAATTTTAGTCCTGTCGCGCAAGCGCCTGGAGAAAAGGTTGAAGAGATATATGAAGGCGAAGCAGAATCTAAAGGTACAGCGATAGATGTTGGCGCTGGTTCCGAAACATTCGCAACGAGATAATGGATGGCAACTTGATACCCTGTGATAGCATGACGCATTGTAGCAGAGCGAGTCGTTTCTTCTTCCAATACGTTTACCAAATGCATTGTTATATAGACATCTACGTAGTTGGTTTTATTATTCAGGCTGTCGAGCGAGCAGGGTCGCCGCTGATGGGCGGTGTGGACTGTATAGTTTTGTTGCATAATCTGTATCTACCTCCTACTACACCCCCTTGGCGGATTTCGATGACCACTATCTTGATAGGTAGAGGTAGCTATGCTGTACTAGAAACGAGCTTCACATTTTGAAGGATTCATGGACCAGCCTCCGCCATACGAGTTCCGCTTAGTCTAATTCATTACCTCATTTAGAAGTCTACCAGAAATGCTACCCGCGCCGTGCCACGACTCCTTAGCTGTGCCGTAGCTTCATCAACATATTACTCTTTTGGGGAGTCGGCTCATAAGCGAAAGCGAGAGCAAATGACATCCCCTAGAAATGACAAACTAGGGCCTTGACAAAGTTGAAAGGTGATGTAAGTCAATGTACTAGGACCAAACTTTTAGCAAGAGCACACACGCGATAAAGGGATTAAAAGTATCGAGAGACATGTTAGCGATCGTATTAGTTGTATTGGTCTATAGTTCTCAGGAGATTATCGCTGTATGATAGAGACGATTCCCGGCAGCAAATATAGATTAACTCTCTACATCTAAGCTCATATAGCAGCACCATATCCCTAACCAGGCTGTTAAACAACGACTTGTATCATAGATCCTTCTAGTCAGAGAGACTTGGGTCGCCAGCTCGCACGAACCCAGTGAACTCTCCATCATATAGTTTCTGCGCTGAGTCCGTCAAGAGGCGGATGCGGTACTTGTTGGAACTGTCGTCAAGAAGATACGCCCATGTCGTGAAATTATTCCAGCCAAGAAACGTACCCGGCAGTCTTGTTCCGTTCTTGTAGTAATGCCAATGTGGTTCAATTGGCGCGCCTGTCGGTACGGTCTTCACGAATATGAGGCCATCATATTCGTGATAGAAATATTCCGATATACTAAGCGGCTGGTATTGGCCGTTCAGGTTCATGGCTAGCATTTCTGCGCTGCCGAAAGCTTGGCACTGCACTTGAGGGACCGCCACACCCTTCTGACTCGCTATGCCAACCTTTGTGGAATGTTAGCTAATGTTAGAGTAGCGATGTGATGGTAGCGATTTCATACCCAGGCTGCAGCGACGCTCGCATCGGAGATGGTGACATAAGAGGCTTTGTTACCATCGATGTCGGTTCCGGTCGAGTCGGCGAAGATAGTAAATGGTCCCGCGACACTGCTCATTTGCCGAAAGAACGGCCAGTTGCTGCATTTATTTTCTTTGGGAACCACGTCAACATCAGGGAGGCCTTTAACAACGGCAGCCACCGAGAGTGCCAGAAAGAGAGGCAACATTTTGAGCAACAGAGTATATAGTCCTACTAGACGAAGGAGACAAGGCGTTGCTATTAAGCAAAAAGGGATGCCATCGTGAGTACATCGGACTACTCGGCCCTTTTATACACAGGCTCAGAGTCCTAGAGTCAATAAGATTTCCGATCTGATTATATACTGGCGAGGATCGTGAGATTCTAATCCCAGTAAGTGACAGAACGCCTAAGGGTCTACCTATTTGGCGCGGTCCGGATGTAGACATAGTTAAAATTGGCTATGTAACATCGTAGTTATGCCAAGTTTCGACACGAACGCGTGCCCTATTAAGTGGCTATCAGAACTTATAGCTGATCCACCCAAAATTTCCTTTTGCGGCACAGCAAACCAGCTCTGCTCAGCTCGGCCGTCTCAACATACTGACTGTACTGCGGCTGCACGGCGCGACTGGCCGCATGACTCTTGTCTTCTTCCAGCCCTCGTAAAACTCAGTCTATAATTCTACTGCTATGTCAGTAAGTATATCACAGTCAGGAGATGCGAATATTTCCACCCCTCCCTGGTGTACCACTTGGAGGTAGATATTAAGGTATGCTGACCATATTATGCCCCAAAGATTGCTAGCACCGAGATGGTATGCGTGCTTCTGGCGGTGGCTGAGTCTCGTATAGCTTTCGTCTACATGCGTTGGGCGTATGCGATTTATGAGAAATCCCGACCTCTACTTCGCTTACAGGTACATACCTCATGCCTGCCGGGCGTGCGAAGAATAAGTGCAACGGGACGACATTATTAGTTCATTTGGAGCAGCTAGATAGTATATGGGCAAATGAGCAGTATGATTGAATACCTAGGCAGTCTACAATACCGACGCTTTAACGAAAGGCGCTTATTCTATGCTGACACCTTAAGTCGCATAGCTCATAGAAAAGTTGAATATTTTTATCCTGTATAATAGTGATTTCTCTACCTGTCTAGAAAATTATCTATGCTTAGTAGTAGATATAGTTGTTGGATGGACAAGGTCTATCAATACGATAGAGCTTAGGTTGCTGTACAGCATGTGGTGGTGGATTATTGATTCATTGTGGGTGTATATCTTAGAGAGGAAGATTTAAGTACAAAAACGGGAGCCTGTATGATGCTATGCGAAGCACAGGCCACACTTACGTAATCGGTTGTGTAACCCCACTCCCAACAATAGTGATATAGTTCTCTCCGTTAGGGGGGTACATTGTTGTCATTCCGAAATGATCTCGTTGACAAGTAGCGGAAAATAAGTCAAGTATATAGAAAACAAGATTTTAAATGATATGATATACATATAGTATTTTGGTATTTCCTCTAAACGTTGAATACCCAGGTACGTAAGTATAATCATCACCAGGTAAAGATTTCTATTATATTTTATTTTTGACTTTTATGTATCTATCAAACTACTCCACGGAGCATATGTTGACAAATTATTATATTATTCAAGAGGCTATTTTGATACTTAGGTATGTATTTATATTTGGTCTCTTACTGAAAGGTCACTACTATGAGGTCCTTATATGAAGTCGAATAGGTTATTATACTGCGTCCTGTTACACGAACCTAAGTCTAAGTTAGCTGGCTGAATTCAATAGAAGATAGTTAACTTAACCTACTCAAACTCCGTGGTTCTCGCCTGTTCTATTGAAAACAAATGTTGGTTTATCTGTATACAAGTGAACGTGTATCAGCATATGTTCAACACCCTACCATATTCCAAACGTTAGGTTGATGCGGAATAAACGAGAAAAAGCACGGATTCTAGTAAGAGGGACATTTCAGTACCTAGATCAAGACTCATTGAATCCAAAGCCCGAGATAAGCAGGTGCAGATACAGCAAATACAGGAGTTACAACCAATGCGAATTCTGTACCTGGTCTTCGCTCTGGAGGGTTTACCACAAGTGTTTCCTCTCTTGGTTTCAATTGAATCATCTTGGTTAAGTCTACAACACCAATTCCGCATTGAGGCATAGCAGCCTCTCCTTCGAGTTGTCATGACACTCATATATACGACCCTTAGTAGGGACTTTGCATAAGCGAGTTGGGTCCAAGATAGGCACCGCCTGGGAGCCGCGGAATAATTCATGATTGTGGCACATTTCATAGTATTCCGCTCAGAGACGTTCGCAATATGAACAACCTTAATATTTTTCGAACATATCATAACTAGGTCACAAGGTTTGAATAAAAGTGCTGGTGTGATGTTAATGTTGGGAGTTGTCGCCGTTATTGGGCCGAGGCGCTAAAAATAGCACCGATCTGCATGCGGGCAGCTGTTACCGGGGGTTCTGTTAAGCAGGTACTGGCAGGTTGGTAGGCAGGTACAGGAAATCGAGCTATTTGAAGACCTTCACAGCACCTCCCGGGCAGCACAATAACCCGAGTAGAAATAAGTACCTATCTTATGAGGTAGATGCTCAATTGGTCGGTAGATATTGGATAAGAATAAGCCAATTGGTATACCACCTTTGTCCCTTGCTTTCCGGCGATGAAGCTTTCGTCGCTTCCAGCTTTGCTCCTCGGCAGCTCCCCAGCTCTGGGATCCGAACTCCAGAAGCCTCTCAAGAAACCGTCGACCTCAATAACCTCGGCGTCGCACGAGTCCTACGATGTGCCGTCTCCTTACCGAGACGATCTAGTCTCCCTGCACAAGTCCCTAGTAGAGATTCCCTCGGTCTCCGGTGACGAATACGACGTCGGTGAATTCCTAGTCGATTACCTCACCGCGCATGACTTCGTCGTTCAGCTCGAATTCATCCCCCCCGCGTCGAATGCTTCCGAGTCAGCCAAACCGCGCTTCAACGTTCTCGCCTGGCCCGGTCCCACCCGGCATCCGTCGCCAAGTGTGCTCCTGTCTAGCCACATCGATACTGTCCCACCCTTCATCCCATACACCCGCACCGATGAGGACCCTAACGATGATACTGTAATCGCCGGCCGCGGTAGCGTCGATGCCAAGGCTAGTGTGGCCGCCCAGATCATCGCCTTGCGGTCTCTACTAGAACAGGGTCGTATCGCCGACGCGGAGGACTCTGTTATGCTTCTATACGTGGTTGGGGAGGAGACGTTAGGAGATGGGATGCGCTACTTCTCAGAGACGCGTGGCAAGCTGGACCCTCCTCCCGACTTCAAGGCTGCCATCTTTGGCGAGCCAACAGAAGGCCGCTTGGTATGTGGGCACAAAGGTATTACCGGTTGCAACATCACGGCAAAGGGGCGCGCTGGCCACAGCGGATACCCGTCACTGGGCAAGAGCGCCACAGAGGTGCTGATGCGAGGGCTGGTGCGAGTCCTGGATACCGACCTGGGCAGCAGCGAGGAGTTCGGGAACACGACGGTCAATGTCGGCCTGATCGAGGGTGGCGTCGCTGCGAACGTGATACCGGAGAGGGCCACAGCGCGGGTTGCAGTCCGGGTGGCGATCGGCCCTGAGCTTGACGGTGGCAAGATCGTCGCAGAACGCTTGCAGGAGGTGCTGCGTAGTGTGGACGACGAGGCGTTCGAGTTCGACTGCAAGGAGGGGTACGGCGTCGTCAAATGCAACTGTGACGTTGAAGGTGAGTTTGGTCTATTGTCTCCATCGTACAACTGTCATCTCTGACCTGCTGCATAGGTTTTGAAACTACCACCGTCAACTATGGAACGGACGTACACAATTTGGAAGGAAATCACACGCGATACCTCTACGGACCAGGGTCAATCTTTGTAGCTCATGGGCCAGATGAGGCAATTAAGCTTGGGGACCTGGAAAAAGCGGTCGAAGATTACAAGAAACTCATCCTGCATGCTCTCGAGAGCTAAGCGGTTTGTGTCTGGTGGTTGAGGAGATTTAAGCATAGCTTTGTTGAGTTGTATGCCTGCTAATTCTTACATATCATAGGATACCCAACAGATGAAACCTTGCGCTTAGCCGTCAAGGCCACGATCTCTATCGATTGAAACCAGTTTTCCCATCATTTCCGCTTGAAACATACCTAATCCCCGGTGTTGACTCTTACTCTCCAACAACCTTGGCCCACCTTTCGGGCATGATACCTTTGAAGTCAAAGGTCTCATCTGCACCTTTCACCACGACACCTCTCTCCGTGACCACCGCATCTATTAGTTCTGCCGGAGTGACGTCAAACGCAGGGTTCCAGACGTTGATGCCTTGGTGTGCAGTCGCGACGCGTTCCGTACGGCTAACGTCCACTTTTCCATCTGTTCCTACTACGGCACCGCTGATTTGCGTCAACTCCTCGGGTTTTCGCTCCTCAATCTTGATTCCTGCGCCGGTCTCGGTTTGCAGGTCTATGCTTGTCGTGGGTGCCGCCACGATGAATTTCAACCCATGGTACTTCGCCAGGACGGCTAGAGTGTAAGTCCCTATCTTGTTGGCGGTGTCTCCATTGCGCACGACTCGGTCTGCGCCCACGATGACCGCGGCGATGTTGTTCTCGGCTTTCTTCAGAGCGAAGAGCGCGCCTGCCATTGAGTCCGTGATTAGCGTGGAGGGAATGCCATCGTATACCAGCTCGAAGGCCGTGAGCCGACTTCCTTGGTTATAAGGTCGAGTCTCAGTGCAGAAGGCGTGGTGTAGATGGCCGCCCGAATGCAATGAACGGACGACACCAAGCGCTGTTCCATGACCCGACGTGGCAAGCGACCCCGTGTTGCAGTGCGTTAGAACTGACACCTTGTTGTCGGCTGATTTGGTTGGCGCATTCTCAAGGAGCCACTTGCTTCCGTGTTCACCGATCAAGAGATTTGTTTCGGTATCCTTGCGGAAAATCTCCTCCGCGGCAGTGATATAAGCGTCGATGATTGCATCACGCCCTACTCCATCGTTTTCTTCGCCGGATGCATGGACGGATCTGATAGTATGTTTGAGATGTGTGATGGCGTTAGTGAGATCTACGGCTGTCGGCCGTGACTGCTTAAGATACTCCAGGCGCGAGTCGATATATGATATCGTCTCTTCTGCAGTTGACGCCCCTACATTCGGGTTAATTCAACTACAAACCATACGTCCAGGGGTAGGTAGGAACTTGCTGCAATTTCCGTTATGTAGCTCAACTGCGTGACCTAGCGCCGCTACAATGGCTATGGCCGGTGCGCCTGCAGGATGGATGAGCTCTCGACCGTTTATTCAAATCTCCAGGACTCGACAGGCGATCATACCTCTAACTCTCATGGACTTGATGGAGTCGAATGCTTCCTCGCTCGTCGAGACTTCATCGTAGTGGTGCTCGTGGGGTAGTCTTAGTTGGTCGAGAACTTCCAACTTACCCCGCGAATATCGGATGGCTTGAAGACCCGACATACTCTAGTTTCTTCTGTCTCCTTTTTGGGGCGTTGTGTTTTTGATGGTGCTAGTATTTTATTTGGAAAACCCTAGAGAAAAGGCAACACGCTTTTTACTCCAGCATCAATATTGAGCAATTGCACGTTGACGTACAAAATCTCTAAGAGACTGATATGTAAGGCTGTCGTTATTGGGCTTGTCGGGAAATTTGGATTTCGCCATCGCGATAGACTTATCGGTTCCCCTATCGCTCCCATGCTTCCATGCGTGTACCTGAAGTGCGTCTGCTGGGCCCCGCCAATGCAAAAACGGGTGGTAACCTTGAGCCTAAACAGGCGACCCGCAGTGTATTGTCAGCCAATCATTAAGGGGTGTGACAGTCGCCGTTTCTTGGTAGCTTTACCCCTACAGGGGCTAGACCCCTGCTCTGCTTAGCGTGCATCTGTAGCTCGTGCTTGCGGACGGCTCACATGTATGTAGCTACAACTTCAACACGCCTGCCGTCCCGAGTAGACATCGCCGACGAGTCGATACAGATTAATTAACTGCATACCTACCTATACTCTAACTACTACATACCGCGGTCGATGCGCGTAACAAACCACCGCTGGTGCACGCTAGCCATGAAGTAAAGGGCAGAACCCAAAGCTGTTTCAAAATGGAACAGCCGTTCTCTACCTCCAAAGTCACAGGTGCAGTCGTAAATACCCCCTAAGCTATGCGCCGGCTTTGCTGACTTCTTACAGTTGAGTATTTCGACCCTCATGACGTCTTCAAGCTCCTTGCACCTGGATTGGTACCTCGACTCCCTTTGCGCAACCTCCATTGGCAATCGCATGCCGGACCCCTTCGTTCCATCGATACACTTCATATTGAACTTGTCTCGGCCGGTGACAAGAGCTCTATTGCCTCTCCAATTACATCGCCCCCCCCTTCTGGGCAGCTAGATAGCTCGATTTCTCGCGATGATGGCTTTCAGACTCAGATCGGAGCGGCACTGTCCTCCGATACCGTTGATCAGACCATCAACAGGAACAGTACCCCCGCGCGTCGCCACCAGATCCCCGGGCTAAGAAGGACTCCCTATCTCAAGGTGCTTCTGGTGCGATGCGACGATAATGACTCATATAAGGGGCACGTGAGGCAAGAGATACGCGACTGGATCAAAACCAATACGCCGCCCTCTGGCTCTAAGAGGAACACGGCCGAAAACCATGATGCCTTCGAATGGCTAATCGTCCATGTTGTGATACCAAATACCGTTGCCGCGACACAACCTAGGGACTCGGGCTCCGTGTCCGAGAAGAGCTCGGCCGCATCCAGATGGAGACCTGGGTCGAGCACGCTCTTCGAGAAGATGAGATCTGATTTTAATACGTCTAGCAAGGGCGCGGTGGATAGAATCGCCCAAATTCGTATCGGCGTTAACGATGTCCCGTACGATATTCTGCCTCGCGTGGTGCCCGCTGTACCCAGCGGTTATACCGAGACGCAGCAAGAGACTGAGAACTCTTGGACGGATCTCGTCTCCAAATTTCGCAGCCTCATTCTATCTAGCTTTGATCTGCGTGTCAGCCAATATGAGGAAGATATCAGAGAGAAGGACGCGCAGAGAAGCCTGCCCGGATGGAACTTCTGCACCTTCTTTATCCTTAAGGAGGGACTTGCTCGGGGCTTTGAGAGCGTGGGCTTGGTTGAAGATGCACTGGTCGGGTACGATGAACTGAGCGTAGGACTAGACATGATCGTCAAGGACCAGGCTTTGACGGGACCCAGATCCGCAGCCAATGCGCTATTGAACTACACTGAAGGGCTGAAGCAGATTGCCCTCAAGGCCAGGGCGGCAATAACAGGTGCCGAATATGAAGATGAAGATGAGCTAGTTGATCTGCAGTCGTCCCAGGCTGAGGGTACCCGATCCAAGGATACATATGATGATATCCCCATCAGCTCCACGAAGAAGCCCTATCGGGATATGATTGTCGCCAATAATGTATCTGTTTTTGACTTCAGATGTTATATCTTTGCTAGGCAAATATCCCTTCTACTTCGGCTCGGGAATGCGTGGTCGACGAGAGAAGAGCTTTTAGCAAAGCTCAAAGAACAACAGGAGTCGGTTTTGCATGGAGTTGCACCACGGGCGCCGCCCCCTAAACAGAAAGAGAATGAGCACGAAGATTTAACCATGCTTGCAGAAATCTGCCGACGAACATTAGAATTCATCCCTATTGTGTCGCAGGTCATGAGAAATGATGTTTTCGCTGCGCTTTCGGAAATGGCAAAATCGGAGGGAGATGATGCCGTAGCGACGGCTCGAGCGGACCCTATGGTCTCAGAAGTCGTCGAGAACCTGGTGGCCTCGTTTGCATTCTCCATAGCGCAGCAAATCCTAGCTCAGACATCTACTAAGGCTTTGCCGATACCCCCGTCTACACTAGCATCGCAAGATACACAGGAGCCAAAATCGGCAATACCTGAACCTAAGACTATGATGCATCCAGCCAGAAGCTCGTCTTTGGCTATTCGGACTGGGGGCGCTGCCGGTGTTAGCCGTCCGCCCCCGAGTCCAAATGTCTTCACTGGACGCCAGCCGAGCTCGGCAGACGACCAAGGCCAATCCACGTTTCTGAAAGCCGGACTAGAGGAGCTTGCTGCTAGGAGAGCAGAGCTCTACATACTGTCGAGAAATATCCTTGCGGAATGTGGAAAGAAGCGTGGGTGGACCGACGGCTGGACTAGCGTACCTGTCATAGGAGAGTCGACCATGGTTGAAATGGTTGAAATCGACCTTGACGAAGATGAGAAGCCAACAATAAAGGAGGGGGAGACCTCACCTGGCCACGAAGCTGTGGTCTCAATCTCAGGTATAGATAGTAAGCTACTTAAGACGGCCTTGGACAACACTGACGACTTCTACCGTCTTTACGAAACGCTTACCGATAAAGCTCTACGGCATTACATTGTGGCGGATCATACTCACTCGGTAAAAGCTTGTATGGCGGATATCGCGGTGTTGAAATACCATCTCGGTGACTACGCCTCGGCTTCTTCCTACCTGTGGGAGACTACCCCTTTCTTTGGGGATAGCGGCTGGAGCCTCCTAGAACTATCCATGCTGGTCATGTGCTCGAGATGTCTTAAGCAACTCCAACAAAAAGATGACTACGTTAAAGTTATGTTGAAGCTCTTGACAAAAGCCGCCGCGGCCGAGAGAGACTATCAGGAACAAAAACTTGTATTTCGGATGAGGAAGAAGGATGACGTCGAATATCCTGATAGTGCGGCCATTAAGGGATTTTTGGATGACCTGCTTGCGGTCACAAGGACACTACCTAATGAACTACGGATACCGCTGTCTAGCTTCTTTTCTGTCGTAGAGGTCGATGGTCCCCCGGAGTATCACCAAGGCCAGGATGGCATATCCATTAATCTGAAGATCAACAGCTTGCTGGTGGACAGTCTTGAAGTTGATGCTGCGAAGGTCCGAGTTGTCAGTGCTGCTGGCAGATCATCGAAGGAAATATGGTTTGAGCTTGCGGAACCGGTCACCATTAAGCAGGGTAAGAACAAGCTCAGACTTAATGGCAATGTAAGGATATCGTAGTCCTCAATCAAAGCCATTCGCTAACTGCAGCAGTCCGCGATCCCGGGCTCTTACGAAATCGATAAGATAGATCTCCGGGCCAGCAATTTGCGTCTCCATTACGAGCGTGAGGCAGGTCAGCCTCTAAGCAAGGCCGATGATATCCTCCATTCCCCGTATGTTGTCATTTACCACCGAGCCGATACTTTAGACGTGCGACTACACGCATCGAAACACGTCCAGCTGGATCGAAACAATACGGTGGACATACAGCTGGACGCCGGCTGGAATGATATAACTAGCATGGAGGTTCGAGTTAAGGCAGCAACTGGGGGTCTGAGACTTCTTACTAGTGAAGCGAGGTGCTTCAGCTCCTCTACTGACTTCTCGAAACCGCCGGAGGGTGGCGTATTTTGTTTCGGCTCCGTGCCACAAAACGGAAATCTTCGAATCCGGTTTCCATACACGGTAGAGCAGGAGACTGCCAGCATATCCATACGCATTGAGGTATCCTACACAACTGAAAATGGCACCTTTTTCTTCTCGAAAACGCCTGTGATCGAGACCGCTCTAGCTCTTGGAGTTAACGTTCAAGATGCTTTCAAACACGATGCCCTCTTCTCTCGCTTTACCGTGTCCACGGCGAGCCACAGCCCTCTGCGTTTATTCAAGAGCGAACTTGTAAGCTCGGAAGTCTTTGAGTCAGACTTCGGTGTACCGCCTAGTGCTCCTGTTGTTATATTCCCACGACAGCCGGCTAGTCTTCTATACAAGATCACCCGCAAGAGGGACGTGAAGATCGGCCCGAAGACGAAGAAGACGATGTACCTTAGGCTGCATTATAGCGTCTTACAAGAAGAGATCGAATCTCTCATCGAAGATTCGCTAACCGAATCCTTACAAGACACGCCACTACGTTCATTTTCCCGGCTTCTCTGTTCGACCATTATTCCGCATGTCCGGCACGGTTTCGCAGGACAAGACCTGGAGCGTGCGGCCCTCCTTGGATCGGTACCTACTGCTTTCCTGTCTTCAGTTAATTGGCCCAAGTATTTTTCTGGGTTAGGCAAGGCATCCGATGGCACCGACTACTCACGGGCCCTGACGTCTTTCCTGCGAACCTGGCAGACTAAGCATCCCAAGCTAATCCTCAAAACAGCCTCGATGCCGTCTGAACCCAGGTCCATACTCATCCCAGTGGACATCCCATCCCTTACCATCGTCCACACAGCAGACATCCGCCTCCAGCAACCCCCTGAGCCAACATCAACACTTCCCGCCCTGGCTGATTTACCAAACCCCACCGTCTGCACGAACCAGCTCTTACCCGCGGCCTTACACCTAAAGTGGACACGCATCTGGGATACGGCGACGGCACCTTCGGAGCAGACCGACCTCGAGTTCAGCTACGAGCTTGCCGGGCCGCAGGACACGTGGCTCCTGGGTGGGCGACGGAAAGGGCACTTCGTCATACCAGCCCCTTCGCCCAGCGACGGAGCACACTTCGAAAGCACGCCCGACACCGAGGCCGAGATTCCGATTCTCCTGGTCCCGCTCCGCGAGGGCTGGCTGCCTTATCCAAATGTTGATATTCGAGAGGTGAGGCCGTACGATGATATCGCTGCCGTGTCTAGCCCGTCGGGCAAGACACCTATCGACGGTGGAGCGGCAGGAGCAGGGGTGCAGTTTGAGACGGACTTCCGCAATCTGGGCGAGACGGTGCGCGTTATCGCCGATAGGGCGCGCGTGACGCTCAGCCTGGATGCCAGCGGGCCGGGCGGGGGGCCACTGGTGCTGGATGCAGAGCCGTTAAGGGAGGTTGATGGCGGCGGTGTAGGGAGGATAGTTGCGTGATATAGGAGGTAATCATTGATTTACTGTCTTGAACTTCGAGCAGCAGACTCCGGGAGCTATGTGTGTCAAACCTAGCAGCTAGATTACGTATGTACCTAAGGGACCTACCTGTAAACAAGGATCAGCGGAAGAGTAACTATTCAATATCGTATAAAAATATTTTCTCCAGCATTGCCTAGATGCCACGAATTTCTCACCTATTCATTTAGATATTGGTAGACTGACTCATCACGTTTCGGGATACGTGAAAATGGATCGGGTATCACTTCATTTAGGACTACACCGTGACCTGTTCCTTGTCCCTGTCTCCCCGCACGTGGGCATGTCTACCTACCCCTATCAATACCTCAACTTGATGCTCATGCTAAGTTTTTAAATGCTCTTCTTTCCCTGGTGTACTGTATATTCCTGATTCAACCCATCAGCCAATATAAATTTGGCTCTAGACTAGGTCGAACTAGGTGGGAGATACAGAATGATCACATTAATCCTTTACTGTCACGGTGCTCCCTTTAGAAAATCCTCCAAATTGGGCGGATTGGAGGGATTCCACTTATCCATCTCAAATATGGGTATCTTGCCTTCGGCCTTCCACTTGGCCTCCAGCCGCGCGATCGTCTCCTGTATCCTTTCCCAATCGAGCTCTTTCTTGATCTTCTCGGTCTCTTCAGCACAACGGTCGTCGTCGCTGTCGTCATCTTCGGGAGGAGCCAAGAGCGCTTCGCGGGCCTTCGCGAGCCGCTCAGAAGCTTCGAGGCCTATACACAGTCGCGGGTCGAATCTGCCTAACCCTTCCTCCTTGGTATTTTCATCGTCGCCGGCCATCGTGGCTAGAGCTGCGAGCCCTAGGTATGCGTGGTACACGTCGGGTGGTCCGCCGGGGTACTTGGCGAACCCGCCAATTAGGTGCTGCGTCTTTTCTATGATGAACTTCCTTGCCGGACCGCGGTCGATGACGCCACCCCTGTCGAGCATTGAGAGCGTGCCACTAACCCACCATGCGTAACAGGTATCGGCGACCTTATTCAGGCGGCCGTTGAAGCCGGCTACTTGGGGCGTGTCTGACAGGCTGAGGGAAGATAAATCAGGTAGGGGGTGATTCTGGGATTCTTCGTTCTCACCATCGGACTCGGGTTCAAGGTAGTCGAACTGGCGGCATGCAAGGAAGTGCACCAGGGAGGGGATGGAAGGAATACCGGCGTGGAGGTACCGATTAGGTTCCGTAGTAGCGTTGGGGTTGGCGAGGTCGAGGAGGGATAGCGCTGCTACCGCGCAGTAGGCGTATCCAGAGTGGCTCTCATGTGTAGAACTCTCGCCCAAGCCACCGTCAAATGTCTGTCCTCGCCTTACATGCCCGACAAGTGCATCGACATTGAAGTCCTCGCCCGCCTCAGCTCCGCCGAGTGCCCACCTAATAGTGGCGGCTAGGTAGCAATATCGCATATCCCTGCCTCCCCCCACGTAACCGTCCTCGTCAATGATCTCCCCAAAGCTCCCATCGTCCCTTTGCAGCCTCTTGAGCCATCGCAGCGTTTTTATGCGGTGGACGCCCTCAAATGCTTTTGACCCGTCGTCCTCGGCTAAAATACCTAGCAGGAGCAGGGCGAAGTACGTGGCGGCTATGTTGGCATTGGCCGGATCGCGTGCTGACTCGACTTGGTCTATGGCATCCCATCTAGTCTGATACTTCTCCGGTAGAACATGGTGTGGGGAGCCACAGAAGCCACCTTGCGGGTGCTGTAGGGAGAGTACCCAGGCGCGGAGGCGTTTGCGGTCGTCCGGAGTTATGAGGGATGCTTTGAGAGGATTACTCGGGGGTTCCGAGTAGGACGAGGACGAGGAAAGGAGGTCGAGAGCAGCGATAATGAAGAATCCAAGGGTCAGGCGAATACTGTCATTGCTCGTGTAGTGATGAGGGAGGAGGGAGCGGAAACATCGTTGCCAGTAGCGAATATGGCGGGCGGCGTCGAGAGGCTGTTGTTCGGGGGAAGTCATTGTTGATTGCGCCCTAGACAGCAAGACATCGAGACATTAAGACGTCGATAATTGAGATGTGAGCGACGAGATGTGATGTGTTGCCTAAGGACTTACCACCACGACCCCACCATCCCGTCTTGCGATGGATCAGCCCTACGGCCCCGCTTTCTGGAAATGCCCCTCCATGTGGCTGTGAAGGTGACAACTTCACTAGCCTCACAAGCCTTACAAAGCCTCATCCGCATGCACATCCGCATGGATGCTTGAATTTAGGCTTACGCGATAAGCGATAAGCGATAAGGATAATCCTGGTCCCTGGAGATGAATTGGCATTGCATCAAATGTGCCAGCACTTTCCAGGGTTCAGCTTCCCGACCCGTCCCCGTCCCCGTCCCCGTCTCCGTCCTCATCCTGACACAACCCAAGAACCCCCAACCATATTCCGCATGCCTGTTCGCAGAGGTGGCCGCGTCCCGTTCAACAGGAGGAATCGGTCACACGACGACATCCAGCCATCTATGTGTCTGGACGCTATTATCATCCACATAAGAAAATCTCAGCTTACATCCAAGGTACCAGCTACCAGCCTATGTGACCAAACCGCCGAACCGACCTACCACCGGATATAGAAAACCCAATATATAAAAAAGACCAAGATGGCGCTCATATCGGTCAAGACGATTCTAACCTCCGTCTGCCTCTTCCACATCACCCTGGCCTACTTCTTCTACACGAACCCCAACGCCATCTCGGAGCAGGTGCTGGTCTACGTGTTGGGCGAAGCTATGGGCATGGTAGGTTTTCTCCTTCTCCCTCTGCCCCCTTTCCCTGCCTTTCCTCTACACCATCTAGTCAGCCCAAGCTAACGAGAGTCCGCAAACCAGCCTCAAACATCCTCTTTCGCAGCCCCCAGCGGCGCCTCCTCCTTCCTCGCCGTCACCCTCTTCGTCCTCGGGCTCTCCGACCTCCTCACCCTCTCCATGCCCGAAGAGATCTGGCTGATACACTACTGGGGCGCGCAAGCGCCTCTCCGCATCACGCTCTTCGCCGCCATATCGCTCTTCACCTACTTCTCCACGCCCTCCTACGGCCGCTCCGGCCCCAACCGGCTGTCGCATCCGCTGGCGCCGCCTTCGACTTTCATGGCTGGCAGCACCGTCACCGGCGGCGACGGCCTGCGCAACCGCGTCTTCTTCACTTTCGCCTTCTTCGAGTTCCTCAGCTGGTTCTGGGTTTGGGTTACCCTCAAGGAAGAGGCGGGACGCTTTGCGGCGAAGAAGAGGAGGAGGGGCAGCAGTAGCAACGGTGGGTTGAGGCCCTGAACTACCGGGCTGATCGGCTCTTTAGTTGGTATATTAGGGTAGCATGGCGAGGCAGAGAGGATAATCGCGAAGTCTTTAGAGGGCGTGGATAGAAGTATATAGAATATACTAGCTAGGTTTAGGGGGCACCATCTTCGAGGCGAGGTCTCTGATTCTCTATAGCCTGACGAGCTTCTTTTTGGCCTTTTATTTCCCTTTAATCCCCACGATACCTTTCAACGGAGTTCTCGGGGAGCATATGTTGGCGTGGTAGGCATAGGCACGAGTATTGGCGTTTGCACGGCACTGGGCTCCGTTGCAAAGTAGCGTGGAAAGACTGCTAGAGCGAGAGAAGAGGACATGGAAGATACCCTTTCCTTCCTATGAAGTATTTACGTCACGAATTATTTAGCCGAAGTGGATGGTGGTTCTTTAATGTACCTACCTAGGTATGTACGTTTATAGGCTTGCCGCATGTGTTATGATAGTCCATTGCCTATTGACACCTGTCATTTACAGTTGCATATGTCACTGAGAGCAAAAGCAACGTGGCCCGGCCAATGGGCCTGACGGTCACATGATGGTACTAGCTACACGATGACTGAGGTTTCTTGCCTGTCGTTGCCGATCCCTGTCTCCCCAAGATAGCCTGGCTTGAAGATACCCGACCTTGGGAGGTGCTACAGATCACTCAAATCTAACGGCAGTCCAGCCCTTCATGAGGTCTCGCCATGACTCGCCGACGCTATCGGCCCATACCTCAACGTTTGCCTTGGGGATGGCTGCCTTCATCTTCTCACAAATCTCCTTCTTAAAGTCCTTATCTTCGTCATATACAGTAGCATAGTCGTTCAGCACCCAGTCGCATAGACGGTCTCGCCAGCCGTCAACGTTGCCCAGGTAGTCTTTTAGCAGCTTGATGCGTGCTTTGATCGTATTCTCCGACTCGACCGCGGCAGCCGCTAATTTCTTAAGTTCGGGCGTGAGCCAGGCAAGTTCGGCAGAGGAACGAAGCTTGTCGGCATTCCTAGCTTTGTCAGATGCAATGAAAAGGTAGTTTACTGTTTGTTTGACAGCTATAATTGTTTCACGGAGCATGCCCATAGCATGCAGGGCCGCGAAGCCATGCAAAGCGTAAAGCTTGGAGTGGAAATTTCCGGGTACGGCCAGAAAATCATCGGTCTGGCCGTTGAGTGCCTCCAGAACTTCCTTAATAATGAGGCGGACGTGGTCTCGAGTTTCGTTGGTGGACATCTTAATAATACCGGAACCAATGACGGCTCTCACTGTGTTCGCCAGTCCGTGGACAATACCGTGATACCATACCTCAGATGAAGTTAATGATAAGTTAACCTCTCGTCGACGGTCTAGATCAGCCTTCTTCTCCGCGTGGTTTGAGTCGGAAATGGCTAGAACAACTCTCATGTCCTTTTCTAGACACGAAGAAGTGGCATGTGCGTATTCCCAGTCGAATTGCATAAGCTGTCCAACCTTCGATGACTTATATTCCTTTGGCTGCACGTAAGAGACCAAGTCAAGAAAGCGCTCGGCCAGCAAGCCAAGGTGAGCGCGGGTACTCTAGAATATCACTATCAGAATCCACTTTACACGCTACGATATAGGGACTACAAACCGTGGGCAGGGGTCCATAGTGGAGGATGGACTGGAGAGACCGCTCGTCACCCGGGTAAGTCTTGGAATTCTCGCCGCCAGAGACGGTAAAGCTCTCGTAGTCTGTAATATCATGAAGGTGGTGCTCAATAGACAGGTTTCCTGTCAGACGTCAGCATCGGCGGCTTCTTTAGTATGGGTCACAATCTAACTTACGAACAAGTGGCTCGTCTTCGACGTGAATTTCGGTCCTATTTGCTTTCATTCGAAGGCCGCGTCGCTCCTCTATAAAAGTCAGGACAAGGCTACAGCTCGCCGCCTGCTTTTCGGCATGCTGGATCATCTCTAGGACGCTCGAATACGTTCCCACTTCTAAAGAATCCATAATTCTCTTGGGTGTTGTAGTCTTGAGAGCCCTCGTGAAATGTGTCAAGAACGGATCGGCGGGATTACCACGGCTCGATAGAATGAAAGGGCCAGGGGCGATAGAAGATAGTCGGTCAATATACAACAGGCCTAGAGAATCAAGTAATGCATTCTTGACATCGAACCCGTCCCAGATGGCCTTGGCACGGGAGACACAGCCCATCAGAATGTATAGCTTCGCGAGGATAATGCCGTGGGCGTTGTTTCTTGTTGGCGATGCGTTTATGCAAGAGTCTAACCAAAGAACGGCCTGCAGAAATAACTGGATGTCTGTGTGGTACAAGGAGCTGGTGCCTTTTGGTGTGTTTAGGCTACCAAGACCTGCAAGTCTTAAGAGACATATAGCGCCGATTACCGCAATATCTGAGAGCGGGTTTACATTTTGGCTAGGGAGGATATTGTGACGGAGGTTTTGGTCTTCAAGGCCGAATTTACACGCATCAAGCGCATTGGTTGAGATTGATTTAAGACAGGAGATGCAATCGTCGTCGTCCAACTCAGCGTTACAGAGCCAGCACACAGGGCCACAGCTCGTTGCCACAGAGTAACGAATCTTTAAGAATAGGGACGTCAACACCAAGCGTTGGAAAGCATCGGCACACTGAAACACACAGGTCAGTTGAATCATCAAGTACGTCTGGTATGGGTAGTGGGTACCATAATGCACGTAGTGCGAAGAGAAGTTAGTAGCAACATAAGCTCTGGTCTACTTAGGTCTTTAATAAATACCATGGCTTCGACTGGGCACTGAGGGCTATCGTAATGCTCAATAATGTAATTGAGAACATTGACGACACGCGTGGTGTGTCGGTCAGGTTCTGGGCCGTCTAATGAATGTCGTGCGCAGGCGACAGCCAAGGCCATAATGTTGTGTGTCTTCTGAAAAATGGGTTTCATACACTGTGCTCTCTTTAAGGCCTTGACTACTTTGTCAATCAAGTTGCCGAATTGCTTTATCGCCCTGTTAAGCAGTCAGTATTTGTAGTTCACACATATTTGTATGATAGACTCACCGCTTGCTATCCTGCTGTGCCTTGGCCGCATTAAACATCGCCGTGAGCAACCCATATTCGCAACTCGCAGCAATGAACAAATAGTCCTTTGGGCTTCGCGGAGGTCTAGCCTTCTCTGTAGCTTGAAGTAAGTCCTTCTTAACGGACGAATCCTCCACTGGTGGACTCTGGTTAGCTTCAGTGTCCACACGTTTCCGTAGATTCATAACATTCTCGTCCTCCTCAATGGCCAATGCTTCCGAATGACATATACGAATCGCCCTCTCCAAGATATCCTTTCCAATTTGGAGGACATCATCCCACATGCAATGTTGTACTAGATAATCAATAACCCTCCAGTAGGGCTCATGTTGGCCAGCCTCGAGGAACGCCAGAGGGCTGCACTCCGGCCTTTTGAATAATTCTAGGTTCTCTTTTGAGCCGCAGTGAGTGATTCGAATGTCGATCCACAGCCAAACTTCAGATTCGTTAAGAGCGGCCCGCTCCTGATGGTCTTTATCGGCAGTCTAACCACTGTTGTCAGTACTTTATTTGCCCATATCGAAGTAGTTGTAGTGTTAAGGCTTACCGCGACGCGGAGGTCAAAGGCTTTGTCGGCTTGGGCCTTTGCAAGCGACGCAAAAATCTTCCTACTGCCCTCTGGACAGTCTTCTGACAACTATTCTAAGTCAGAAATGGAAGCTTGTGAGGACTAGTAGTGAAGGTCAAGACTGACAGAATACTGATGAGTAGCCAAGATGTATCGAAACAAGAACTTTGGTTCGTTAACAAAGTTCTTGTTCAAGGACGCAGCAATCTAGATATCGATTAGCAGGGTAGAGATCAAAAAAGGTGAGAGAAAGCTACCTGTTGCGCATTTTTCCAATCGGCGTTCCAAACACAGGCGTCAAAGCATCGTGTGCAAGATTTCTGATCTTTCGGAAGAGCCTTCACTAATCTCAAGCGGAGTAGGCCAACTGTCTCAGGATACTTTATGTCAAGCCTAGAGCAGGCGAACTCGTATAGATCTAGAGCATCAACATCCAAGAGGGTAGTATTTTCCTTGACCATATTCTCGACGGCGACCTTTCCAGCGCTGCGGTCCGCGACATTGTCGCTCTGAGACTTGGCAGCAACTTCAACGGCCTGACGCGAGACAAGGTTAGTTGATGGGACAAGAAGGGTACCTTTGGGCCTCGAAGCTCGAGCGATTAAAGATGGTCCTCGTATCTCGAGGGCACCCAACAGCCTTCGATGTGTGAGGAAGACTACCAATGCTTCCGATGTCTACCTTATCGAACTTCCGAACAAACAAGGGCTCCCGAAGAGCACACAGGATGAGCCCTAGCCATACAAGAGCGCTGTGTTGAGATGAAGTCAACAGTGATGTAGATGCTTCCAGGTTGAGAGCACCACAACTAGGAAACATCGAGACTCCCAACTAGGATTACTTCCAAGGTTGGAAGTTGTATTTACCAAAGAAACATGTTGGGCCGACAAGGGGGTTCAAGCTTTGACGAGATTCGGAGGAAGACTATAAAGTCTAGACTGAGGGGAACGGGGGAGGAAATGAAATTCGGCTCACCAGATAGTATGGGTCTTTAGTAGACCTATAACGTTGTCTCGCCAAGTTGGCGGCGTTGGTCCATTGCTCCTCTCCAAAGATAGTCTGGAGTGAGATAGGTACGGATTGTTTAAGGTTAACGGGACGAGGACTCGGCCTCGGCAAACGTGGCTTCATAATGGCGGCGTCGTTATAGTTGTTGCCAGTAGGAGGGGGGCGATGAATGTGATTCTGGGATCTAAATGGGATGTCTTGAAGGCAACAGAAGAAGTATTTGCAGGGAAACACAGTGGGGTATCATCGCAAGTGAGAGAATCAGAACCAAATTTGAACTGATGTTTTGGGATTGTTGAAACGCATGGGAAATATATGAGGAACGACGAAGGCGATTATTGAATATTATTGAGCCATTGCGAAAAGGCTTGCTGTGCACATACGGCGTCGCTGTTCTGAGGGCGAGCTGGAGGCCACCAATGTTTTAGTCCCAAGCAGCCGAGATACAATTAATTCTGCCGCGGGGTGTGTCCCTCCACGCCCATTCCAAAGTGGAAGGCGGTGTCGGCGCGGAAAAATACATTTGTTTCCGCCGCAACGCCGTGGGTCCCGCCTTTGCACATTACCTGGGTACCTATGTAAGGCATACTATCGTATTACATAATGTTGCGCCGTGATTAAATGTATGCGATTTATACATATATATATATATGTACATAGGTAGGTAGCTGATGCATGTATGTACTTACAAATATACTACGTGCAATTACGTGCAATTACGTGCTGATAATGTGCCGGATCCCTCTTGAAGGTATTGTTATATTGTTATACAGGTGATGGTACAATCGTTCCTATCGATAGCGGAGATCTTGTTATCTCAATGCCCTTTGGGTTCACCAAAGTCTCGATTCGTGCAATATGATCGCCTTCCGGGTCCGGATCATGACCTGAAAAAGAGACCGCCTCCTTCTTTCTTGCGCTTGTCGATCTGTTGGGAAAAGAGGTTAGAGATATTGAGCAGAAGCGAGAGTCGAGTTGTGCAAATTTGTTCGTACCCATTCCTTTTTGCATGCGCGGTATGCTCTGTATAGTTCCTTTCGTCAGCGTCGACATGGCATGGTACCGTCAGAGCTCGCTGGCTCCCCGGGGCGCACTTACTCGAAGTAATCTGTGCACATCTGCCTATCTCCTCCGTTACGATTCAGGCATCGAATGCTTCGCGCGGCGGCTTCTTGACATGGGTCGAAGTATTCACTCTTGGATTTGCTGTGGCAAGCAAGGTCGTTAGCGAACGCCAATCTTCATAACTGCCTTGGAATCTCTGGACTCACGTCTCGAACTTGCGCTTCGTCTCTTTGTCCCATGGGTTCCCACCTGGTTCAGCTTGAGAAGACATCTTGAGCCATCAAATGCGTGCGCGCGTGTCAAACCGCTTAAGACTCCGGCTAGGATTTTGCGATATCGATGTATGGAAACTCAGTACATCTATGGGTGGAACCGGAAGTTTGGCGAGGACATGGCTGTAAGGATCTAGGGTACGTACCTACTTTCAATACATTTCAGCCGTTAAATGTGGTCCAAGCGTGATTCTTCGCTGTTCACCGGCCCCACCATGTACCTTATCGGGTACTGTTGACCCCCCATGCAGCTCCCCAGCTACCTACTTAACCAGCCAGCCCCTGAACTCGCTACAAGGTAACATGCTGGAGTTATATCGAAGTCCCCACGCCACTTCAAGAGCGAGCCAAGGTATTATTTCCAATGTCATCTCGGACTTTACAACAAAGCTTTGTTCACCTATAATTCCCAGCAGTGAGAGTCGGCCTTATCTACATCGGTGGAATACACAGCAAACTGACGCTCAAAGACATCTTCGTCTTGTGTTAGCTATTTGGTAATAGGCCTATTGTTGTCAACGCCGTGGATGCTGACGTCAAATATCTCCCAGCCTATGGTACTGGAGGATTGAAGCAGACTCCCCTACGTTATAATATAGGCGGCCAATGTTTTCCTTCTGCATGGATAGTAGAAGTTCAGCTTGTAAACCCGTAGATTAATGAAGCTTGCTTAGTTCTACTCTCAAAGTATATAAAAAGACTTATATCGAAGTTGGCGTCTTTCAAAATGGCAGAATTTGGGGGTTGAAACAAGAATAGAGAATTGTCATCGCATGCTGTCGATAGATAACTCATGGCTAAGCTGTGTTGCGACTAGTTTCCAGGGGCGTGGCTGAGTAACATGGCACGGGTTCTAAGTATACGTTTCTTAGCTGCAGGGGATCTACATATGATACGCAGACTATCACAAGTATACTGCTATGCACATTTCAGGCCGTTCATGATAATTGAGAAGCGACAAGAACCATTTTCGACTGGCTGGAGGCAGAACCGAGGGAATATATAAAGTTGGGGATGTCTAACTCATTTAATAGCTACCTAGGGTACGGTACGATAGAATCTCATGTAGGCAATCCCCTGTACACTAGTCTACGTAAGCTGATGTGAGAATTTAAGGTGATGACGCTTGCCATTGACACCCAGCCAAGTCTTTGAATAGTTATGCACCGGCTTACTTATTATGGTGTAAAGGTGTGAGAGGCTTAAGCTTATTAACGGCTCGTCACAGTATGGGATGTCACAAAGATGTATGTCGCTATCTGTTCTTCAAGCGCATTGTAATCTACCAGGTAAGTAGGACTTTGGGTAGGACTTGAAAGCAGTACATACCTCCTAGCTTTCTATACTGTGGTATCGTGTTTGTATGATCTTCAAACACCGAGTCTTCCCAACCTCATTCAATCTGCAAAGCTTGGCCGTTGAAGGCATTCTGGCTTGTTGAAATAGCAAGATATGCATGAGACAGGAGGTTACCCAGGGAATTATTGGTTACGTCCTACAATGCCTACCGAGCCTTATGGCACCGAGCTGCGACTATAATAGGAGGTGTGGTTCTCCTGAGTTATGAAATATGATTCTGAACATTTGGTGTTAGAGATTACGTTGTAATTGCAACGTGAATAAACACTACCTACCTAGGACTTTGAGGTTTTGTTGAAATTGCATAAATATATACTCTGCAGCCACCGGTGTAGTCCAGAACCTACTCGGGTCGCATTCCGAGAGACGCCGCTCCATTATCATGAATAAAGGTTCCCCGTAGGGCTTCTGAAACAGGTTGAAGGATTCTTCCGCAGATGGTCGATGCCCCCAACAGCGGGATTCGTAAAGTCCACAGGCGGTTACGAATCGCCCAATGGCCTAAACAGGTTCTACAGGGGTAAGCGGACCTAAATATGCCAAGTCCATCGGAATCCTGGGATCATGAGCCTTATTCCTCTTTGGGGGCAATTGAAGCAGGGGTCGATCCAGGATTAGTTCTCGAATGGGAGCTCAACCTCAGCCATGACGCACAAGTATACCGAGAACACATATAAGGTAGACTTAAGTAGTAAAGTAGATCCTTCTTAACATTTTTTTGCTTCTCGTGATTATCTTCTTCTCTCTCCATCTCAATGTCGCCGAAGATAACACGAGCGTGGCGAAGCCAACCTTCGCCGTATTAACGCCCACCGGAGCCCACGATGCCGGACAAATATCCTGATCAGCCTGGCCTAGAGGTTGCGCCAGAGCCGGAGCTACCACATGTCGTAGAAGGACCGACTATCATAGAGAAGCCGTACAACGACGCGACGCAATATGCGTATGAACAGCAGCCCCAAGCTTACCAAGGCGCCTTTCACCAGAACAATGGATACCCGAACGGCGCATACCCGCCTTCATCGTATCCTCCGGGCCAACCCGCAATAACGGCTCAAGGCCAGCCATATTGGGGCGGTTCCCAAGCTGGTACACATGCTGCCGAGGGATTCCCTCCAAACAGCGTGCCGCCTAGTAATGGGACGATATTAGGGCTTAAGAAGAAGACGTTCTGGCTAATATTTGGTCCGCTTGTCGCCCTACTCATTATTGGCCTGGCCGTCGGTCTAGGTGTTGGGTTAGGGACTTCGCACAACCAATCTAATTCGAACGCGTAAGTATTATCAGTCTCAACCGCACCGCCGTATTTCATAAGTTAACTCCCAAACAGCGCAACCCCTACCACGACGTCATCCGCATCAGGCACGTCCAGCTTGCCGGCTGCACCGACTCCAATTGTGTGCCCACAGGCCAACGGGACGGTATACCAAGGAGCTGGTGATGACCCGTTCCTGATTTTATGTAACAAGGACTACAATGGTAACGGGGCGGGTAGTGGAACCACGGACATCGGTAATCAACAGGCGAGTCGCGTTGAGGATTGCATCGACACTTGCTCGAACAACTCTTCATGCGTCGGTGCTGGCTGGGGTAACTACAATGGGAATGATATCTGCTGGATGAAGGGATCGCTTGGGTCGTCGCAGGATGCTCCAAACTGGTTCTTCGTGATTAGGCAAAAGCCTAACTAGGTACCTGATAATCTAAGGGTGGTTTATGTCTTCGTTGCCAGGGCGTCCAGAAGGGAATATGTTAGGTACAAAAGGAAATACAGCGCTGGGTTTCGATTCTCACTAGCATTTCAAATTCGACCTTGTACTTGTTTCTTGTACATATATAGTTAGCTACCTACCTACCTCCTACCCACTTGTACTTTTCAAGGTGGTTTCGGTATGGATAATGAAGAACGGCGACCCGTTGTACCTTTCCAGTCTTGAAGGCTAACCCTTATCGCAGCTGCCTAAGGATGAGTCTTATCCTCGATGTTGCTTCAGAACAAAACTCCCGTGCCTTTTACTCTCTACCTATTTATTGCTATTAGGAAGTTTTTATACGTGGGTATGTTTAGAACATGCCCCTGAAGATACCGGTGCCTACTAGAGGTTAGGTAGCTACTACGAGACGAAGTTCGTGCGAGCAACGGTCCGTGTAAGAGAAAAAGGAACTCCTAGAGGGCTCTTTTACTGCACACTCCCTACCATGTAGGGAGTAGGCTTTTCATATTGACTAAATACAACTAGCCCAAGCTATTTCACAGCGATCACCCATCCGGGTCTTTTCAAGATTAGACCAGGCGAGCCGACCTCGATGTCATATTAAATCAAAATTCCTGAACACATCCACAATGACCGAGAAGGGATTCATGTACGCCATTGCAGCTCCGCTATGCGCTGTTGTTGGAGTCGTGCCGTTACCGGTACTGCTACTGTTATCAGTCTCGCCGCTGAATAGAAATGAATTAGCAAAACCCAAAATACGCAGCACCAGAGACATGATAACATAAAGAGGGGGGGCGGGAAGGAGGGGGAAGCATAAGGGGAAAAAAACACTGTTTACACACCTGCAAGTCCAACTAGATGCGTTGTTCACATCGTTCGTGCCATCCCACTTCGCCGTGGCCGGATACGCGCAAATAGGCCGCTGCCTCAGCACGCCGGACGACGGATCCGTGGGCGTATTCCACGTCGTGGCAATGACCTGGTCGATCGGGGCGCCGTTCTCAACCCAGTTCACCAGCGCGAGGAGGACGTCGTGCTGCGCATCCGCATATCCAGGGACACTGTACGTGTCGTTACCCAGAGCCGCGGCCTGGCTCGCACCACCTAGAGCCCACGGCGCGCCCACTTTCGTCGAGAGGCAGTGCTGCATGCCGGGGATCTCCAGCCGCCGGAAAAAGTCGCGTGCTTCCGTTACGTTTCCCCCGCTCGTGGCCTGCACCGCGCGGTCATAGTACAGGCTCGCCGCCGTTGTTGGCACTAGACCGTCTGCGGCCCCGTGGTATAGCAGCATCTTGCCTCCTCGGTTACGGAAACTGGTCAAGTTGTAATCGTCGGCCGTGGAATTACCCGGGTCGAGCGCCTCGGCCAGTTGTAAGATCGAATCGTTGAACTGCGAAGCCTCGAACAGCGGGTCGTTCAGCACGAAGTACCGTATGTAGCCCACGCCATACGGGCTCGATTCCGAGTAGTTGAGGACCGTGTACAGCTGGGCCTCGGATCCGGGCAGGTAGCCTGGCATCACTTGCTGGCCGTTACTGTCCAAGGTGTAGCCATTGTACATATGCTGCAGCGTGCCAATCTGTGCGTCGTTCATGCAATTTGTGGATTTTTGAAAGTCGGATGCGGCAGCGTCGTTGCCGTTGCTGCATCGGAGTTCGTCCCAGTTGATATTGCACTGCTCCGGCGCACTAATAATACCATCGGTAACGCCGTCGATGCCGTCGCATTGACGCACGATCTCGTCGCCGATGGGTGGGAGTGCCTCCCAGGTAATATGCTTAGGGTTTTGGGCAGGCCAGTTGTACGTGACTATCTTACAGACCCAAGTATTAAGATGACTTGTGTACCAGGCAGGGGAACCGACAAGTACGCCGTCGAAGCTGTCAGGCGAGATCTGCACCTCCTTCAACCCTTGGCGCCCGCCTGTTGAGCATCCGCTGTAGTATGAATGTCCAATTGGCTTGGCATAGTACGTTGTGACTAGCGTCTTGCCGAGCTGCACGGTCCCATGCACAGCGCGGTAGCCCCAGTCAATCTTCATCTCAGGTTGGTTAAGGGCCCAGCGGATGTCTCCCGTAGTCGAATTGTGACCTGTATCGGTAGAGACGACGGCGAAGCCATACCGGACGCCGGCACCCATGTCTAGCCAGTTGATACCACCTCCGAAGCCACCGTTACCGACTGTGAGGAAGCGACCGTTCCATTCTGCGGGCAGGAACATACCGAACCTGTACGCCGAGACAGGCGACGAGGCGACCGAGATGATGACAGCACATAGCTCCGGCAGGTTCGTTGGCGGGATCGGGTACATGAGATCTGTCATAGGCTCGCCAAAGGTGCTGCCAGCGCTGAGGTACTCGACCCTCTCAACCTTGGCCCCGGTGGGAAGTGCATTAGCGAAGGTGTCTACATCGCAGCTGATTTGTCTACGGTTGTTGTTGTTTGTCTTGATGTTGTCATTATTCTTGGCCGACTCGGAAGTGACAGTAGAAGCGAGCGCAGCCACCACGAAGGCGATGGAGAATTGGAGAAATCCTGAGCACCTCATCGCGAATGTGTCATTCCTCCGCACTGATTTGCAACGACAACTGCTCTTTCGGGGAGCAAGTGCTTCGGTCGGCGATTTCAGGCTGAAGTTAGGATAATATATACGCTACACAGATCTGCGAGTACACACGCATACGTATACCTATATACTGGCCTCCCCAAGATACCGGCCACGCATGGTCAAGCTCATGGATCTGCTTGGCATAACGGAGCCGTGGGAGGTTGGGGTATAAGTCACACCTTGATCTTGGTTGTGCCATCCCTGTGAAACCAGACCGCCGGGGCTGCAAGCATCGATCTACAAAGACTTTTCCTGGGGTAGACATTGAGCTATCTATCCCACTAGCATGGGAAGGCTGTATCAAGTTAGATGATCCAGCCAGGCTTGCCTCCCCAAAGTGCAGACAAGGCCGGATACGACCCTGAATTCTTGTTAGGTGCGGGGTTTCTCCTACCCGCGGGAACAATAGAGCTACATTCCTACCTTGCTGCCACGGTTGGAATGGTGTTATTACCTAGGTAGTTGGTTTCAAGTCCGAGGTACTTAATCGGGTGCTTCCGTATGCAGGACCCTGGCAAGCTGTCGTAAGTGTCTAACATGACGGGGACTTATGTCGGGGCCTGGGGAATACCGTGGGCTCGTTATTGTGGCTAGCTAGGCTCGACGATAGAAAGGGACGGCAAATATTGTCACTAGTTTATTAAGTGGCTTTGTGTGAATAACGTGTTTTTCCCGAGGTGGCTTTAGATTACGTATGCCCTCTGGGTCTCACTGCGAGACATAACTACCTGCATATAGGTATAGACTACATGTAGAGTAGCAAATGTAGAAGATAACTATCGTACTGAGATCCTCCAATCATAGACATGTAACCTTTGCTCTGAATGGGTAGAGTACCTTCAACTTTTACATGATGAAATGAAAAAAATAGGTTGCAGAATCCTAACGAGCATCACAGCTTATACAGCCTAGGGGTAACTCCATCTGCAGCCGCGTTCAACAGAGCGCGATTCTTCCGACCGTAGTAGTACCTTAGTCCCAACGCACCGAAAACGACGACAAAAAGCATTGCGCAATTGACTCCGTGTCCAGTCGGGTAGCCCTTCTTCGCTTCTGTAGCCTTGTATATCCAGACTCCCGGAATCTGTCCAAGACCGGCGCCGATACTGACGTTGAGCGCCACAGCCAATCCAATGGACGCCGTGCTCCACATGTTAGAGGTGAGCCAGCCTAACATAGGTGGAATGCATGCGAATGCTCCGGCGGTGGCAACAATCAAGCAGCCATACCGACTGCGATACTCGTCAGCCGGTAACACAGCAGATGCTAGGAAGCCCGCTGCGCCAATCAACGCGGCAGCAGCACAGTGATAGCCTCGGGCATTGAAATGGTCGGCCGACCATGACATAAGAATTTGGAAAACTGTCTCGTTAGCTTTGAGTGGTTCCCGGCCGTCAGGGTTTTAGAAGGCTTACTATAAGCAGCAGCCCATGGGGGCACCGTCAACAACTGCGCTTCCAAATCGTGGAAGCCCAAACCAGAGACGATTGAAGGCGAAAACAGCGACAGTGAGCTGAAAGGTAACGAGACAGCGAAGTAGATAGCGTAGTGCCCGTACAGCCTCCAGTCCGTGAGAGTGGCTTTGACATCGTCCCATGTCATTGAGGAAGCTGAGCCTTTTGCCCCTTCTAGGTACAACCTCTGCGCAGCCAGGTCCTTCTCAGACTCGGAGAGCCACGAAGCTCTCTCGGGCCAGTCAGGTAAGAAGAACCATACAAGGATGCCCGACAGACACGAAGGGATACCCTCAATCATGAACAGCCATCGCCAAGCGGAAAGATCGCGTGTCCGGTTCATATGGCCAATTCCAAAAGCGATTGCTCCGCCGAAGGCACCTGCAAGTGTAGCGCTTGCGAGAATGAAGGCGACTCGTACACTACGTTCGTCGGTTTTATACTATTATTGACCCGGGTTAGAATCTGTGACTGCTGGTGCTGTGATGCTCTCGTCTCAGGCAGCTGCCCGCTTCGCCATGGCAAATAAACAAACGACCATTCCACTCTCATACAAGTTCCAAGGATTAGAGAGGTATAAGAACTGCAAACACCACTCACCCAGAACGTTAGATAATACACCAACCCGGGGAAAAGACCTGCTTCGAATGCACCCAATAGGAACCGGACTCCCGTCATCTGAGCATAATTCTTAACGCCTCCGAGACCGATGGTGATTGCTCCCCAAGAGAACATGAGAAAAGCAAGCCATCTGGATGGTCGGAGCTTCTTCAGCAGAATGTTTGATGGGACTTCGAACAGAAAGTAACCGATCAGGAAGATCATGAGCGCGATGTTGAACTGGTAATCCGAAGCTCCGGTCTCGGTCTGCATGTCATTGTGGGTCGAGGAGTTGAGGACCTTCGCGTTGCCTATGTTGGAGCGGTCCAAGTAACATAAGAAGTAGATGCCAGCTGACAAGGGGACAATGCGCTTGTCCTGCCTCCATATCAACTTGCGCTCCTCAGGCGAAGTTGCGAGAACCGTATTAATGGCGGCCTAGTAGATATCGGTAAGAAGCTGCGTATGGGGGGGTTCGCGCGTCTATAGAGACCTACCTCTTTGAGATGGTGACCTTCGACTTCCTCCGCCATAGGGCCGCTGTTCTTCTCCACGTCGCTAGGAAGGTTTTCGGTCGCCATTAGGAATACTCAAGCCACTTCCAATGCAAGGAGTAGTTTGAAGGGAAGCGTGGACGAGGGAGACGCGATTATAAAAGAAGGATCCTTCGACTAGCTGGGGTAGAGAATGTGGATAAGAGGACCCTTGCTATAGCTGGTTTGGTTTCGTTTCTGGGGAACAAAGGAGAGCGGTAAGCTCCACGTCGGGGATAACCCCAAACGCGGGGAAAGGTTCGCCATCGTGACCAACAGCCAGAGACACAGGCCTGGGCTAGCCCGTCTGGGTACCTCACCGCTGTCGAGCTCAGCTCCTATGGGACCGAGGGTGAGACCGAGAACAAATCCCATGGATCGTGGGCGTTTTGTGCTACACTCTCTCAATGTTGGTCGAATTGCATTCTACATAGCACGACATGATAAGGTGGAAGTGTGAGATCTCTGTTACTGGTAAGGATCTCCGAACAATGATCACCAATGAGACGGAGATGCTGCATTCCGCGCCACGCTATCGCACGAATTCTGCGGGGAATACAGACTACTATTCCTTGTCGGGTCGGGGTTGGGCTGGTCAAGTTGGGGTCGCTTGGAGGTAAACCATCACCTGGGGAACCGTTCGCGACGTGCGAGTCCTTACCTAGGTAAGGGGCCCTTTACCAAGGTAATAAGCTTTTTGCCGTGGTAATAAACTTACCTAAGATGCTATACTAGGTACATGTAGGGAAGGATAGGATGAAGATGCGTACAGTCTGGACGATCTTGACGATCTAGACTCGGTAATCAATAACCTTAACCGGAATAAGTGCCTTTCACTGCATTCCACAGCAGATTTAAAATCCAACCTAAGTTCCAGCAAAAAGGTACTGCTCATTTTTCTGCATGCGCTCGAGCGATACGTATAACTGGTTCAACAACGTGAGGCGGGAGCGTGCAGAGACAACATTCGTGTTTGCCTGTCGCGGCAGAGGTCACTCTCTCTAAGTAGTAACAGTACTGCCAGAGAGGAAGAAGGGAGGGAAACAAACGAGAAGCTTCATTGTTGCCTGTTCGCACCCGTCGCGGTTGGAAAAAATCGAGCCATTACTTCTGCAGAAGGGGAAGAAGTAGACGCAGAAGAGAGAATGATGGAAAGTAGAGGTTTATTAGAAGGTACGTTAAGATGGAAGAAAAAAGAAGAAAAAATCTGAATGTCGTCTCGATGGCGAAATAAGCTTACATCAATGGAAATCAAGAAGCGAACAATACCGCCTTTCAATCAATGCCGTGAAAGACTCGTATTGCCGCTTCGTGATTGAAAATAGATGATGCTGTAAGCATAATAACTTCTCTCACCACCTGAGGTTAGGTGGGTAGGTACCCATGAATGGCCGCCAACACGAGATTACAGGCTTTATTTTTAGCAGTGCTAGCGAGTTTTTCTGCTTGGCTGCTTGGGTCCTGCTGGGAGTCGGTACTTGGCGGGTGCCACGTGCGGCAGCCCTATGGGAACTATTCCAGTCTCTCTGCGGGTTGCCTCCAGCATCCACATGCAGTACCTACATTACCATCGAACTTTACGTAACTTGGTTTTTCCCTTCACCTCTCCCTTGCAGAAAATGGTCGAGAGCGTTCATCATCCAATCGCATTTAGTACGATGCATACCCTCTAGGTTAAGCTGTTAGTAGAACCTGTGAGCTTCAAGGAGTGAGTAATAAGATCGTGATCCATTCATGTAGTCTCTATCGTCAAGTCCCTACCACTCACAAAGAACTACATGTACGCAGGAGCGCTATGATTAATAACATATATTACCGGCGCTATGGAACAGCCATGCAGCCATGCAACACGAGGTTTGGGTACCTGGTTTGAGCTTCTTGGCAAACCCAGGAAAACCAGGAATAGTTGTGGGAATAAGAGCTGCGTTGCAGGCGTTATGTGGCATGACTTCATTCCACCGTCTTGATATCCACCAAAGCATAAGCACCGTAGGCTATCGAATACGACCATGAGGCTATTATGACAAAGCAGTGCCACCACGACGTATATCGTATTGTCCGTATTGTAGGAGTACCTATATAATAGTAGACGTCGTTGCTTCCTTCGTCCAGAAAATAATATCAAAATAACATCAGCAACTTACATGTAAATAGCTACAAGCAAATACTGAAACCGAAAACCATCACCACGTCACCACTTAACTAATTACACGTCCACCGACATACCATCAACCAACCGCGAAAATGAAGAACATTGCCGCCCTCTCATCTCTCCTGCTCCTAGGAGCCACCTCCGTCTCCGCCGTCCCTGTCACGGAGCGGCAGGTACAAGCACCCACGGAGTTCGACGTCACTAAGTTCAGCGCCAACACCATACCGCATGGAACTGGTGCTTTGTGAGCCAACCCTCTGCCCCTTTTGTTTTTGTTCCCCCAAGCATTCCGCTAACGCGAGTCAGTATCTCTTTCGACGTCGCCATCCCCAACACCTCTGTATCTACTACATGTTCGTACTCCGACCAGAGCTCCGTCGGCTCTCTGCCCTCGGTCTCGATGCGGCCTTGCGACAACCCGGCTGTTGAGTGGCAGTTCCACCAGGACCCTTCGCAGCCCGGCACCGAAGGCGACTTCCGAGTCGTCGTGACGTACGCCTACGACGGCGCTAAGAAGGTCGGCGGCTTCCATGAGTGGCCTGCCACCGATTTCCCTCTTGAGCAATACGGAGCCGCCTTTGCGACCTCTTATCGCGGCGCCCCTGACTTCGTCATCACCAATTTGTCTTAATCAAATTGTACCTGTCAAAGACCTTTTTTTTTTTTTTTTTAGACTAGACAAAAATCCGGGGATAGAGAAGATAAACAACCTATAGATTTTTGCCTGCTCAGAGCCCAAAGGAAAGATAGCTTGGGGAAGACGATGCATGACACATTTTGAACAATAATAGTCACCATATCTCTTCCCCTTTTAATAAAAATACCTTACTCTCTCGCCTACTTTACCAGCTTGTATACCACTGATGAGCTACTGTCACCCCATTTTTGCTTCATGACTTACTACACCAGCGAGTGTCCCAATTCTACACCTACCCGTATGGAAGCACGAGTACAATCATTTTGATACAGCTAGCCAGTAAGTTTACCTCAAACGATGCTCACATAAGGGCGTTAGGGAAGAAAAGCAAGATGCCTAGCCCCTAGTCGCACGAACCCACCACCTATCCATACAAATCACTCGGCATTATCGTAACGTGTACCATGGCATCCACGTACAGCTTGTTCATAACAGTACAGCCTATACCCGGCCTGATCCTTATCATACCGTTAGGTCCCATAGGAAATTCCTGGTTGTATATCTTAACCTGGAGCTTGCCCGACGCTACGGAACACAACCTCAGGGTCTTAGTGCATGCCTGCCATTCATGAACTGTTCCTGGCTTGATGGTGATGACCTGAAACGAAACTTCTCGGCTGATCTGGATAGTATGGTTCTGGGCTAGGTAGGCATTTGAAAAGGCGAAATCTACTTCTCAGTTAGCGAGGCGGTACAATCCATGGCCTTCGGGTTGGATTCTCAGGTCAACATACTATCGATAGTGTTACTCCTTTCATCGCGGACGCGACCGGGCGCAATTTCCCATGTTTCAAGTTGGAGGAATTGCACTGGGTTGGCGTCGCTGGTATTGTCACATGCGGCAGGATTGATCTGGTGAAAAGCATTTCCAGGAGTTGTTCTAGCATCGGAAGGGGGCGACGGACATTGTTCGCTGCGGGAACCGATGATTTTTATACGTTTCTTCGGGATGCTCTGAGTTCTTGAAGGTCTTGACCCAAATGTGTAACTGGGAGCAGTGCGCTTGAGCATAATCCTCAAAGAACGTCTCTCTGGCAGTTTAGTTTCCTCTGATAGACGACGTTTTGGTTGAGCTACTGGCTGTGCTGGCGCCTCCTGCGAAGGCTGAACGACGGTAAGTTCTGGGTACGTCTTCAATGACCATGGCTTTAGGCTGCAATAGGCTTGTTGGCACTTATAATGACAGTTGGCGCAACCTAAAACGGACTGACGCAGGTGCAGTGGAACGTCGGTCGGTATGACATAGCAACCTCGAAAGGGCCCTTTTCCTTCTGTACATCTATCGCATGGCTTATTCGCTTCTATTCCAGCCACCTGAATAATCATTGCAGAGATATCTTGATCCCTTGTCTCGTTAAAGGGGCTTTGTGCATGTTGATTAAACTCTACATCTCGAACGCGAGTCAAGTGTTGTAGAAGCTCTTCAACATCTACGATAATCGTGGTTAGTCGTCCAAACGAGCAATCCAAGGGCTAGCATGTCATTTTAGTAACTAGAAATACTTACGACCATGCCGTGGCATTGGAGATAAAGGTGTTCGCATTAGATAATTCTGGATATATTTCCAAAGCGCCATGCCTGTTTCCCCCTTTTGTGTTTCGAGGATTGCTGGGTGAGACACGGGAGGTGATTCTTTTGGCTGCCGAGCCCCAATGGGCTCAGTGGATCCATCGCTACCTACTTGAGGTAGAGTAGAAACACTACCTTTTACATCTCTATAATAGGATTGGAATAATTCTACCATGGTATCCTTATTGGTGTCTAATGGCTCGCTGGATACGATTATGCCGGGGTTATATCCAGCTTTCTCACTCTTCAAGATGACTGATAAGCTGCTTTCCTGGCCGTCCTGGCTAGCAGAGGCCACATCGTTATGAAATAGAACCTCTGTGGTGGTAATGTCGGACAGTTTCATGTCAACTTCAGCCGGCCGGTCTTGGCCATTTTGAGAAGACGATAAATCTATAACTTGGCCGTGAGTCGAGGAGGATTTTCGCATGTAGATTGTTTGGCTCTGACCTAGTGAAGACGACCTATTGCGCTTTCTTGTTGATACTTCCTTGTACGAGTCAAATGTTGGTGGCTCTGCGACTCCTGTTAGAAATGACTACCTAACCCAGGAAGTAACTAAATCGCATCCCTACCACTTAAGCCCTTACTGTTTGATAGTTGAAGAGCTGCCTCCGGAGTAAAATGCTGGAGACCCTCTAGGGGGGTGGATGGTGGAGTGGCAATCAATGACTTCTCGCCTTCAACCAGCATCCCGAAGTCACGTCCAGTTTCTTTCGACATATCGTCGACTTCAGGATTCCCTCTCTACAGCATCGCCTACGACTCTTGCGAGCTGACCATTAGTACGAAACTCGGTGCTCCTTGCTTTCCATCTAATGATGGTGGCTCCGTCGACACAGCTTCAGTTATGAGGTGTAAGGCTACATCAATTATGGTCATTGAGTTAGAGTCCTCAAGGAAATAGGTTGCCAGGTATGGTTATGCTAATGCATAATAAATTTGCGATCAGCGGCAGTTGAGTTGTGGCACATCCTACTTTCACGCTAACTGCACCGGATTGTGAACAGTAAATAGGATCGTGGGGGGCAGTGATTAATGTAAGCCACGCCAGAGAAAAGCAATGCGAATAGAACCGAGACCTAGAAAGTTTCGTTTTTGCTTATTATGATGGAGCTGTTTATGAGGTTGACAAGTACTCCTATAGATGTAGTCATTTCGATCTGGGCCATTACCATCTCCGCTTACGCCTGGTGTGAATACAGCAACCAGTTATTTGAAAGCTCTAGGTTGAGAGTGAGTTATTCCCCTAAAGTTCATCAAAAAAGCTACCTACCTATATATATTATTTATTATGATCGAGGTTAATATATCATTCCGTACGCGGAAGTACTGGCTGATTCCTCGCATCAATAACCTGACTAGCCGTGGGGCTTTCTTATCATCCTTCACTAAATTGCGGCATGAAGCTCCGTGGCCGTGGGCGCTGCTGGCTACTAGTAGCTTCTTCATCCTTATCCGCCATTGACGCTCGCTCTTCAGATCGGCTCCTCCGATGTCGTCTCGTCTTCCCTTCGGCTCCCACATTCGCAACGGCTAAGTATAGCGACCCTGGTGTGGTCCTCTCACGAAAGATCGAGGTTCTCTTTCCCTCAGTACTAAGTCTTTGCTCAGTGCGCTCGTTGTCGGACCACCGCGCAGACGTTGTCGCGACAGGCGCATCCTCCCACCCGGTCTCCAAAGAGCGCAGCGCCTCATCTCGCAACTGCTCGTGAGTTTTACCGCCGTCATCATCATCGCTTCTATCCCTATCCTGGCCAATCTCTTTTAGGTTCTGCCGGACATCATCCGATAGTTGTGCGAGAGGCAGACTAAAGGGTCTCAAACCTTTAGAACTATTGTCCGGCCTTTCAAAGGACCTCTGTCTCGCCCGCCAAGGTGGGCTTTTCGTCGGACTGGGGTTTGGTGGCGTCGCCGCTGTATCGCCCGCCACATGTTGGGTGATTAACGGCCTCAGCGCCTTTCTTCCCCTTTCGCTCTCCGAAAGCCATCTCTCGATACTTATACGCCTGTCTTCGTGCATTCCACCTTTTGGTCTTTCCCCGGGCACTTCGAGGTTTTGTGACTTGTTCTTCTCGACATCCATTCGCTCCTCTATTGACGCGAGAGCTCCCTCGTTAACTTCTCCCACATCACTTTCTTCTGTGGGCGAGCGAAGAACCAACTCCCAGTGCGGGTCTCGTAGCAGTTCTGAGTAATGCCTGCCTCTCAATAGCTTTTTACTGAGCGCTATCCTGAACGGGATACGCTTCTTTCGAACTTGGACGCCATCTCGTCGGGGCTCCGGCTCTGGATCTCGGACGAGGCGAGAGGGATCCTTGTGTGCCCTCTCGCCGTCCGATGCAATATAATAAGGAAGTCGCCTCTTTTCAGGAGGCTTCTGCCACCGCCGGCAGCGCTCTACTAGCAAGGCGATGCGCTTCCTGTCTGACCCCCTTTTTTCGGCCGCTGTCCATAGCGACCACCAGTCCTTCGCCCAAGGGTAGCTCTTGATGTGCTTGCTGAGCATCTTCTTCCACTGCTCATCCTCCTTGGTGTAACAGAAGTGCACCGCTACGTGCTCGGCCCAGACGGGGAGACACGCAGCATTGCCGAACCCTAATATGGCAGACACAGTGCCACGATGAATCAGTATGTTGGCGCACGATAAGTCGCCGTGCGTAAGAACAGGTGCCGATTCCGGCATATAATCCTTTAAAGTCTGTATTACGTCCTTGTCGACGTTTTTCCTTTTTAATCGGCGACGGATAGCACTCCACATCTGCTCGTCGGACTCGAACGGCCCAAATCCTTCCCGCTCCGTGCCGAAGAGGTGGTCGTGGTGCCAGACCGAGCCACCGCCGAGGCTAGAGATCCTGTCTGCCGTAATCCGACGCCATCGATCTACGTGGTGACTAACTTCTCTCGCGATCCCTTCCCTCTCGTCATTCTTAAGATCCCACCAGATGTCATATAACCGCTGACCCGGAGCCTGCTCAGTGATCGTGATTATCTTGCCGTTTTCTTTCCATCCTGCTATCACATTTGGTACCGGCACTCTCGTAGACCCTCTGAGGAGATCCGTCGCTAGAACCAGATTAACATCTGTCTCGTCCGAGCTCTCGTCGTCCATAGCCTCAGCCATGATGTACTTGCTGCCAATGAACCAAGTGTGCGTCTCCGCGTCGTTATACGTCAACCTTAGGCTACTCTTGAACGGCAATGAGTCGACGGCCTGGCAATATGGTGTTGTACATGCAGGGCAGATGTCTTGTACATCTCCGATATCGACGAAGTCATCATCGTCAGAGGTGTCGGACTTATTTGAGCCCAATATATCCGACAATGCGACATCCCTGGGTGTACAAGTGCTTGACACATTGTCGAGAGGAGTAGCGATATTTTCGAAAGGGAGATAGTCAAAAATAGAGTCGTCTCCCATCGAGGGAGTTTTAATCCTATCTCCATCGTCACTAATAAACCCCTCCAAGGCCTCAACGACACCATGTCTCATTTCTCCCACCGCGGACATGGTGTCATATAACGGGAGGTAAAGGCAGCTGGTGGAAGGTAAATATTGAAACTGGTTGAACCTCTAGCTTGTCGATTTAACAAGCAGGGCACGAGGCCTTAAAAGGGTAGAGGACTGGGACCTAAGAATGTAGAGGGACCTAGTCAGCCAGCGGCCAGGCTGTAATGCAACCTCTTGAAGACTAAGGTAGACTCACTTCTCGAGCTGAGAAAAAAAAGGAGAGAAAGATTAACGACTAGAAGTGTTACCGCAATGGTAGTACCAATACCAGATAATTATTGTGCGTGCATTACCTACTTACCTAGCTCTCTCTTCCTCTCATTCAGCTTGTACGCCGTACGTGTGGCCTTCTGTGGGGATTCCCTGGAATGCCGTCCCAACTCCACAACAAAGGATAAGGGCGCTGCAAACGTGGCCAACTTTTATCAATTGAATTGTCTGGTTGAGAACGGAAGTAGCAGTCAATTGACTGAATGTAGTAGGTTTCTCCTTTTCTTTCATCTTTCCCTTCCTCTTGAAACCACCATTTATGTAATTTCTAACAGTGTCGCTTGGCAAGGCCTCGCAGATGAGTTCCGTCGAGTAATTTAGAATCGAGGCGTGTCATAGTCAAGGAAGTAGAATAAAGATATGGACATTAATGTGGACGACGTTAGGTGAATAAACTTGCCTGAAATCACCTGCTAGATCCCCAAGTCTATAGTAATTTGCTTTTTGCATCGCATTTTACGAAGCCGTATTATTCCTCCTAGAGAGTCAGATAGTTAAAGATAGCATCGATCACATGTAAGACTTTGAAAAGGGAGAAGGAAAAAAAAAAAAGGAAGGAATCGAGTTCACCATTAGTCTTGTGTTGAATTATGAATCAATTAATGTTCGTTGAATTTACTACCACCCGCCTATGTGCTCATATCCAACGAAGAGAACGCCTTGTCGCCCTCTAATAGGTAAACAGTTGCTCAACTCCGGCTGTACTTGATGATCGGAAGTCGAAGAGAAGCGAAACCAACTCCCCTCCCTCACTGGCCACCCTTGATTTGGAATGTGATGGTAGAATGCGTGTAATATTACGTATGAGGTAAAGATGGTGAGAAGCAGAACAGAATACCCCTCCCCTTCCCAGTGAAAAGCAGCGCAATATGCAGAATGCTATCAAGTAAAAATGCCGATCAATGCTTTGCCGAGATCTAAAGTTGCTTTAGGGAAAGAAAATCGAATAGAACGGTGAAGTTGAAGGTGAAGGTGAAGGGGCCTCTTGCGATGGAGTAGAGTGGGAGTTGCTGACGAGTTTAGAGAGAGCCCCATACCAAAAACGCACCGGATCGTCCGTCTTCCGATACCCGCACCACAAATCCACCCCCACAAACATGAGCAGAACTTCCTCCTGCCCGTTTCCCCGGTGTATTATCCCAAATTTCATCATACCGAGGGTTTCTCCGCGATGATCCGGTACGTCGTGGTGATCAGGCGCATGTTGTCCATCTGCACAAATGCCTGACCGTCGAGACATAACCTGTCGATCAGGACCTTGAAGTGGGGCGGGAGGGCGCGTAAGCGGACGAGCCCGTGAATGACGCGCCTGACGGAGCGGAAGTAGATATCAACTTTGTCGATGAGCGGGGCCTGCAGACCGTCTATGCTAGGATTATCTGATTTTGTGACGGTGAAGCCGGCATCCATGAGTGCCTTTTCAAAGCCAGCCGGTGTCGGAGTGCCGACCGCGCCGATCAGAGGTTTGACACGGCGCATGAGTCCCGCGTGGACAGGATCCTCTGGGTTATAGGGTGGCAAACTAACCCAGTCCAACAGCGAGAACTTAGCGCCGGGCTTCAGCACGCGGTAGATCTCCTTGAAAGAAGCCGCCGGGTCCTTGCAGAGGCTTAGCGCCTGGATCTCGTAGAAGGCATCGAAAGATTCATCGGCGAATGGAAGTGGCAGGTCGTTCTGGTCGTGGACGACGAACTCGTTGCTGAAGCCACACCTTTCATTCCATTCCTTGGCCTGTGCGATCTGGTTCGCATCGATATTTAGGCCAGTTACCTGAGCTCCGCTGAAGCTTGTCATGTGAGCGGCGACACGTCCACGCCCGCACCCGAGGTCCAGGACCTTCATCCCTGGCTTCAACCCAATATCCCTCGCGATAGACTCCTCGTATAGCAGCTGATTATCGAGCACCGATGCCTTCTTATCCATCAGCGGCGGGATGTACATCTTCTCCACGTCGCCGAGACTGCACAGGTGGTTTAACACCGAGTAGTAGGCGCGAAGGCAGTCGCCAACGCGCTGCTGGTAGTTGGGCCCGAAAGCCTTGATCATCTCATTTTCGTTGGCCCAGTCCAAGTTGTAGATCTCATACGAAGCCATGAAGTCCTCGACCTCTTTGGGAGTTAGGTTGTGGATGTGCTTGAAGGCCTTGAAAAAGGTCTTCCACCGCTTGGGTGAGACGGAGCGGTCAACTGGCGGGCGGCTGTCATGGCCGTGATGGTGCTTTGATAATGATGATGATGTGTGATGCGGGGAGGAGAGCTTGACTTTCTCGGTGCTGGTCTGACTAGAACGAGAGCTATCGCTACTATCATTCCGACCTGGTATAGCAGGAGTGATGGGCGGTTGTGACACAGAGACAGCAGCCATTGGTACTTCCCACGACTACTTGTACTCTTAGGCGAAGACAAGATTGGTAAGCTTTGACAGTGAATGTACAGGTATGTAACGGGGCAGTGCCTGTGCCCGTGCCTGAGGATGTGGATGTGTTTGCACAGCAGGATACAGGGTGCGTGGGTGAATGAGGTGTGTCTGCGTATTGCGTGTCTGCTTGCGTGGTTTGGGCTGATATTGTTACGAGGCAAGCGTCTATGCGTCGGTGAGCGTGTGTGTGTATGTGTGTGTGCGTGTACGGTTTAACTTTCACATAAACACAGACACGCCGCAGAATTTTTGAAATGACCTTGACTCAGGTTTGTTTTTGTTTCCCCCCCTTCTCCGCAAGGACCCAGTTGGCAGATCACTTATTCAAATGTTAAGGGTTTCCCGTCGTATGATTAGGAAAAAAGGCTCTGCTCCGAACGAGCCGAAGGAATATAGGTATGTAGGTATGTATATAGGTAGGTAATTAATCCCAGAAAAAGAAAAAAATTACGAGAGCCGGAGAGATGGATGATGATGGAAAAGCTCAGGTCGCAGCAGAGAGCTGTGTAGGTTGGCTACAGACCTTGGAGGCATGGAGGTACCTTTAGGTAGAAGAGCGAATGAGGCGTGAAAGCAGGCTATGAAATAGGTAAATCCAAGGATAATGATTGAAGTTACGTTAGTGGCACCAAGACGACGGATGAGTCGGTGACTTATGCTTGTAGCCTGTGACTGTGTGCTAGGTAACTCCAAGCTGTAATACATACATAACATGTAACTTCCAAGGTTCAATGTGTTGCGACTGCCCTACTTGACTTCATGTACGTACCAACTTACACATGTAGGTATGGATACGTATATGTAGGTACCTTGCATCCATAATCACAGCATGTATGTACGTAGAAATGGCTGGTCGGTTGAATCAGGACATTGATGTACAGACAGCAAAGTAAGTTGACCAGGCTGCATTGGCAAGCTTTACCTATTCCCAGCCATTTGACTGCATCGGGCGGGCTGGGATAGCGACTTGCTCTTGCTGCATTTTGAATTGATTGATCGGATTGGCTTACGAAAATAATAATAATAATAATAAAAAATCAACATTGAACCCTTCCGGTCGGTCCCCTTGGACCCCCCCTCCATTCCCACTTCGGAGAGGTCGGCGCGCCTCGCTTTTAACGTGGGAATTATTTCCGGCCTGCATTGGAAATTAGGTACTTGCTCCATGCGGCATCGTACCTACATGCAAATACATGTAAATGGTGGCAGCAACAGCCGCCTCTTCCCATGTGCACCCATCATATTTCCACCTATGCTGCCCCTATATAGGTACCTCTCTACCTCATATATCAGCAAAAATGGCGAAGGAGAAAAAAAAAAACCCACACGTTTTCCCCGGTGCGCCATTTCTCTCTCTCGAAATCCATTGGGATTAGGTACCTAACCTAATTGTCTCTGCCGGAATGAGTCAACTGACCGGCATTTCCTTTGTCTCCATTCTTTATCATCCCTTCTATTGTTTCTGGATCCTTCTTCTTGTTGTTGTTCATGTCCCCCCTCAATCTCGTACTTCCGCTTCTGCGCTGTTTGCGCCTATCATATCTCCACCGACGGCTCTGCCGGGACCGGACCCTCGGGCCTGTCCATGGCTCCATGCCTCCATGGCTTAGAAATCATGCCTTTTTCTTTTCCGTCTCGTGATCCCCTACAATAGCTCAGCTGCTATGGCGCTATTTAGCCATGTTTGTCTTCGCTTGAGTCGTATTACTGACTTATTACCTATTACTCATCCGGCCTGCATGACGGACTTGCGATATTTGGTATCGCTTACAGTGACAGGAGAATGATTCAATGCCGATCACCGTGCATCCTGTGACTAACATCGCCATTCTATTCTATTCTCGTCATCATTACAATGGGACAACCAACCGTTCTCGGCTCACCTCGGATCGGAGACTACGGGCTGAGTTTAGACCGCAATTTCGATCTTGAATACGCCCACTTCATTCATCTTCATCCTTTACACCTCCAGCCAAGAGAACACAAATAATCGCATATACCATATTGTTCGCATCTATTGTTCGTTCGATTTCACGTTGTGGATGGAATTTCCCAAGGGATCCAATTATCCATCTCGAGATCCGACGTCTACAGAAAATCTTCAACTTCCTTTCGCTAACTGACCTTACACCCAATCAGAGAATCAGAATCGCTCTCCATTCCTCTTATGAGTATGCGGCTCTTCTCGGTTCCGCTTCAGTCGTCTAATTAAGGTTTTGGTTGCATCGCCACAGTTCTAGTGATTCGGCTCCAAAGTAACGCTTCATTGGGTCTTGGCCGCGTGTATTACTGTATCTTATCCGGATCGGCACCAGGAGCCGTGTGTATGGCTAGAACACACGGGCGTAGGCTGCGTGGCGAGCGGGCGGAGACACACAAGGAGCTCAAGCCGACGAAGAGAAAGGGGGCTCAAACCATGTTGTTAGCATAGCCTAAAGAAGAAAGGGAGCCACGATGAGTTCCCGATTGGGGGAAGAGGCCCAGAGTGATGCCGCGCGTCAGGGGCTTAGGGGGCGATCCCATTGGCACCTCCAGTACGAAAGTCATTAGTGACCACCATAAAATCCGCGTGCTACCGACATGTCTCAAGTATACACTCACCCTAGGTAGGTATAAGGGGCGAACTCCTGATTTCTTGCTCTTATGGCGAGCACCTACCAACATACCTAAAGCAGCTACTCTGCTGCAGGCGAATATTCCTTGTTCTCTAATTGTCTATTTCCTCAGGCACACAATGCCTGAGTATTATATACAGTGGGTAACGCCGTAATCATACGATCCTTTGGGTCTGGGCATCTGATTTTCGATTTTGGGGAAACCATAACTTCTCAGTGGACCCTTTTAAGGGTTGGGACAAGCAGAAGAATAATAAAATCTAGAAAATGACACTGAGATGATTCATTCTGGTGAGCCTCCGACTATAACGGATCCGATCGTTACCCTCGAACCTCACCCTCATACGCGTTCTATTATACGAGCTGCCATTTACTACCCGAGTTCTTACTGATGTATTATACTCCTACTGCTGTGCAGCGTCCCTCATGCTATGTATTGGCTCAACTATACAACGTGTCATCACGTGTGTTGGGTAGCGTATCCATATCTTATTCCACACGGAGGCCCTAACATTGTACTCCCTATTCCCAGTACAACCATATCACATGTGTACTGTATACAAGAAGTTAGCATTTTACCACAGTGGTACAGCCCCTCATGAAACGCGGGTAGTTTTTTATTGAAACGTTCGTGGCTTGTGAAGCTACCTGCTTATATACTGCGTGATTGTGTATTTTGATGATATTTCCTTGCAATACCTAATGAGCTCTTCAACTCCTCGCCAGCTAACACTTCTTTATAAGTATAATGAGTCAAATTAATTTATGCTCCGTAATAACTACCTAGGTAAGTAATATCTGCTTGAGTTAGAGGTTTGCAGCTTATAGTTTATATAAGACGTATAGTTTCTCTTTGACATTACATAATGCATATCTCTGGGGTTTCTTATATTGAGACGAGTTACATTTTCTAACCTTATAAATCAGGTAGGTAGGTACAGGTACTCAAAGATACCTTCTAACCTAGTAGTTAAATGGCTAAGAGCTTTCCGACATTTCATCCTCTGCACAGTTTACGTAAACCACCTGTTGCCAAGTGACAAGGACTCACTCAAGAATGAGCCAAAGTGATTCTAACAAGGTGACACACATCTCACGAACAACACATAAGCCATACGAAAGCAACAGAATAATTGGTATTTTAAAGTAGTAAATTTATTTACATTATCGAATCAACATTAAGTGCTGTACAAGAAGGCCCAAATTGCCGCGAGGCGGTTCATAGCCCTACAAGCGTGAGCTTCTGCACATAGAACAAAAGTTTATATAATCGTGCCCCCGAGAGAATATTGGTCTATTCCATTCTCCTAATCCGCGTGTCGCATCACCTCGTTATAGACGTTCTCAAGTCTAGAAAAGTCCCAGGCAGAGAGCGGCAAACGCAACGACAGCACCAGTAACACCAGATCCCACGATGGCAGCGCCGGCAGTGGGGATGGTCGAGGGGGCGGTGTATGTGGAAGAAGGCGTCTCAGTGGGGTAGCTGACGGTCTGGCTGGGAACAGTGAAGGTGGTGCTGTTGCCGTAGATGGTCGACAGAGTTGAAGAGGCGGGGTAGGTGGCAGCCGGCTGGCTGGGAGTCTCAGCAGGATAAGTAGGGGCAGAACCGGCTGAAGACTCGACAGGGTAAGTAGCAGGCTGGCTCGGAGACTCAGCGGGGTAAGTGGGAGCAGATTCGCTGGAGGATCCAACGGGGTATGTAGCTGGCTGGCTGGGAGTCCCAGCAGGATAGGAGGCAGCCGGCTGGCCAGGAGTTTCGGCAGGGTAGGTGGGCACTTCCGTAGAAGCAGAGTACGTAGGTGCCGGCTGGCCGGTGGCCTCGGTGGGGTACTTCGGCGTCTCAGCTGGGTACGAAGGAGTCTCAGCCGGGTAGGTCTCCTTGGCCGTCGTCGGGTAAGACTCGGACTCAGTGCAGGGAACAACAACGGTAGTGGTTGAACCGACAGGACAGTTGGTAACCGTGGGGGCACAGGATGTAATTGTAGAGACCAAAGTAGTATACTTGGTCACGGTCGACTGTCCAGGGTAGGGAGCAACTGTAGTGGTTGGGTAACTGGGAATAGAGACGCTCTCAGACCCAGTAGGGTACACAGGGTAGGAGGGGCTCTCAGATCCAGTGGGGTATACTGGATAGGAGGGGCTCTGAGATCCCGCAGGATAAGAAGCGCTCTGAGACCCGGTAGGATACACGGGGTAGGAAACGCTCCCAGATCCAGTGGGATAAGAGGCACTCTCGGACTCAGTAGGGTAGACAGGAACGGAGACGCTCTCGCTCTGGGTTGGGTAAACAGAGGAGGTCTCCTCAGGGGGGCAGTCATCCTCCTCGGAGCTGGTTGACGAGGAGCCCGGATAGGAGCTGACGGCCGGGTACCCGGTTGAGGAAGAAGGGGTGACGACCGGGTATCCACCGGCCGAGGAAGAGCCGCCAGTTGGGTAAGGAGCCGAGGTCGCGCTATAAGACTCGGTCTCGGTGCATTCATCCTCCTCGTACTCTGAGGTCGCGACGTAGTTGGCGCTCACGGTAGCGACCAGCAGGGCGCTGGCGCTTGCATACTTCAACAGACGAACCATGATGACTCGGTTGTTTCACGGGAAGCGAATGACTGAAGTTGGACTGATCAAGCGATTGCGATGCTCACGAGACGAGGCGAAGCGAGAGCGATTGGCAGACACAATCTGGTGTGATGGGGAGGGAAGAGAATCCTAAATAGGCTGGACAGCAGCTCGCCTTTTAAAAGGTGCGCTGTGGACATTCATCATCCTATTCCACAGTATTCCGGCAGCTTGGTTCATTTGTCTAGAGCTCCTCTGCGTGGGTCCCTTTTCGGACCATTGGTGTTTATTTAGAACGTACAGGGAGTGTCCAGCAGGCGGTCCCAACCAACGACAATCTCAACCGAGATTGGGTCCTTTGGGCTGCTCTAGACACGCGACATGCAGGCACTAGTCAGGGGAACGATGGCGGCGATGGCGAAAGGAAGATCATGTAACCTGATTTGGCAACTCCAGCTGGAAACCTGGTTTTGTTAGATCCTCCGATTTAGAAAAAAATATCCGCATTGGTGGAAATTGCGTGTTCAGACGATCCTAGGTCGTTCGGGGGATCGCATGTAGACTCCGCTGCTCGAGTCCATCCCGAACTATTGGCACTAATATCCTTGGCCCAACAGGCTTCCCCTCTGGAGCCGGGGAAGTACAGCTTCGCCGCCTCGGCCGAGTGCTTTGTCTCACAAGAGTAATTAACTTGAAGGATATTTGCTGCGGATATTCTAAGTGTCCGTCGAGAAATCCTCGGAGACCACCATAGGTAAACGGTCGATATCTCTGGTCAATAGGTGAGTAGAACCCATGGCGAACGTCGTAGTTCACCCCTAGAAAACTGCAGGCCTCTTGGTCGATACCTTATTAGTGCTCAAAATCTTGTCATGAGTGATAGTTAGTATACGAAGTAGAGACAAGCTTGGACTAGTGCGTTGAAAATTGGCAAGCTACGCCGATGCCCGAAGCTGAAAATTGATAATAGTCCCTCGCCATCTGCAGCCTAAGCATTAATGGGTCCGTATTGTGGAGTCGAGTATTGGTGTCAGTGTGATGTCGATCTATCAAGCATCATAGAAGCATTGGAAAGCCACCGGAAAGGCCAAGAGTGTACCCGTCGGAGGCCACCGCTGTTAAGGCACGGATACGTGCTGGATACCTGTTGGCTGGCCTCCATTCAATGTTTACTTCATTAAATGAAAAAGCTATGAGGTAGACTCCATTATTCCAGTGAATATCCCCCAAGTTGGAATTTTATAAGTGGAAGTTGGTTGGTGGTTCGAAAACACTACTTGGATATGGCATTTGAAATAAGAAGTAAGGCAAGGCTGTCTCAAATCGCAATTGCCGATCGGCCGGGTTAGATCGCAGTGCATAGATAGATCGGTAATTGTCCTAATTGTGGCTAACAGCCACTGATTTACTTCTTCGCGAGTCCGACAAAGGCGGAGTTTGGAGTTTTGTGTTGCCCGGCGCCATCCTACGCAGGTATTATTGCAAGGATCTCGTCTGGGCGGAGAATAGATTATTGAATGGGTCGGGATGGTGTATCACCGTAGTCACAGTAAGGTTGAGTGAAGCTTCTTATGATGTAAGTCCTGTAATAAACGTTTTGTGATTCCTTACCGTGTGGATGGATTTTTGCATTTAGCAAAATTTCACTTAGCGTACCCGAAGGGCAAATGAGACTCCAACGGTCGTGTCGACTCTAAAGATACTTGATTATCTATCACGAATAACAGCGCGAAGTTTGGCGATGTCGTCAGGAGTTGCCTTACAACAACCACCAACCACAATAGACTTCCAGCAGCGCTGATCTCGAGCAAGGGCGACCACATCAGCCAGCTGATGTTCCCATGGGGACTAGATGTATTTTCAGTCGCTTCACCGGAGACAACATAGATCAATATGCTTCTATTGAAACTTACCATGGGAGCTTGTTGGCTAGCTGGTGCACGCCATGTCTTCGTCGTCGTGTCATAAACCTCGCCATTGGTTCCGTCAGGATAAAGAACCAGACTAGGTCGTGTCTCGAGTCGACCAGCACCCGCCAATCTTGAAACAGCAACTTCGAATGCATTAACAAGGCCAGGGAGTTTCGCTATTTTAGTACAGTTGATGCCGATTCCCCATGGAACAACATCCGAATAATCTGTGCTGAGAAGAGCGTCGACCACTTGATCAATAACGCTGCCGTCAGGGAGAGTATGACTCTCACTAGGAAAGACGCAGGATATCCAAAAAGCAGTATCCCCATTGAGAACAGACGGTGTATTCGATGGAGCACGGGCGAAGAGCTTCCGGATGGCCTTGATTTCATCCAATCTCGGAACAGTTTCGAAAGCAATGAAGGATATGCGTGATCTCAAATTATCGATCTGATCAAATAAGTGAAAGCGATCACAATGCCAGGCGAAGAGTTGTTCTATTGAGCTGTGTTCCGCATCATAGTTACCACTGTACTCTTGACTAGGAACCATACATGCTCCGTATGACCCTAGACTCAAGGCAATGCGGGCCTCGGGCGACTTGACCTCCTCAGCGATGGATACGGCCAAATCGAGGAAAGACGAAATTTCACAGCGTTGAAAGCCTCGTGGATGATCTGAAGTTTTGGTTCGCGCAAAGGCCTCTGCAGAGACTTGGTACGTAGCTGTGAGCAGAATATCAACGGGGACGTTGCCAAAATCCCGCTGACACGCACGTAGAGTTTCAGGGTCGCTAATGAGAAGATGAGAAGACCATAAAGGAGTACTTTCATCGAACTTGACACCGTAGTTGTCCTCAAGTGATGTGCCCAGCCCTCCGTCGAGGATGAGTACAGGGGCGAGGCTATCCATGCTGACCCGGTCGGATTCCACCTGAAATTGATGACCAGATAACGCGGACGCTAGCAAGATACAGGTAACGGTGAAAGTCAGATAGATATATACGAACTAGCAAACCAGTATTAGTTATACTGGCTGACTGGTCAGCGTCAGCTAGTATGGAGTAAGCTGAGCTGGTGTCTTTCGATCGAGCACAGCCCTGCTAGAAGATGTTCTGAATGCGGATCGACTTGGCATGGACCCCTGGTGCAGGTGGAAACTCGGTCCCATCAATGCTGGCCCTATTGCCTATTAAGGTACTTTGGTCTGCAGGTGTACGGTAGAGATCAGTTAGAGATCGGAAGGCCGGCAGCATAAATCTGTCTAAACGTGCTCGGATGAATATAATATCCGACACGAAGCGGGTCCCCATTTGATAATGCTCTGATTTGATTCGTCCAGCGGCCAGGTAAGCTTTGCCCAACCGCAAATTGTGACGTTGTATTCCGCGTCCACAGCCACATGCACATCTTCATTCGATGCATACCCGAATACATAGGTAGGTAGGTAGGTATGTACAAGAGCACGGCAAACCGGCAACGCCATCACCCGATAAATAGGCATCTGAGCCACGCCGCTTTTAACCTGAGCCTCACTTGAGCTTGGCCGGAATTGTACTTCCAAATAACGATCTAAACGGTAAACATTTAACAGTAGTTTACTGAATTTTTATTATCGAAATTGTCCGTTTGGGGCGGGGTGTCTCCGTGATGACCAATCCATCATCCCTTACGATCATCTAGGGGTAGATAACATCACATACGATGTACTAACAAGAAGGGAATTGAAGTGATATATCAATAAAAAATAGCGTGGAATACACACATACGAAGTTGCGCTGACCTCCAATAAAACCAGAATAGATAGAAGATCTATCAACAATACCAGTATAATATACAAAGCGGATGTACCATTTTATCTTTCTAACGTGTGACTGCCCAGCTTAGCCTTTTACTCGAGGACGGCTGCGAGACCAATGTTGAATTCTCTCTCCCTCTACTTATCTTTTTCCCCTTCCCAAATCGCTGGAAGGCCAACTTGACAAGCTATTGTTACCAAAACCTCCACCACGGATTTCCCTCCAACTGCCAATGCCGTCCTTCGTAATCTTATCTGTTGCTGGCCTTGCGACCACGTACTGCTTTCTTCGGCTCTTGGCCTTCCTCGTCCAAGACCGACGAGAGCCGAAAGCCATCATCGGCACAATCCCCTTCATCAGCCCCCTGTTTGGCATGCTCTGTGAGAAGGGAGGATATTATGTTCGACTAAGGTCGCTTAACTCAATCGATACCGCTTGAATATCGGACCACTGACAGGGCTCTTTAGGGATGAGCATAAACTTCCCATATACACTCTGCGGGTGCCTGGCCCACCTCTCTATGTGGTCAATTCCCTTTCCATGATCCAGCGCATCGACCGCCACATTCTGACTGTGGCTTTCTCCCCGATCCAAGCTCGAGCGTGTGATAAAGCAATGGCAGTTAGTGCAACTGGCATGAGCATAATTGCGGGAGAGAAGAAGGTGGCTGAGGATGGATATCTTAGGAGCTTCCCTCGAGCTGCCGCGCCGGCTGTATCGCCTGGTTTAGGCCTGGATACTCTGAACCGTGAAGCCACAGAAGTCTTCGCAGCATCCTTCGACCGACTTGTATCCCACGGTAAAACCACAGTCGGTTTGTACGAATGGGTCCGTCACGAGGTCTTTGCTGCTACAATGGAGGCAACCTATGGTCAGCATTACCCCTTCCGTGAACCGGACAAGGAGAGGGCTTGGTTTGATTATGAGTCGGGTATAATGACACTTCTCATGGACTTCATGCCGAGCATTTTCGCCAGGAAAAGCTTGAGAGCCCGCGATTTGATGGTGACAGAGTTGGAGCGTTATTTTCAACACGATTGGCACCTCGATGGTTCCTTGTTTGTTCAGCTTCGAGAGAAGCATAACCGGGCCTTTGGCCTCAGCACCGAAGACACGGCTCATATCGAAGTGGGACAAGTCGCCGGCAGTATCGTCAACACTGCCCCCACTGCATTTTGGGCAATCTGGCAAGTCCTGTCAGATCCAGTCGTCTACGAAGACTGTCGAAAAGAGGTCTCTCAGCTAGTGCAGGCCGATTTGAATGGTGCCTGTACCATCGACCTTGCACAAGTTCGAGTCCGCTGTCCTGTCATGGTATCTACGTGGCAAGAGGTGTTACGTTTCCACGGAACCAGCATAGCCGCGCGCATTATCCAGGAAGATACCCTTGTCGACAACCAATACTTACTGAAGAAAGGCGGCGTCGTTTTGATGCCGAACACTGTCATTCACTCTAATCAATCTCTATGGGGACCGACTACGGGCCAATTCAACCACAGGCGCTTCCTGAAGACGAAAGAGCGCGGGACAACGCGACACCCTGCTGCGGCGTTCCGGGGGTTTGGTGGTGGACATATTTTGTGCCCTGGGCGTCATTTCGCAAGCACCGAGATTCTCTCTTTTCTGGCATTGTTACTTTTGAGATTCGACGTCCGGCCTGTAGGTGGGGAATGGACTCAACCTGGAAAGAACATGGTGATGGATAGAGCGTGCCCGCTCCCAAAAAAGGACGTACAGGTAGAGCTTATCCCCAAGAGCCTACGGAAGTGGAACGTCATCTTCTCAGATAGTGATACGGGGATTAATATTGTGGCAGAGGACATCGTTGAAGGTGATACTTGAAACCTGGCATCTATGGAGACTAGAGATGAGCAGGGTTCAGGACCGATTAAGGATAAGAAACTGGAAGTATGGAAAACGGAATTGAAGGTACTTTGGATCGTATAAGTAAAAGCCACGTGACATAGCTTATTATGTCTTTGAGATAATATTTCGCCGTAACTTATTAAAATTAAAGCGGCGAATGCGCTAGGCCTGATTTGCCAAAAGACAGGGTCGGTGGAAACCCCATAATTCAATTTACCTACATGTATTTACCTAGGTAGGTATGTACCCATAACACAAGATAAGTATGTACATATATGTATGCAAGAGGTAGGTATGCAGCGAGAGACGCAGCTGTCGCGCCAACAAAAGCTGCCTCCCACTGCCATTCATTATCTTCACCTCTGTCATCATCCAACAATTGAGTCCATCAGCGTTGCCCGTCTTGTATTTTATCATCAATTGCTGCTCGGGTGGCATCGTTCGCATCCCTTGATACCCGATAATTACCTGCCAAGCCTGCTGGCAAGGTACGGCGAACAGCCAAAATCACTGGCCTTTTCTTTTGTTTATTCTGCATTTTACATCCTACCTCGTGTGGAACCGAAAACCGACCCATTCTCTCCGAGAGCGCGCAAACCACCGCCTTGGCATCCATCATCGCCGTCCCTTACGGAATCCCGAACCACAGCAAGGTTACCGCTAGCTACAGTACGAGTAGGATAGTTACTTCAGCCAACCTTTCGTATTTCGCACGTAGTAAACGCGCCAACCGAAATTCCCGCTTGTGACATCATCTGCCATTTGTACCGCCCGCCAGATGTCCGCTCCCATTGAAGCGGAGGTCGATTCGTCGCCCCATAGCCAAGAACAGCTGTCGCAACGAGGGGCCCCTCACGATGTGAGCCATGAGAAGAATGCCAAGCAGGCCTCCGACAACCACCCGGCCCCGGCAGACAGACAAGATCCGCACCCCGATGGCGCCAACGAGAAACAGGATGGTCCCCTTCCTCGTCGGAGCACCTTCAAAGATAAGTTCAAAGAGCAGAAGGAGAAAATCAAGACCAAAACGAAACCGCCTGGTGGCTTTGACCCGACACCACTCCCTGATGCGCCCCCAGGTTTCACGGTGAAGTTCATTTTTCATCGAGCCGAGAACCTACCTGCAGCCGACATAAGCACTGGGACATCCGACCCATTCCTAACTGCTACTCTCACAACGTCATTGCCAAAGCGCCATAAGGAAGACCCAGATCTTGTCTACCGGACGCGCACTATTAGGAAGACACTCGAGCCTCAATGGGAGCAAGAATGGATTGTCGCAAACGTCCCATCATCCGGATTCAAGCTCAAATGTCGCCTATATGACGAAGATTGGCCGGACCACAATGACAGGCTGGGCAATGTAACGATTGCGGTGCCGCGCCTGAGCGAAGATTGGGAAGGCTTTCAGCCCCCCGGCAAGGAGTTCGAGGTTAAGAAGCGCAGTGGTAGCAAGCGAGCCTACATTCTCAAGGCTTGTACGACCGCCTTCACCAAGGATGTATCGATGACTCCGAGGCTTTTTATGAGTGCTGTCGTCCTAGGCAAGTCGGACCCGCCCTATGGCCAGATGTACACGGTGGGCCCAACCTACTATTTCAAGCATTTCTCTCCGATGATTGGCCGGATGACGGGTATAAAGGTCAACAGAGATGAAGCTGATGATTCGCATGACCATGATACGGACGCAGCGACATCCGCATCCCATACCAATGGCAAGCAGGTTGGGAGGAGGACCCAAAAGTACGATTTCCAGGCCAACGAGATCCAGTTAGCCGGTCCGGTCCCACCGAGACTATACCACAGATATGTTGAATTCCGGCCCATTATTGGTCTTCTATTCAGGGGCAGTGGGCTGCGTGGCAAGATCCTAAACAAGGCTCTTCATCACCAACATAACCGCGTGTATAACTTTGATAGGTCCACCAATTGGGGTACTTTCAAGCCTTGTTCGGAAGAAGCCAGTCTCCAATTCTTGAAGATGGCGCACTTCGACGAGGGCGGACGAATATTCACATATGTCATCACGCTAGATGGACTCATGCGTTTCACAGAGACAGGCAAGGAATTTGGAATCGACCTCCTCAGCAAGCATACAATGCACAGTGATGCCTCAATCTATATCGCCTGCTCAGGAGAGTTCTTCATCCGAAGGCTGAATAAGCCCAAGGTAACTGAGGATCCTGAACCCGGTGAGCCTACTCACCCTGAGGAGATTCTGCAGGGCGGGCCGCCCAAAGAACCCCCGCCGGCTAAGCCAGAGTATTATCAACTGGTAATCGACAACGACAGCGGTACTTACCGTCCCGATAAATCAGTGTTGCCCGATCTGCAGAAACTTTTGGAGCGTAACTTCCCTGGTTTGGGCATTGTGGCGCTGGCATGCGATGATCCAGAGGACCAGAACCTCAAGAAGGCCCAGCTGAAGGTGAAGAAGAGAGAAGGCCGCACCGTCAACATGGTGCTAAACCGCAGCCCTAGTGCTAGCTCGTTTAGCTCTGGCGACATCAGCGACCTCGAGGATATGGAGCGTGCTGGAGAGGGAGGTCGCAAAAGCAAGAAGGAGAGAGCATGGGATCTGCTAGAAGAGCCCAGACGCCTAAAGGAATTTACTGGCAAACATCAAACAGATGCTACCATAAGTGGGCCAAGCGGAAGTGGTGCGGCCACCTAACAAGTCGATCGCTAACTATCACAGCTTTTCTTCGAATTTGCTCCTTTAGTATCCATCATGTGGGTATCCGTAATAGGCCTGTTGATCTTCCAAATGCAATGGGTAGCTGAGCTAGCTTTGGTCGTGAAAATTTTGATTGGAAACCCTTTTATGCCCATCTTAACTATGACGTTCGATTCCCCGGTTGCTTTGGTTTTCACAACGTGGTGTCACGTTAGCTCATCTCGCTTATTATATGTAATCTTCTTTTCAATAATATTAACTATTCGAATCTCAAACCAATGCGAGTTCCACGAGTTAATCTATTCGCACTTCTGCACCTTATCTAGTCGCCAAGTTCTATGGTCTCGAAGTCTCCCGCTATGTTGGATAGTGCATAACCTACCACCTTAGTACGTCGCTGATAAACGGCATCCCGCTACTCCTGAGCTGTAGAGCCACTTAACCACGGCATCATAGATCAACGCTTTTACCTCGGTACCTACATGACCCACCTAGGCGCTAGAGACCACTCTACGGGTATCCTAGCTGCCTAGGTAGCTTGAGTTACGGTCGAGACGGCTCAGGGCCGGATCCTCGACGATAAGACCTATTCGCAAGCCGCCAAGCAAATTACTTGTTCAGCGGTTCTAGACCCCAATTAGCATGTTTATATGGGTTCTATCCTACCCCTATTCTAAAACGAAGAGAGTCACACGCGCACAACCTATCAGCAGAGTTATAGTTAATGATAACAGATCTGAAATGCAGACATTTGCTTTACCTCTCGTCGGCTAGTATCCATCGCTACCTAAGTAGGTAGCTAGAATTATGTATTGTACTAGTATCGGGTTTTGTAAAGGAAGCCTTGGACGGGCAGTAAAGACAGCATTATTGCGCAAGAGAACCTGAACCTATCCGCAAGGGGTTACAGTTTACATACAAGCAAGCATCCTTTGGCTAGCTGTGCTATGTAAGGTCTCATCCCCCTGAAGAGTTCTCGATTTCAAGGAATCGGGTCGTACAGCGAATTTTATGGCGCCTCAAGACTTAGATATTGGTTTCTAAGATGGCAAATCTGTTCAATAGCATAGGCGCTTCTAGGGAAGAGCGCGCAACTGTTCATGTCAAGTGAACAGCCAACGGAAAATATTGCGAAGATAGGATTTTCCACAGATGGTTTATTCGGACCGTTGATAAACATCACTCTGCCTTGGGAAAATGGCTCCTGAATAATGTTGGCGCGCTTGCTTCCCAAATGCTAGATTATCTGCACTGCCCTACGATAAGATCGATGTATGACCCCTAGGTTTCCCAGCTCCCACTATGAGTAGTGAAGACAGTGATATCGACTCGACGTACACCATATGTAGCTCTTCCGTGCACGATCTTAAAAATCATGACAGCATCTCTACCCGCTCTTCGTATGTTGCGAAATCCCACGTTGATGAGGCAATGAGGCTTGACTTGGAATTGCATGTGTTTGAGCCGTGACATTAACCTAGTGTGCATCATAGCCAATTGTTTCTATAGGGACTCCTATGGCGAGAAACCGGTCACTACAGATACATGGCGTTGGAATAAGTAGCAAAATACCAGCCCCTTTCCAAGTGTAGGAGTAAAGACGCCTGATAAGAGGCTTGGCGAGAGTGTGCAAGCTAAGGGCATTGTTACCTATATAAGACCAACAATCTAGAGGTAGGACAAGAGATGCTACATCTATCTCCACCGAAGAGGGAGTATAATCATTCGGTCGGGACTATATTATATAAATTAGGTATATGACGACTTCTGGGACCATTGGCTCGCACCCTTGAGAATTCGTGGATAGGTATTATTTTCGGGATTAATAATGATATGAAGGAATACCTTGACGCTCGACTATGGTGAGCATGTGAAGTATGAAAATATCTCCTATCTAGAAAAACATATAACATATAATAACTTAAGGTAAGGCTATCGACCTTATTGGGAAGGTGACGGAGTGTCGGCTTGCGACTTGGGAGCACTGCAAGATCTAGCATGCGCCTGGGGTTACGCTGCTGCTAACTTGTGGAACGCTGTTCTAATTTCTGATAGTAGGGAATCGGGAGGGCTTAAAAGCTTCACCTTTGACATTAGGAACGATAATGTGTGCCAGACGGTCCGATGATCGTATTGGCCTATCCAATGAACATGATTCGGGTGGGATTCATTAGAACAGATAGAGAAAAGAATTTGGACTATCTATAACAGTATCCAGACCTGGTACCTAGTTAGCTACTTCACTACCTTAGAAACCTTAGGTAGATATTTCTAAGAGATATGATGGTGCCTCTCAAAGACATTCAGTAGTTGCGTGCCGATCTAGACCTGGCGGCAATGTTGTAGCATACGGTAGGTACCGAGCGGATTAGAGACGGGTTTATGATATTACTTGATAAGGGTGAGATCATCATTCGAATCCCAATGAGGCGATGAAGCCCTGTAGGAATGGACATCCGAAGCCGTCTCGTCACATGCATCAACTTGCCATGATGATTACCTGCAGCGGCATGCATCTGTAAGCTATCAGCGCATGCCTTACCCACCGTACCCATGTATACAGTTCTATCGTGATGCGGGGCAGACAGCGGTACTTGGAAAATGGCCATCCGAACGAACTACTCCAAACTCCCAGACTCCGTACCTACTTCCGGTACTACACTACCGTAGCGTAGATCCGTTCGGTGGAGCCGGTTCCTTATTCCCTAGTCGATCCGTGACTAATAATATTCCTCTATGTAGCTGTATATACCTAGCTTAGGGGTCCTTAACCAGCCTATAGCCACATAGGTACATGTAAAGGTGGATGGGATCTTACATAAGCTTAATTTATATCACCTCTCTCTGAGAGACTCACACAAGGTTGGTCAGTATAGTATAATACACGTAGATTGGAGAGCGATCACGCTATAGATACCCGTGACTTGCTAATTGATAAGGGTTCAATGAATCTGAAATTGGGCGTTATGTTGCAAGATATGAGCAGTGTTGCGAACCGCGGTTAGCAATGCCGACCTTTCGGTAATTGCAGGTATAGAGATGTGATCACATCATGTCGTATTACCTGTACTATAATATAAAAGCCTGCTCGACTTGCCGTTGAATTTCCACTCGGAGTACTATGAGCAATCTGGAACCAGAAACAAGCTCAGTCTTGGCCTCTTGGCTCTTCTTATTGTCAGCGTTGATAAAGTGAATATGGGAGGGGGCTAATTGCCCGATTAGGAAGGCCGTGCAGTGGGCACCAAGCGACGCGAGCTCGAGACTCTTTATTGCGAGAAAAGGGCGACTTGGCAAAGCTGGAGGATACGACACCATGATACTGCCTGGTAGATTTATATCTCCATGCTATTGGATTTTACGTCTTAGGCTATGTTGCAACCGGCCGCCCGAAGCCACAACATTCTGGGGCTACTCGATCGCATCCCTGCTCGGATCCCCGGCTCGGATCTAGGCTCTACGTAGCCTACCAAACCATGAGCCATGGCCTACAATCAAGAGCTATCCCAGAACCCTTAGGGTACCCCGGCGGCTCCAGAAAGCCCTTACCCGCCTTTAATGCCCCCTCAGATATGCGGAGAGGTATCAATGCCGCTTCACACCTAAGAAACAAGCTCTGCTAGCTACCGCCCTTCCCCAGCCCAGCGTCAATATCTTGTTCTGCATGGCACGTTGGCGCTGCAGGGCGGTTGATGAGCAGGGATTGCAGATAAGGCCCAGGTAGCTTTCCTATGTCATCAGGGTCTCCTCATTAGAGCTGGCCAATACATTTTAGCAGAACGCCTATTACAAACTACATCGTCATCTAGCCTATCCGACTATACCGCCGAGTAAGACCCTATGAGTATAGGAGATCTGCGAGCTTCCCTCCAAGGAGGGCGGAAGATCGGCGGGCACGAGATATGTCGAGGCTCGGACGAAGCCGCCAACATGATAAATAGTCGCGATGCCCTTGACTGGAGGTAGGTGTCTGTTCTTCATCACCCACAGAGATACAGCTTCAGAACCCCTATCCCTAAAGTCCTTCTACCTTGACTTGTTTCAACATGCGTACCACCGCCCTCCTCTTCTCTCTCTTGCCTCTAGTGTTGGCTGCTCCGGCGAAGCGGGCAGAACCAGCACCCCTCATCAAGCCGCGAGGATCCAAACTCGTCGAGGGCAAGTACATTGTTAAGCTTTATGAGAACTCCGCTATCTCGGCTCTCGAGGATACTATGAGCCACTTCGAGGGTGATGCCGACCATGTTTACAACGTCCAAGGCTTCAAGGGCTTCGCCTCTGCTCTGACAGCAGAGGCCCTCGAGAAGTTGCAAAACCACCCCGATGTATGTTGCACACCGGCCCCTTAGTAACAGGGAAACCTTATAGTCTTACTATTTTTCAGGTCGAGTTCATCGAGCAGGATGCAATCATGAGCATCAATGCATACATCACCCAGACTGGCGCTCCCTGGGGTATTTCGCGTCTATCCCACAAATCAGGCACGAACGGCTACGTCTACGATTCCACTGCCGGCACCGGTACCTGTTCGTACGTCATCGATACTGGTATTTACACTGACCACGCGGTACGCATGACTCACGGAAAGGCCCGCCATGAATAGATACTAACAACACTTCAAGGAGTTTGAGGGCCGCGCTACTTTCGCAGCCAACTTCGTCGACAGCGCCTCCACTGATGGAAATGGACACGGCACCCACGTTGCCGGAACTATTGTAATTCATCCACAGCCCCTTAACTAGTCCATTGGGTTAGGTGCACTGACATATCTTTGTAGGGTAGCAAGACGTACGGTGTCGCAAAGAAGACCCAGCTCTACGCTGTCAAGGTTCTCGACGCCAGCGGCTCTGGTACTACCTCCGGTGTCATTGCTGGCATGAACTTCGTCACCTCCGACGTCAAGACCCGGTCCTGCCCGGCGGGTTCTGTCGCCAACATGTCTCTTGGTGGTGGCTCTTCTTCCTCGATCAACAGCGCCGCCAGGGCCATGATAAATGCTGGAGTCTTCTTGGCCGTAGCCGCAGGGAATGACAACCAAAATGCTGCTAACTCCTCTCCGGCGTCCGAGCCCAGCGTCTGCACCGTTGGTGCCACAACCTCTGGCGACGCCCGTGCTAGCTACTCGAACTACGGCTCCGTCGTAGACATCTTCGCGCCAGGCAGCAATATCCTATCGACTTGGCGAGAAGGGCGCACCGTGAGTTACACTGCCGTTTTTCTAACCCCCTTGATATACACGCACCCTTAAATTTTACGGATTTCACGGTCTCCTGCCTGTATTTGGATATTGGGCTAACACTACGACAGAACACCATCTCAGGCACATCCATGGCAACTCCCCATATCACCGGCCTCGGCGCTTACCTTTTGGGTCTTGAGGGCAAGAAGACTCCCCAGGAGCTTTGCAGCTACATTGCTTCCACAGCGAACAATGGACTCCTATCTAGCATACCAAGTGGCACTGTTAACAAGCTCGCCTTCAACGGCAACCCTAGCGGTTAAACGGTCAAGCTCGTTCTGCTAAGTTAAACCCGCATTTGGACGTGATTGTTCGGGTTCTCTTGCCGCTTATTCATGAAGTGGCGACTGGGCAGTTGGATTAGTTTGGAAAGGGGAAGGCATATCTGCAAGCTGTCTAACTAACCATGTAGTTCAGGAGAGGCCACAAATGCCAAATGAAGCACGAAATTTCTTCGTGTTCGTTCGTGCGCTCATAGACGGCATTGTATTTACGGCAATCCCGTCCCTTGGACTATAATGGCACAGCATATATACGTGGCTAGGATTACAAGGTTGCTGTATCCCGGTGGGAAACTGTGTACGTTGGTTCATCAATAATTACGAAACATATCTACTTTCTGCACAACGCAGATCCTCTGGGCTAAAATCACAAGTGCCGGTTCGCATAATGCATTGACGATTATCGCTTCTATATTGAGAGGCATCATTCGCAACTTATATTTCGTATGTTCAGGGATTGCTCATTTGGGTATACTTGGTGCGGGGGATTGTATTGAAAGGTTCACGGAATCGAAATGCAGAGGATGAGGCAAGCTTCTTAATGCATTAGTCGATTAGTCTTTGGCGGCTAATTCCCATGGTAGATATGAACTGTGTTCAAAGGAAGATAACCAATGGTTGCCCCCTAGGTACCTATACCCAAGGTACACATGTACTTACCTTGCCCCCCTGGCTACTCGAATAGCCGCGGAGACAAAATGGGTGCCAAGACATGCGCCAAAAATCCCGCCGTGTGGTTGTGCCAGTAACAGGTCGAGCGGCATTGTGTAAGATATTAATTCTGCGAGAGTTGCACAAGGTACGAGTTAGAGGCAGCACTAGGCGAACACATGACGGAGAAAAAGGAGGACGTGAGAAGAGGTTAAGTATGGTTGGAGGTCTGGCTCCTTTTGAGGATGATTTTTCTTCGTAGGATTCAATTATGAAGGGTAACTTTTGCTAGTCATTGAATTTCGAACCGGGCTCTTACCAAGGACTGCATTAGTACACGTTGCTTGCACATCCGTGTATATTGGTGACTATGTGAAAATATTACGAAGGCAAATCAGGCGTTGAAATTGGGTAGAGCTATAACCTGGAAGTCACTGGATCCATGGATGCATTGACTTGAGGGGGCAATGTGCTCATCGTCGTAGTACATACAACATTGAATACAGTCCGCTCTCCTATTTCTCCTATTTCTCCTATTGTGGGGTCCGTGTTGCTTATAGAATAAGTATCTACGTACCGACACTTACTAACCAGACGGCGATTTCGGTGATAAACACTTCCCTATTTAGGTAAGCCTCGATACCCCCACTTTCAATTGGACCCCTGTCACCAGACGCCGTCTAGAACACGACCCTTGAAACCGACTCCTGAACACAAAACCTCGGATGCCTATCGAACGATGTCAAGGCATATTTTATGAAGATTCTTTTATTACCTATAACTTTTCGCAGTGCTATCTTGCTTTGCAGCTAGGTGAGCTGTCGGCTGGATTTTCTTCCCGTTCGGCGAATCCTTTGTAAACGACCCTTCCCTTTGCGACTCGAATAACTCGACTACATCCCTTTGCGCAATACTCGTTTCCTCCGACAATGGCGCGGCATCTATCTGTCATCGTCATCCTCGCGATCGCAGGTTTCCTAGTCATGTCCTTCATGACATCTTTTGGCGACAGAACGGAACAAATAAGCAAAGTGCTACCAGTAGCGGATACAGCTGGACGACCCCCTGCTTCAGGACCGGCCGGGCCAGAAGTGAAATCGGAACCGAAAATAGATGCGAAGCCAGAGGCGAAGGCGAAGGAAGAATCTGGAGTAAAGGGAAATACAGAATTGCCTGCTACGTCAGATTTCTCATCGCTATCGAACAACATCTTGACGGGAGGCGCGATAGCCCCAAAGCTCGAGAATGCAACTATCAAGTACTCCTTTCCGTCCCTTTCCCCTTCAGCTGGTCGTCATATGGTTTCAGCGCTAGGAATATTTCCGAATTCTATCTGGTATGAGGATGTGCTGTGACTTTCGCTGACTCGGGTTGATCTCATAGGGCCGAACTTGGTCGCGCTACCTGGAAATTCTTCCATACGATGATGGCGCGTTTCCCCGATAAACCCACCGAAGAGGACTCCCTCGCTCTCAAGACGTTTGTCCAGCTGTTCGCGCGCCTTTACCCATGTGGCGACTGCGCACGACACTTTCAGAAGCTACTCGCCCAGTACCCGCCGCAAGTAAGCTCACGCAACGCAGCCGCAGGATGGGCATGCTTTGTACATAACCAGGTCAATGAGAGGTTGAAGAAACCCCAGTTCGACTGCAACGACATTGGTGATTTCTACGACTGTGGTTGCGGAGACGAGAAGAAAGAGCCTGCGGAGAGTATAGGGGAGCTGAAATTAGAAAAGGAAGGGTAAGTTTCCCTTTCTTGGAAAGTGAGGGGCGTATTGCTATGTTCGCGTATACTAATATTGCTTTCACTCCCTAGGTTAACTAAAGGTGGTTAATTGTGCCATTGTACAACATCGTCGATTTTGTCTTTAGAAGCATAGCGGCCGGAGTTCGTCTTTATCAATCAGTCTTGACCGTCTCAGTATAGGGAATATCAAGTATGTGCTATTAAGTAATGCTCATCTTTTTGCCAAAGTGTCTCGTAATTCTATACTACATGATAGGCGTAGTTTACACAGGTTGCCAATCTCTTTTCTCTGTGGACCTTTAGCTTGGTGTCATGTACATTTTCAGCTGAAGACTTGAAATAATTCTTCTCTGTATCAGTTAAATTTAACATTAAATTATTATAGAATATCTTAAATCTACCTTGCCAGCCCGCCCGTTACTGACTCTTCCAATTTTGATATCGCATGCGTAGGTACATACATATGTACATATATGCAGGTACTGGATTAAAGCTGGAGAGCACGTGACTGGAGTGGGTCCCCAAACATTCACTTGCAATTCGATTGATTGAAGGCCCACGCCGTGTACCCAAGTACCTCTGTAGCTGCCCCAGATTCCGACTCCCGATCCAGCCTTGCGCGTCGGAGCTGCCTTGAGCTCTGGTCAAACAATCATTGAAGCTGTTTCGGTAACCAACCTGAGCCTCATCCACCACACTCCCTCCACCTGTACACAAGCCACGACATATTCTCCCAAGCAACCTACAAGATTCGCATTTTCTATCCAGCCATCTCCAGTTCGTATCTCGCCATTGCAATATGGAGTTCGGCAACAGGGGCGTCTTGAACGAGGGTACGTGGAACTCTAGCTTGGAATAGCTTCGTCTCGAGCAATAGAGATGGACTGACAGGTATCTACACAGATGGAATCCATGTGGACATGGATAGATTGAAGAAGGGCGAGGTCAAGTGAGTATCCCGTGTCTAATTAATGGAATATCTGGCTAATATCTTTTGTCTACCAGCCTGGGTACCTCGATGTGAGCTCAACTCCTTGGACTCTCTTATCATGATGGTTGAGCATTAACGCGCATTAGTATGGCCGTAACCTTCAAAGACGGCGTCATCCTAGGTATGTCAGATAACACTACCCCGGCCTCTCCCTCGCCGAGTACGTACTTACCACCGTCTTATTCAGGTGCCGACTCGAGAACCACTACGGGAGCCTACATTGCGAATCGAGTCACAGATAAGTTGACCCAAGTGCACGACACGATCTGGTGTTGCCGGTCCGGCTCGGCCGCCGACACGCAAGCTGTGGCGGACATAGTACAATACCAACTGAGTTTGTTCGCCATGCGAAATGGCAAGCCGCCCACCACCCAGACCGCAGCAGCTATCTTCCAAGAGATCTGCTATTCTAACAAGGACCGGTTGAGGTAAGTACACTGGAACGGAAATCCTCGGGAGCAAGGCAGAACCTAACGTAATACACCCTACAGTGCGGGTCTCATCATTGCGGGTTGGGATGAGCGACATGGCGGCCAGGTCTACTCCATTCCCCTTGGAGGCTCTTTACACAAGCAGGCCTATGCGATCGGCGGTTCCGGTTCGACTTACATCTACGGTTATTGCGATGCACACTGGAAAGAGGGCATGGAGGAACAGGACGCCGTCAACTTTGTTAAAGGCGCGCTGCAGGAGGCCATCAAATGGGATGGTAGCTCAGGTGGAGTTATTCGCATGGTGGTCTTGACGAAGAAAGGCGCGGATCGACACTTGTACCTGCCCGACGAGAAGTACGAGGTGCGACATTAATAAAGATCGCATTAGAGACAGCAACGCGGGTGAGAGATGCCCAATGACGCTGGGGAGGCCGACCATGCCTACCATGCTCATGGCTAGCTGTATAATACTGCATTAAATCCACATGTCGCGGGCGTCGCAAGCTACGCAAACGTGACAATTTTCTCTGAGATTAATAGGAGCACTGCAATGTGAGGCTGGATTTCCATTCTCTTGGACGATGAGATGGCGGCACCACCCTATGAATGAGATCCTAATCTTACGGGGTCGGGGAAGATATGTGCTCGAATTCTTGGTGGACACAACCACTACATAAGGCGGTGAGCAAAAATATGTGCACCATATTGAACAAATCATCTAGCCCGGACTGTCACATGGCGCAATGAAAATATCGCCAATAGAATGGCGTACGCCTGATGGGCGATCAAGCACGGTAGGTGGGTGGCTCCGACAGAAGGATCCTCTTAGGGCGACCTGGGTTACGTGCGAGTTTCCTACGATGTTACACTTTGTGCCGCTTTATTGATGTTACTATACTTGAAGATGAATGAAACTCGTCTTTGAGCCTAGGGGTTCAAACTCAGAGACATGGCCCATAAATTTACGGTGTAATATCTCTAGGTAATTAGGTAGTCTCTCCCTTCGCTCATCGTCACTAGTGGTATGCTGGTGATGCCTAAACACGCGCGAGGTGCGATCATGACCACACTCCCAATGTAGGGACTTCAGATAAAGCTACGGGAGTTGCCCCCATGCTTTCTTTCGGGCTGGGATCTGTTTAGCCTAAACGTTCGAAACTCGAACGGCAAGCAGCCTCGAGTCTTGGCAAGCGTTGACGCAGGATGGGCTCATATGTGGAATGTCCGAGCCGTGTATTTACACCATCTTGAATATTCATGAAGCGAGAGAATAGGAGATGGTGTCCAATGGTGAAATTATTAGAAAGGCACATCTCTTATAGCTTATTTATGTTTAATAACGCTTTCTTCCGTGTGGGAAAGGGAGGTAGTGGGCCGGTTATGATGATGCCATCAGGTATCAGAATATGTCTCAGTTTCTGGAATACCAAATGCTGGCTCTTGGTATGGGGACTGAGTGTGGGATAACTCTAATTACCACCCTTACATAAGATACGATCGGGTCGATATCGAGTACGTACAAAATCTCCGAAGCACGGCCCTGTAAATACACAAGATCTTGGTTCTACTAGATGGCAACGAGTAGTCATGTGATCACGACGCAGGAGACTAATTGAAGGCTATCTGAGAAAGTTAGTGGGAAATTAGCAGACAAGTATTGGTCTAGAACAGGTCCCTGAATCGTGAACGCCGACGATGGGCCCGGGTTGAACAACCTTTAGCGACGGACCCGGCGTTACCGGAGCGCGTAACTGGGTCCTTCCAGTGCCGGATACAATCTGGTCAACGCCGTCTCGTTCTAGGTAGTTGAGGACGAAGTCAGAAAAGCGGACTGACTCAGTTGAAGTTGCTCATTTATAAATTATGTATGTACCTAGGTATAGAAATGTTATTCAAATCAGAGTTTAATGAATCTCGTTTAGATGATGAGCATGTGAAGTTAGATGTAACTTGCTGTGTTTGTGGAAGGGTAGAGGTGACGTATGTAGCCTACGCTTGGGATATAACTTATACTTACAGGCATGTATCTACACTCAACGGGCGACCCACTGTTCTATCGAGAGCATCCCGTACATGTATGTGCGAACTGATATAGAATGGAATGCGATGCGATGGCAAATAGGCATGTAATAATACAGAATGACTTGTTATAGTGGTGAAATCCATGAAAAACCCCCCACGGGAAACAGTGTGCTGGAATAGAATCCTACCGTACGAACCAACAAGCTTCAAGCTTTCAGTGCATTAGCTGCCGACATGGTCGTGCACAGCCTCACTCCTGTTCCCCCTTCTGGTAAGATGCAATTATTGCCTGCAGTTCCGAAGCCGGGTTGTAATTGGATCCTGTTCTGCCATCCATCCATCCCAGGTATCGCGAACACGTGCAAGACAAGTATGGAGGGAGAGTGAACAGTCGATTTTCAGCCTATCGCACGCCATCTCCGCCATCCCCCTTTTCCATCCCAACTCGATTTTTCTTCTTTTATTCTTTTGGTTCAATCTACAACCGCTGTCTCCTTATTAAAATTAAATCGACGTTTGTTCCCCCCCTTGTTTCCAGTCTCGTAATCTCTTATTGCGCCCTCCCGACCATTTGCCTTTGTGGTTGGCTTTTCGTAAATTCTTTTGAGGAATGGGGAAATCTGTGGCTTGAAATGTTTTACCTATTCTAAAAAGAGCGAATGAAGCACGCAACCGGGGGGTCCAAGCATTGTTGTCGTTATTATCGCTTGTACACTTGATTATTATTCTTTCTTCATTGTTACTATTGTTGTTTTTTTTATTCCCGGGCTGGTAATTATAACTGCTGGTTTTATGTCATACATGCGCATTTTGCGCACCTTCAATCAATTATTCGGTAGTCCCTGCGCCTATCAGCAAGCACACCCTGGCTAGACGCCGAGACATCTGAGGCTTTGACGTATGCCTGCCCTCTATCTGCTATCTACCGTATCAATCTTCGCCGCCGCCACTACCACATCCGCAATCTTGAAACTGGGAACTAGCAACCCCCGACCGCCAGCCAACTCTATCTTACGTACCAACTTACTACAACCACAATCGCGACCCGCAACCCGCATCCCGCAACTGCAACCGCAATCACCACCACAATTGCAGCTACACATCCATTTCTCCAAACTCTTTTCTTGACAATCGTCCCACACGTCGACAACCGTCAAGCCTCTCCGAATTAAAGACAGATTCTTCGCCAAGATAACACCCGACCACAGTATATACCCTATCGCTTGTTGCAAACCCGTTAGTAGCCACAGTGGTATCGCCTCTGCCTCTTTGCTGCGCCGACCGCGACATTGAGGCTGTCGCTGCGCCGACCTTCGGTAATCTTTGCTGATCTACCAAAGAGAAGACGGCTGCGCATTCCATCGCATCCCATTGTCCGATTACCATCAGCCATCAATGATAAATGCTTACAACGTCATCCTGACTAGCAATTAAAATAGGTAAGCATTGTGATTTCACGTTGTCTTCTGTCGTTCTTTGCATCCCACGTCTCGTCTATGTCCATTGGCCTCTCGAGACACAAAACTTATCTGGGTTTTGTCCTCTGGGCGCCCGTAATTGACTGCTATTCATCTGAACAAGAGAATGCGAAATGTATTGGCAATTCCAGCCGGTGAAGATGTAGCAGCAGCAGCATCGTGAAAAGCCGTGAAATATGCCTTGGCGGTCGATGAGGTTGCCGTTGGGCTGTGTCAGTCCGTCTCGTCACTGAGTTCTGTGCCCATACCTCGTCCTCGATCTAGTCGTTTTTTCACTTTTATTTTTTCCCCAGTCGCCTACTGGCGCATTCCATTCGTTTATCATTCTCTTTGTCCGTCTATGGCCAAAGACTGGAGGCGCAAATGCGATCATCTTTTTTTATTATCCCTTTCTTCAAAACTCGTTGTATGTGGGACTTGTGAGCCTTGCCACCCAGGATCACAGTGACATAGGTCTGTGCCGCCATTTTGGCCTTATTTGTCCTCGTCGTGGAGCGTTGGGCTGTCGAGATTGTGGCCCGAACATTTTCTTGTTTACCCGTTCTTCCCCACTTGGGACCCAGAACTCTCTTCGTATCTCTTTCGAAGGCGAAGCAAGGCAAGGCCAAGCAAGCCAGACTCAAAGTTGCCGAGTCGCTCTGACTGACTGGCTTGACTGAGCTGAGCTGGGTCGAGTCGAGTCGCGCTCGCTCTTAGGAAGAGAAAAAGGCACACGCAAAACTCAATGCAATAGATCGTTTCACTAACTTAGATACTTGCTTCTCTCAGACTTTCCTTAATACTCCTCTTTGCCGCGACATCATTCCTCGCATAGTAATCGACCCACTAGACCTCTTACGACTCTCGCAAGACGATGCAATGGCTGCTGTAATTGGAGACTACGTTGCAGACCACACGCGGCTACATAACATGATCGCGGCCTCTGGTTTATCCCACGACCACTCGCGACCTCGCGAATCTTCATTCCGGTCCGACTCGAGGAACCGACCGCGTGAGGCACCATCCCAGAAAGTTTACTCGCCCACCAACGCCGCATCAGCATACCGACCTTCTGCCCCGAGCGCGACACCTTCCAAGCGGTCGTGGGAATCTACGGAGGCTGGGACGGACCAGAAACACATCTCCTCGACCGGTGGTGCCTCACGGTTTCCTACGCCACCCGATTCTTCTTCGCCGAACCCCGCTTCTGCACGCGTAAGAGCACAGAATGCGACAAGTCCGCCTTCAGAATATATGGCGTCAGAGACCCAGACCACTGCTCCGGCGGTCCCTAGTAGCTCTACACCCATACCCACTCAGCAGCAACCCTCGCCCGATTCCGACGCCTACAAGTCGCCTACTCCGCGAGTCCATGCTGACAGCACCCCATCTCCACAACAAGGACATACTGTCTTTGTGCGCGATCTTGCGCATATTCAAAGCCTCGCCCGCGCCGATCTGATGAATGGGGGCAATGGCCCAGGTATATTGAATGACCCTCCGCTTCAGGCGATGAAATATGAGATTAGTCAGATGCCCATAGGCGACATCATCGAGATGGTTGCGGCTCTGTTAACCAAGATTACCACTACCAACGATCTTCAGCACGATGCTCTGCACCGAAACGCAACCCATCAGCAGACCGCCGCGACACATAACAGTGAAGGCACCTCGATGAGCCCCCTCAGCAGCTCTGTCCTTGCGTTCCATGGTAAAAACGTTCCCGCAATCACGATTTTGAGTTACCTGAGCAGGATCCACAAGTACTGCCCAACAACTTATGAGGTCTTTCTGAGTCTCCTCGTTTACTTCGATCGGATGACGGAGCGGGTTAATACCATGGTGATGGAAGCTGAGGCAGCGCGGAGGCAGTCGCAGATGCAACAAGGCCAACAGTCTCAGGCACCGGCACCGGCACCGGAGGCGCAACCCGGCCAGACGACCGATAGCGAAATGCATGATGACGATAGCGATAGCTACGAAATTGAGTCGGATCTGGTCAACGACGGCCACAATGAGAAAGGAAAAGAGAAGAGAACCAGAGCCAAACGTTCCAAGGAACCGCCGCCGCCGCCGCCTGCTGCGCCAGCAACTTATTTTGTCGTTGACAGCTTCAACATACACCGTCTAATCATTGCAGGCGTCACTTGTGCGAGTAAATTCTTCTCGGATGTGTTTTACACTAATTCGAGATATGCCAAGGTACGTTACTTGCACGAGGGTCTCCCTGCGTCGCACCCTAAATGTCAGCTTTCATATCTGTTACCCATGCGCCAAATTCTCTGCCTTCCCGTCCCACACTCTCCCCCTGTTCCAAGCAGTCCAAGCTAACACGTATGTCTCCCAGGTCGGTGGTCTCCCATTAGCTGAGCTCAACCATCTCGAGCTACAATTCCTCCTGTTGAACGATTTCCGACTTGCTGTACCAGTTGAAGATTTAGAGGCATACGCTACAATGCTTGTTGAATTTTACGCGCGAGAAGTTGTTGCCCAACGCTCACGACCCTTGGCCGGAACTGAGTGAAATGATTAATTAATTTGGGATAAGATTCTCCATGAACGCATCATTACCAGCAGCTGTGCCCTGTTTGGTCTACATTTACGCCTATCAGGACGTGGTCACTCAGAACCAAAGACATGTGCTGGCGCACGTCGCTGTCACTAGGGCTCGAGGATGCTGGATTATGATGACTGTCGGGTTGAGGGCGGAAGGAACCTTTACTTCGACGAGGGGAAGCTGAGTTGGGCATTGCATCAGATTTAGGGACAGCTCTTATGATTCCGCATAGGGCGAATTTGGGTGGACTAGGAGTTCCCCTTTTAGACAGGTGAGGGGCGCTAAGATCAGAGGAGGAGAGTTATTGTTGCTCATACTTGATACCCGGATAGATTTCCCTTCGGGCTAAACTCCCTCCTTACGAGATAATTCGGACCCGTGTTGTTGGGAGAATGTGTAGCTTGTGATGTGTACTGATGATGAATAATACTAAGAGAAGGGTTTCTTTTGAATCCATATGCATATGACTGTACGAGTTGAGATTTGATATACGGGAATAATTAAAAAATCCCTTTCTCTCGAATTGCAAAGGGTTGAGGCTCCGCTAAATGCTCGCAGCGCCCGTCCAACCCCGTTATGTAGCAAGCAGCTAGGGACTGCATATAGCCCTGTAACAAAACCACCACCACTACTACCCCTCGCCCCACATGACGTTTGCTGAGCCCCAGGCCTTGAAATTGTTTTCTATCAGGACTGCGGGGCTCTTCTGCTCACCCGCTCACCCGCGCACCCGCACCACAGCTTCAGCTTCGCACTACGGATCGCCATTACAGATTCTTACCATATACACCCGTCTTCGAAGCCATTCTATTCGCGAATCGGGTAAAATGGATCTAAAAGGCATCAATCGGCTTGAGCTGCCGCCTACGGCAGATATGCACGTCCACTTGCGACAGGGCAAGTTGATGGAGCTGGTGGTGCCTACCGTGCGCCAAGGCGGCGTTGATACGGCGTTTGTGTATGGCCCCCTACCCAGTATCTGATTTACCTAGGAATGAATAAGTGAGCTGACCGAGGATCGTAGCATGCCCAACCTCGTACGTAGGAGCTTACCTTAGGATTCGACGACACAATGCCACTATTCTGTTGTATTTGTGCGAGCTGATGAATTTGGGGCTAGGTACCTCCCCTTACGAGCGTCGAACAGGTATGAAGTGTATGGTAATGGTGGTGTGAGACTGAAAATAAATCACTAATTGCTAGCAAGGTGCTTGAGTACAAATCTCAACTGCATGCAATCACCAAAGACGTTAACTTCCTGATGTCGCTCTTCGTAAGTCCAACGGTGTAACCTTCACCTCTGCGTCTCTTGTAAGGACGTCCTAATCTAACTTGCACTTAGCTACACCCCTCGGTTACGCCCCAAGTTATCGCCCAAGCTGCAGCGGCTGGCATCACAGGCGTCAAAATGTACCCGCAAGGCATGCTCTCCTTTCGCCTACTTCGTCAAATAAACGCCAATGCTGACCCATCTTAGGAGTAACTACCAACTCAGAGTCAGGCGTCTCGAATCTTGAGAGTTTCTATGAAACCTTTGCTGCCATGGAGAAGCATGGATTAGGTATGCTGCATCTCGTGCTTTTATGCCAATTTCAACCCTTATAAGCTATATCGGCTATCGTAAGCACTTCTGAGGGCTGCCTTATACGACGGAACTACCCACTCCTTTCTACTAAGAAATAGATTCAAACTAATAGATTCGCGTGCTCGAAAGTGCTCAATCTGCACGGAGAGGTCCTAGAGTCCCTCGCACCAGCAGACACGACGCTGGAAGAAGCCTTCCTTCCCACACTCAAGAAGCTTCATGAGAGATTCCCACAGCTGCGTATCGTGCTTGAGCACTGTACTACCGCAGCAGCCGTAGAGGCTGTGCGAGCTTGTGGGCCTACAGTTGGCGCGACAATAACTGCTCATCACCTGTATCTTACCTCCGATGAAGCCCACTGCGACCCATTCGCCTTCTGTAAGCCAATCCCAAAGAAACCCACGGATAGAGACGCCCTGGTCAAGACAGTTGTCAGTGGTGATCCAAAGTTCTTCTTGTGAGTCCCCAACTAGATGTCTTCTACCTCGGACGATTCTTGCCAGTGTATTAACCGCCATCGCCTCAGTGGAAGCGACAGTGCACCCCATCCACTTCAGTCTAAGACTTCAGCTGCGCAGGGCAAAGCGCCCGCGGGAGTCTACACACAACCTTTCGTGACGCAACTCGTCTTGCTCGCCCTCGAAGAGGCTATTGAGCGTGGTGTGATTACGGAAGCGGATGTGACACAGGAGAAGCTAGAGGGATTCCTTAGCCGGTTTGGGCGGCAATTCTATAAGCTCCCCGAGGCTTCGGGGAAGAAGATCGTGCTGGAGAGGAAGGGGGAGAAGATACCTACGAGCGTCTCGGCCGAGGATGGGAGCTTAGAGGTAGGAATCTCGAAGGCGGGAACGGAAGTATTTAGCTTGAGATGGGAAGAGTCATGAGGGCTGAGGGCTGGAGGTAGAGTTGCGATAGATGGGGTTAAAGAAAGTTATAGACTGGGCGACCGAAAGATGGAGTTTGCTTTGATACCGGACTTTTCGTAGGATCACCCCCTTATAGCCAATATCAAAGCCATGATTTTTAAAATTAGACGCTACAGCTGTTATGTTGAGTCCTAGAAACACTATATCCCGAGCTTCAACTTACCCAGTCCATTTGTGTGTACAGGACGCAATAAGCTGTTAGACAATTATGCTACTGGTGCATCTTAAATATCCACATGAACATTATTTACATCTAATTTTATCTACAGGTATGGGTAGTTGCTTGACACTCGAGGTATCTCTACAGCATTCTATGTATAGACCAGAACGCCTCTCGAACAAATGCTCCTTTTGTCCCACGGGTTCTATAGATGGCTTATTCCCAGTCCTTCTCCACGAGCCATTGGTCCTCTAGCTTCAGTGCAGTGCCCTCAACCAAATCGCAGTCCCGGTGGCCCCATTTCTCAGCGAATATCTGACGGCCTGCCTCAGCTAGTATCCAGAATGATGCCGAAAACCCTTCAGCGTTATAGTAATAAGGCTCGCCCACTCCCCCGTGCTGGCTGTTTTGCCACGAATTACGAGCATTCTTATCGTCGCGGTATTTATGTGCTCCCATGTCGTTTCCCACATTAACCAGCTCTCGGAAATATTCAACTGACCTTGCAACGCCTACGACGCCGGTGCCATTTACGTTCCCATCTCGCTTTTGTGCCACCTTGTCCTCCCCGTCATCTTTCACTTCACTCTTGGCTGGGTCATCCTGGTTCTCTTTTGATTCCTCCTTCTGTTCCTCGGTATGCTGTCCCTCCGGCTTGGGTACCGGATTTGGATCGACGAATTTAGGCGTGACGTTAGGGTCACGGTACAAGGCCGATAGGTCTTCCAATACCGTTGATACATCGTTGATGATGCCTACACGTCGATGCCTTAAGCTCCATCCGTCCATCTCCAATCTCGCATTCATATCGCAGTCGCTGCCGTAGTACGGTATTAATGAATCCCAGCCTCCTACGGCGTCCAGCGCCGCTCTATTCACCAACGTCAGGTGGTCGTACTGGAACCAGCGAAATGCCCAGCGTTCCTCCCTCTCCAACGTGCGGTTTAGCTCACGGAGGCAATTCTCGTATATAGTCCGGTACCCGTCCTGACCCGCCGCGGCTGGGCGCATGATGTCAGCTTCGTCTTGCTCGTCGTAGAAGAACCAGTCCCTGTCACCGGGACGTTCTATGGTATCGGGACCATCTTCGAACGAAAACACCAACACGTCCTGGTGCGAATAGAAGTAGTACGGCCAAGACCGGGCATGAGCTACCGAGAGAAAGAAATTCTGCATCTGTGAGAAGCTCAGCAGGACGGGTGCCTGTATGATATTAACCCCGAGCTTGCGTAGGGTTGCATGATCCAGGTAGAAAGGGTTCTGCAGGCCAAGCCTGCCCTGCGCGTTCGAATCCTGCACGCCTGTATTCTCGACCACGTAAATAGACTCGGGTGGCCAGCCAGCCGTCAAATAGCTGACAACGCACTGCAGGAGCATTGGCCACTGCCGAGTGAAGCCGATGAAGAGAGGCGGCACATATGACAAGCCGTACTCTCGGTGAACGCCTGGGCGAGGCACATTGTACTCGGGTATAGGCGGTGGCGTTGCCGTCGACTTTGCGAGGAGGGGGAATGGGTCGGTCACGGACTGTACGACGAAGGTTGGTGTTGGCTTATATTTTGGAGGGGCGTGAGTATTCGTCGGGCGGTGATTTTCTGCTTGGTTTGGCCTCCCTTTGTTGATCATAGGAAGGGATTGTAAGAAGCCCTCATTGGCCGCAATGCCGCGGTACAGGGCGAGAACCACGAGAGCAACGGCGACCAGCCCGGCCAGGAGAGTGAGAGATCGCAAGCCCCGAGGACTGCCAACGAGGGCCATCATTATAACCGAAGGATATGTCGTGGAAAAAAGAAAACAAAACCGCTAGTAATCATTCTAAACCTCCTCAGCCTCCGGTTCCTAACGAATGAAAATGTGTTCCAGGCCAAAATCCAACAACGTGATATCGCGGCATGAGTGGTCTTGCTGTGAAAACTCGGATAGGAAAAGGGGTGGCTGTTACGCGTATTTCAAAATGGGATGGCGGTCCGCGTCATGATCTGCATGAGATTTTCAACTACCCTACCCTGTCCACTCTGGCGTCGTTCTCTTCCCCTGCATTAGATCCAATGGATAGCAGCTAGGCTGCCGATCCAGTTACATACATACGTTCCCGCATGTAACGCTCTATCTTCATCGTACTTAGACCCCTTTTGCATTTTGCGAGCCCTGGCCAGAAGTGACTTGGTTTAGAAAGCCTTGAAGAATTTCAATTGTGGCCGAAACCTACCACGGCTCAGCTTGGTCAGCATGCACGAAGTGAAATATGGGGTACTTTAAGCCACTTTATTATTAAAATCGTGCGTACTAATTACAAGACAAACAAACAGTGGCAGCCAAACAGCAAACAGCTTCATATTTTGTCCCTCAAGAAATAAAACATTTCAGTCCACGTCATCTGCGCTGGTATTCTGCATCCTAGCAAGCATGTCATTGAACGTCTGGAACAGCGTTGGTCCTTGTGCTTGAGCTGGCTCATCGGGTTCAGCAATCATCCATTCGAGGTCTCCACCTGCTCGCTCTGCGGCGGTTATCAAACCCTGCAAGGAGGTCCCTAGCTGATTTTCGGGTAGGGGAGCATCCAGTGGTCCGCCTATGACGTCTCCATCTAGGATCAACGCTTGTACGAGTCGTCTGATCTCATCATCGCTTGAGCCAAGGTTCCTCTCTCTAACCGCGTGCTCGGCTATGACAACAATGTCAGCTACAGCCGGCCTATAATGGCGGCTGCACATGAGTGCGATGAGATCCTGTAAGAGCTCATCTATATCATCGTGGTACAGGAAGTCCTTATTGGCGCATGTCTTTATCTCTACCACGGAAGTTAGGTTTATCTCCTTTAAGATATAATTATGATATGTCCTCCCCTCAATAGTCCCCTTAATAAGCTGCTCGGATGTTAGTTCGGGCATTGCTAAGCTCATCAACAGCTAGAGATATGTTAGTAAGCAAACACCTATGTATCTTGATATAGGATTAACTTACGTATGCGGCATTCAAGGAATTTTGGTTCACGGCGGTCGCTACATCGTCTTCTAATCTACCGTGCCCGAAATCGATTAACTATGAAGTGGTCAGTACAGTGATATTCGTCCGCGATCCTTCTCATCTTACCTTGAATATAGGTATTAAGTCGTGATCTCTAGTCGGAGTGAAATCACCAATCATAAGGTTAGTGAGGTGGGCCGAATTATGCGTAAGGGGTAATTGGTCGCCGCCTGGCTGAATTTGCTCGGGAAGAACAGATGCATCCGGGCCTCTATTTGGAGGGAAAGCCATCGCAGTCATCTGGCGTGCCACTGGTTCTGAGTGATTAGCTGGATGATATAAAAACATCGGGGGTAGACCAAACGTCTTAACCCTATATACAAGAGCATAGGATATCGAGGTATTCGGGGGGGAGACCACACTTACGGCAGAGCATGACATGCCACAGAAGCCGGTTTGGAAGGCGGCCTCTTAGTTCTTGACATTTGATTATAAGCATACGAGCTGTGCCGTACGGGAGAAATTCAAGCGCTATCGCGGGTCGTTTCCCGGTACCAGATACGTTGAGGTTCGTTTCAGCAAGGGGAATCATCTGTACGATGTGTTCCGCTCCTCTCAACCTACCTAGCCACTCAGCCTCGTTTCGTAGGGCTTCGTCCCCTTCTAGGCTATGCGAGTACTTCACAAGAATTTTCCGAACTGGGACATTGTTCTCATCGTGCTCCCTGAAAACGAGGGCACCCCCGTCTAGAAAAATATTAGCTGGATGGCTATTTACGAGGATAATACTTCGGACGTTGCAAAGGCTTAGAGTAAAAAATGCTAACAGTTGTAGAGGAAAGGTGTAACAACCTCACTCTTCCTCATAGCGCATCATAATAAGATAAGAGAAGAAAAGGATAATAATGAAAAGGCTAGGAAAATCATGCTTACAGCGCCCTATGCCACCGATATCCAGGTATTTGAGCCGCCTCGATGTGAAATGTGTTGCAACTCGTGCTGCTCGTGCGTAGTACTGTGCCTCTTCCAGCCTTTCAGCATCTAAGCCCAGAAATAAACGTCCTAAGCTCGCGTCATCCATGATTACACGATGCTAAATAACAAACGATAAGGGGGAAAGAATCAATCCTGAAAATTTGCGGTTGGAAGAGAAGTAGCCGTTGATGCTTAAGCAAATTTCGACGACGTTCAGCAACATGAACATTAAAATACCTGGTTTACTGATATACCTCTTGGGGCAATATAACTTGAGCAATTCCATAGCTCTTTAACTCGCTTAACAAGCTCGTTGTCCGGTAGCTCCTTTTTGACATGAGTCTTCTTTGATTATTTACCTACATAGACTGGAGATATTCGGCACAATAGCCTGAGATTTTATCAAAGCACCCAATTAAAACTGTTCCTCAGACAAAGCACATAGTCTTACCTTGCGTAAATAATTATTTTTAACTAGAGTTGGGGTCCAGCATAGGAACCTGAGGAAGCTGTCGGGACGATAGTCACGTGGTGGGTTACGTAAGCCCTAGCGCACGGGCCATAGAGCATTTGCTACTCAAATGCTCCCCCACCGATTGTATCTTAGATCTTCCCTTACACAATCATCAATCGAATCAATGACATACGCATCTAGATGCTTGACCCTATCGTACGGATAGACCTTGTCATCCAACAGAAGCCTTAGGCATTGCGAAATTGAAGAAAAGGGGGCGGGGAGTGGGCTGCGACTGTGTATCACGCCATTATTGCGACGGTTTCTTTACAATGCGAACGACTATCCGAAACCTTTTTTCTAAGGAAAGGCTCTATCCAGTTCTGCCAGTCCAACTCTATGCTTATGATAATTGACTACAAAGATCACGTACTGAAGAACTAAGTTGTAGAATTAGCAGAGTCACTTAAGATCTAGCAGTGGTATCACGATGAGGGCAATGTTCATGTTCGAAGTAGAATCTTCTGTCCCTGCAGGATAAGATTCCCAGCAATTTCATTCCTCTATTTATTTGTCTTGAGTAATGCCTTAAAGGAATTCAAGCCGGGCTTATCGTTGAGTTTCTTCAACGGCCTTCCTCTTATACGAAAGAGAGAGGTACCTACCACCTAAGGTGATTATAGGGACACTAGAGATATTGCGGAAAGGATATGGGCAATTCAGCTGTGTTTTCCGCTGACGGGGACTGCAATGCAGTATCTACCTATGCAAGGGAAACTCGACCTAGATTTGCGGCGGAGGTCCGAGGATTTCCATGTGGTACAACACAAAATTCATAATCTGACCAGAGTTAGTAATAAGAGATACCTATGTATAGGTATGTTGGCTGCTACACAGAAGGGACGAATGGCTCTGTCCCCATTTCTGAGACCCCCACTCACATTTCAGGCCAAATTTCGAGTGAAATAATTGACTTCGGCGCCGGCACGCACGCCTGCGAGCCTCCTAGCGGAGGGCCGATGACGTCTGCCGGATACGCCCAGCAATTTCGGCGATCTACCAAACGAAGCTGCGACGGCTTCGACGAAGAAAATGACTTCACGGGCTACGAGTTTAGAAGTGGATCTCGATCTCATCTCGTATTTGTTGCACCCCTCAAACCAAGTGACTCGATACATGCAGATAAGGTAGCTGATCCTAACCTCATTGTATACGCGCCAACTACATCTGGCATGCTAACCGAATTCCTTCCAGCTCTCTCGTTTTTCTAGAATTTCACAAGGTCAATAATTCGTTCTATTGGGGAAATGTGCGAAATAAATGTTCTAGAAAAGCAAGGATCGCAGCGCCGCGCTCCGGGTCCGCTAGGGGGGTTCACGTCCAGTGATTGGCCGTACGCCGACGCCATTAAAAGAAACCTCAAATGCAGCAATAGCAAAAGAACAAAAGAATATATCACGATAGGTAATCTCGAAATTATTTCCTCCTCTGCGTATCCTCTTCATCTTTACCATTTTTGGTACTGCAAATTGCCTCATAAGGTATGGCGTGCCACGTTATTCTGACGCCTGGATTAGCATTCCTATCCAAAAATAACTCCATTTCCTAATCGGGAACTCTTGACTACCAACCTAGGTACCTAAGTACTTAAGGAGGGAATCGACATTGAAATCCCGACTGAAAAGAAAATAAGAACCAACAAGAAAAATAAGCAAATTTTGGCGAAAAGGGGCATGATGGCCTACCTAAGACATGTATGCTACGTGATGCTCTGCAGGTAAAAGCTTCCGCGAGCGCCGGCGACGTTGGTTTTGCTTTTTTCTTGTTCGGCTCGCTTCCAGCCGCAAAACCACGCTACAAGCACGCACACACCATTACCCGGTTAGGTCAAGTCAGATCGATCTGCGTGCCGCATGGCGCATTAGGAATTGCTTCCCCTATCCTGATAAGATCTAACTTTCCTAATCAGGAAATCGACATATACGGGAAAAATCTATCGACATATTATAAGTAACTCGAGCGGACTCGTGCAGAGCCAAATCGCAGGGATTGTACAGTTTCATATCAAGGATATCCCCAGGCTTACTAGCTGTAGATACGGCACAGCAGCCTTATGTTGTAAGATTCCGTGTTTATGTTGTCAGATTGGTTGTGATAAGAGTAAGTATTCTCCATGTAATGAAAACACCACTTCCTGGCGCAGCTGCTGAATTCCCAATATGTATGTGCCATTAAATGTTGCGAAGGCTTCCCTTGCTTCTATAAATAAGTTGACCTCCACGTTCGTCTTAAACCGGTAATTAAAGGTTTCAGATAATGTAGTCTTATGCTAAGCATTCCTACAAGCCTATCCAGAACCAATACTGTGCATCCAACACGGCACGTCAGCCATTGTCTTGGAATATCCATATTGATCAGAGCACACCTTTCGGAGGAGATTAAAAGATATCACTTTCCACCGCAAGAAATCAAATATCTGACGTATGTCCATCAACGACTTGGCAGAAATCTTCCACTGCTTCTACGAATAAGCAAGCCTCCACAGTCCCCCCTCCCCAACCGATTGACCACTTGTCTTGAGTTATCTCAGAGGTCGACGTCATGGGTGCAATTCCATCTATACCGACAGATCCTTCGCGAAAGGTCAAGGTCATCGCGGCAGCTTACGGCCGGACGGGGACGGTCTCTACGTCCCTGGCCTTGGCGAAGCTGCTTGACGGCCCCGTGCTTCACGGCGGCACGCAGCTCTTGGCGCGTGACGATGGTAAGTTGACTCAGCTAGGTACCTCCTGCAAGAATGAGATAGAAGAAGCTGACCTTATCTGAAGAGTACTGCCGCCTGTGGCTAAAGGCATATGAAGCAAAAGCTGCAGGAGAAAATGAGAAATGCTTGAAATATGTCCAACAAGCAACGGCAGGCTACGTGGCAACGGCGGACTTACCGACAGTACACTTCATACCAGAGCTGAGAGAATTGTACCCGGATGCCAAGGTTGTGCTGGTCAACAGAGACCCAGTCAAGTGGTGGAACAGTGTCGTAGCTCTGGCTTCCCGGGCTACACCTTGGTGGCTTGCTCTCGCACTGGCGCCAATCCCGGGATGGAGGCATATCCCGGAGTTCATGAACATCTGGGGTCGTAAAACCCCGGGCGCGACCGATTCCGATAATCGAGCCCAGCGTCTCGCGAAGGGCGGCCCTCGTGAGTACCGGTCCTCCTATTTGAACCTTGCTTGATAGCTAAACGTGCTGCACCTACAGACCTCCTAGAAATGCACAACGACAGGGTTCGGGCACTCGTTCCCAAGGAACAGCTCTTGGAAATGAAGCTGGATGAGGGCTGGGGACCTCTCTGCCGATTCCTAGACTTACCCATTCCTAACGAGCCCTTCCCCAGAGCAAATGACAACACGGCGATGACTCAATATGCCAACAAGATCATGCTTACCGCCTTGAAAGTCTGGCTCGGCATCTTTTCCGTGGGGGTGGTCGCCGTCTACTCGGCGTTCAGTTTATGGCGAATGGAAAACTAGACATGAGATATCTCGAAGGACCGCCCGACTAGGAATACGGGCGTGCTTATGGACCGGGGTTGGGGACGAACTGTACAAATAACAATCTGTTGGCTCGGGCGAATTGCTTGATCAAGTTATGAGGGCTAGACTAGAGGCGGCGCAAGGGTTAGCGGCGTTCATGATAGGAGTAATATGTTTAACCATCCTTCCCCTCCCCCACGACTAGGTGAAGATGATCCGCCAACCCGCCAATCCTCATGAGAACTAGGATTTCGAGGATACTGAGTAACGGGGTATGTAACAATTGCAGTGTTTAAAGCGATACAAGCTCAATCAAATTGCCATACCTGTAACTTCGACCGCTTCTTCTTAGGTGGTCGTGTTCCTGGAATTGACTACCTACGCAAACGGCTGGTCCTAAGATTTCGTTAGCCTCCCGGGAGATCTAGCGGCGGACGACCGAGCGGTCAAGCCACAAGCCCGCAGTTAGGGGGTAGAAACGGGGGCAAGACGGAACACCGGCGCTCTGTTGGCAACAAGCATCCGTTTCTTGCTCACGAGGTGTCTTCTACGTCCGCGACTTTGCCGCCAACATGCACTTTTCGTCCAACATCTTAATCGGTAGCTTAACGCATACCTATCAATGGGATGGCGGTGATGATTAGATCGATGGACGAGCACATAAGCGGCGTCATGTGAGCTTTCGCTGTTTCTGCCTTCCTTTTCCCTGTGTAACCTTGGATCTAACTAAATCTTGTATTAGCACGCATAGAAAGCTGATGGAAAATTCGGGCCTATTCACCTTCATTGGGCTCGCTGGAAAGGACCCTTCCAAGGTGCCCGTCAGCAGACACGATAATGACGGACTTGGCATTGAGATCGTTAAATTAACGTCTCGCTGACTTTGACCTGGATGGTTGATGGAGATGTGATTCGTATTAGCTGGAAAAGCAAAATTTGTTGGTGCAACGCACACGATGCATTGATGACACCACGGGTCATCTTGGTTGAAAATCGGTTCTCGCAATTGGGGTTGCACACGGACCATGTACGTGGCCCCTTTTAGAATGTTGAGCCAAGAGATAGGTGGTATATAAAAGTTCAGAGTAAATCGGTATTGAACTTTCTATAAGGACGGCCATGCATCCACTTCACTCATGAACATCCGACATTCACAGCATTGAATCTATATGAATAATAGAGCACATTCAATTCGAAATGTCGGTCCCATCAGGAGTCAGGGATATCATCACCCACAAGAAGCTGCAGTATTGTCGGTTCGCCGACACCAAACAGTGGCAGAACATGACTAAGGTCGCTCTCCCCGAGGCGACGTACAAGTTCTGCCTGGCGGACGGCTCAGTTTTGAGTTATGAGGGGGTCGAGTATAGCTTCCCGTCGACGGCCGAGTGGGTTAAATACTTCACCAGCAACCACTTCCCCTGTGTTCAATCCATGCACCTCATCGGGCCGGGAGAATTGGAGCAGTCCGGTCCTGACGAAGTCAAGGCGATCTGGCCTTTAATCTACCACGCTGGTATGAAGGCACTGGATACCGAGTTTCATCATACGGGTGGGGGTTATTACCACGAAACCTGGAAGCGGAAGGGGGACGATTGGTTTCTACGGGACTTGAAGCTCCAGAGAACTTATTTCAAGTCGTTCGATGAATCCTGAACCAGGATATGACATCCTGGTCCTTGAACCAGAATCATTACGCGGTGGTGTTGGCCGGCGCTGCAAACCGTGAAGGCAGCTTGTTTACGAGCTCTTCACACGTTCTTGATGATTATTGATTTCCGAGGATGATTTTTCTGGACGCGACGGTGTGGACAGACATGTGTGGAAAGATGAAGCCAACTTGGCTTACGGAACTCTCTTCGGCCTGCAATACATTGTACTTTTTGGGGATGGAAATGCTCTTCGAGTAACTTTGCTAATTAGGTCAGTTCATAACTTAGGTATTGTAGGAGACGATGGGAACGAGTTGGGAGTGGGGGCTGGGCCGCTAAGGCCTTGCGTCTTGTTTACTTATAAGTGTATAATCTCGAATGAAATTAAGTATCTCGACACCCTCACCTGAGTCCGGTGCTGCCTATCGTGGTGGATAAATAATGAGTACCCCCTCGGTTGCGTTGTCCGCCAGGTAACAGGTCTTACAAATCCGAAATCCGCCACGGTTACATTGACGTCGTAGTGATCGGTTTAGAATATTAACATTGGCGGCTTTGAGTCAATGGAGAGCGGACGAGGTAACTTAATCCGCCAAATCGCCAATTCAAATTATATATTGAAATGTACACTATATGCATTATTTAAATATAATATTAACCTTATAACGCCTTATAAATATAGGGCTTATAACGCTTAATACCGTTATAACTATAGTGCTTTTAGCGTGTTAGAGTATTGTAACCTTTTAACTAATTAACGTGTAAGCTTTGTAAGCTTCGCAAGTGGCTTATAATATCTTATATAATCTTATATTATAACATATAACAATTTATTCAACAATCAGTATATACATACATACGTTAACCTATCATTTATACTTACTAACTTACTGACTTACTAACTTACTGACTTACTGATTGATTAACTAATTGATCGATTAACTAACTGATTGACTGACTGACTGATTGACTGACTATCTCTTCAACAGCTAATTCAACAGCCAGTACGTACGCACGTCAATCAGTCAATTAATCAATCTATACGTACGTACGTTGATCTATCAGTAAGTAAGTCATTCAGTCAATCAATCAGTCAATCAATCAGTCAATCAATCAGTCAATCGATCAGTCAGTCAATCAGTCAATAAGTCAGTAAGTTAACCAGTCAATAAGTCAATAAGTCAATTAATATGGCTATATGGCTATATCTAATTAGCTAAGATGCCTTACTATAATTATAAGGAAGAAAGCGTTATAAGGCATTATAATTATAGGGCTTGGTAGTGTTATACAGCCCTATATTTACAGGGCTAATATTATATATTAGATAGTGCATACAATATACATTTCAATATATAATTTGAATTGGCGGTTTGGCGGATTAAGTCACTTCGGCTGCCCTACAATGCGTATATCAGAGCCCGCCTTATCCCGGACCGTTGCTGCATATTAAAGTGCCTCGTCAGGTCCCTCTTGTGTGACGCTATCGGCCATCTTGCGGATGTACGATACCAACCTAGATAATGGCCTCTCCGAGACGGCCTCCGCCACAATTGGGGACGGGGTAAGGGTGTTTTCTGGTTACTGCGTACATGAGGTTGTGTTGGATACGTGGTGGAAACTTGGGGCTATGAAGGTGCCTCCGCATGTCAACGGCTTCGGCCCTGAATAGGTGGGATGGCGGACTCGGGTTAGTGTGCGCTATATCAAAGCTGAGAAAGAATCGTAACTGGGGATCCAGGAACAATCACTAGGCTAAGTCAATCTCTTCAACTCTGCGGCTTTACTCCTGGGAAGATGGAAGAGCAGTGATTGTCCCCTGACATGGCCAGGATGGCGCTGTGGCTAGGGAGGGCCTTCGACGCGCGACTCTGGGGTTGGCTCTGTCTTAACGAGACGGCTAACATCGTTGTTTGCAGGTCCTAAGAGAGAAAGGAATCTTATTGATAATGGCATAGCAGTTTTCAGCCAGCTGGTGTGCTCCGGCGGCTCACCCTATGACATCGGTGGCGTGGTGGTGGTGGTGGTGGTGCATGATGAAGACCAGCCCCCCACGGACAAGGTTGGCCTTGAATGCCGATACCACCAAGCTGCGGGCTTCTCGCCCTACACAGGTCACCTAGGTTTCTGTCAAGCCATTGTACAATAAACCGAACTGTGCTACCCTTCCTTTTAGCGGAAGAATAGCTGCAGGATGGGTCCTCTTCGATTATTCGCAAAGATGTCGTAATTGGCCGAGAGTCGTATCACAGCTGTTTTCCCTTTATCTGCATCATCGAGTTCGAAGAGCAAGTCGACAGATGAAAACACACGTTCATGTCAATTAAACTGGCTCGAAGTTTCGACTTAGCGAAATGTGGGGGAAATTCATGAAAGTCTGACCTCCCTTATATAATCGGATAGAGTAATGATGGGGAAAAGGAATAAAGGATTGAGCGTCATGTTTCGGCTAATATTGCCAGTGTGAGCTGTGTGAAGCTTTCCCATGTCTTGTCAGCTCACATAATGACCGTGAAAGTTGTGGAACGACGGCCTCTTAGTCAAACCTCTTCTTGGACATTTCTTTTCTTATATAGGCAGGTAAGTAGTCGCGCTGAGGGTGGGTCATAATTTATAGGCGTTAGACTGTTGCTGCAGGTTGACTACAACAAGGTTACACACAAAATCGTCAATGGCGATTCCGTGCGCTTCCATGAGATGTTCCCTAAGATTTTGCTCGCAAGCTAGATGCAAGTAAGCGCCGCCTCACCTACCTCTTCGGTGTTACTGGTGTAATGGTATCCGATTTCCTTGTGACACCACGCCTTGGCATCGGGCGTAAACTGCATGTGTAAGAAATGCCAGTGTAAATGCTATGTGAGTATCAACCATATACATAGGTAGGTACCGATATGCAGGTTGGACTCACCTCAGAAGAAATGGCGGTCGTTGAGGTCACCTGGAGGAGACTTGTTGGTAACTCCGTGGACTGGTTTCACATGAAGCACCACAAACAAGCGGTGGATGGCGGTACGTGTGCCTACACACCATATTAACATATTATATTTCATGGCGAGTTCTGTGACACTTATAACCAGTCTTACTTCTTCTTCCACCATTACTTTCGAAGGATGGAGACCGACATGGCGTAAGTTTATGCCTAGGCCAACGCCTCTCGTAGAGAGAGTACAGGGAAATTAAGATCGGACTACCCATGTCGCCAGGAAGTATGTTGGTATAGGAATGATCTTGGAGCCATAGAACGTCCTTTTCCTCCATTAGTGATAGCACTCATAGCTGTATGCCAGACGTTATGGGACAATACCATTGTTAACTTTAACTTAATCTTCCTTATCGCCCCCTTTCATTCCCGATACACCAAACTTGTGACCCCATGCTCTAGTCTTCCGATCCATATCATCTCTTACGAATGCCATCACAATACCCATAACGCACGCTAGGATCCAGTCTCCCAACGCCCTCAGTATGCCTCCCCTCACGCTGCCTCCGAGAACGCTTCGTTTCACCAATCCCGTCAGAAGGTCGGTTGTGATGAGCTCCTGTCCACTTTCGAGTGCCTTGATACTGTTTTTGGCGACGACGTCTGGGGTCTGTCCACCATCGCCTTCCTCAAGTAGCTTCGTAAGATCAGGCTTGATACGGTTCTCGGCCTCGTAAGACTCAGTAAAGATTGTCGCGGGGAATACAGTATGTACCCGGATAGACGGCTCGTTCGGATACGCCGCGGCGTATAAGTTCATCTCTTGAGACAGGCTGTCGGAGAGAGACCGCAGCGCGGCCTTGGACGGACTATAAGGAGAATATCCGGCAAAACCGTAGAGCGCTAGGAATGATGCAGTAAAAATAAGATGGCGGGAGGGGACCGACGTGCTTTGTTGGGTAGTCGATGTGTCGGTGTGAACACTACTAGAGGACGCTGGGATTGCCTTTCGTGATGTCTTGAGCCAGCATGTAAGGGCTGCGTGTGCCATGTATAGACTCGTGAAATAATTATTGTCCATTTGGGCGTTGAATTCGGAGACGGGTGTGTCGACGAATAGGGTTGGGTGCGAACTGCCCGCACAACACCATACAATATCTGGCGCGTCGCCCGAGTTCCACGCAACTACTTCGTCGATGACCCGGACCGACTCAGAGGATAAGGTTAAGTCGGCACTTATCTGGTGGAAACGCTGAGTCTGGGGGTTGGCTGCTCCTTTCTATGGCCGTATTAGCTGCTCCCAAGTCCGGGCATACAGGATCATCAGGGAATGTACTTGTATGTGCTCGACTCCTTAGCGAAGCTTGTCCTGGTCGCGCGCAACAATTACGACATTGGCGCCTTTCTCTGCGAGCAGGCGTCCAACCGCAAGGCCCATCCCGCGGGAACCGCCGGTGATGACCGCAGTCTTTTCAGCTGTCAATTCCGTGCCTTTTAATCGAGGGACGGCTCATTACGTACCCTGCCCTGCACCGGAAACTCATTCGATAGGATGTTTCCCATATTTGGGGCTAGCTGATCCTATTTTGCTTGGTGCAACCGGATCTGGTTCAATGGATGACGAGGAGGCAATGCTGCGTACTCGACTGAATCTGAATTGCATGTCTGCTGTTCACGGAGAAACATTGATTTAAAAGACGCGAGATATCGATATATTCAGATGAGAGGGAAAACGAAAGGTACGTACGTTGTACATCGTTACATATTAATACGTCGTACAAGGTCATGTCCTGTTCCATATCAATATATGCAGTGTGACCGCACAACCAAGATCATTCGCCAATCCCCACTGGTACGTACAGACAATTCAGTTTCCCATTTGCATACCTGCCTATCTTTAGGTGCTAAGCCTAGCGAACAAATCGCGTGGTATCAGCAGACACCATCTAAGACCCTTTCCACCGAATTCATGCCCGAATGGCACAGCCGCACCTCATACTTAGGAGAGGGGAGGGCGCACATATCTGCTACCTTAACTACCATGCTCTGAGGCTATATTTCCATGATATTATTCATGGCAAGGCTGCATCTTCCAACATGATCTCCGGGGCGGCCCAGGCCATCCTCTAACAAAAGTGTTGGCCGAGATGGATGACACCGATACGACAACCGCTGTTGGGGCCGTAGTGGCTGTCCTGGCGGTCTTGTGCGTTGCACTGCGCTTCTATGCACGATACTACACAAAGTCTGGCTATGGATGGGACGACTGGCTCATATTGCTAGCCCTGGTAGCCATCATTGTGACCGACATACTGGTCTTATGGGGTTCGTTTTTACCTTATGTATCATGGATAATACCCAGACATATATGCATTAGATAACAATTGATACTTCTCAGCGGCTGGCGTAGATCCGAACGGAGCCGAGGTGGCGTCAGATACGGACCCTAACTACGAATATACACCGGCCGATGTCTTGTACACCAAGGCAAACTTCATTGCGACGGTCTTATATTTCACCATTACCTCTGCAACAAAGATGTCGATCTTGCTCATGTATAGACGGCTCTTCTCGATCAGCACCTTATTCCGCCGCCAAGTCGTTGTTGTTGCCTTGCTTGTAGTAGGCTTCTGGATAGGTTGCACCGTCGCCGACTTGTTGAATTGCATACCGCTCGAGTGGACATGGAGAAATAGCCTCGACGACCCACGGTACTGCTTCAATTACAACATCTTTTGGCTGGCTAGCGGCATCGTGGAGGCTGCAATTGACATATTGATCATCGCGATGCCTGTTCGGGTAGTGCTTGGCTTGCAGTTAGACAGGGGCAAGAAGATTGCCGTCGTGGCCGTGTTCTTGCTAGGTATCTTGTAAGTGCCCGTCTCACTTTAGATTTGATTGAACCGGACCTGATGTTGGGTGAAAGTGTGATTTTCTCTGGCCTCGTCAAAGTGATACTGAGCTACGCGCCCGGGAGTCGCGAGCCATCATTTGGCAAAACTGAAGTATGGACTACAGTGCATTGTTGCACTGGCATTGTCTGCGCCTGTCTTCCAATATGCTGGCCCCTGTTTGTACGTCTCATAAGGTTCGGCTCGCGTACCTGGCCTGCGGTTTCGTCAATTAGGAAACGCTGGTATAGCTTCAGCGGGTGGTCTTCAATGGACAGGGGAAGCGTGCCAAGAAGCAGCACGCTGGAGCTCCGGAGAAATGCAGACCTCAGCGGCGGAGACTACGAGCTCCCGAGGTATAATTCTGATGCCGGAAGGCATGCTGTGCCACCCGAGGAAAGCTATGAGGCGTCGGAGATTTGCCGCGAACCCCCTGAGTCATCTTATATGTCGGGGGCGGAAGATAGGTTATCTGGTGTATCTAGATCTCGGTAAGATCTCGGAAAGAATAGTGCGAAAGGGCGAAGAGAAGGTCAAGGAAGACTTAGGTACGGGGAACAAACCAGATGTAGGTACCCGCAACTTGCGAAATACGCCGTCTTCTTGGCAGAGGGAGAAGAATGATTATTTGAAATGGCCCTCACAGGGGTAACCTTGTATGTAGAGAACAGGGATGTCGACTACCTATGTATCCCAAGTACCTAGAAGTAGTACTCATAGTATGTATGTACAGTTTGCAACCCGGTGGTCTGGTAAATATTAGATAAGGTTACTGAGACCCGCTGTTGGATCTCTGCTTTACCCCAACCAGCGCTGATCTTTCATTGAAGCGGACGGCCTACTTCCCCTTCTATCTGTTCTAATTCACCAGCGGAAGGCCATGTTGAAGAATCAATGGAAATTACCTAAGGCTGTTTAAAAGCGGCAAAGTTGTGACGTGTGTTGGATGAATTAAGCGTGACTAGGATGCTATGTAATTACCTTAGGTAGCCCAGGTACCTATAGGTGCATATAAACTAAGGATCGAAGAAATATACGAAATAGTCCTGGCATGTTTCTTCTATGTAAAGTTATTGCTAATGGATCTTTCATATTAAGTATCTGATCACGGAGATCGAAGATGCCTATCAAGTAGTTTTTTTTTTTTTTTTTTTTTTTTTTGAAATAATGTCAAACTATTCTATCCCGTTCGATAGATGAGCCATGGTCTTTAGCTGCAAAATGGAACCGTTTTCCTTGATATACCATAAACTAATGATATATGAACCCGGTAAATTGGGTGATGGAGAACGGGGGCTAAACTAGGGTAACTTCTGAATTGCCTTGGCTCAGATCAGATATGCCATCATGTCTGTTTCATTTCGTAGCTTCACCTTGTATTGTAGTTTGCCTCAAGTCCTTGGCCCCATATCCTCTCACTCTTGCTAACCGATGAAAGAATAGGTACCTCTTACTGAGCCTTGTGCTTAGAACAAGCCTCGAACAAACTCACAGAATTACTTAACTCCTACATGGGACCAACGGCCCTGCGAGATTTGCTACTTTCAAGTCTAAGGCAGCCTAGCTGCTACGACATAATTACAGTACTTCCGTGACTAGCGTTTTCTTGCCATTGCATGCCAATATCTCTAACTGCGTTTGCCTGTATAGACAGCCATAAGGTGACTGTATAGGGGGATTTTCTCCTTTATCCTTCTATATATACAATATGCGTTCCTAATTCCTTTCTGTTTCGTAAGTTGCTGCATCGAGTTGATCCTTTCCTGTGCTTCCAACTATACCGTCTCGAGCCTGCCGATTCATAAACATGGTAGCAAGCAGGATTGGTTCTGCTCTTGGCAAAGGACTCGGTATCGACGTCGATGCTCACAAGAGCCAGGTCCCAGACAACCTCGTACGGCGTGGCGCCGAGTTGATCTCCCCATCCGAGCCATTCATAGAAGAACTCCCGACTATTAAAGGATGGTTCCTCAGCCAGGCGTCGAACGGTAGAGACATTGTTTCGTACGTTGTTGGCCTTTTCCCTTTCGTCAAATGGATTGGACGATATAATATGCGATGGCTTTTTGCAGATGCTGCTGCTGGTAAGAAGCTACTCCAATCCATGTCTCCTTGACCCTAGTTAACGGTGGTTAGGTTGCACGCTCGGACTTGTCGTAATCCCCCAGGGACTATCTTATGCGTTACTTGCGAGTCTGAGTCCTGAATATGGCCTCTACACCACGTTCAGTGGTGCGGCGCTGTACTGGTTATTTGGAACTTCCAAAGAGGTTGTGGTTGGAGTAAGTGTGCACTTCTCTTCAGGTACCATATGTGTATAATTCTAATTAATTTCGAAGTCAACAGCCGTTGTCTCTCTCCTTGTTGGGAAGACAATTACAAATGTTATTGACAAGCATCCTGACTTTAGTCGAGAAGAGATTGCAGCCACTCACGCCTTTCTAGCAGGCTGTATCTTCCTTGTCCTGGGCCTCCTCAAGCTGGGTTGGGCGGTCGAGTTCATCCCTCATGTAGCCACTTCGGCTTTTGTCACAGCTGCAGCAATTACCATCGGTCTCGGCCAGGTGCCCACTTTGCTTGGAATCAGCGGTATATCTACGAGGGGTCCGTCCTATCAAGTGTTCATTGATACTTGTAAAGGCCTCGGGCGAGTCAAGATGGATGCAGCAGTGGGGCTTACAGCTTTGGCATTATTGACGATCATTAAGCGGCTGTGTGATTACATGATAAAGAAACAGCAGTCTCATCACTCTCAACGAGAGGGTTCCGAAGAAACCCAGGACGGTGCCCTAGCAGGGAGGAAGAACCGAGAGAAATTATGGGCTACGTTTAACTCTCTCCGGTTTTTGTTCACGGTTTCTCTCTATATTCTAGTCAGCTTCCTCGTCAACAGAAATATTCCGCTCAGCGACGCGAAGTTCCGGATTGTTGGGCCTATCCCAGCGGGTACGTTTTCAGCTACTCTATGATATATGTCATCGTTCTTCACTGACATATGACAGGGTTCCGTCACGTTGGACCCCCGGCACTCCGTCCCGAACTAATAAATGCTCTTTTGCCTGAGCTCCCGGCCGTTGTCATAATTATCATCATCGAACATATTGCCATCGCGAAGTCATTCGGTCGAAAGAATGGCTATAACATATCCACATCACAGGAATTAATCTCGATCGCTGCAACTAATATTGCGGGGACTTTCGTCGGTGCTTACGCTTCGACGGCATCATTCGGCGGCAGTGCTGTATTGTCTAAAGCCGGTGGGCGAACACCTCTGGCCGGCGTATTTAACGCCGTCCTCCTACTCCTTACCTTGTATGTCTTGCAATCGGTCCTGTACTGGATCCCCTTGGCCAGCCTGGCTGCTCTCATTATCCACGCTGTAACAAACTTGATCGAACCCCCGGCCCACGTATTCAGGATGTGGTTAATATCCCCATCTGATGTCGTCATTTATTTCGTTGGTGTTCTCACTTCTATCTTCAGCTCCCTTGAAAACGGAATTTACGTCACTATAGCCTTATCTGCCGGCCTCCTCTTGGTACGACTTGCTCGCGCCCAAGGGAAATTTCTTGGTCGAGTTCGGATCCGTCAGTATCCAAAGCCTAGAGAATATGGGCAGGTTACTAGTAGCTCCTCATCCATGTTCACCTCCACACTCAAGAAGGGGTCGAACATGCCTTCAAGAGATGTCTTCTTTCCACTCGACCGAAAAGGTGTCTCCAATCCTTCGATTCATGTCGAACTACTACGACCTGGAGTATTCGTATATCGCTTCCCTGGCGGTTTCAACTATTTCAACCAAGCCCAGCACATGGACTTACTTCTGGAGTATATCAGAGAAGAAACTCGCCAAACTGAAACAGTTCACTACGAGCGACCGAGCGTAAGTTAGATTGCACAGCGTTGAGAAACGAATATAATTAACTGGAATCCTAGGACCGTCCATGGAATGAGCCAGCGGCTTCTGGGGCACCAGAAACTCCTGCCAAGCCGACCCTCAAAGCTTTAGTGCTCGACTTTTCTTCTGTTAATGGAACGGATACGGGCGCTATCGAAGGATTAGTTGAGCTTCGAGACCAGCTACAACGCTGGGCTAAGCCAAACCACGTCCAGTGGCACTTTGCGAACATAGAAGATCCATGGGTGCGGCGAGGGTTGGCGGTGGCAGGGTTCGGCTATCCAAATAAGGAAGATATGAAGGCAACGAAGAATTGGATCCCGGTATTCACCCTTGCGGAGCTGGAGGGACCACCAAGGACCGAAAACTCAGGATTGAGAGAGAGCATCGATGACGCAGAAAGAGGCTACGCTGGGGCGGAGATGGCGTCAAGAGGGAGTGGGAGAGAAGCAGCCACGCATGGGATTAACTATCCTAATTTCCATGTTGATCTCGTCTCTGCCGTTGAGGCTGTTGCAGGACTTGCTACCATAGGCGAGGATGTTTGAATGGCTTCACTAGCTCCTACCGCTCGACGTACTTAGAAGATAGAGTAGCATATGAAATTAAAGACACTGAGTTCGTGTGAACAGCAACAGGCGGCTGACCTGAGGCCACGCAAACCTAGCTTCGATTCTCGTGTGAATCGCAATGAGTGATTGTTGAAATGTTGCTAGATGTAACCCAAGATAGAAGAAGAAAGTCTAGACAATCTCATTGATATATAAATTACTCGCAGGCTTGGCAATTGTCCCCTGACATATTAGCCGGTAAGTTCGCAAGCCCCAAACGGAGGCGCCTTGTGATGGATACCCAATTATTCTGTCGCAATTAATAAATACGACCTATGAGTTGACTGTAGTTTCCACTCGCTGTCGCAACGAGTAGTGAAGTAACGTATGATTTAAAGAACTATTAGTTCCCTTGAGAACAATTTATACCTAACTTAACTTATAAATATGACGACCTGCGCGCAGATCTCATATTTATCATTCTCCATGGTGACTCAACCCGTCAATACTTTGTCGTTGGGTCTGTCGATGTAATCAATTACCTAGCAGCACTCCTAAATCAACTCCTCTAGTTAGCGAAACCAGTCTATCGATGCCTAAGAGGTATTAACCATGAAAGCTCTCGCAAGCTTAACTGCCTATCCGCTTGCTGCTCTCGCAGCAGCAGTCGCACCGCGAGCAGGTTCTGTACCGCCAGGCCCATGGACAGCCGGGGTCTGGAAGATCGCCCAGGGAACGGATGTGTTCTTCTTTGGCACGACGATCAACGCAAACAACGGGAAATTTTGGATTAACAAAGAGACAACAGCATACTGTCCCAGTGATGTAGAGGGCCTCGATTGCTCCAAGTACCCAGGATCTGAGACCGTATTTGCCGGGGGCAATGGTACCATCTCTTTGAACGTGGGAGTCCCAGGCGGGCAACAAGGTAGGCAATATCTGGACCATCCCATTAGGAGATTAACCGTCTGAATAACTTTGAAATTAGTCTACATTGCTGAGGATGGATCGCTTTCTTACACCGAACCGCACTCGGGAGCGTTGCCGCATGGGGCGAATGCCACTGGTTTCTCGCGCCAACGAAGTGAGAGTTTCGGCGCCCCGGTGAACTTGTACACGACAAATGGGTATTGGTATATCTGCCCATTTGGCGAGGGCGAACCTAGAGAGAAACCCTATCAGCTATATGTTGGGCCACCCGAGAGGGAAGGATGTTACGGAACCATGGTGAGAACATACCAAGCAGAGGGAATCAGTGCCTGGGAATACTTATAGGCGAAACCGCCAGGGTAGCTACCAATATATACCTACCTATGTTTGGAAACTTTCTGACTGGTAAATCGGGACCTGGTCCGTAAAGAAACGTGGTGGTCAATTCGGTATTTTCTCCGTCTCCTCAGGGGATATCTACCTCCTATCCAGGGGCTAAAGTGGGGCGAGATCTTAGACTGGTACATAAATGGGAAAAGCGTAAACAAGTAGGTATCCACGTCAATATTTACCACTTACGTAGCAATAGGATAGCATTGAGCTATCGTCTGCATACAGCTCTGTGTACGAGCCATCTTAAGGAGTGCCTACTTCTGATATGATCACAGTGTGGGGTGAACGTTAGGCGCACTAAGCCATCTTCTTGGCACCCACCAGTACAGAACAGAAATACCTTAGGTAGGTACCTACCCAGACAGTGTACCGAAGACAACTTCTATAACATTGAAGACGACATCCATTCTAGCGTAGAATAGTTCAGGCTGTTGCGGGATTATATGGCTAATTTCATCGTACTACTGATTCACTAGGATTAGAGTCCAGAGGTTAGTTGTGTGGTTCCTCCCACTGACACTTAGCACGCTCAAACAGCATATCGGAATTTCCGACGGTGCCTCCACGGGAATAGCGACCGTTAAGCTGTCCACAGATCATTTTCCCTAGCATCCGCCATTACCATGGATCCGACTTCATAGCCCACCTTATCCCTAAGGTTAACATGGCGTAAGTGCACTTCCTAGCTCCCCTAATAGACACGAAACTGGTCCTATCCTGCGTCTCAGAGTGGCCTAACCGACACCCACATTCAACCCTGTCCACGGCAACTGTAGGGCTAACAGCATAAACAATCATGACTCAAATGATGCAGAAGTCGCACGGCAGCGGACAGGGAATACAGAAGCAGAACCGGCCTGGGCACAATGAACTGCGCTCTCCTCCACGTAGATGTCCAAACTCGGGCTGGTCGGGCTGTGGGCGTTGGGGATCTGTTGTGAAAGTTAGTAATACGTCTTATTAGTGTACGAGGTAGGTAGCCGTTTTGGTCGAATAGAGATATATAGTAGAGGTGTGTCGGAAAAGCAAAGGGTCGCGAGACATACCCATCGCTTGGAGAGACGTAGGTTGGGTGGCTTGGATAGGCTGGGTTGCTGTTGACTGGCTGGGTTGCGCGAGCTGGTTTTGGGTTGTCTGCTCTTGTGACGGAGACATCTTTGACTAGGTACGCTATTGCGTTAACGTAATTCGGAAGGTGAGGCTGCCTGCAGATAATTGACTAGGACAGAGATGTTGTCTGAGAAATAATGAGCGCGATTTTGTACGTAGAATCAAGCGATGACAACATCAGATTCATGGATGTTTTGGATATGAGCTGAGCGGTGAATACGCCGGTCTGGTACGACCGGGTTTACGTGTAAGTCAATCATGACGTCACCCTCATTCTCTACCTCGCGTGTGCCAAGGTCGCCGTAGACGAGTAGGTACACACCTGGGTATAAATTGCAAACAATTTGAAGATTCACGTAACTGTGCAGTGAATTGGGTTTATCCAATATACATCTATATAATCTATGTACGTGTATAGGTCTGAGTGAAGGGAGCAAGCCCTGTTTAATAGGTCTAATAGTTGCCTCTTGGAACATTTACTCTGCAAACCGACGCCTCGCGGCCTCTGTCCCAGTAGAGAAATCTAACCCGCCAGGCAGGTACCTACCTACTTACCGCATCTCGCACGTCCCAAGTTTTCGTGCGACCAAAATAATTCATTAAATTCTTTACCCGGACTAACAGGAACAAGGCGACGTAAAGCCCAAGAGTTTTGCAGCCGTGACGTGGGCATCTTGGGATCCTTCCACCGCATTGCCTCTGTTCTGATTTCCTTCACTCTCTCAGCACGAACCTCAAATAGCCCAATAATTGACCGCGATATGGCCTCATCTGTATTTTGACCTTTTTCGAGGTATCCGGCCAGAAGTAGCGCCAACGCTTCTCCGTCCTCGAAGGCCTGGCTGGCGCCTTGGCCGCTCCTCGGAGGTAATGCATGTGCTGCGTCGCCGATGAGCACACAGCCGTCGCAACCCCAATATGGCAGGTCGGGCATGACGAAGATTGGGTACATATTGTCAATATTAGCCTTCTCTAAGCACTGGCGGATAAGAGGGTCCGCCCAATCCCCATGACGCTCACGAAGCTGCTTGATCATCAGATCATGGTCCAGCTTGAGGCCTCTAGCTGGTAGGTCCGTCTCATACACGGACCAGTAGAGCAGCTTATTCTTATCCGACTGTGTAAGACCAGCATAGCCGAATACTCCTGTTGCACCCATATAGAAGATCATGCTTGGGTTATCAAGTAAGTGCTTCGGCAAGGGGACGTCGAGCACGCCCCCAACGGCGCAGTTACCGCTGCGCGTCATTAGGCTTGTGTCGTAAAAGCGGGCAGATTGCTTGGGACTTACGCATATTGAGGTCGGTATTTTTCATCCTCGCCGAACAAGTTGCTGCGAACCGTGCTGCGAATTCCATCTGCGCCAATGACTAGATCGGCCGTCTCGTCCGGCGACCCGTCTTCAAACTGAACCACAGGTCTCCGTCCCTGCTGCGTAATAACTCTAGATACTTTCTTATAAATCACCGAACCTGATGGTAAAGTATTTTGAAGGCAATTGATTAGGAACGGCCGCGAAATAGGGAGCACCTCGGTGTATTCACGCCCCAGCAGCCAGTTGCCGGCCGTCCTGAACGTGAAACTCGTGCATGGAAAACCAGCGGCGAAGACACTCCGTTTCAACGCCGGATCGAGATCTTCCAATACACGAAGTCCGTTGGACTGGAGCCCGAGCCCGGCACCCAGTCGGCTTGTGCTGACCGTTGGTGCTGCCTGCTCTGAAGTTTTGCTAGTGCTGGAGTTGATAGTATCGTAGATTTTGACCTCGAGAGGTTGGCTAGTAGGGATGAACTTGCGTAACGCGATGGCGGTACTGAGGCCGCTGAGGCCCGCTCCGACGATAATGACTTTCATCTGCAGAGAGTGGTTGAGTTATAGATGTATGGTAAGGTTGATCTAGTGAATGAGGCGGCATTGAGGCGGAAGCTGAAGGATACCTATATATACTGACTTAGGTACATGTGCATAGCACCAGTTTTAGTGCCAGTCTACATGTACATACCTACCTAAGGTAGCTGAAAGATAGTGGCGGGCACGCTAAAAGTGAAAGTGCGAGGCATTTACATGTTTCAAGGCAACTACCAGATTAGACCTGCTCTTTTCTCTGAACTACCAAACGGCCGGAGTAGAAGAAGTGCACTCGTTAGTAACGTGGTGGGGTGTAGTAGCATAAAGCTGTTAGAGGTAATATAGGGTAGCATCGCGATGCAATAAGTCGCATTATCTCTGGAGTGAGCTCACCCACTGCCCCGCAAACTTCCAGCTGCGCCGAGCCTCCTAGCGAAACTTTCTCAATCTCGTTTTCTCTTCAACTCGCAACTCATGTCGTTGTTGACTACCTACACGTACAGATGGTTTGCTTACACATATCCGGAGCTAAGCCATGCATCCTGCACAAATAAGAGCAAGTCAATGTTGCGTACCAATCTTGTGCCATCGAGGCTGTGGCACTTCAGCTGCCAAGGATTTTCTATCACAAACTTTAGAAGCAACCCGACAACACAAAACAGGTTTTTTCCATGCCTGAGTAAACTAACTGATCATCTGCCCTAAACATTCCCATCGTCATCTCTACTAGTGACCTGTTATCTCTCCACCCAAGGGAATCTTACAGTGTTGAAATAGGTCCCTCATCTCCATCACATCCACCATGCAGCTCGCCGTTTTCTCTGCCAAACCCTACGACAAGGAGTACCTCACAAGCGCCCGGGCGACAGAGCTCGATAGCACCTTCGGCCTCGACATCATCTACCACGAATTCGCCCTCTCCCTCGAAACAGTTTCCCTTGCCAAAGGCGCAGCTGCAATCTGCGTGTTTGTGAACGATGATCTCAGCGCCCATGTTCTCGAGTCGCTGCACGCAAGCGGCGTCCGCGCCATCCTGTTGCGCTGCGCGGGGTATAACAACATCGATCTACAAGCGGCCCAGCGCCTGGGTCTTTTTGTAGCTAATGTACCGTCGTACTCGCCCGAAGCGGTGGCGGAGTTCGCTGTAGCTCAGATCCAGACTTTGAACCGTAACACCCATCGCGCGTCCAACCGCGTCCGAGAAGGCAACTTCAGCCTCCAAGGTCTTCTAGGGCGCACCCTTCACGGCAAGACCGTCGGCGTTGTCGGCACGGGACGCATTGGTATCGCTTTCGCTCGCATCATGCACGGCTTCGGATGTCGGGTACTAGCCTACGATCCCTACGAGAACAACGACTTCAAATCGTACGGCAAATACACGGATCTCGATACTCTCCTTTCCGAAAGCGACTTCGTCAGCCTGCACTGCCCGCTAACGGACAAGACGCGGCACATCATCAACGAGGAGACGGTGGCCAAGATGAAAAAGGGAGCGATGCTAGTAAATACATCGCGCGGCGGGCTCATAAAGACAAAAGCCGTCATCGCGGCCCTCAAGAGCAAGCACCTAGGTGGGCTGGCACTAGATGTGTACGAAGGCGAGAGCGCAATCTTCTATAACGACCATTCGGGCCACATCATCGATGACGACGAGCTCATGCGTCTGACTACCTTCCATAACGTATTGGTGTGCGGCCATCAGGCTTTCTTCACAGAGGAGGCGCTGCGAGAGATTGCTGACGGCACGATTCGCAATCTGAGCGACTTCGTGCACCAGAGGCAGTGTAAGAATGCGCTGATCCAGGATAAGGGGTCATTGTTGGCTAGGAGAGACTCCGTACCCATCCGAATTTAGAGGTTCCCAGGCGGTAGGTGAGTGACGGCGGGTAAGTAGCGATATGCGAGCATATCAGGTAGTGGAAGGGCATCGAATCTTTATGGTTAAAGTGAAACTGCCAGTAAAAGTCACGGTCTAATGAATAAACATGAATATCATTTCAAATCTATTTCTAGCTGCTCTGATCCCTAAATCGCTTGGCTAGAGTTCTATCTTGTCATCTTCGGTGCTAACCGAAGACCCAGTATCAAGCTGCTACCTCCTGTAGACACCGTCGATAGTGTAATCTTTCTTAGGCCCCTTAACCGTATACCCCAAGTTCCACTCCCGTAAGTTCACAGCATTGAACTGGAACTCATAGTGCACATCATACAAGTCCTCAATGCACAAATGACTCGCCTTAGCCAACCACCCCCTCTTCCTCTTCGCCGTCGTATCCTCGACCCCATCTTCGCTATCCGGAACTAAGAACTCCACCTCATGGAACAAATAGTCCGCCCTGGCCGGATCATCCGTCCGCGCAAACCACACGCTGAGCCTGTCGGCCTCCTCGTCGTACCGCCAGACATACCGCCTGGTGGCGCGGAACGACAGCGCCGGGTTGTCGCGCGCCGTGAACACGCCGTCCTCGACGTACAGGTACTCGAGCCCGAGCCCGAGCTCCGACTTGGCGCCGTGCGAGTGCGGCCGCCCGTCCAGCGTCCCCTCCCGCAGGTGGAAGCGCGCCGTGCCCTCGAACCGCCCGCTCGGGTGCGACGGCAGCCGCGAGCTGAGCGTCCGCTCCAGTCGCCATTCGCCGAGCAGAGAGCGGAATACGGCGCCGGCTACGAAGCGCGCGTGCGAGAGACCCGCGAGGGCCGTCTCGTGCGTGGCGCGAAGGTTGCGGGATATTTCGTCCTGCTGTTTGGCTTGGGCCGCCGGCGAGAGTGATGGCGAGGGCAGCGGGTACCGCGCTGGGGTTAAGATGTCCATGGGCTTGCCGGTGGCGAGGGGAGGTGTGTCAGGAAAGGGCGCGATAGGTATGTCTAGGGCACGCGCGAACTCTTGCATCAGAAAAGCGTAGTCGCCCATGGGGAATTGGGAGGTGCGCGGGTCGGCGCGGAGAGCCAGCGTCTGTGCGAGGCTCTCATCGTTCGCGAGGGCTCGCTGGAGTGCTGGCGTTCGGGTTTCTGGAGCGCTGGTCCATAGGCGGGCGACGAATCGCGCTTGCATTTCCATCACACCCCAGTAGGGCGAGCGGTACAAGCCTACGAACCCTAGGGTGGGCAGGGATGGATGGTGCGTCCCGTGGAAGGCGAGCGCGACGGGTAGGTTGGGATCTAAAGGGGAGTGGGAGATGGTCTCAAGGACTGATGGTGGAAGAAACGAGAGGGATGGGGATGGGTCGAAACCTGTTGCCAAGATAACAGCAGCGACGTCGGATATCTGCCCGTTGGTCGGGGAAAGGACGGCAGAGGTTCCGGAGAATGATGATAATTTGCCCTTGCTGATTCGGATGAGTCCCGACCGCACGAAGTCCATGTAGTAGGAGCTCATGGCCACAAACGGTTGTTTATCGAGTAGTTCGCCATCGATCTTGGTCTCGGCTGAGAACTCGGATTGGTTACTGCCCAAGACGGATCGATATATGGAGTTCAAGGTACGCGCTGCATCGACACTTATGTGGCCTTGGGTATTGGCCAGGGGTTGTGGTCGGTTAGCTAAGTTATATGAAGGTAAGTCGCAAGGGAGGAACTCTGGTGCCGATGCAGCTGGCTGTTCACCCTGTTAATAGTTGTCTTGGATTTGGCCTTCGGAAGGCGGGCAATCGAGACTATTCACGTACCCTTGGAGATGTGAAGAGAGGGAATACCCATGATGGTCGTTGGATGACATGGTGTATGGAATATTTGCCCGGCTCTTTGATGGAACCCTCTCCCGGTGAGTGCATAGCAGACGATAAATGTGTAGCAATGGTGGCAGCGGTCTCGATTCCAGACATCTGGCCGCCAACAATAACAATCTTACCCCCGTGAGTCTTTGACTTTGACAGAAGACTCTTGAGATCTCGGTACTTGCTACTGTGGATAATTGGCACATCCGCCTCTTTCGGCACACGATTCGGCCATATCGGCTTCCCGAAGAATCCAGTAGCTACTAGCAGGTAGTCGAACGTGGTAGTTTCAGAACCTTTATCTGACTCCGTCCGCACGCTCCATGAGCCGTCGTTCTGTAAGTCGGCTTTTGTAACTTTGTGGCCAAGCCGAATATCAGCACCCCCGTACTCATTCAGATATCGTTCCAGATATTGGCCCACTTGCCATGCCCTTGGGAATTGCGGATCAACCTCCCGCCAGGCGAGATCACTGAACTGGACAGTATGTCTGCTCTGGTTGGTTACCATGAGCGGATGTACAAGTCCGCCACCATCCTCCTTGCTTGCAGGCCACAGTCCCCCTATACGAGATTGGGCCTCGAAGACGGTGACTTTGAATGTACCTGCAGGTGCGCCATGTATAAAGTTCTTGGCTGCTACGAGGCCAGAAGGGCCGGCGCCTAGGATCATGTGTGAGCAAGTTGAGGAAGCATACCCGAGAAGGCTGAAAAACATAGGTTGGCCCTACCGACGATACAAACATTTTTGACCATGCTTCCGATCCCAACAAGGGTCCTGGTCATTCAATGGTAATCCAGTGAGGATTATTGGTGCTCCACTACGGGAGGCTGCTGAAATGATCAGACGGCACAGCTTAGACTCTGTAGAAATGAGAAGCTCAACGACTTAAGGGTGCTTAATTCATATTGGTTTCCGTGAATGCATCCTTAAAGCGGGAAACCTTGTCAGCTTATATCACTTAACATCGAATATTGTGAGGCTTATTCATCTGTACCCCGACCGGAATTACAGGTAGTTTATACACTCATGTTAGGATTGTCTCGTTGCTTACCTCCTAGGTACATAGATGTAGGTATTTAGGTACGGAACTCCGCGTGAATCTTGGTTGCGCATTAACTATACGCCGAATTCCGGCGGGAGATAACTTAGGTAATCCACATCTTACCTAGCCTTATGCATACAGGATTGTTGTATTACTAATCTGCGTATTTTTCCATGCATCCTAGAAGCCATATAGTATCTTCATCGAGGCGGATTAATTTGAGAACAACCCGGTTATGAGCTTACACTTGTCTCAATCACGGTCGTCCACAGGCAAGAAACGGTCTTACGTTCCAGGATGTCTGTTACCTGTGTCTAGGACAACTGTGTCGTGTCCTAAAGCATTCGAGCTAGTTTTCGGATAGGGTCATATACTCAGCGATGGCTGATGGAAAGTGTGCTGGATCGCAAGTAGATATAGGGAAGCGATCTCAATTTTCTGCTCATTGGGCAATTTCGATCTCGAGAAATATCGAATGAAGCTACTTCAAATGATAGCGGGTCGCGACATAAAAAAAAGCAGGCACCCGAACGGCTAGAATAAGGTCCTGCGGATGCTTCCGAATCTCGCAGAATCGACACGTGCCTGAATGAGCACGGCGGTTTCCTACTGCCTACCTCATTATAGATAGCATGGAGATGGGGTTTGCGAGTTCCAAGCAAGCTTCCGTGCAGTTTATCCGCTTCGTCGTGACGATGTTCATATGGGGCAAAGCTCGAGCCCATACGAGGCATGCTCAATGAGCTCTAGTGCCGGCCCATCGTCGGTGAGTGCTCCTCAAAACACTGACGAAGCCTGATTGATTGAAGCTACTTGTCGAGGCAATCGACGGAGGCCATATGGAAACAGATTGAAAGGAGATGTGCCATCAAGGTGCCATCAAGGATGAGATTCTCCTTGATAGGACTCGGTCCCGAATGTATAACCGTTAGAAGCACTTGCATGGACCCTATCGATTCAATTCCATGTAGCTGAAGGGAAGCCGCGTTGGGTTCAATATGTTTGTCCTACATTGCAAGGTGCCCTGTATATCAAGGGAGGTGTTTGGGACTTTATGGTAGGACAAGACTCGTATGAGGATGCGTCAGCTGAAATGGAGACGAAGAGAGAGGCGAAAGGTTTGGGGACGATACCTCAACCTGTAGGTAAATATTTTCCAGACATTGTTAACAACTAAGCATGAAAATAGACAACAAACATGTTTGAGGTTAATTCTAAGCCTCCAAATGTAGGACGCTCATAAATGTTTAATTCGGATATTTATTTGAAACCGTCGCTCGAGCTGTGACTGTGACGTGAGTTTTGCAGGTTCAACAGTCGACGCTTAGATCAACCCAACCCCATGCACTAACTGATGTCAATGCTCACTGAAGCGGAGCAGCGCTACGAATAAGGTTTACCTAACACAGGCAGGCCGATACAACGTCAGAAGTTCATTACGGATGGGGCAGTTGGGGCGATTGGGGATGCAGTGGGTTCCTTTGGGGCGGGATACCCCCGCTAACCCTCCCATTGCGGGGTAGCTTGCCCACTTACCCACTTTGCTTACCAACTTACCAACCTTGGAAGTCTCCCTACCTAGTCTGCTAGTGTACCTTACCTCCTTGCCTACCTCGTGCTGCTCATGTATGTACGTACATAGTAATAGTGGATGAGCAGGGATTGAGTAACCGAGCAAGAGAATGCACCTGTTCCTATTGGTTCTACGACGATAACAAAAGACCCGCTAGTTCCGGATGACATCGTGAAGGCCGAAAACGTAACTCGACGGACAGGATCTTCACGACATGATCTCGTAGGACCGAATCTAAGACGTGGCAGACGCCAGTGTGGAATTTATTTTGGTGTGATAAACCCGTGTGCCGCACCGGTCAGACACCGGAGACAGAATAAAACATTCATCGGCCAGTGCATCCAAGCCGTAGGTCCTTTAGCGAGAATACTATAGGCGAGACGTATCATCTTTGGGAAGCTCCACGTTTGATTTATCGGCCTCACATTAAACCTGCCCAATGTAAGACGGGGAAACGTGTAAGTACGCAAGGTTGACGTGCATCAAGTACACAAAATATTCCTTCCGCCTGTGTGCCGTTGAACGACCACGTCCAATATACGACAAAGCCGGGGACGGTTAACAGCTGGATCAATAATTCCTATAGTTTAAATGCCTACAGGTTACACCACAAGCATACATGTACGAATCAGTTTGTCTAAATGCCCATTGCATTATGTACCTATGTAGGGTGTCAACGTTCGAGTTAACTATTGGATGCAACTACATGTAGTAAATTTAAACCCGAGAAAAAAGGCCTGGGTGCGTTTCCCGACTACTTCTCCGCGTAAGCTACTGCCCCTGCCGGGCGTAAGCCTCAATAGTAAAAGCGCGTCACAGGGATCATTGGGTCGAGTCTCGGCCATTGCCAATTCCAGGTAGTTTTGTCCGCTACCTACACGTACCTACCCAATGTAATACCGTTGCTAGCTTCTGGAACAATCTGCTAGAACCTCTCTCTCCAACTATGTTTCCGTCCTAACTTCTGCCAAGCTGTGATCAGTATCAGATACACTAGCCTTTGAACATCTCTCTATCTTCTATAGAAGAAAACCTGCTTGATCGGAAAATAATCACCTGTGCTAAAATTCTAGAATCTCACCGCTCATAGTGGCATTCTATTGGACGAGCTGGGAGGTCCGAGTTGCAGGTCATCTCCTCGTTATCCACACCAGTGTTGCCCTTCCGTACAAAGAGATTCGAACAAACCACTACAATATGGATATTGAATTTAGAAATGCAGCTTGGTAAGCTATCGTCGACTTCGCCCCTCGGCCCCCAGATTGGGCAGCTCTCTTGGGCCACCCCGACAACGTCTTCAGCTTGTACATGTATACCAATCGGTAGGTAATTGCCTATACCACCCTGGGAAAGGAATCCCATGCCTCTTTTAATAAACTGCCGATCCTGCTCATCCGCGACCCCCGTTACTACCCATCCGTTCGACCAGCCCGCCCTAGCAAGCGTTATAGCTCTACCTAAGCTAATAAAGCCTACCATCCCACTATACTAAGCGATCAATTTCCTTCACCCTCCTACGATCCCTGCTCCCTCAAGATCTCGCACCCCGCGATGCGTTGACTTTTTCACCTCTCCCCCCCTCCTTGCGCTGTATTCAGCTTCTATCTACCTACCTCTCAATTCCTTGGTATTTGGCCAGATCGATTATCCGCCGTATCGCGTATGATATCCAAGCCTGATTGATCATATACATTGATTGCGCTAGCTCTCAATATTAAGCTTAAGCGATAGATGAGATAGGGCATCATCACATATTGCGCATTATATATGTTCAGTCTTTCTTGGCGCATTAAACATACCTAGGTACAGAACTGAGTCTTGAATTGCTACTTATACCGGCGCACAACCTCAAGACATCATGAGCGACGCGGAGAAGCAGTCGGCTTCGCACGATTCTCACGACGAGAATCGTGTTGGCTCTTTTGATGGACTTCCACCCGATCCCGATGCCCATCTTAGCCAGGAGGAAAAAGACAAGATTGTGGGTGTTATCGCGATAGCGACGAGTCATTAGATATGGGCCGGTAATTTTTCGCGGCCAGCTAACACCCCTATTAGGACCGCAAGCTCGTGTGGAAACTCGATTGGATATTGATACCCTGGGTATGCCGGTATGACGTTGAGAATTCGTGTCGCACATGGCTGACTTTCGCCGTATCTAGCTCTGTATCCTCTATTTGCTGGCGTTTCTGGATCGCACGAACATAGGCAATGCCAGAGTGGCAAACCTGCCACAAGACTTGCACCTGAAGCTGCCAGAGCAGTACAATGAGACACTGACCATTTTCTTCATTTCGTACTCCCTTTTCGAGCCTCTGACCAATGTCCTGCTCAAGAGGCTGCGGCCGTCCGTGTTCATCCCAATCATCATGTGAGTTGCAGCCGTAATTGCCGGATCCCACCCGAAGACGGAACTAACGCTGTGTCACTTCAGGGTGCTATGGGGTGCTTCAATGACCGGCATGGGCTTTGTATACAACTACTCCGGCCTCATGGCCGCGCGCTGGTTTCTCGGTCTGGCTGAGGCCGGTTTATTCCCCGGCGTGAACTACTACCTGTCGTGTTGGTATAAGCGCTCCGAGTTCGGTGTCCGTGCTGTATGTCTTCCCTCCTCCCTTGTTATATCCGATCCACATTGCTCATCCAGTATAGGCTATATTTTTCTCGGCAGCCGCTGTCTCTGGCTCGTTTGGTGGCCTCCTTGCCGCCGCAATAGAACTGATGGACGGCATAGGTGGCCGGCCTGGTTGGGCCTGGATATTCATTTTGGAGGGTCTGCTGACTGTTGTGTTTGGCTTTGCATCGTTCTGGATGGTGCATGACTTCCCTGATCAAGCTCGATTCCTCTCAGAGGCCGACCGCGCTCGCGTCGTTCGCCGACTGAAGCTCGACCAGCAATCCTCGGCTGAGCACGAAGAGTGGAAGATGAGTTATCTTATCGCTGGTCTCAAGGACTGGAAGATGTGGCTGGGTATGGTTATCTATATGGGATGCGACATGCCCCTTTACGCCTTTTCGCTTTTTTTGCCTAGCATTATTCAGGAATTGGGTTGGAGTACCAGTACCGTCCGGTCCCAGCTCCTCAGCGTACCGCCGTACGCCGCCGCCGCTGTACTAACTGTTATCATTGGTTTCGTCGCGGATCGGACCCGACAGCGCGGTCTGTGTAACATAACCGTTAGTCTGATCGGCGTCGCTGGATTTTCGATGCTCCTTGGCTCCACCGACCCCAGAGTTAAGTACGCCGGTACGTTCCTCGGAGCGCTCGGCATCTACCCTTGCATTTCGAATACAATCAGCTGGATGGCAAACAACATCGAGGGTGTATACAAGCGGGGCGTTGTGCTCGGCTTCGTGATTGGATGGGGTAACCTGAACGGCATTGTCAGCTCCAACATCTACTTTAACCCTCCTAGATATCTTGAGGGCCACGGAGTCATGGTTGCTTACATGACACTCTTTCTTTTCGGTGGCAGCTTGTTGATGACGACGTTGCTCAGGATTGAGAACAGCAAGAGGCGCCAGGGGAAGCGCGATTACCGTATTGAGGGCAAGAGCGCGAAGGAGATTGAGGCCTTGGGCGATGGCAAGCCTGACTTCTTCTACACGGTTTGATTAAGGAAAGCAGTGGACTGGAGCGCATGAGGGCCCAGGACGGAAGGATACTCTGGATAAGTTTCCATACCTTAATTTTCAACCAGGTTTCGCATCGCGACGGAAGAAATTTACAGCCTTCCGAGATATAGAGCTTGAAGCGAGGCATATCAAGGCCGGCGGCCGCTTCTAGGTTACCAACATTTCCTATTCTTACCTATTATATATAGGGTTCTATGCCCGCTAGTCAAGGCCAGTGTTAGGAATAGGGTTATGCATAGAGATACCATTTCTATTGAGTGCCTATCAAGTTCTTGCTAAATCCGTGATTTTTGGGATGCTCCTGACGGACGCGCTGCCACTGCTTAACAGTACTACTGCTTAGGAACCTATTACCATGCATGGGTAGTTCTGGTTTGGCCTCAGAACCGTGATCTAGTATTAGCATTTAACGTCCATTTCATAAAATGGTGAGGATGCCGTACCTTTGGTGTCGATACTGCCCCGAACGCGATTAGATTGATAGGTGGTCTCGTGCATCGAATACATCAATCTGTTAAGTACCTTAAGTAGGATCAAAGTACTCGTGCTATCAGACATAGTACATATGTATACTCTGGTTGACATAAATTAGCCACCAGAGGATTCACATTGTTCCTATATCCGGCGGCGTTGAGCCTCGAACAGGATACGAATCTCGGAAGGCAACCGAATATATTTATTCATCCCCCGAGCTCGGCGGCGGTCAAGAGACATAAATAACGAGCTTATTAGCATCAGGATGCCGAACATTCCTGTGATTCGGAAAAAAAAAAAAAAAAGGCTAATATGTTCATATGTAAAATTCAGGATTACCTCGTTTCTAATTGTCTTATCTAAGAGCCTTCAAGTAATAATATTAATGTTACCTACGTACCTAGGTATACTTTCGCATTCTACTCTTGATAAACATAGTACTTACTAAGGGCAATTCGACGGCAGTTAGTCGATTTGTTACCATTTCACAGAGCCCTTTCGCCCTTTTCCCCATCACCCAGGCAAACTATTTGCAATGTGGCTGTTTGCGGCGCCGTATTAAGGTATGTTCTAGTTACTAAAAGATACGGCATATGAGGTATTGGCTTGTATGTTGGCTTACGTGATTAAATGTATGAGTAATGGGGGAAGTCTTGTTTATATAGGTACGTTTCCTGCCAAAATGGCTTGCGTTGTGCCTGAAAGCAATACTTTGAACACTCATTTCTGCATTATTATGGAAATTAGCATCTATAAACGGCCTTTCAATTGTGCTACTAGGTGATGGAAATGTTCTTCATGTAGGTGTTCTGTCTTCTGCTGAGGCGAATCTCTGCCTATATAACTTTACCTTTAGAACTCACTCTTGCAGTGAATATTCAGCATAGATTTGTCATTATATATCATTCGACCTGATTTTTGTATTTGATAGAGAGCTTCCAGGGATGTATCTCTTCCTATCAAGAAAGGCTTGCAACCTCTTGAATTAGACTCGACCCAGCAAGTAAAATTTGAAATATCCGTTAATTCTCTCCTCATGCTAGGCAAGAAGAACTAAACCTTTCTCCGTATCTCTCTTAGGGTATCATTTTGTGGTAATCATGAACCGATAGCGAGGATCAATCCATTCAGACATACAAATGCATTTATAGATTCATCTCGAACTTGCCGATGGCTAGTTCAATAGATCTATCTTACGGAACTAACCAGTCAACAAGAGACAGCTTTAAATGACCCAAAAGCAAGCCAGGTACAAACGGGTGTTATCAGTACCAGTTGAGCATGCTAGCCTACATGTACCTGCATGTAGGTAAGTTGAATTATAATGTTAGATACAAGGATTTATATCCGGCTCTTTGGTAACGGAAACTGGTCTTTTGAATGTATTTAAGGCATTGTGGGTCTAACTGAATGCGACTATCCTAGACGTATGTTGAATACATCAGCCCATAACACACCATACGGTACACGCACGCACTTTTCAACACCTTGAGAAGACGGTGGAATCCCCTTCTTGTAACCTTTGGATACGGCATTATGTGTGCTTCATCTAGAGTAATTTGAATCTGGGGAAGCCCGATGTTGGCGGCCCATCACGTTTGTGGAACAGTCAATGTCGAATAGGTATCAGAGAGCGGATTGGTTGACTTGCCCTCATCGATATTAACTTGACACCCACAATCACCAACTACCTATGTAGGGCTGCGTCTCCGACTTTTCCGTTTTATCCAAGAACATTCATAAAATCTAAGGGTTAATTAGGTCTCGGAACACGTTTGTTTAATGTTCAAAGCGGGTGAGTAATGTCATGGAAATCTTAGGTTCTGACCCGAACTGCTCCACAAATTTGTTTCTTGGTTCAGCCAATAATATCGCTAGAGATTGGCATCGCTCTCTACAAACGGCAATGTCTGAGCGGTGAATCTCTTCCCCATGGGTGAATGGTGAATGGGGGGACCCGATGGACCGCTAATGTGGGCAGCTTATACCCCGTAACTCCAGCTTTATTTAGTGTGCTTCGGCAGCTCGTTCCTTGTGAACCCTCTAAACACAATTTCACGGATCTTAATTCTAGGGATAGTGGATGTGACGGATTATGACGTTGGATACATCGTAGTCAATCATAGAGACAGGCATCTACATTACGTACCTCCTAGACCGCATTTTCAAGATTCACCGCGCTGGGCTCGGAAACCGAGTCAAAGTTGCCCTAGCTCATCAGGACCCTAGAAGATGTCGCGGGAACTTTGTCGTCAGCTGCAGTATCCCATAGGGGTTGAAGTAGGTAACCTTGGGGTTTACTTAGACAACTCATTCCCGCGACCGAGACTTGTGGTTCCAACCCTATACCCTGAGCGGTGGACGGGATTTGGTTGGCCCAGCACCTCGAATCGGCGGTACTTAGCCTCAGTGCGTTTCATTGAGATGTGAGAGCCGTTCGCTATTGGATCGAGATTGTAGGTTGCATCATGTGGTGTAGCAAACAGCTGCCAGTTAATACACCTCGTTGCACCGCGATTGCCTATCTTCAAGTCAATTAAGCATCAATGATCGGAGGATATTTTTCAGAACGTATCGCCCTGGGCGTTCGTATTGTTACCCCGACGTGCCCAAGTAGAAATCCGTCCGACCCCAATCAAGCTATCGGTCAATAATGAAACCCTTAGCTGTCAATTAAGAGTCCAGCAGCCTCAAAACAGCCAATTCTCCAGGCACCCTACCAGCCTCGGTCCATTAGCGAGCAAGGATCTGGTGCGTAATATATCGCTCCCATCAGACTAGGCCGTTCTAGTCCGCATCGATGTCCATGGGACCACGTGGAGAAGATGCAGGACAGTTAGATGGGATGGATTCAATACAGGATTGGAGATTTGAACCGGAACAGGTAGCTCTGCGGTAATTGTTTGGGTCTCCAAAGTCCCCCCAACTCGATCGCTGGACTGTTTGCTTTTTTTGAAGGAGCTACATGTAGCCACTCGCCCGACTGTATGTGTCGAACCAAGGATTAAAGACTGGATATTGGGGCAACACATGTCCTTTCAAGATCCTGAATTGCACTTTTATGTGCACATTCCCCCCATATGATCACTATATCGGTGACCTAACTCGGTGCTATCTAGTGAGGCTCTTCAGGTCATGCAGTCTCAGTCCACGGAGACCTGCGGGGATTGTGACGGAAGAGTGCGGGTCATGTTGGCGGGTGTGGCTTATTGAAGAGGCGAGTTGTGAGAAGGGAGCGTCGATATTTCCCTCACTCCCGAGTCCCGGCACCTGCCTAACATCCCCATGGGGCTTTCCAGGCCAAATGGGAAGGCTTAGGCCGGTTTCATTAACAGATTAAGCAACCAAGACCGACGAATTGCTGCGTCTTGGAGACGCGATCGATCCCTTAGCAGATTTCTCGTCTACATTGAGTAGGTGTTTGTCAGGACATCTCCCTTATTTCACAACATCCAGTATCTAGCACGTCCAGATAACACTCGCCATTGGATCTCGCGGAGCAAAGTGCTTCTGGGCGAACCACGGCGTTTCCCTCGCTTCCTTGTCTACCTCATACTCATATGTAATGTCCTGTTTTTCTCGGATACCATTACCTTGTTGTGCAACGCGCAAATGAAAATATACCTTGGTCTGGGTGCGGGTGCTATGGAAGGGACCAGCTCGCCCGCTGCGTACCTCACTTCCCCTGGGCATCAGATCTCGACCGACTATTATGTGTTTCCCGCTCGATACCGGGCTTCTTACAGCCAAGGTTGAGGGCGCATTTCGTCATGCACGCATCCAATCGACATTATCTCCTCGCATTCCTATGCACATTACTCCCACGTTGCTCCTCTTCACTCCTGTCATGATGTAGATCATCCAGCCATAGATTTGATTAATATCTGACTAACAAGCGAGGACCGCGGATACGTGCGTCTTCAAGCTTGTTCCAATTCACTTCTATCAGGCTTCGATATTCATCACTTCATACACTCCCCTACCAGTCCGTACTTGAATCCGTCCGCCTAACAACTCGGACCTATGTAATTCATAATCCCAGTTACATCCTCGACCTCGTCACTTTTTGGAGCCTCTATCACCAGACCCTTGTAACAGTTTTCCTATACAGTTACATCCCACGGTGCATTGCGCACTCCCACTACACGCTGCCAAACCTTCACTTTCAATCTGTTTCTTTTGATTACCAAACACTTCATAGCCAATTCTTTTCGTCCCTTCTCATAGGTTTACTTCCGTATTGATTCACCTTCGTTATATTCTCGCCTGGAGTTACGCAACTTACGCGTTTGCTTACACGCATGTGTCCTTCTCGTTACCGGATGTCCATAATCATAAGACGTGCCCAACCCCAACATACCTGAGTTTAATCTTGCCTGCCCACTTCTTGAGATCAAGGGATATCCGCCGTATATGACTTCAACAGCAACCTCTGCTTCGAGGGCGCCGCGACAGTCGTGATGGACGGCACGATACATAGCGACCCCGATGGAACCGGCCAGACCGTCGCCCCCGGGGCGCTTACAAGACAACATATCGAGACAATCGTTATCTTCGAGAGACTCGGTGCCGCCTTGTCTGTGACCGGGATTCTCCTCATCTTCCTCGCCTATGCCGCTTTCAAGAGACTTCGCACCGTGCCGAATACATTCATCGTGTTTGCCTCCTTCGCGAACCTGGGAGCCAGCATTGCCTGCCTAATAGGATATTCAGGAGTGTTGGCAGGGCCGGACAGCGACCTATGTCAGGCTCAGGCGTTCATGTTCGAACTGTAAGTTCGTTACGAGGACCTATGTTGTGACATATCAGAAAGGAGTATCATTGGAGATCTCGACTGACGTGGGTCTAGGTTTATGCAATCAGATCCATGGTGGTCCTTTGCCATGGCCGTCAATGTGTATATGGTCTTCTTCTTTTCCGCAAGCCCGAAGAGCTTTCTTCGCTACTGGTGGGCATACTTTCTCGTTTGCTACGGGATTCCCTTCATTCCCTCGTTATGGCTACTCATAGTCCATGGAGGTGATGGACAGAACATGTACGGTAATGCGACGGTAAGTCAATGCCCGGCCTAGAGACTTATTCCTTCTCTCGAAAGGATACAAATATACCAGGTATGCTAATATTAGTTTAGATTTGGTGTTGGATAGATAAGGACTGGTCCAACCTCCGCATTTACACGTATTACCTCCCGATATGGGTCTGCATCATCCTCTCGACCTGCATCTATGTGGCGGTTGGCTACTACGTCTTCAAACAACGTAATCAGCTACGCAACCTATCTCTGAGTAATCCCGCACGCGATGTCCCAACAGCTCGCGACTCAGGGGAGAAGGTAAATCCCACATCATGACACGGAAATGGAGTTAGGTAAACTAAATGTTCGGCAGACCTTATTCGCCAACGCAGCTGTTATGGGCAGTATCAACCGAGAGGTCGTGCAAGTTACGACAGTGAACTCGTCGGCTACACATTCTGTCGGTGGACCATCCTCAGCAGGCGCAGCTCCAGTTAATTGGTTCGACGGACCACTCGACAACCAATCCTTCGATGGCTCGTCGGCACCCACCTCGCGGCCAAACCCTTACCAGACTACGGTTACGCGTATTACGGCGGACCCTGCGCCCCGAGAGGGCTACTGGGCTCGTGTTTACAGTAACTTTCAGCGCTGGCGTGGACGCTTTAGCCATATAGACCCGGTGAAGTTGGCATACCTACGGACGTCGTTCGTCTTCGCCATCAGCGTATTCGTGACCTGGACACCAAGCAGCATCAATCGCGTGCACGACCTCGTCTACGCCGAGAGCACGAGCTTCGCGCTTAATCTGGCTAGCGCCGTCGTCCTACCGCTTCAGGGAGTCTGGAATGCAGTTATCTTTTTCTCAACCAGCTGGTCCACTTTGTGTCGAGAGATGCGCGCCTATCTTGACTCGCGCCGAGGCATACCACGAGGTCACCATACCGCAGTTGCTGTGCGAAACGAGAGAGATCGGCAGAACGCTGTTGAGCTTTCTAGACGCAAGACTCACGGCCAGTCTACCCAGAGTCAGGGTGACGATGCTGTGAGCGATATCAGCGTCCCAAGTACCCCAGGTGGCAATATTACGAATGGTGGCCCGGTAAGAGTCATGCGCGGCACTAGTCTATAGACGCCTAGAAGTACATGCTGGAAGGCGGGATTCCCACTAACGAACCATCGTTGGAAGAAAGGCTTGGAGCACATACGGTACGGTTCCTCAAGAGGACTTCGAATGTATACAAGGGTCACGCAAAACAGACCCATATACCTCGCTAGGCTATGCTATACATATGCCGGGTAGATAGATAGGTTAAGTAGGTAGTTTGGAAGGATTGGCCTATCGCCCAGTTGGTCTTCCATAGGTGATGTTGTATCGTCACATCCCTTACAGGATGAGGGGGAGCTCACCTTGGTTCGATTCATCGAAACCCAGGCCACCTAATTCATACCTGTCAACCTAACTAAACTAAAACAGGTGTATTTACGCGGTTCAACGTGACCCTTACCTTCGTCTCAGTAGTAACAAATCAACAATTTTGCGTCGCCCAATAACGTGATTTTGAGCAAGTGACACGTAGAATTAGATAGATATGGCTTTGCAAACACTCCTTGTAATTGAGCCCCCTTCAGTTCTTGTCAAAAGAAAAAAAAAGGGGTGATCGCCAATGACTTTATTATCGGGAGCAAGCTATCCATTCCCTCACAGGATGTTAATCCGCCGTAGCACCCTAGTCCATGGATACCTATCTATCTATACCAGAGAATGTCACAAGTATCAGAGAAGCACAAGTGGCAGTGATTGACGCGTGTCCAGAGCTACATGCGTCGATAATTGGCCCAAGATAACTGCCGATGGTCAAGGTGAAGCATGTTAGCAAGATGAAACTTTGCTGACGGGTCGTCACAGTATACTACCTCCTAGGTAGGAGGTAGGTACCTTATATATCAACATGAAAGCGATTCTTCGCTTCAACCTGCGAAAATAATATCTGTGGGTGGTTCCGTACCGGTTAGTCCTGCCCGCCTCCCGTGTCGCTACCTAATGCCATACCCCTGGGCGTCATCCACATTATTCTTCCAACGGACAAGAAGATGGAAGAAATCGCCAATCGAAAAATTACTCAATAGAAATTATTGGCTAACTTGAGGCATGAGAAATTCCTCCGGCGTTTTTCATGTCCCCACACTCCTCAGACTATCGGTACAAGCAAATGGGATTTTGCACATCAGAGGCATGAGGATTGAAAGCTATGATACTATACATAAAATAAGGATTCGGGACCTGACAAACCCGGCTGGGACCATCCTCTAGTCCCGGAATCCCGTGGTATATTCCGTATCCATGGAGGTATTAGGGGGAAATACGCGGAAAAATAGCAGTAGCTTCTGCACGGCCCCGAAAAAGCAACTAACCAAATCAAGATCATAAGATTTTCTCTTTCCTACAAGCGTCGGTTCTATATGAAAACAGGAATGAAACGTCGATGTTAGAAAATGAACTTGTCGGATCGTGTGGTTGAAAGACCGATAATAGGACCATATTTAGATATAATAAGAGAGAACACATGAGTGCGTAAATTCTAACCCGACCATTTCCTCATAAGATAGGTATCGTCCCATTCGTCTCCGTAAATACCAGCCCGGGGACCAAACGCCGTGAAATCAATAGTTGCCGGGTATCATTGTAGCTCCTTTACCCCGGCTGCTGCTCATGGGGCTCCATCATTGCAGCAAGACTTTCAGGTATAGCGGCTCTTTCAAGAATGGTAGGATTCTCACGAAATTCCGGAGTTTGTACAACCTCTTTGAGGGTAGATAGAACATTCCGTTCAATAACACTTACGGGTCCATCTGGCTTGCCAGGAGCAGACATTACCCTGCACAAGTAGTGGAGCGCACTCCGCAGGGCTCGCTCCTTAGCCTCAAGAGTTCCTGGGCCACCAGCATCAACGGCTTGGGTGATTAGAGCGGGTATATATGTGACTTGCACAGCTGGTTCAGCAACGGAACCGTCAATGTTGAGAGATTTTCGCAGGGAGTGTCTGATATCGTCTTCAAGGGAAGTCCATGCCCGGTTGTACAACTCGGCGGTCGATAGATCGGCAACACTGCCCATGCATAAAATTCGCGCGAGAGCCCGATCGCCCTCGTTGCGCAAATCGAGGGACCGGAAGCCTTTTTCACGAAGCAGGTCGAGTCGACGTTTCAGCACAAGATCGTACCCTGCGCGCAAACTTAACCCATCCCGAACGATGCCCATCCCGGCATCGTAAACAGTGCGGTAAGCGTCAAAATTGGACTGAGTCAGCTTCTTAGCGCAGGTCCAATCTAGATGGCCCGCTGCGCCCGCAATATCTAGTAGCTGTTCCTCAAATCGAAGCCGAAAACTGCGCGCGTGACCCCTCATTGTCGCGAGGCTTGCTAGGGAAGCGGGTACGTTTTCTGCTTGAGCTAGCTGTCCGAAGTTGAATTCCGCCCCTAGTTCCATGCCGTGGATAATATCATCTCTGTCTTCTGGTGAGAGACGGTCCAGGCACCCTACCAACTCGGATTTGACTGCTTTGAGAAGGATCATGTCGTGGTTCAGGCTGACAATATTTTCGCCGGTTTTTTTCTGATAGTCTAAAGCAAGCTTTTCATCCTTTCCGATATCATTCACTACTATGGAAGTGATGAGCGCGTAGAGCTCATTCGGATTCGCGATTGATTTCGCATAAAATTGGTACATCCATTCGAACGACTTGCGAGATAATCTCAGAGCCTCGGCTTGATTTGCGACCAAGACGTCATACTGTCTGTTGTAAACCCATTTCAGAGCCAGCAGTCCAACAAGAGTGCGATTAACCTCATCATAGTCTTCTCCGTACAGGATCACCGAAGGCGACCTCGAGGACGGTTTGTTATCGTCTCTGCCACCGACGGAGTACGCATACCTGAGCCGAAGTAGCTCATCCTCGAAATCACTGTGGACAAGGACGAGGAATTCTTGGTCGGAAAGCGCGAAAAGATCCTCTGGCCGGTAGGTATATTCCCGCAGGGAACGATGATCAACAGGCATGTTCACAATCTGCTATATCGAGAGTGAGAGTGATGATGATAGTGATGGTGATAGTGAGAGCGACTAGAGGTTGGAAGGTCTTCCGATCTGGATATCTACTCGGTACATAGGTAGAGCCTAATAGTCCCGAGTCTCACAAACGGGGCTGTGCAAGCAGGGATGACGGTGGCTTGCGGGCTATCAGCTGATAGAATCAATTAAAATGACTGGGTTAATAGCGGGAAAATTGTATGGGCGCCCCCAAGGAGAATCTAGGTGAGCTGGAGGGCAAACAAACCTTGCGCACGGGCCATCTATGTGGCTGTAGATTATCCACATCACGGACGTGGCCATCTCTGACTCCTCCAACGGCTCCTTACCTTCAATGCTATTAGGTAGAGGTATATGAGATAAGAACTAGGAATGGGGATCTTCTGTCTCCTGAAACTTCCATAGGAGTCCTCATTGCACGACACAGCCACGAATAGTCGATGAATATCAGGTAGGTACCTACTTGAATTATACGACTTTAAAAGATGCATGTGTCTTTATAACCAACATAGATTAGGTACCTTAAGTACTCGCGTGATCTAAAGCTGCATATAACATGTTAATAACTGTATAAATGCCCACATGGGCGCCTACGTTTCAGCCTCGCGAGAAAGAAGGGACAGAAGTGAGCAACGTGTGACTCGCGGGATATGCCTTATTTCGTAAAGGCTGCCTGAGGCCTTCGCCGTCGTCCCCGCTAAATCCTACTGGGATTTTATTACCATATCTTGATTGGTTACCGCTACGGAATACCGATTAACTGTCCATCTAGGCACCCATAGAAGTCAATCCAAGTCATTGTTCTACTTAAATCTTACCTCTCAATTCCCCATCTATCTCCTTCTTCTTCTTCTTCATGCAGCATATCGATAAAGGTTTCCTACACAAAAATGAACTCATTTCGCAGCCTGTTTTCTAAGGGCACTAATAACAACCCGGCCCCAAGCCCACCGTTGGTTCGGATTGAGCCTCGAGTGTCCCAGGCAAGTGATTCACGCAAACCATCTTTGACTTGCTTGGGAAATGAAATCCTCGCAATTATTGCCGACTTGTTACAGGATACGAGTCCCAGCACCATACCCTCTCTAGCCCTGGTGTGCTCGAATTATTACCGTGTTGCGAGGTATGCCCAGCATCGACATGTTGTCCTGGACAACACAAAAGGTACACAGATGCTAGAATACATTGAGAAGAGCGGAATACCTGAAGCTATTCGTCACTTAGAAGTCCGTGACAAGGCTACCGATGCGCTCATTTCAAAACTATGCAAAGTCATCCCCAAGATGACTGGTCTCAAACACGTAACGTGGTCAACATCTGGCATACCTGTACAAGTGCTTCAACGTCTTCAGAAAAGGCCCTCGATTACCCTCCATACTATGATATATCACTATCACGGCCGATGTCAACCCGATATTCTCGAATCTTTACAAGCGAATAAGAACTTAGTTTCTTTACAGGTGGATATTACCTATCACAATGCAGAGGAGTGCCGACTTTGGGCTCAATTACTGAAGGGTGTACTATTGTCCTGTCCTAACCTTCGCAAGCTTAAGATTGACTTGAGCCTACCGCGAGGTGGATGCGTTATGTACGGTCTGCCTGCAGAGTATTGCGGCTTCAGTTTCGCCCCTGGAGAACGTCTACCCGCACTTGAGGAGTTAGACTTGCGGGAATATCCCTTTGGGGTCCCCAGCTTGAAGGATTCGCCCCAGCTTAGATTCTACAGGCCGTATTCCCAAGGTTACCCTCTCAAGGTGCCCGAAAGGGACTACTGGGCAGATAACTTCGACTGGTCACGGCTGACGCGTTTGACCACTCCTGACGTTCAGTTTGCGTTGAAGATTATGCCGTACCTTACGTCCCTCAAGGAATTCTCGTGTTCCAATAACCACAAAGACTTGAAGACTTTCTACAAACAGGTTCCAAGCTCTCTAGAGACCATCACCGTCCCCAACGTCGAAAGTATCGGCCTGGGGAATTTGCTGAGGCATCGAAGCGGCTTGAAGAAGCTTACAATCCACCAGGAGGAGAATTATAAAGCGGATTGGCGGCAGGCGGCCATTGACGCCAAAACGTTGATCGAAATTCGTGACAACTGTCCACACATCGAGGAATTGGGCTTGGATATTTCTCGTGATGGCGAATGGCCGTATGAGATATTAGACATACTCGCCGGCTTTCGTTCTCTCCGTTTCCTCAAGATATGGTTCGAGTTGGGGATAGCAGATGCAAGGAACCCCGTCCAACCTTATGTCCGCTACTCAGCAGTCAAGAGCCTTTTCAAATATCTACGTGAGCATGCTCCTGGACAGACAAGTCAGCTCGTGAAATTGGAAATCGTGTCTGGCTGCCCGCCCCCACTTGGGTATGGCCTCCCATCCATGAGTGCTTTTTGGCCGTCACACAACTCATCCAGTTTCATATGTGCGCTCTCCGAACGAGACGACGAAGCTGAAAGAGGCGTATTCAGTGTCAGCTGCCCGAAATTGAGCCCAGAAGAAAATGAAGATCTCCAGAGGGTTGGGGATGATGGAAAAGAGGACTTGTATTCCCCGTTCTGCGACAACGAGGCTTTCAGAATTGCGCGCCTTGGCCCCACGCCTATGCGTGACTTGGGTATTTATGTTAGGTAGTTTAAACAGGGTCAACACACGGTGGTTAGGTAGTCGCTAGCCCCGGCAAGAAGTGTTATCTCAGGTACATGTAGGTAGGTACATGTATTTGAGTCGCACGTTTAGCGGCGTTTTTCAGCGCGGTTAGCTGTAGCAGCAGGTACCTAGGTCACCACATGCATGTAATAACCAATAACCCGCCGACGAATTCTGTGTTTCTCCATTATAGATGCCCATTTGAATGAGTTACTATTCGCCCTTCGCGCTTGATGCATGGCTTGATGCCGATTATAAATCGAGCGAATCTGCTTGATTACAAATAGAGCGGCATTACCAACTTTAGTGATTTATGAGGTTGATTACTCGCAATATGGCAGCACTCTGTCGTCATGGTGGAAGCTCCTCATCAGCCCCTCAGCAGCTACCTAGGTACCTACCCGGTATTTAAGCGTATGAATATATATTGACATTAATGCTCGCAACACCCACGAGGATATCCGTATCTGCTATATAATCACTCTCCTCAAGATTAACTGACATTTTCTATCAATCACTCTTTATCCAATTGACCATGGCTGACAAGCTGTACATCTCCGACACGCCCGACGACGTCAAAAACGCCAAAGGTCTCCACCTCATCACCCAAAATACCCCAAATGGCCAGGCCGTGCAAATCCTTCTCGAGGAGCTTGCTGAAACGTACGGCACCTCATGGACTACTACGTTGATTGACATCTCGACGAACGAGCAGAAGAAGGAGTGGTTTCTACGCCTGAACCCTAACGGCCGCATCCCTGTGCTCGTTGACAACACTCAAAGCCCCCCTTTCACCGTTCATGAAACCTCGGCAGAGCTCTTTTATCTCATAAACTCCGCCGACAAAGATCACAAGTTCGGCTTCGACAATGACCTTGAACAGAACGAGGCACTCCAGTGGACGTTCTTTTGGCGTACGTAATGTTGGCAGCTCTTCACTTTAGTGACTAGGTACCTTACCAACTCTCATCGTTGCAGACGGGTCCGGCGCACCGTATCAAGGCCAAGTGAACCACTTCACTCGGGTGGCTCCCGAGAAAATTGAGTGTAAGCATTCCCTCCTCAGGAATTTCTTGTGGGCCGCCGGCTAAATAGTAATCAAGACGCCATCAATCGCTTCCGAAACGAGACACTCAGAGTCTATGGGGTGCTTGAAATTCGCCTCTCTGGCAAGTATACCGGTGAACCAAGGGACTACTTGGCTGGCAAGGGGAAAGGCAAGTACTCGGTAGCAGATATTAAGACGTGGCCTTGGATCAAGGGGTGGGAGAGGAGCGGCTTCACGAGACAGGAGATCGAGCAGTTCCCGCACCTGCTGAAGTGGATTGATCGCATTGCCCAACGTTCGGCTGTCCAGAAGGGAATTGGCAGCAAGTACATCAAATCTTAGGTAATGGGATGCACATAGTTTCGAGGGGGGATGACTGTCCGATTTATTAGCCAAATACCTTATTGAATCAACAGGAGATCTATTCTTTTGAATATCATATCATATACGTCGTATCGTCATCCAAAATGGGGTTGGCTTTGGAATCATCAACTCCGGCTTGGGTCGGCGTTAGAGACAAACGGACCGGGGTGCCAGCCCTCTAGCGCATCCCTTGGGAGGTAGGTAGTAGGTACTAGGTACAGGTGCAGCGGCCGAATCCCACAAAGAGGGGAAGCCTTAAAACCGTGCAATATCCCCTCTAAATATTTTAGGGGTATATTAGGAGGTAGGTAAACAATAAACATGAGCGGAGAGACGGAGACGACCAAGTCAGCGGGCTTACAGCCAAACACAGAGGTAAAGGCGGAAGACATTTTTGAACCCCATGTCTTAGAAAAGTACGATCCCGATGTCGTCGCGTATGTCCTCAAAACTAGGGCTGCCGGTGTGCCAGCGCAGAATGAGTTTCGCATCGAGGAGATACGCGCCGACCCTGATAAATTTGCGCTGCCATGGTCGAAGGACGTCACTGGGTGGGAAAGGGTCACCGATGCAGAGGTGACTTCTCAGGATGGCTTCAAGATCCCAATCAAGATCTACCATCCTGATCCTACGCAATTCGGCGAAGGGCCCTACGGAGCGCACCTAAACTTCCATGGTCTGAACTCTCTCGCCCAACTAGAGTTATCTAGCGCAAGATTCTAATCACCTTCGTAGGCGGTGGCTTCGTACTAGGCGACCTGAACACGGAGTCTCAATTATGCTTGAACATGCGCGATGGTGCAGGTGTCGTCGTAATTGATGTGAATTATCGACATTGCCCCGGTGAGTCTCGGAGATAACAGGAAGACGTACGGCTGCTCACTCTGTCTATTAGAGGCAGCCTGGGGGAAAGGTATAGAAGACGCCCGAGCCGCTTTGATGTGGGTATGTAGTTCGCACGACATTTCATCGTTATTGTCACCATGTCAAAACTAAGCAAATGAGTTTCAGGCTCGAGAATCGGGGTCACTTTTGAAAATCAACCCAGAATCAATCTCAATCGGCGGAATATCAGCGGGCGCGCACATCTCTCTCGTCCTGCAGCACATGGCCCGAGACGAGGGGATCCCGCTAAAGATATGCCTAGCATCGGTCCCTCCTTCAGCGGATGCGCTTCTCTATGAAAGCTATACCGATTCCCCTTTCGCATCCTTTCATACCTTCTCTCATGGACCAGTCCTGCCATGGGCGCGGATTAAATTTTTTGGAGAACAATGTTTTCCAAAGAATAAAGTGGGAGATATGCGTGCCAATGTGCCTGAATGGTGGATTGCTCCCCTAAAATCGAAGAACTGGACTGGACTCTGTGATACCTTCATCAGGACTGGCGAATGCGACCCCCTGCGAGACGAGGGCGAAGCTTACGGGTTGAAACTTGTAGAGGGCGGAAATAAAGTCGTAATGAAACGATATCTAGGATCGCCACATACATTCATGTATTTTGACTGGTTCAAGAAGAAGCATGAGTACGATCTAGACACCATCGGGGCATTGAAACAGGCGCATAGAATACATTAGAGGTTTTTGACCAGTTTCGTAGCTAATTTTATGCTTTGGCTTGTCTCGGTTGCTCTGATAAGAAGCAACCTCAGTTTCAGAGAACCGGCGAGCTGAAATTCTTCGAACCACGCTGGCTACCCTCTGTTACAGTGTATTCTTTGGTGACAACGATCCCATAAACATCTCCTGTTTGTCTTGTCGACCCCGAAGGCGTTACATCCTGCTCAACGAACGAGACCTCGCCAACCTGATGCTTTGGCAGGTCTAAAGACGTTTCCTCGCCATCCGATCTGTTGGTTCGCTCCCGATCGAGGATGTGCTCCTCAGAGCCCCATATTGTTTGCTTGGGTACCGATAAGGAGGTCTGCTGCTGTTTTCCCACGGCTGAAATTGGATGGCCCGGTAAACTGCCAAGCTTATAGCCTCGACTATCTCCCTGGCTCGTAGCTTTCGATCTACTTAGGCTACGTCCTTTCTCAATGAACTTTCTGAACATAGGGTATATCATCGGCATATTTGTCAAGACAAAGGACACGAACGATTCGCGGACGGACCAGTAACCTGACTGGGCGGGATCGGTATCACCTAGCTATAAATCAGGCTGGTTAGCTCTTCTTTCGATGTCAACTAGGTTCAGTAGCACCCAGTCCAACGTGTCGGACTAGGAGTGGTATAACAATAGAAGCTTACTGTTAAGATGGAAACGCATCGAACAATACCAAATGCCATCTCAAGAAAGCCACCACTGAACATCACTAGTAGAACAAGCTTTTTTCTCCATGGCAGATGGGAATTCCAGACCACCTAATGCAACGGGGTTTATCAGTTCTCTGTGTCAGATCTATTGGTAGAAGGTTTCTGCTCACGTACCGGTAGTGGAATTGCCATTAGATATAAGTCTGTGAGTGTATTCATGACCATCACATAAGTAGTTTGAATGGTTGAAATGGCTGGCATGCAGTGATCTGGGAAATCTGTTAGCAACTCGCCACAACAATTATCTCACAAGGAGGTAACCGCACTTACTTCCCGGGGAAGCTAGAGTACCAAAATGTGTTGCATCAGCATCTTAACCTCCACGTTGAAAATATTCTATACGTTGTCTTCCTGAATTCAGGGGTAAATAGACGAAAGATTCTACTCACTTCCACAAAGTTAGCTACTACATTATTGGAGTTAGACCAGAAATATAAGGCCCAAAATACAATTAGATCTATTTCCACACCTACCGATTAATTTGCCACTGGTGGCTGAAGGGTATACATTTGAGGAAGGCGACGAGCAAGCAAGAAATGTATGTCACCCCGAGAATAAGAATTCCCCAGTGTATCACTCGCCTCATATTAGTGACTCCTTCTCTACAAAATAGTGTTAGGTTTGAGAGCATATTGCTATGATTAGGTATTTACCTGGGCGGGTAGATAAGCAACATACGTTAGCCGAGCATAGTACACCAACCAGCACGCCTTCAACAGCCAGAGCAGCGTGGTGTAGAGAAGGAGGCCGACAACGTGAGTCTTTGATCCATTGACACGTAGATACCACTCTTGTGATTGGGGACTAAGAGCCGCACGCTGCGCGTCCGTCATTGCGTTATTAGCAAGGCCTTTCCAGTACGCCACTACTAGGTATGCCATGAGTGACTCTGCAGTATACACTATCTAAGAACCTGGTGTTAGCTTCCGATTCATTTCAAAGAACTAAACTTGTGGCTGGGGGTAACCCACAACAGCCAAAAACATAATGGCATCATCCGGTGCTAGGTTACGCCATCCAAAAGTTGACAATCGATTGTAGTAGCGGAGAGCGGCTACGAGGTATGCGGTGCCTTGGAGACCCCAGACCTCTTGGACGAACGATTGCTCCTCGTTGGGCATCATAAACTACCTCCTTCTCAAAGGGACACAGAGACGTGGATGATAATGGTAAGGATAGAATCCTACGTTAGGATGGCAGAGTTTAGGAAGAGTCTTGGGCATACCGTAAACTTAACTACCACAACATAGCGCTCAGGGGCTGCTTTCAAGCTCGCTTCTACATCATTAGGAAGAAAAGGATTTCACATGGCTCAACAAAATCCGGGACTTGCAGTAATGGAGATATGACATATAATGGTAATCCTGTTGGGCTTGAGATGAGTCTAATTACCTACCTAGTAATTATGATTTTCGAGCATTGTTACTTGTAAGTCACTACCCTCATCCTGCTAGCAGTCGGCGACTAATGAGGAAGTCAACCCTTGTCTACAGCTGAAACAGCCACATCAGAAAAGAGAGAGAGAGAAAGAGAGAGAGAGAGAGAGGAATTGGAAGTGAACCGTCAACCACGCGGTAAATGAAAGAGGACATGAATATGTATTGTTTTATCAATTCAGTTCGGATGCATGTGTCCATCCTATTGTATTCTTCCTAGGGGGTAGGTTACGTACGAATATAGCTCGGTTGCCGTTCCGGAGCAGCATAAACCTTTCTAAATTCAACTACATTGGGCATTGGCTGGATGCATCTTCGGATATTTCCTTATAAAGCCATACTGAAACTTCTCGACGTGCACTGGTTTACTACCTGAAGGCCAGCATATGGATGTCGCGTCAGGATTCGGATACTTCGGATATTGTAAGGGATACTTAGACAAAGAGTATCCTGTATGTATACCCGATTTTACAGCCATTAGGTTAGAGCTCCTCGCGCAACAACATAGTTCTTTCCCTCATCCTATGGTCGGCCTCGTGACATGCCGTGACTCTCTAGCTGCAGAATGAATGAGCACAAGTTGGTATTCCCCGAGCCGTGTATACGAGACTTGTCATACTGAACCACATTTAGACTACGTCAAAAGAGGGTTTATGGTAGCGATGTAATTTATGACAAGCTTTCTTGTACTTTATAAGTTCGTGGCGCCTTCGAAAGTTCCCTACTCGTCTCGTCTCGTATCCTACTGTCGATTATCACATTCTACCTAGAAATATTGCTCCTGGCCATTTTATAGCGCCCCTAAAGCGATGCTTTAGTCCTCCTGTCGAATCTCAATCTTCCGAGTACTTGTAATCTGAGAGGACGGGGGTTACTGCATGGATCAACAGTCGTGCTATGAGTCAACTCGCGGATGGGGACTCGCGGATGGGGACAGACCCGAGAGCCCGGGTAACACAGTAGCTGCATTAATGTTACCTTACAAGTGGAAGTCTTACTCGCCAACTGTTGTCGCATTTCAATCAAAGGATGGACCCGGTGACGGCAGGGCCGTGAAATTAGAATGCTTATTGAGAGGGCCCGACGTAGACAATACCGGCACATATGGTTTTCTCTAAGAAGCCCTTCGATTTACCGAAAGGCTTCCCATAGCTCATTACAGAGGTATTCGCTTACTTTTGCTTGATCTATCTTTCACTGGCATCCGTGGATCATTTGAAACTCTCAACATCGATCCTGAACGAGACGTATTCACATACCTAATGCAGTTGGAGACAACTACGGCCGATAAGGGCGGCTTTTGACATGCGCCACGTCCTCTGCATTCTGCTGTAATTGCCGCAGATACATCCAGGGCAAGCGTTGAGGAATCGGATCTGGTGACCGGCAATGTAGGAACCAATGAGATTGCAGACAGCTGTGGAGGGGAGGGTGTGTAAGATGGTTCTTAGTCCTAACTCACTCGACCCCACGATGTAATTCGACCTGTCAGGTTCGCCCTTGGCTTGGGGCGGATCCGCACCTACTATCGTGTTATAGGTAAGTTTAAATATCTTGTTACGTATCGATGAATCGGGTTTAGACGAAGCAAGGTAAAGCAGGGGCAGAAAGATACCTTTGCGCTGTGCCAGGCCCGTGGGATACTTGACAAAGTACTAATAAGTTATCAAACATTTCCGTCGGCGATATGATCGTCGGTCAGCTTAATTCATCCCATGGAGTGTTGCATCACGCCCACGCCCTCTTTCGTTCTGCTTAAATCTTCATCGAACTTCTCCTAAACTAGCACAAACCCGAGTATCAAATAGAAAGACATAACAGTCAACATGGCTGCGAACGGACATTTACCAGAGTCAAACGTGGATGTGTACGTTAGCACATGTTGTACTCTCTGGAAATGCGAGTGTTGACTTGTTGACTAGACTCATTATCGGGGCTGGTCCCGCGGGGTACGTATTGCGCTGCTGCATATGTGCCCTGACAGGTTATTCTAATAGTCATGTAGGCTGATGGCGGCTTGCTGGATGGCGCATTGCGGCGTCACGGCCCGCATTGTTGACAAGAGGAACACTAAAATCTTCTGTGGCCAAGCAGATGGACTCCAGTGTCGCAGCCTTGAAATATTCGATAGTCTTGGCTTTGCGGACAGGGCGTGGAAAGAGACCAACCATCTAATTGAAGTATTAATTCCAAGCTGCCTGAGTAGCTAATAGACACCTCGGCTAACTCTCTATGTTACCTATCTAGATATGCATGTGGGTGAGTGTACTCCGACACGGCATGGGAGGCGTCTATTGCAGTATACTAACCTTTTACTAGAACCCTGGACCGGATGGCGTAATTCGTCGTTCGGACCGTATACCAGATACCATCGTGGGGCTTTCTCGATTCCAGCAGAGTGTCATCCACCAAGGGCGGGTTGAACGCTTCTTCCTTGACAACATAAGAAAATACTCGAAGGACACAATAAAAGTCGAGCGAGGGGTTCTCCCTGAGTCTCTTGAGATTGACGAGTCTAAGGTTGAAGATGAGTCTTCGTACCCAGTTACTGTGAAGCTGCGTCATCTCACTGAAGAGGAAGCTACCCCAGAGCAGCAAGTCAACGGAAGCAAGGCCTCAGATGGCCTATTTCGTAGCAACTTGGTCCAAGAGGATGACGAAGATGACTTGATACGGAAGAGCCGGTCACGGGTTGGAACAGGCGAAACGGTCCATGCCAAATATGTCATCGGGTGCGACGGTGCGCGTAGCTGGACCCGGCGTGCTCTAGGTTTCGAGCTGCAGGGAGAGGCAACCGATTTCATCTGGGGTGTCCTAGATGTCATTCCCCTCACCGACTTCCGTAAGTGGGCTGATCCTGATCGTACCCAAGTTGAATCGCCATATTCTGACTGGTATAACCTAGCTGATATTCGAATGCGATGTGCCATTCATTCGGCTGAGAATGGTAGCTTGATGATAATCCCCCGAGAGAATAAGATGGTGCGGCTCTATATTCAGCTGAAGGAGGTTACCCCTGACGCGTCGGGACGTGCCGATCGGTCTAAGATCACTCCTGACCTCATTCTGGGTGCCGCACAAAAGATTCTTAGCCCGTATAAGATTGACTATGAATATTGCGACTGGTGGACAGCTTATCAGGTATGGTTACCTGTAAAATCCAGATTCCGCGTTCCATGCAGGTATGCTGACCAAAACGCTCTAGATCGGCCAAAGGGTTGGCACCAATTTTGATGCTCATCAGCGCGTCTTCCTTGCCGGAGATGCCGTGCATACTCACTCTCCAAAGGCTGGCCAAGGTATGAATGTTTCCATGCAAGACACTTACAACCTCGGTTGGAAAGTGGCCCTTGTTGCGAAAGGTATTGCCAAGCGGAGCATCTTGAACACCTATCAAAGCGAGCGGCGCCGTATAGCTCAGGATCTCATCGACTTCGACCATCGATTTAGTAGGCTATTCTCGGGAAGGCCAGCGAAGGATATCATGGATGCCGAGGGTGTAAGTATGGAGGAATTCAAAGATGCCTTTTTAAAGGGCAACTTATTCGCGTCCGGATTGATTGTCAATTACGGACCTAGCGAACTCATCGCGAAGCCTGTAGATGCGACCGACCAAGGTGACGAAAGTGAACTGAAAGCCTCTCCACCGATTGCAATCTCGGCCGATGCTTTCGCAAAGAAGCAGGCTCTTGCCACCGGCCTCCCTGTGGGGATGCGCTTCAACAGCTTCAAAGTCCTCAATCAGTCGGACGGCCGACCATGGCACTTCCAAGAGAAACTGAAGTCAAATGGCAAATTTCGTGTCGTTCTCTTCGCTGGCAATGTCCTGAGTCCTACGCAACGAGAACGAGTCGAGAAGTTCTGTGAGGCTCTTGATGCGCCAACGAGTTTCCTCCGTGCGGCGACCGCTGTGGGCCCATCTTTAGACACTGCTATTGAAGTCTTGACAATTCATTCGTCCAAGAGGACCGAGACGGAATTGTTGAGAGATTTGCCAGAGGTCCTCCACCCCTATGACCCGCACACTGGATGGGACTATGACAAGGTGTTCGTGGATGATGTGAGCTACCACGAGGGCTTCGGAGACGCTTACACGAACTACGGCGTGGATAAGGAGCGAGGATGTGTTGTGGTGGCAAGGCCCGATCAGCACGTTGGCTGGATTGGCGAATTGGAGGATTTTGAGGGACTGCAAAGATATTTCGAGGGCTGCCTTGTGCTTAGCCCTAAAGCATGACCAGTGCGACGATAAGACCTCATGAACATATCTCGCTACATATATCTAACCGTACATTCTTGCATACCAAGTCTGTATAGCTGGCTTAGATGTCTTATGCACTTATTATCTGTATTTCAGTCCGACACACCCAAGCTGCCTTTCTAACTGGAGGTACCTAAGGTGTCTGGCCAAACTAGAATTCAAGCAATGGCATATTAATATACAAACTTGAAATACAGCTCATCATAGCTCTCGCGTTGAGCATCTGTCATCTTTGCACGCATCCTGTCACGCTTCTTATTGCTGAGATACAACAGCGCAAATGCGGTGCTCGTCAGAACGAATCCAAGTAACGTGAAGGCGAGGCCGGTCGCAAACCCTGTGGGATACCGCGGTCGCTCGGTAGTAATGAAGACATTGGAACTGATGAAGTTGGCACAGTTGCCGAAACCAACCATCCACCCCATGCCAACAGCAAGATACTTGCGGCCGCGCAGGTTGGCGCTGAGCCAGCCCATTAGAATCGACATCTGCGGGAATGTGCCCGCTGCCATAAAGAAGAGCGCCAAGTACCTTACGCCAGGCGCGGGCACGTAGGCGACCATGATACACCACCCAATGAGTTGCAAACAAATAGCGAAAAGGAGGAAGGGCGCACGAAAGTTGAGGTGCGACGTAAGCCACGTGATGACGAAGGTCGATACGATGCCCGAAGCCCAAACCGGCATCGTCATAAGCTGCGCGATGGTCGAGACCCAACCAAGCTCTGTAAGGATGGTTGGGGAAAAGGAGGCTATTGAAGAGGCCGTAACATCGCAGCAAAAGAAACACATGGTGAGCAGGTGGATTCTCCAGTCAATCAGTACTTTCCAGATGGAGACGTTGTCGGCGGCCGAGCCCTTGTCTTCGGCACCGCGTGAGACCTCGAGCAGGTGCACCAGACGATCACGCTCTCGCGCTGTCAAGAACCACGATTGCGCATGCTGAGGGAAGTTGGGACATAACCATATAACAAACACTGAGACGAAGATAGTCGCTAGACCTTCGATGATGAAGATCCACCGCCAGCCTTGATAGCCGCTTACACCATCCAGATTTTGGAGAGCATATGCTAAGAGACCCGAGAACAGCGGTCCGGCTAACGCGAAGTTAAAGAACCAAGCAAATCGAACGGCCGCCTCGCGTCTCGTATAGTACATGGATATCATGTAAGTCGCGCCGGCAGGAAGAGCGGCTTCAAACACACCCAGGAGGAAGCGAACAACGAGTAGTCCGCCGTAGCTTCGGGTCAGACCTTGACACATACCAAGTACGCCTACAAAATAGTCAGTATTAAGCGCAGAGCAACGATTGACCGGCCCTATAGACCAGAGTGTAGCGGACCTAAGAGGAACATTTGGCCACCAAGCCAAATCCCAGGGCGTATCTTGTTCAGGTTGAGGATCAAGTTCGCCGGCACTTCGGCCAGCACAAAGGGTATGTAAAATATCCAAAGCGCCGTGTTATAGCCATTGCTTGGCATATGTAGAGCTCCCTCGAGGCCATTAGGCTGCCCAATGCCTAAACTCCGCGCGTTCGCGATGTTCGTTCGATCGAGAAATAGCACCATGTAGAGAACCCCCATCACCGGTACGATTACCAAGTCACGCTTCCATCGAATCGCTCGGTCGAGTTTTCGTTCTTCTTCTTCCGCGGGGACGTCCGGAAAACTGCTCCTAACACTACCGCCCGTTGACCCGTTACTCTTCTCGTCCAGCCTCTCCTCCTCCCGCGGAACAGGCTTTAGAACCTCGCCCATCGTGATGACCCGGTACGGTGGCGCGCTATGTGTGGATTGGCGAAGCTAGGATTGAAACCGTCCGTGAAAGCAAGTGGAATAACGGCCTGGTAGCCGCGAGGTTGCCATGGGGCTGAGAATCGAAATCGAATCAGAGGACTTAATAGTAAAAGGGCAAAAGAAAGTAAGTACCATTCCTTCAGCTGAGAAGTAGAAATCGTTATCTATAAAACGCCCTCATAATGCCCCCCTTGTCTCCTCGGTGTAATGACCTATCTTGACTCCGAACACGACCGCGTTTCTCCCAACATAAATCGATTTGACAACCCTGCTAGAGCTACCTACGACATGGAACCACTTTGCCATTTCCATGTCAATCCGGCACTGATCGGCGTTAATTCTTCTTGGGGTTGCTTGCGTAGTTCAGATGGTTACATTGTTGCCACTGGGTAGCATTCGCCGGATAGCTAGGCAGCGGGCAGCTAGGGTAAAGCCGCTCTCGCTGGGGTAGCAGTGTAGGGGTTCTAGTGTGCCAAGAGCTGTAAGGATCACGCCAACATAATGCGTAATGGATGCAATGGAACGTGTACCTGCACTAACAAGTCAGAACACTATCGGAGTAAATAACCAACTCCAAAATATACCTAGTTGAATAGCAAAGCAAGCTGAGTAAAGTAGGGAAAAAAGGACTTAGTGATTTAGGAAACCATATTTTATTTTAATAATTTCTCCTAAACATTCTTACCTTTTTCTAGTTCCTCCCATTGTTACCTACCTGTATCCAGTGTTGCAAGACTGCTTCGTAAAACTGAAGCTCCTTTGTAGTATTTTGACAGTGGAGAACCCGTCGATTACAGCATATCGCCAAGGGCCTAGATCACCTCCACATTACCAACCGCGGGAATACCTAAACGTGCGAACCTCCAGGTACCTTATACCTATTTTGGCAACCATTCTAGCATTCTAGCATCTCCAGACGAAATTACCGCCGGGCTGGCGCCTCACGTCATCGATGAATCATTTGGGGGCTTTTACATAGCTGTCGGGTTTAGGCGATGCTCGTCGTTAGGGACTTAGGATGATTCGGAGAGCAGTGATCCAAGTAGTGCTTATATTATTCCGCAGCCCTACAACCATTAGGTGCGGACTATGACCCAGCCTTTTGCACCTCGGCAAGGTGATTTGCAACCCTGGGAATAATACGGACTAATGGGAGTATTAAACCACTTTGGCGGGACTCAGATAATGACTCCGGTGAACCCGACGATCGAAACACACCAGGTAACATACCTGTATATCAAGTTTAAACTAACTGCTGTGCCGCACCTTCACATTCGATATAGATGCTCAACGAGTCGATAATGAGCCACATTCCTATTGGATAGCGATATCTCTTGCTATCATAATACGGGCTTCAATGCACTGCTTGGCATATGGAGGTCCGGATCCGTTAGCAGGTTTATTAATCAAGCTGCATATTGTGATCTCTACCAGACAAGTTTAGAGCTCCCCGGGTGATAGACGATTGAACCATTCTAAGAATTAGGTATGAAATATTACGAATTATCTAACATTATTAATGCGTATTAGCGATGTTGGCGTAGGGGATAAGAGCGTAACGCCCATTTATGGTTAGTCCTTGATGCCATTCCGTATGTAGGTAGGTAGGTAGATAACTAGATAGATGAACATTCAGCCTAAGAGGTCCCAATCGCAATATTGGGCAAGTGGTTACGTACACTTGATGAACCAGAAGTACCCAATCCGTTGAAACTCATCGTTGACACAGCCTTGACAATGTTACCAACTTGCGATCCATATTGTTTCTCCAATACTAACCTATGAAACCTATCCTCGGCTGTCTTGATATCCGCTCCAAGATCATGCTGCCATATCCAATGTAGTCTTTGATTTGCGTTCTCGACAATCTTGTCCATGTTATCCTCAATCCCTGGGTATCGCCACGTGTAGAGAAGCCCCGCATCATAACTGGTAGTGACAACTTTCTGCGCACGCGGCCGCCTGATGGCGTTATATGCGTCGAAAGCTACTTCGATTTCGGCTGGAGTTCTCACTAGAGCAAGTAGGTGAGACAGGACAGCCGCATCTTCCAACCCCTGACCGGCCCCCGCAGCCTGATGGGGACTGCAAGCATGCGCGACGTCGCCCAACAGACATACCCGCCCGTTGTAATATGTAGACGTCTTGGGATGATGCCATGTCGGCCATCTGAGCAGCATAGCGTAGTCTAGGAGCTTCAGCAGTCTATTATCGAATCCTTTCAAATCTTCAATCATCTCCTCCTTCGTGCACGGTACAGCTGTGTCTCCGTATACCCAAGGGGTTGATTGTGCGATAAAGAATACGAAATTCTCTTCTCTTCCTTGCGATATGGGATATACAGCTACACCTTTCCCTTTAGCCATAAAAAACTTGGCATCGCCAGCGTGTGCTCCCAGTATGTCTTTCGCTTCTTTCATTGGGATAATGCCTCGGTAGATGTACATGCCGCAGAACGTCGGTTGAACCTCCTGGGGCGCAATATCACCCAAAACAGTTCGGCGAGTAATGCCCTTCACTCCATCACAGCCGATTACGGCATCAACCAACTCTGACGTGCCATCGTAGAATTCGATCAGGACCTTGTTATCCACTTGTGTGACCGATCGAGCGCGTTTTCCGAACCTAACCACCTTTTCGGGAATAAAGCTCTGCATGATCTCTAACAGATCTCTGCGGTGGGCGCTACTCCGCGTGAAATAAGGGGCTCCAATGAGGGCACGAGTCCACCCTCGCTTTTCACCAAACCCTTCCTCAGCGTACAGCGCATCAAAGACGCTGTGCTCGAAATCCGGCCTCTCGTTCCGCGTCTTCACTTTTTCGTAGTTCTCTCGAAATCTCGGGTCGATCAGGTCCATGGCGTTCAGAGCATTCGGGCCCAAGCCAATACCGGCTCCCACCGTAGAAAATCGATCAGCGGCTTCGTAAATAGTAACAGGTACATTGCGCTTGATGAGCCCTATGGCAGCGGCCAAACCACCGATACCAGCGCCGAGAATGGCGATAATAGGGGGGCCCTGGGACGGCAAATCCGTCATCTGGTCTGGTGGGCTGTTCTCCATGTCATATGAACTCTCTCCTACGATTTGGCGCGTTGCGATCTATCCGGTGGAAGAGGGTTGTTTCGATGTAGGAAGTTTGTAGATGCTTGGTATGTGATCAGAGTCGACTTTAGTCTATCTTTCCCGACTTGAGGAGCCGGGACAGGTACCGAAGAGTAACATGGTCTTCGGCATCATGCCATAGAAGGAAACGACGCTCCGAAAGTGCAACCGAAGCACTCTTCCTCACTCCCGAATTGCGTAGCAGCTCTGCGGGACGGTCATAATGCACAGGCGAGCCCGGCAAACTGGCACGTTATGCTAGTACGTGGCAAGGCGGCTTGCACCAGTTTAGGGGAATGAAGCAGCTTGCTCGCTGCGACTAACGGGAGCGAGGTTCCGATGGGAGGGTCCCGTAAGCCACGAGATCCATTGGATGTTATTGGGCACCTGAGCGACCAACGAGTTGGTTATGGTGAAATCGGCCAGCGTCAAAAGCAAATACGTCTAGGTTATATAGATAGTGAGGCAAAAGAGTACGAACAGGCGCACCAATTGGTTACAGGCGCAGCACACTAGGAATGGGTAAGACGAGCCGCAACCAACTACGCCGCTGCGCCCATTGCGACCTGAACCCCGACGCGGGGCATTGAATATTCCTCCGTGTTGGGGGACCAGTGCGCCATAGCAAGTTCGCCAATGGGCTCAAAGTAACAGTTGTCGGCCGCCGCTATGTCGCAGATATAGGGATCCCGTGGGGGGCTATCATGCAGACCCTTGCGGGGAACCTAGACGACTACCGAGTAATTACGAGATGATGAAACGTTCGTGCTTTGGAGATATTCGAGCATGTGTCTTCTCTTCTTGTCCTATTTGATGCAGTGATGGAAATATGATATTGCTGATCTTAATGGAGATATAATCGCGCTAGTTGTATCGCTGGCAAGTGGCATTGTAGGTACCAGGTAGGCATTTATCTTGAGATTACTGAGGATTCGTTGAATCCTTCACTGGGGATCAGCGTGCGTAGAAATACCTGTCTCTCCTAGAAGAAATTAAGACAAGCGAGGAGCCATAATTCCACAAGAGTCATCCTTCAACATTAGGCAGATTATATGAGTAGAATATTCAGATCGGCGTACGTAACTACATATTCTCAAGATTCCCGTGGGAATTATCAAGGCACGGACGGAGCATTGCTGGCTAATTGAGATGGTATTGGGGTCATCAGCACCTTCGGACAAACTTGGACAAGTCTTATCGTAGGAAATGACAAATCAGGCTGCAGCTATGGTTGATGGCTTACCCCGTCGGCTATAGCCTACGACAGGGAGCGTTAATACGGGATCCAGTGTTTTTGCGCACGGCTCATCGCCGACAGCATTCGCTCTGGGCTCTGAGATGTCCGTCCATTCGCGCACTTTGTGTCAGTGTTCCTCGTCATCCCGATCAAGACACTCTGGTTGTTCTTCTCTCAACTTTAGAAGACCTCAAACCACTACTGCTGCTTCTGCTGTTGCTCAAGCAATTTTCCGATGTGCGGAATCCTGTGCTTCGGGTGCCAACGATATCTCCAGCTGTAAAAGGTATCATGAGGGGTGGGATAAGTCCAATATCCGAAATAACGGACGGAGACTACACCGCCAGTCAACGACTATCGATTGCCAAAGCCATTTATACGCTGAAGGCGAATCCTTCCTGATAGGAGTATCTTTTTTGTCTCTCGAGTTTCTAGACTCTAAGCGGGCTCGTTGGAGTTATATATCGTGCAAAGTCAAGCGTCGGACAACAGCTGAGGCCTGTTACTCTTTAGCCCCCCGCTTGCCCAGCCCCATCGGGTTGAACGATTCCGCATCTACAGTAAGTAGATCCGTAGGTGGTCTGCTGAGCGTATTGCAACCAGTCATTACTTGCGCCACTGTGGTCATTCCTAGGGGTCATCGGAACTTGCTAATTGCTGACTCCAGGGAACCCCGTGGTTTCTGGAACGAGGAAAATAATCACGGTCTTGGTTGACTGTCCTTTTCGGGCACTCTCACAACAACGCTTTTCGCTTGCCTCGTTCCGAGGCCCTTCCGCACTCTGATGGAAACATCCTTACATGCGAATAGATCGAGCTGAGCTCGGAGAATTCTAGTACGCAGATCCAATTACTAGTAGTCTCAGTCGGCTAGACCACCGACCCTGCAGGATTACCACGTTGTCGTCGTTAAGTGTTTGCATCGCATCCACCTTGGTCCGCTTGCTTCCGACGCTATCGTAGTCCGTCGCTCTTAGGATAGCCCTTACCGAAACCCCTGCATTGCATTAATTGTACTACCAATGTCTCATCTCGATCACTCTGGTTCGTCTCCAGACGCGGCCGGCAGTGGCCAAGGAGCCTCGTCGGGAGCCCCGCCACCGGAGAAGACGGCGGCACAGCGTAAGCCTGCTAAACGCGAAAGAGTCGCCTTAGCTTGCCAGAGGTGAGACAAGTCTTATACCTCCTATACGCGCTTCCTAGTGGCTAACTATCAAAAGGTGTAAGACTAGAAAGCAGAAGGTATGTCGGCATAACGGCGATGCTCACGTAGCGCCAGCATCATTGTCCTACCATACCTCAAGTACCTACCTTAGGTTATATCTAACATCCTCTGCTGTAGTGTGATGGACAACGACCTGCATGTGGCTCATGCGCTCGTCTATCCTTGAAATGCGGTGCGTTACACTACCTGATTTCCACGGAGTTCTATTCTAACTTTTGTCCGATATCAAGTCTACATCGTCCCGCTCGTCCCAGCGGCCGGCGAGAAGAAAATATATATCAAGGCTCTTGAGCATCGCATTGCCGAGCTAGAAGCATATCTCGCTTCGCTTGGCCACCCCAGAGTTGGCACCGATCACCTGGGACGTCTGGGGCAATCGACGTCGTCGTCGCATAACACAGCCGTAGCACCTGTTAACCAGCCTACTCACGCGCAAGCCCCGTCGCCTGAGCAAAACCAGCGGAATAATGAGGACGACAGCAATGATATATTACTTGCTGTTAGAGATCTCTCGCTCTCAGCCTCTGGGCACTACGTAGGAGCCTCTTCAAATATCACCATCGGGCGAGTTCTTAGCTCGTTTGTACATAGCCAGGGAACTTCAGCCACGGGTACTCATGAAGAGCAAACCGCCCAAGGTGAAGATGATCCAGCCCCAAAGTCTATTTACTCGACGAGCGCCGGCGATATGATTGGGGTCCCATTCCTGACTCCTCATGTTGCTGGGAGACTTTTGCATGGCTACTTTCGACATATTGCTACAAGATACCCCATGTTACATTCATCTCACGTTGTGAGACTTCACAATAACCGGGATTCCCTGACGGACGAATATGAACAGACTATATTGCATCTTATCTACGCGGTAAGTGGGAGATGGCTAGAATCAGCCGGGGAGATGGGCCATTTCTTCAGTGACCAACATTACGATCTTGCTTTCAACGAGTTGGAGTCCATGCTCCGTCTTCGGGATGCTCGCACGGTCAACTACTTGTTACTAATGGCTCTATATTGTACAAGGGCCCCCAGGGACCCGGGAGCCTGGACATATGTTGGAGCTGCTATGAGATTATGTATAGAATTAGGATTACATCGCCGACAGCGAAGGCAACAGCCCAGCCTCGAAGGTGAGATGGACAAGCGACGGTTTTGGACTGCGTATTTCCTCGATCGAGACATTTCCATCGCCGTTGGACGACCCCCCAGCATTTCGGATCATGACATCGATGCGGAACTACCTCTCGACATCAATGAAGACACCCTTGATGACGAGATTATCCGCCAAGCATCGATGCGTGCTAGCAACATTCCAGTAAACCCTCCTACCACGTTGACATCATTCATCCACCGGACCCGACTTAAGCAGATCGAGTCAGAAATCCAGCATGATGTTTATAGAGTTGATCGCCCCAACGACGTCTCCGACGCCACCATAAACTCGTTCCTTGACAGATTGAACGCCTGGAAAGACGTCATCCCCTACGACACGACGCACTATGTGCACCGGCAAGAGAACCCGTTCGAGGGCTCCGAATTGTACACCCTTCACTATTATCGTTGCGTTCGCTTCCTATTGTATCCGCAGCTTGCCAAGAACCCGGTGAACATGCACTATTTAAAACTCTGCGCGGATGCCTGCATAGGCATCATCACGGACTATCGAAAATTGCACCAGACCTTCCCGATTGGGTTCTCGGCATTGTCGATACAGTCCGTCTTTCTAGCAGGTATGTGTTCTCGCCAACGGCCCCCAATCTGCAGGCCTCCGTGCTAATTAATATATATCGCAGGCCTGACTTTAATATATTGTGCCTGGCTGGCTCCCTCGAACTTCATCAATGTCGAGGGCCCGCTGACTGACTGCCAAATCCTTCTGTACATTGTCACGGAGCGCTACCCGTCAGCGAGGAAGTACCGCGATGTATTTGAGCGTATCAAGTCGGCGATAATGGGCATCATTGCGCAAGGCAAGCATGAGCCTCGGAATCCGGTTCAGATAGACCCGAATGTCCAGAAGGGCTTCGCGAACTTTGAGGGCCAGTGGGCCCCTGGGATGGGCGCTGATTTCTCCTACATGGTGAACACGATGACGGGTAATGCAATGGCGGCACCCGCGTTCGATTTGGGCATGGATCCAACAGCGGCGTTGGTTGGCGGGCACACGGACCAGTCTGCATCCTTGGACCAGTACCATGCCGTCTGGCCTGATATGTCACACCCGATGTCTCACGATCTGAATGATGTGAATGGTCTTGGCGGGCTTTATCAATGAACGCGTACTGTTTTTCTTTTTTTTTGATGCGAAGCGCAATTGTCATGGGTAAGGCGCGGGATATACCATTATATCATGTTTTGAGGTCGCAATACTGGCTAAAAGCGTGTTTTGGGTGCATTGTCGCGAGGAGGATGCAGGATTTTTCTTCGCCTCGGTGTTATTTGACGGTAGTGGATAAATACCGTACCTGGTATGTAGGCATGAAAAGGTCTGATGTTTATGTATTTAGGAGTCTATCTAAGGTTTTATATTTGCTTAAAATGGGCATCAAATTAGGTTCTAACACTCCTGAGATGCTGTACAGGCATTGTGTAAAGTCCATGTCGCCCCGCTGATCATCTCAAGTCCTGCCTTCATTAGGCCTATATTTGATGACTGATTTCTGACAAACGCTGTATCGCCGACTTGACTGGTAGAACAGCTACTGGGTCTGCAGTACTAGTAACCGTGCCCAGGTGATACTTGGCTACACCCTGCCGTCGGACGGGTGCTCCCGATGGTGGATGCTAGTAATGCAGGCAACCAGATCGGCGATCTCGTCACACTAGTGGCTTCGAAATTGACTGTGGAACTGGATGCTAGGCTCTACAACTTGCGACGGGAGCCCGCATATTCGAACGGATGCGATGTCCTCGGAAGCCTTCTAGGGTTGAGCTAAGAGACAATTTTCCTTTTTCCTCGGATATCCCTTTAAGTTAACACGGCCGGAATAACAGGTATACACGTATAATGCGCTGCATATTCGACACGCGTCGAGGTACCTATTGCTAGTACGCACAGTGGATCGAAGCATGAGATAATAGAGCATCGGCATATTAGACAGAGAGACAGGGTTGTGATGCACTGACTCAACTTCTGGCTGTAATGTACAATGGCTATCTACCCAATTAAGCTCTTGGAAAGGGTTCCCATTCACCAGCAGCGGCCACCTTGCCGTCATAGCCCACTGCTTTGGCGAAGTCCCCCAGGAACGCCCATCTGACCTGTTTAACCCAACCCTTTGCCATGAAATCGTTGGCGGGCTTAGGGAAGAAGTCTGCCACGCCCTGGAGGTATTGATCGTGGGCCGCGACGATGAGTATGTTGTCGTACGCGTCGCACTCTTGAAGTTTCTTAATGGTCCTGGCTGCCTCATCCGGATCAAAATGGACACATGACGGAGACTTTGCCGCCGGGACATAGAATGGCTCGTGCTTGCCATTGTGGAGGAGATGCTCGAATAGCTCGCCCGGGCATGGTGATGTAGCGAAGGGTTCGAAAGGGTGTGGGTGGATGGAATCCGGCAACGGGAGCCAAGGATGGGGGCGTAGCTCACCACCATGGTGGACTGCATCGCCTCCCATAACGATATAGCTATCTGGGTTGCTAGTCACACGCGCGAAGCCGGATATGTGACCAATGCAGTGCCCCGGCGTGTCAATGAAGTAGAATGATCCGTCGCCGAAGTAGTCGATGGCGTTGAACTTCCCAATCTTGATTCCAGACTTGGAAAAGTCCAGTTCCTTTACCTCACGGCCCGCGTAGTCAGCCTCAAGGAGGAACCCGGAATTCGGGTCAGCTGGATACCCGGGAAAGAAATTGGCTTGGACTCCAGGCCCCACGATTATGGCCGTGCTTGACTCGAAGGTAGCCGGGTCCCCTGTGTGGTCCATGTGAGGATGCGACCATACCACAGCTTCAAGACTCTTGGTGTCTACGCCATGCTCGTCGAGTATCTCACGGACGTGTTTCGGCACAATAACATCAACATTGTACTTTGCAAACTGCTCCAGGGTTTTGGGTGGCAAGTTCCAATGGTCTTTCCTGAGGCCGAGATCGAACACGATGGACCTCTTCAGAACCGGGTGTTTGATCAAGAAAGAGTAGTCAGGCGCCGCCAAGAAGTCATGCCCGCGAATGTAAGGCTCAAAGAAGCGACCGCCAGTGAGCCCTCGCATAAAGCCAGTCGTATTTATGATAGAGACATCGACGGTGGACGTTGAGGCAGGAATATTCAGTTCAGGAGCCTGCGCCATGATTCTTATTTTCACGTCTTAGTTATAGAACTTCATACAAGTCTTAATTCGAAATTCCCTCATATTACTCTCTCCCCCTCTCTCTCAAAAGCTCAGCCTAGGTACATGTATTTATATGCTTCTACTCCCTACTCCGGCTCGTCGATTTGTCAGCTTTTCGTTAGCGGTGTTTGCTTACGGCTCGACGGCGTCGCACAGTAACACGTCATTGAGTCGGACATTGTACGGCCAATCGACTATCAACGAATAATATATGGTTAATATCGCCTAGACCCTAGTCCCTTGACCCCATCCTCGGCCTTTCAGGGGTACCGCAGTTACGCAGAGCGAGTTGCTTGACGGGTTCCACTATATCTGAGCAGTTGGGGCACAAGTTGTTGTGCCGAGGTATGGAGCTGATAGGAGAGATGATGTATTAATCAGCTTTCTGGGAGACGGACCGGATGTGGGCTTAAGACCTAAGAGCTGGCAGGTGGACCTGCAATGCAAGTATAGGAAGCAAACTGAGCTATGGTGATGTTAGTATACATAAGTTGGAAGGTGATCATTACCTATTTGCTTAGGTATATTGGTATTTGGAATACGGAGTTAAGCGGACTTTCTAAGAATATTTTATTGGCGACAAGATGAGTTCTAAACTGCGTGCCCCCGTTTCAGTGGAATTATACCGCGTTCTACCCGTCTATGTAGTACTACCCGTGCGCTTGCACAACTCGGCGGCTCGCGTCGTTGAGGCGTGGGAACATAGCTCTAACCCACAAAATCAACCAAAAGGTAATATAGCATGAACACAACGTCTCGTGGAAGTTCTTGGGCGAGCCTAATATGGGTCAACTACAATCCGGATGTCAACATCACAGTCCTTTATATCCCTATAATCACAGAGAGCCCCTTCCAAATCGTCCTGAATATCTTCAGCGCCGCTAGCTGTCGTGCCGCATCTGCATCTCTTACCCCTATGTTTTGGATGAAGCTTGTTGAACACCTCGAAAGGGAGAAAGTTATATTCGTCCATAAGGTCCTTATTGAAATACCTCCAATTCCGAGGGGCGCCGTAAACACATTGGGGGTCGCGATATACGACTAGATAAAGGTTCTCGAGGTTCCGTAATGATGTAATTACTTCTGCCGAGGCCTCGTCGAGGACCCTCTGGTTAGGTCTGAGTTGGATGGCGAGATGTCGCACTCTTCTGAACCAATGTGTATCTTCAACTGACAAAGTTCCCCAATTCAGATATGATATGGATCTCAAGAGCATCCGTGGGTCCCCTCCGTCGACAAAAATGAGATCACTTTCTAGTCTGGCACGTACGTATAGATCACCTCGTTTATCCCACAACACTCGTTCTATACCCGTCGCAGTGATGATCGACTTGGCAGGATTTCCTGGCTCAGGAATACGATGTTCCTTTCCTCTGAGACGAATCACCTCAAATTCCTTTTCTGAGATAGGACCGTTAAGGGGCCATCTCAAGTTTTTCTTAACCCTTGTTCCGGCGATATAAGTGCGTAAAAATTTGTTGGTGTCTATGTCTATGGAAGCATAGAATCTCACATTGCCAAAAATCGTGATGTAGTGTCTCAGCCCACGCTGGTCGCGGTAGAAGTCCCAGATCATGTCTTGGATCTCTCTAGGGAGAATGGGGAAGTATTGAAACTTCGTTAAAAGCGACATTTTAATTTTTTGCATGTACAATTGGATTCTCTTCGAGATGTAGATGCGCTGCTAGATATAGGGGACCAGATTATAGTACATAAGGATACGTTTCTTTACGTAGTTGAATCGCGAAACCTCGAATATCTTAGAACGCTTCTTCGTTTTTCTAAGAACACCTCAAGCCGGTTCGCGAACTTCCAGTAAGCCTCAATGAAAGAATTTCCCAAGGGGCAACCAAAAGTACCTAGGTTTTCTTTATATACCTAGGCAGCTTTGATAAATACCTATAGCCACCTAGGAGCTCATCTATCTAAAAACTACCTGGCACCTGTATGTTCCAGTAGGGTGTCACCGGGAATGCAATTCCAACTCCCTTGTAACGCGAGAGTTAAGGTTAGCCTATGGATTGTACCCGGCCCTTGGTATTTCCATTGTATATCTGCGTTGTATCTAAGCCTGGCCGACGTATTCGGTAGCAGTCAACTTCTTCTCTGACCCTGGGATATTATGTTCGACGACTTCAAGAGCCTCGGCACCAATAGTAGTCTGAAAGGAACTAAAGTTGCGAACCGAAACGCGATTAGCGAAGAGTTCATCAATTTCTTCCAGTGTCCTCCCCTTGGTCTCTGGGACGCAAAGGTAAAAGAACACCAAACAACAAAAATTTGAAGCAGCCCATATGTATGCATATTTAGCCCCCTATTGAATTACGTTAGTGAACTATCTCGAGGTTGGGATAGGATTGATATAAGAGCTCCGAGGCTACCTACCCAGTTGAGATCTTCCGGGTTAATGAAATACGGCGAGCAGAATCCCGTGAGCCAAGCGAGGAAGTATCCCAGGCTGATTGCTGATCCCACAGACCAGGATCTCAATCTGGTGCTCACCATCTCTGTCGCCGTCGGATATGTTGCATCTCCGACGAATGCGTTATAGGAAAACTGGTATAGGGCGGTAAAGGCGATGACACAATTCCGAGCGGACACAGTTCCATACGCAACAGTGGCAGAAACAGCCATTCCGAGCATGGCACACCCCTGAGCCACGGACCCCGTCATCAAAACCGTACGTCGACCCATGACGTGACGCATAAGATACATGCCGACGTTGACGCCAATGAAGCCGAGGCAGGTATTCATGACTGAGAACTTGAAGGCGTCGTCGACGGATAACCCTGCAACAATCATGAAATAAGTCGAGTAACTAATGATAAACCACGAGCCTGCCCCGGTTTGTGTCGCGATGACACCGTAACACAGAAGCGTACGCCTCAGCTCAGTGCCTATGTTCTTTTGGTAAGTCTGGCTATCTGGATGGACTGAGATGGGAATAAGCCATACCTTTGAACATATCCAGTGGTCCAATCGTCCGAGCTGCTTGCTTTTCCTCCTCGATACCCTTCACCATTTCAACCCACTCAAGCTCGAATCCTTCCGGAGATAGTGAGTCGCCTCTTAACTTTTTAAGCGATTCCCTCGCTTGCTTTGTCTTTCCCCGATATAATAAATATCGGGGGGATTCGGGCACAAAGAGAAGACCCACGGCAAGGAATGTCGGGACGATAAAAAGGGTTCCAAGGGGTATCTGGTAAGAAGCCTTGTCTAGTTGGTTTTTCGTCGCATTGGTTACTGACGCCCCTATGATGCTCCCGATATTAACCCATTCTGAAAAGAGAGCTACCATGACGGCGCGAAGGTGGGCCGGTGCCGCTTCAGCGGTCTGCGATTTGTTAGCAAGTTATGCGTTACCCCAGAATGATCTCCTCTCTGTATATATTGTGTCCAAAATGTTGGAGGAAAGCTTATGTGTGCCACATACTGTGAGCATGTCAGTCTCCATTAGTATAACAGGAGGAAACCGGATTACAGAAACGGGGACATGAGATGCTTGTGGATGATTTTTCGTTGTTATCTCACGTAGGTACTTACCGTAAATATTGGAGAAAGTCACCAGGAAGCCGTTGGCCAAGCCGAGGATTAGTCGACCGATATACACGGCAACTTTGTCTGTTGTGGAAATCTGAATAATGCAAGCAACAGCGTTTAGGACACACGCAATCCACAAAGCGACCTTTCGGCCGAAGAAATGAGCGAAAGCGCCAGCAACAAGCGAGGATAGGAAAGCGCCCAGTGTAAGGAGTGATCCGATTAACCGCTGGAAAGTTCCCTGCGCGTCTTTGTTATCATGCTGAAGAGTGAAGCACGTAGGAAGAGTCAACTTGCATCTATGGCATAGCCCGCCGGCTGACTAGGGTCCCTATAGCCAAATACTTCTAGGAAGCCTGGCATCGCTTGTAGAGACCCAATTGCTGCCGAGTCTAGTCCATATTGCATATTGGCTATTGCGACAATAGCACATATGAATAGGCATTTTCGATTCGCCCAAAGGGTCGTTTCGGGTATCTTCGCGACGGCGACCATGATTCCACTTATACCAAGTCAAGATGCGAGATGAGGCAGAACTATAACATGGCAAACGTTGAAAGGGAGCCAGAGAAATATCTATGCCGCCGACATCGAAAGCCACAGCGCATCAACTGTCCAGTCGCTTGAAAGCCCGAGAGCTACCCCAACTTTTTATAACACACCCCTGTGTTGGAGAAGGTAAACTACCACGGCGAAAACGACACGATCTTCGCATTTTCCCTGTTATTGCTCAAGCGTTCCCGAATTAGTCCCCCCCCGCACTTCGGTACTTAGTTTTTCAGTCAACGACAGCCCTTCTAGATCAGTCAGTCTCCCTGTCAAGTGCTCGCCTTGCCAATGATATTTCCCAGGTTCATGGTTTCGATAATATGGCAGTCAATAGCTCCAAATAGGAGACTCCTTCAAGGGATGGCAGCTTGCTGATTGGAGACATGTTTAGGCCTCACCGAGGTAACATAGGAGAGGGAGAGAAGGCTGGTGATTTGGTCCTCGGGATGGGTCAAGTGTCTAAGTAAATTGAAATCTAGAGCAGTAGATACCCTGGTGATATCCTCAAGCTCATTGTCGCACACTTCGGCCGGTTCGGGTTGCTGAAGACTGTTTGAAGATATGTTCAGCGACGTCGTTGTCGCTTACTAAGAATTGTGTGAAAGTCTTCCAAACAGAATTGGTGATTTAAAGAGTGTATCAACTCATTGGTTCTCTCTCTTCCCCCCTCTTCTCTAATTTTTTCCAATTATTTTTGAACATTCCCCAGGGGTCTTAATCCTACTCTACATAGTTGCAGTTGTGATACTTATAATAGTCACCTCTACTTCCCCATTCTCGCCGGAGGATGTTAACACTTACCCCATAAAATACGTAAACTATACCAAATACGGGAAAACGTATGAAACGGATCTAAGCTATTCAAAGACTCCAGATTACGGTGAGCTAACAACCCTGGCACTAAGCTCATCGGAGCACCGTACGGGGTATAGTCTCCAATTCAGCCAGTAACTGCGCCGTTTCGGCCTCCACCCTAATGTCGACACCTGGCAATTGAAGATAGGGTACGTGGGTACCTAAGCTCAGGTATTAGTGAACAGCCAAAACTCCAGAAAAATTTCCGACGATTAACTTTTTGTCGAGCTGGAAATATTTCGCTGTTGGATCCCCGTACTGCAAACGCACCCCAATTGATGCGCCGAGGAATCTACTCCGGCTAACCGTGCCCTTTCGGCATCTAAGTCTCTGGTTAATTGTCAGGATATATCTCTTATTGCCCTATCGACCTTTGTTTGGCCTCTTCTTCCCCCCGAGCCAGACTCGGGCATAGTTATATGCGACGATGAGGTTCTCCATCCTCTCCGTTGGCCTGCTGGCCGTCCTCACCCCGTTGACGTCTGCATGGACGAAAGAAGGCATGTATCGCAGGCTCTGTTATTTTCCGGGCTTGATATCCTAACTCTAGCTTCTCTTCTCTAGACCGTGAGATCTTCCGTCTACGCGACGAGATTGCCCAGCACGAGGGCCCCGACGTGACCTTCTACGACTTCCTCGGCGTCACCCCGCGCGCCACCCAGGACGAGATCAACAAGGCGTACCGGAAAAAGTCGCGCGCCCTGCACCCGGACAAGGTCAAGCAGCAGCTCGCGGCCGAGCGGGCCAAGCAGGCCAAGTCCAAGGGCAAGGGCGGCAAGAAGAAGCCCGGCGTCACGGTGACGAAGCCCCCCACGCAGTCCGAGATCAAAGCCGCCGTCAAGAAGGCCGGCGACCGCCAAGCCCGCCTGTCCATCATCGCCAATATTCTCCGTGGCCCCGGCCGCGCCCGCTATGATCACTTCATGGCCAACGGGTTCCCCGTATGGAAAGGCACAGAGTACTACTACAGCCGGTACCGGCCCGGCCTGGGCACCGTGCTCTTTGGCTGCCTGCTCGTGGGCGGTGGTGGTTTTCACTATCTGGCCCTGTACATGAGCTGGAAGCGGCAGCGCGAGTTCGTCGAGCGTTACATCAAATTCGCGAGACAGGCTGCTTGGGGTGACAATCTCGGAATCCCGGGCGTTGATACCCCCGCGGGAACAACCCCGCCGCCTCAAGCGCCGGCGGCCGATGACGAACAACAACCCCCGATGCCGATGAACCGCAAGCAGCGACGGATGCAGGAGCGGGAGACGCGCAAAGAGTCAGCTAAGGAGGGCAGACGTCAGCCCCGTGCCAGAGGCCGGGTTGGACAGCAAGCCAGCGGGAGCGCAACGCCAGTGCCGCAGGCTCAGGGATCCGGTTCGAGCGGCGCGAAGAAGCGCGTTGTGGCCGAGAACGGCAAGGTTTTGGTTGTTGACTCCCTTGGTGATGTGTACCTTGAGCAGGAAGATGCCGACGGCAACGTGGAGGAGTTTCTTCTTGATGTGAGTTTCTATTTTTATTCATTATGTTGTCGACCTCGATGGCTCGAAATAAGCACTAACATCCATATCCCATGCAGCCCAACGAGCTCCCTAAGCCCACAGTCAAGGATACAGCCCTCTTCAAGCTACCAATTTGGGCCTACTCCGTGACACTAGGGAAGGTATTCCGCACACCAAAGTCCGCCGACAACCTAGACGAGCAAGTAGATGAGGAGCTAGAGACGCAAGAGGAGGCAGCGGGGACATTTGATGATGACTCCTCGTCCGATCAAGCACAACGGACCCCATCCACCGACTCCGCCGAGGACTTCGAGCTACTCGAGAAGAGCGTTGAGGAGCTTCCCAACAAGACCAAGACGACGGGAAGCCAGACGCAACAGCGCAGCAATAGCAAGGCCAAGAAGAGAAATAAGAAGAGGTAGGATGTCATCTTGGAAAGGGAGGATCAAATTCGAGGAGGTGAGGTAGTTCCGCGTGCTTCTTTGTACTTGAAAGGGCAAACGGATTACGATGTACTTCCCGCCGTGATCTAGATATCTACGATTTGTAGTTTTTCAGCATACCAATAGACCAGTATATTATACAGACCAGCTGCCATATGATCCCCCTACCGCTGCCCAAGTGCCTACCTAGGCGGTGGAAAGTATATACCGGTTAGAGCCATATCAAATAGATCTATGTTTCTATTAAGGTCGAGTCATCCCTTGGGCATTTACGGCTACGGCGATGTTCATTCTTTTTGAGAGATACATGTCCCATAACACGACTCGTAGCAATCAATGGAATTTTATTCACGCATGCTATATATTTGAAGGCTATGCTAGATGATGCTATCATAATTCACGACGGAGTATTCAACATGGATGAAAGGGGGTAGGAGGGGAAGAGTTTGCTTACCACAGTTGATGAACCATGACATTACCTCGATAACCAAGAAAAATGGAATAGCAGAAGAAGGGGGGAAGGGGGGGGAATGTAGGTGTGCCTACTACAACTTTGGGATTGGCGTTGGGATTGATACATACCTTGGATGATAAACTAAGATCTCCGGATTGACTCTGGAAGTCAGAAGGGTTAGCCATACACCGAGCCAATGGGGGATGGGGGAGAAGAGATATAGAAGACTATGAATGGAGAAATCCTCAACTCCTTCCTGTGATAACATGAATATGTATGTGCAGCCCAATCTGAACCCTCCCGGCATACAAGCCCTCTGCAAAACCATGCTATGCCTCCGCCTTCCCTGTGCCGTCCATCCCGAATTACCCCCTGCAAGATACCTATGTCTATCTAGTCGAAGTAACTATGCTAGTCTGTGCTACTGGATTGATAAGGTAAGGGGTATATACAGGTCAATTACAACTCCATGCCGTCCATCTGCTGGAATGCCCCGTATTGGTTCTCCATCGCTTGTTGCCGTCTGATCCAGTCGTTGTCGTAGACGGGATCCATTGCTGGGCGGTATGTGGGGCCGCCAACTGCAGTGCCGAAATGGCTATAGCAGTCCTTAGGGATTGACATTTCCTCTTGATACTGTTGCCTCGCAGTCTCCTCGTACTCTCGTCGAGCCAATGCCTCGTAGCCAGACATCATATATGGCTCAACGTCTGACATGGCTACCCATCGTCCATCTCCGGTTTGGACTGGAGTCAAGGGTGTGCCGTCCATTGACATGATGGAATTCTTTTGCTCTTCTTCTGCTAGTTTGCGTTCGTAGCGGAGTTGAGCTAGGAACTCTTCTTGCTCAACCGTCGTGCTAGTCCAAGCAACGGCTGGGTTATCCTGGTTATTCGAAGGGGGGCAGATTTGCCATAGCTGGATAAGGCGGAGCTTCTGAGAATCCTCGGCCGTCTTGAAGAGTTGCAACTGCGCCGCAGAAAGCGCTCCGTGATTGATGCCGTGTTTGTTTAGGATCGATTCCGCAGATGGCTCTTGTGTCTGCGGGGGTTCCGAAGACGGTCGCTGATGTTCAACCGGCGTCTCATCTTGGTGAACAAGGTGAGCCGAGTGATGGTAGTGTTGAGAAATGGAATATACGATTTGCGGTTCCGGCTCTTGCGGCTTCGGTGTCTCTTGAGGAGCCTGGACTGGCTGAGGCTGTAATGTTAGGTTCCGAGAGAACATCGCAGCGAGGTCATCGCTGTTTTGTATGTCGGGGTGAGTGTAAGTCATTGTCTAGAACATAACGAGGTTAGAAAGAGTTGAAAATAGGCGCGATCATGGATCATGGATATTCACCGCGACTGGAGGCGATTCTGCGCAACCTAGATATTTTGTAGTTCGTGAACTGATTGCTTCACCGTTTCTGCAATAAGCTGCCGTAGACTGTCGCAAAGCCTGGGTGAGAATAGCTGCGATCGAAGAAGCGTGAGGATCCTGATCAAAGTACGGGGAGTGAACAGAGAGAGATGAGCTGATGGCAGTAAAACGATAACTGCAAGAATTCTGTCTTATATTGACTATGCTAAGTACTTGAGTGGCGCTAGATTTCTCGTTATGAATCAGGCAGCAGAATTCAAGAGAGAGCACTGGAATAATGGGAGAAGGGACGTCACGTCCTTTTGTTTCTTTATAAAGGACTTGTGACTTGAAAGTCAATGCACGGTAGACAAGCGGTCAATGTCAACGACTCTAGACCCCGGGAAAGAGGCCAGATGCTGTAGAAGAGCGGGGGGGGGGGAGAGACGAGGGTCCTGATGCAGCAGGAATGAGAGAAAGCAACGACAAGCAGGCCTTGGACCGGGGCGCTGGGAGATAAAAGTAGACAAAGGAAGTGACACGTTTGCCTGGCGAAAGATACGAATAAGGTAGCTAGAGTCAAAGGCAGGGCAATGGGCAATAAAACATTGTGAGAAAGAAGGGAAGGGTTGAGATGTTCAAGACGGCGGGAGATGACGGAGATGATGGAGATTCGAGGCACGAATCAGGAGCGATGGAGGGGGAGGGGTAATTGGATCAATCTGATCAATCTGATCAATCTGTCAGAGACAGCTGGCTCTAGCGCTACCGTTCGCTGTACATCCCTAGAAACGAGGGGCTGCGAGGGGCTGCGAGGGGTCCGTTCTAGTGGGTTAGGGGTGCCCAGGGTGGGTTAAGGGCCACTAGGCCGGGGGCCATTGGCGCCCAAAGCGACCTAGGTACCCGACCCAACCCCTTTTAATCCCCCACTTCGTCCGATTCTCAATTGACAACACATTCCCCCTTTATGCCTTATGCAACTCTAATCAAATCCAACAAGCGCCGGGACGCTATCCACGGGGACAATACATTATTAGCTGCTATGCGATGTCGCCGGACACCTCTCTTACTGAGGGCAAATCTTCATGAAGAACGAGGTCATCAAGGCGCTAGGGAGCTGTCTTTTCACATACCTACTAGGTAGGCTGGAGTAGAAACCCGTGGAGATGTGTAACCTAGAGCCGGGAATTCCCGTGTTGGAGTAGTGTGCCCTTGTGTAAATGTTTCGAGATCTGTTGTTTCTACGTCGTAGTCTCCAACTCAACATTCCAAAGGCTTTAATGTCGCAGTCGACGCCTCTCGACGATAGGTGGCCTGCCCAGACAAGCCTTGGAGGCTATCTGTAAGGGGCCTAGTTGAGGCTTTGTTGACTTACATATGCATAGCACAGGATCGCATGCGCTATTAGTTGAGGTATGGTGGGGCCCTATTCTATAGAGACCAACTATTTTCTTCGAAGAGTTTCAGCCATCGAGATGTGATCGGTAGCATTCGGAGATAGTTCAAAAGTGGCATGAATGACTCTTCTGCTAGGCTCTTTCATTTTTATATTATGATGTAATTCTGATAAGTCTTTTTTAGCTATTTTATTCTATTCGGGGACCATTTCGGCGCCTACAGATGGGAAGTAGCTGCTGATGGTGGTATTGACGTCAGCGAAATCAGATTATCCAATCCAAATTAGTGAATTCATTAATCATCGTAGAATATATCAGAACCCCGTAATGGGCCTGTGAGAGCTCCAGCATCATCATCTATATAAACCTACCGAGGTAGTTAAAATACCTAATGCTTCATGTTGGAGTACGATCAAATCTAACGCATTCTCATTAGGCCCTTTCAACAGCAAATCCTATACTCAACCTGAAACACTTTTCATCACCAATGGCTCCTAAAGTTCTTGTCGTACTGACCTCGTGTGGAGAAATCCCGGGTCCAGATGGAAAGGCCGTCCGGGAAACTGGGTGGTACTTGGTAAGTTCTCATTTCCCATGAAATCTAGGTATCTATCGCTATAACACGTATTCTTGCTGACGCCCTTCAAATTAGCCTGAGCTAGCTCATCCGTACGAGATCCTCTCGCCAAAGTGCGAGCTGGTCATCGCCTCACCCAAAGGTGGCGTTGCGCCGCTGGACCCCAACTCACTGCAGCCCTGGATCCAGGATGACTCGTCCTCAGCCAATTTCTACAACAACAAGAAGGCGCTCTGGGAGAACACCGCCAAGATCTCGGATTTCCTCGGCCGCGCCGATGAGTTCGACGCCATCTTCTTCCCAGGCGGACACGGCCCCATGTTCGACCTGGCGACTGACAAAGACTCCATCGCGCTGATAAACGAGTTCTGGGCCAAGGGAAAGGTGACGTCCGCCGTGTGCCACGGACCTGCCGCGTTTGTGAATGTTAAGCTTCCTAGCGGAGAGAGCCTCCTGAAGGGCAGGGACGTCAGTGCATTCACCAACGCGGAGGAAGACGCCGTGGGTATGTCCAAATACATGCCCTTCAAGCTAGAGGACAAGATCAAGGAGGGTGGCGCCAATTTCCAAAAAGCCTCCGAGCCGTGGGCTCCAACGGTCTGTGTTGCGGGGAAGCTGATTACCGGCCAGAACCCTGCCTCTGCCAAGGGGGTTGGTGAGGCCATCGCAAAGGCTTTGGGTAAGAAGTTCTTAATTGCAACTAAATTCTAGTCTAAATAGGAGCTAACTGTGTACAGGTGTCTAAAAGTATGGTTAACATAAAATTGTAAAAATGCAAATTCCAATCACCATGCTTAATCTTTAATTAGTCTCTAATATGGATGGGGTTGTGTGTGAGTCTCGCAGTATTGGAGAAGTCTCGAGATCGCTCCGAGATGTCGGAAGTCGTGTACTTGGCCTTGAGGCATGTTGCAAATTGAATCCATAGCTATCGCCGTCTCCTTCATTATTAATATACTCCAATTTGGCTTTAAGCAAATCCTTCGGTACGGGCTCGCCCCCTTTTCCATCCTCCACGGGTACTATGCTGTCAATTTCTATGGATCTCGTGGTGCGGAGAATGGTTGAAAATTGCAGGTCGTACGACACCCGACGATGGTGGTACCAGATGATGTAGAAGCCCCAGATGACGCAGAGCATCGAGAGGGCGGAAGCAGAGCCGTAAGCTATGTATATGTCGCGGGGATCGTATACATACACGTTTAGACTTCGCCATGTCTTGACATTAACGTGCGTAGAATTTGCCTCTGGAAGGCGTAAAGAAGGTGAGCTCATCATGGAAATAGTAATGTTTTGGAACATCTGTTCAATGATATTCTTCGCATCAAGCCCTGACAGCAGTCGCTTGCCTTCAATGAGTTCTCGAAGAGCAGTCACCTCCACTATTCCATCGTAATACTGAACACTGCCTGTGGCCGAGTATGTCGAAGTCTCGTTAAGTGCCGCGCTGAGAACGACGTTGTTAAATGCGTCGAAGACCGAGGTGTAAACGATATTTCCGTAGTCTGATAGGTCATAGTCGACAGTGTTATTCGGGACCAGCCGATCCCCTAACGTGATTGACTTGACATTGACGACCTGTTTTGAATTTTCGAAATTGAATCCAATATCGTAGGTTGAATTGTACAATTCGCATGCTAGCAAAGCAATTGTATCTACTTGGGGATAATCAGACGTGAAGAAGTAGTCTGTATTATTTTGGTTATTGTCGTTGCAATTCGAAGACGCGCTGCCGTTGTGCCAATTGGGATTTGTCAGATTGAAACAATCACTACTATACCAAGCGTTGTATCTTAGGAGCAAGGAGTCCGGATTCCTGACGGCATTTACTCCACCAAGGATGGTATGCATACCTGGCAAATCGTAATTGCGTCGAGCTTGAGTTACGGAAGCATTCATTGCCAACGCATCCTCGCTTGGCAGGGCTAAGGAACGACAGGTCATATGATGAATTCTGATCTGGTGGTGGGATTGGTAAGATACCCCGTTGGCTCATGGACGAAAGGGTGGTAGAGTACAGCTCCCCTGAAGGTCCGGTGCATATAGCGTCCACGTATGTATAGCCCTCAGCCGTCTTCCACACTGCAGTGTCATCTAGTTGGCAAGACGAGAAATTCTGAGGCCCAATCCATGACTGTTGTGGTTGCATAGGTTTCAATAGAGTTCCGTCGACATTTCTGACAGTTGGCTCGACCTGTATAGTTCCGGGTGTAAACACGGTGGCCAAGGGTATTTAACCTAGGTACTCAATATCAGATACCTGCCCCTCTGGCTGGGGCTTATATTACCACCATTGCTTGGCTGGCTAGGTGATTTTCCTTACCAGGTTATCAGAGCTATAGCGATAAGTACCGGATATCTCAACCAAAAGTCCACGTTCCCTATGTAGAGGATATTCCCGAGAAAACCGAAGAGCATGTCAATCTTCTTCACTGTCTCATATCTGCGCTTTAGGTCGTGGAATATCTGCTGTGGAAAGGCTGTCGCAGTGGAGATCGTCAAGAATGTGCGAACTATAAATGCGAAAGCCGTTCCAGCACTCGTAACAAGGCGTTGCTCTAAATTTGACGACACTGGTTGATCATTGAAGGACGCATAGAAACGGTCGTGGCATATGGAGAAGACTATTCCTGTAAGCAGTGCAGCCAGCATTATCGTTGGTGCACTCGTCATTCTGAAGAGTCGTTGCTCCATCATTGCTACTTATAAGGCCGAATAGCAATAAAATATGGGCTGATAATGCAAGCATTGAATGCTATAGTTGGAAATTTGGGAAGATAGAGTTACTAACCTTGATCATATGAACGCAGCAAGACGACTCCTTTAAGATCAGGCACCCATGGAGAACATTTGCATCTTGTAGTTACACTAAATAAAAGCAAAACAGCCACTTGCTAATAATAGGGCCGAGCACAACCCATTTCAGATTCAGCCCCTAGTACTCCAGGCTTAGATGTCTAAGATGTCATGATGATCTCATGTTGTGTATTGTCTTGGTTATTTTAGGTAGGGATCCTTCTGTAGCAGCGCCGGGTCTCAATAAATCGATATAAACGGATAACAACTTTAGATACCTTAGGTAAGTACTTACTGAAGGCAATCAAGCTGTTGAATTGTCAGGTAGATAGGCTTGTTTTCCTTTACTTCGTAGAACATCACGCAGCTTAAGACTCAAATGTACCTGTTCCATTTGGTGGACCTAGAATAGGAGTTTCTGCTAGGCTGTGATATGAACGATGACGAGGTGGGTGTCTTGTCGAGTTATAGCCATAGAGTTTTGACTTCTGTTATGCTTAAGAGCTAGTGAACAAGTATGTGAACGAGAGATCGCTCATGATACGCGTGACGAAAAAGTCATGAAGTGGTACGACAGGACCTGAATTTTCGTTCGGTACTTGAAAATCCTCAGATTTGATTTCTCGAGATCTGAAGCTTCCCCCTTATCGTATCCAGTTGTAAGGATATAGAGAGTTGCTCACTCGAACCATATGAGTTCACAACTCCCTTGGTTGAACATCTCCCCTTCCATAACCCCACGCAGGTAGCAGTCCCCTACCAATTTCCATCTCTCGCCGGCACGACGGGCAACTACCGGCGGTTTGTGACCTTGTATTAGGACCACCCTATCTCCGACTTCTGCCTTCGAGGGTGCCAATCCAATATATCCGTTCTCTGTAGTAATAAATCTCCTCCGTCTTGTAGCTTCGATTTGGCTCAATAGTGTGCTCAATGCCCAATCCCCATTAACGTCTCGACGCATTCTAAACGTGCTTATACAGTAGAGAATAAAGAGAGGTAAGCTAGCGGAAATGTTTGCGGACCTCGCAACTTTGGCGATAATTTTATCAAGTTTATCGAGGAGTGGTATCATTGGAGAAACGTCCGATATAAACCCGAATCTTCTGCCCGTGCTAGATATAGTGAGAGTGCGGTAGAAGGCTTCGCGGATGGACTCATTAGTGGGTTGATACGATCTCTCATCATATATCCTGCATATATGTCTTGCATGGAGATACAGGCGGAAAAAATTAGTTACCTCGGTGTATTCAAATCGCAGTCGCTTGGTTACTGTAGTTTCTCCTTCTGTATCGGGGGAAGGGCTAGGTATAGGGCTAGCGCAAGCAATTCTATCGATTTCATGACCTTGGAGGCCAATGAGCGTGTTGTCCTCAGTGAATATGGGCACACAACGCGTGTTGCCGCCCGCTCTGAACGTGGGAGACCAGTTGAACGTATCTTCAGGTACAAGTTCAACTGCTCCATTGAAATCATAATTAAGAATCCAGGAAAGACCGGAGGGCTTTATGCCTCTGCAGCAACTAAGGATTCCGAGATCCAGTGTCTGCGAGAGATATTGTATTGTAAAATTGGTAAACACTTTTTCTGTATCCGTTGCATAATCGACCTGCACTGGTATCTGATGTACGCTTTGGTCGGATACCAACCCCATGTAAGCGTATATCTTGTCTCTTGGGTCTGTCACACTGTTTCTCCATCCGAATAACATGTGACCGAACAAGTTGTAACCGGGGTCGCGCCAGACGTTCCGATATGCTCGCAAATTCTCAAGGTGCTCGTTCAGATCAAAAGAAACATTGCTCATGGATCCGGCCTTCTCAATAGTTTCCCAAGAGATCTCGAAGCTTCCGCACATAAGCAGGGGGTCGGGGCCAAGGAGCAGCTCCTGGATAATCCAAACTCTTGTGAACCAGGGACGTCCAAAGATTGATAAGAATGCCCCAATGACTCCGGGCCTCTCCAGCGATGAGCGAGACTTAGCCAAAGGTCCATTCCATTTTTCGCCACGCTTGATACGTTTCCAGTCCTTGTAGTGGAATTGTTCATGTCCCCCTTCGTCGAACTTGGAAGCCATGAACTCAAGGCCTTCAACCGCCGATTTAGTGCGAGAATCCTGCTCCCCCAGCCATATCACTACTCGCTTGCATGAGCCATATATACTCTGCATTAAAGGTACTTGTATGTTCTTCTCTGGTATGTTGTTTTGATCGATGCATATTGCATCTATCCACAGCGTTCTGGCATTCTTCGGATCCCGTAGGCGAAGTAATGCCGCATGAAGATTCCGTGTGACATGGAATTCTGCATCGTTAATTAGAATTGCAACACTTTTCTTGATAGATCCCCAGCAATATGATAGAGCCTCATAAGTGTTGTCTGTCGATAGTGAAACATGACGGAGATTGCATCGGATAATTCCTCGTCCGGGTAAGAGCTCAAGCAAGCGAATCTCCTGCTCGGCGGCAAGGGGTTTATAAGAGAATTGCGGCATGGTCGCTTTATGGGAGTTTGGAGAATGTATTATAAGGATAAGAAAAGAAATAAATCAGCCATCAAGATATCAGGCACCTTAGGTACTTAAGGTAGATAGATGAAACGGAAGAGGGTATCAATGTGTATTTACCTCTTTATTAAGGTAGGTATGCTTGTTAGTTCTGATAAGCGGCACAGCACAGCTTCATACCCCTGTCTGACGCCACACAGCCACAGGTCGAACCCATCAGTTGGTACTGCCACCTTGGCATGAGATAACCAGGCCTAGCAAGTGACTTCACGCAAAAATCGATCATTTGATGCTCACTCACTTGGCGCAGTTCTTCGGGCTTTGTCTATTTCTATTGAATTGGCTGGATTTATTCAGATCTAAAAATCTCGTTGGTGGTATGGAACAGGCCTAATTCTAGATGGTAAATGGCACCGACAGTATCTGACATTAACCAGCTCACATCACGAAAAGAAGATTCGTATCTGCAGATGTTAGCACAATTTTGGATCTGCTTGATTTAAATAACCCACCTAGAGGATGACTGCAAGACAGCTGTGGCTTCTGCGTATACTTGGTTTGCAATACATCGCGGATACTGTTGAGAAGTTCCACATAGCTTTGCTTTGGATTTTGTTTGAGAGCCGTGATGAACGCCCAAGACATTGCTCCCGTTGCCTGAGATGCAATTGTGGCGTCCGCGCTATTTTCTCGTTAGACACTACAATTGAGATTTATGCGACCTCGCTACTTACGATGTCTGATCATCCTTACTGCCCGACCACATAATAACGTCTGCGGGTGACGTCTACAAACTCAGCGTTAGTACTCTACGGATTAACGGCCGTAGACTCGCAATATCATTGATCTGGCTAGCTGCTCACCTTAGTTTCGATGGTCTTCTTATATCCATCATCCCCCTTGTACGCGGTTTTAGCGAAGCCGAAAATGGCGCTAGCCACTCCTGCTGTGTCACCCTGAGCGTAGGAAGAGATCGCCTTAAGGAGTCCTTGTCCGGCTTCCGCTGCGAGGTTCGGCTCTTTCAGAACACCCTTGGTGGAGTAGATGTAAGGTAAATCCAACACGGAGCCGGAATGGCATGAATCGAAGATCGCCGTTAACCGCACGCCTGCTTGGAGAGGCTTAACGACCACATGGTGAAGCTGATCGTCTACAATGTGACCGGCAGTCTCATAGTCGACAGGGTAAATAACTTCATCGTAGCCATCCTCTTCATCTCCGTCTGCAAGGTATGAATTAAGTAAAATGTCCATAGTAGGTGTATAAACGTGAATGTGATCAAATTACCTTCATCCTTTGCCTGTCCGCCATGACCTGAGTAGTGCAAGAACAAGGCGTCGTTTGGCCGAGCACCCGAAACAAGCCATTCCAAGGCCCGAAGTATGTTTGCCTTAGTCGGAATCATAATAGGGTCACGTTGATCATCGGTCAAAATAATCATATCTTCTCTTTTGTATCCGTAGCGCTCGATGAGAAATTGGGAGACGTTCTTAGTGTCATTGATACAACCACGTAGCTCACCCTTCTGGCCGAAGTAGTTGATACCAATTAATAATGCCTTGCGTTTACCGGAACAATTGGAATATTGGAACGTGTAGCCTTCGGGGGCGCCGTGCCCAAATTGCTGCGGAGTCGTCGGGGGAGGAGGCCCTGATCTGTGCTGACCCCCGTAACCCTGAGGCGGGGGACCACCGGGGTGAATGGGATAACCATAGGGGTCCAGTCCCGGGGGCGGTGGCACGGAAGGGGGTGGATAGCGGCCGGGATGCTGGTGATGAGACGGGGGAGGCCCGCTTAGAGGGTATTGATTATACCCATGCTGCTGAGGAGGAGGACCAGAAGAAGCGCCGTACTGGTTATATCCTTGAGGGGGGCCGGACGGAGGGGGATACTGGTTGTAGCCGGGTTGCTGGGGAGGGGGGGAACCATAATGATTATACCCTTGAGGAGGGTTAGAAGGAGGACCGTATTGATTATAGCCCTGGGGAGGGCCGGAAGGGGGTCCGTATTGATTATACCCTTGAGGAGGTGGTGGTGATTGTTGAGAGTAGCCCCCGGAGCCATGTTGCGGCGGAGGTCCACCACTATATCCTCCACCGTAGTAACCCTGGTCATGACCCCAGCCCGACATTTTCACGAGTTAATGCAGAAGTCGGCAAGGAAAAGAGATCAGGAACAAGAGACTAAGTGTCGCGAGATATGTAGGACAGATATTCGCGGCTAGGAAATGGCAAACTAGGGAGAACCAAGGGTCTCGACAACTAACGTCAGTTGATTTAGGGCTGATGACAAAGGAAGATGGATCTTGGCTTGGCGTCCACGGGTGGGATTGGAGGGAAGAGGGGCAAGGAGGGAGGCCGCCAATCGTAGCGGCAAGTAGCGGGTCGCTTAGCTGTAATGCTGTCCTACTTCCTGCCGTGTAACCGGTCGTCCACACCTAGTACATCATGGATGGTAGTAGTTGAGCCAAGGGAGGGCAAAAGGGTAGGTGGTACCCAAGATAACAGCCCATCATAGGCGATCAGCAGTTGGCTGCCCCTCACCCCTCCTGTTCTTTCTCTCCTCAGTGCTGCCCCTCCATAATGGATACTATCGCTCGGGACCAGCCGCAGCCAACTAAAGTTTACCATTCTCAGCTCCTCTCTAGCGCTCTCTACACGTGGACGCAGCCTGAGAGCTTCTTAGCAGAGTTCGACCTACTCTATAATGTACCACTCAACCTCAATGTTATAGCCAAGCAAATCCAGACATTTACTATAACTCTCTTGGGTAGCATCATGCGACATAGGCTGCTGCAGGTTTCAGCCAAACAAGGATCTTTAACCCATTTCTCTTCGTTGCATCTTCCGAATGCGCGCTGTCGACCTGCATATTATTAGCGCTGCCAACTCCATTCTTTAACCCTCCTTGGGCGTATGGTGCGCCGAGACCACGACCGTCTGGTATAAACCCTATATTAACAAGAAATTATCTCGAACCGTAATATCGTCTTTTGTTTCCTTGGATAAGCTTGGGAGAGAGGCAAAACACCAGGCGCGAAACTTCATACATACATCCACCACCATGTCCTTCTTCAACAAGCTTACTAGTAAGCTCGACGAGCTAGACCTCGGCTCAGAAAAGCCCAGGACGAGAGAGGGATATCCAGGTTAGTGTCGCCGTTATCTTACATCTCATATCTTGATCCCGTCGTTGCCTTAGGTATGCGATCCAAGGTTGAATAGGGCTAAATGTTGCAACAGGCCAGCAAAACTACCCACCACCCTCTGAACAATATGGCAGTGGTTACGGCCAACAACCGTACCCGCCATACGGCGACAGGCCTGCTCCATCTCCGTACCAGACATCTTCCCCGCCGCCCAACGCGGGGCCCGTCTACTCACCCCCGCCGGATAAACCACCGATCCCGGCCGGATGGACACCGCAGTTTGACCAACAATATCAGCGGTGGTTCTACTACGAACAGGCTACCGGTCGCTCTCAGTGGGAAGCGCCGGGCTATCACGCCGCAGGACACGGTGGGGAAGATCGAGGCTGGGGCTCGCACGGAGAATCTGGTTACTCATCTCACGCCGCGCCGAGCTATGGATATTCTTCTCATGATTCTCATGGCTACGATTCTCATGGTTACGACTCTCATGGTGACCATGGTAGCCATGGCAAGCATGGAGACTATGGCTATGGACATGGAGAACACGGGTATAGCCACCACCAGTCAGGAGAGAGCCACGGAGATGAGAAGCATAAAAAGAAGAAGGGTGGTCACGGTGGCCTGTTACTGGGTGCTGCCGGCGGTCTCGCGGTGGGTGCTATCGGTGGTGCATTGCTTGCCAACGCTCTTGGTAAGTCCGCTCTTAATAGTCACGTTCTTCAGCTTCCCACACACCTAGAACCTTACATGTTGAGCTAATATTCCTACAGATGACTCTTCCGATGACGAACATCATCACCCACCACCGGCACCGGTATACGCAGCCCCTCCTCCCGCCCCTGCTTATGCCGAGCCGGTCTACGAGCCAGCGTATAATGCAGAAGGCGAATACGTCGACGCCAGTGACCGGGAGTCGGTCCGCTCTGCTCGCGAAGACTACGAGGAAGCCCTCGCTGAGGCACGAGATTCCTCTGCCAGTAGTAGCGACTTTGAAGAGCTCGAAGAGGCCCGGGAAGAGTATGAGGAAGAATACGAGGAAGCGTATGACTGATGTGTCTTTTCCCGGTCGAAATCTGAGCCTGCTAAGAGCTATTAGGCTGGAGAATCTCGGATGTGTTAATCTCATGAGTGAATTCGCGCTTTGTTGTGATATGCGATCTATGCTTCTATCTAACGACTGGCAAGTGGTTTGCCCTGGAGACTCCTGTACGATGAAGATATGATTTAACGCGATACTATATAGAGTTGACGATATTATGAATTCACTAGAAGCATTTTCTTTCATACATCTGGATCTATCGCCTATAGCAAATATTATAGGTACCTCCTAGGAGGTAGGTACCTACCAGGTAGCGTCTCTAAGTTAAGTCTTCAAAAATGCACAGTATGTACGCATCAGAGCACATCACATATCCTATAATCTACCTACTTCGGTACCTATCTAAGCTTGGATAAATACCACCTAAGCTCCTAGGTAAGTTATTGCTCCAGCGCCTCCAGCCTTAGGAGACAGTAACCTCAACCCCGCTCAGCTTATCCCCCTCCCGCCATCGCTCCAACTCCTTGATGAATTCCGGCAGGCCTGCACTGTACGGCGACGCCCGCGCCCGTTTCATCAAGTCTTCCTGAGTAGCATTCGGGTCGACCAAGTGTCCTTCGTTATTAATATAACTTGGTGTGCAGATAGCCATCGTCGCGAATCTCGCCGCTCCCTGCATTATCCTCAGACTCCACTCCTCCTGCGCTGGGACCCCAATCTCGACGGTAAGCCCGCTCTTGTCGAGACCGCCAGCTTTCTTATGCGCTGTGGCAGCCACGTACGCAATCTGCCGGCACTGTGCATCCAGTGCGTTGGCGTGGTTCGCGCTGACGCCAGCCTGCAGCGGGCTCAGGAAGAACAAGTTCGGGAAGCCATTAGTAGCAACGCCATGTAAGGTGGCGGGCCCTGTTGGTTCCCACCGCTCGCCTATACTCTGCCCGCCTCGGCCTAGCACCTTGACACCCGCACGCCCAGACGGGTCCGCTAGCGACGCCGACGGAGATTGGTAGCCCGTGCCAAAAATGAGGATATCGAGCGGGATCTCCTGGCCATTGGCGACAAGGCCCTGTGGCGTCACGCTATCGACGCCTTTGCCGTCGGTGTCGATTAAATGGACGTTGGACTCGTTGAACGATTCCAGATAGACATCACTGTGCGCCGGTCGCTTGCACCAAGCCGGATACCACGGCGTGAGCTTCTCAGCTGTCTCCTTGTCTTTAACGATTGCAGCGATTCGCGCCCGTAGCCGCGCGCTGTTTTCCGCGTCCCTCGCAAGGAAAGTCGCGATGACCTCCTGCACTTTCTCCGGCGCAACATTCGCAAATTCTGGGTCGCCAACCAAGGCCGAGTAGGCGGGTTGTTTAGACCACTCATCATCTACTAGGTTGGGGGTTCCCGGGGGCGCTATGTTATGTATGTGCGCTAAGTAGTTGGCCTGTCGCGCATCCTGCCAGCCAGGCTGGCCGGCGATGGTCTTCCATTCTTCCGGATCGGTAGGCTTTTGGCCACGGCTGTAAACCGCGCTAGGTGTACGCTGGAAGACGTATACCTCTTTCGCGTATTTAGCTAACTCTGGTACTACTTGGATTGCCGTCGCGCCAGTGCCGATAATGCCGACGGTCTTGTCCTTCAGCTTCGAGAGAGCTGGGAAGGCCTCTTCCGGTGAACCACCAGTAACGTTGTAGTTCCATAGGGATGTGTGGAAATAATCACCCTTGAAACCCTCGATTCCAACGCCAGCTAGTTTCGGCACTTGAGGTTTGCTCAGCAATCCGGCTGTCAACCATACAAATTCCGCGTTCACCGTTGAAGATACCTTCTCGTCGCCCCTCGGCCCTCTTCCCGTGGTGAAGTCGACCTTCCATACGCGAGCACTTTCATCCCACTCCAATTTATCGACCTTAGTCCTAAATAGAATCTTGTCCTCAAGGTTCCATTTCTTCACGACGTCCTTGAGATAGTTTCTGATCTCGACTCCAGGGGCGTACTTGTGGGAAGGCATATATCCTGTCTCCTCTAATAGGGGCATATAGATATAGGATTCGATATCGCAATGCAACCCTGGATATCGATTCCAATACCACGTACCCCCGACACCGCCAGCCGTCTCAATGATCCGAATTTGGTCAGCTGAGAAACCAGCTTGAATGAGCCGGACCGCACCCATAATGCCGCCAAGCCCTGCGCCTATGATGAGGAATTTAGGGCAGTCGCCTGGCGCAATGGGAGAAGGCTGCGCGTCGAGAGCGGCATGGTCAGCCCAAATGTCGTCAACCAAGTGACGTAACCGGTCAGAATCGCTTTCTGACAGCGTCTGATATTGGCTGCTGCCATCAGGACGGAGACGCTTCTGCGCTTCTGCAGTGTATTTCTGCTGGATTTGCGCGAAATCCTCCATTGCGAAGAAATGTGCCGCCCGCCGATGTTGCTGGTGTAGTTCTTTGTTAGACGTTATGTAAGGAAGGTTGTCCTCCAGCCCATCAGAGAGGACCTCGCTTATATAGAGGTAGGGGGTACCTAGGGAGGTAATGTATAGGGTAAGGCAGGTGCTAAACAAGTGTGGAGAAAGGACTTCCGTTGAACCCTTCTTGCCTTCGTCTCAATGCCCCTGTTCACCTATTGAGACAGCTCATTGCGACCGTTGGTCAATCCACTAGCAGTTTGAAGCTACTGCCATGCACGTTGGATATACATGTAATTACCTATAGGCATCTTTCGGACCCCTGACATGTTCTAGCCACACCTCGGTTCCCACATAACCTGCCTGGGCAAAGGAACCCCTCACCAAAACCTTGGACAATTGAACATGGGCGTATTCGCGTCGAAGGGGAATCATCGTATTCGTGTTTCGCCATTGGGCTGACTCAGGGCAATTCTCTCCCTTATTGAGCTTATTGAGCTACCAACAGCTAACCTACAAATTAAATGTCTAGCCCTTGACGCCATATCGAATCTCATAACGGCCCGCAAACCGCCCAAGGCGCTGTGGGTGTGGTAGGAAGCGTACCTAACCTAGCACAACGAGTATCCTTGTAGCTGCACGTACCAATCCCTTGAGGACATACGCCTTCATCATACAGAAGTTGTATCCACCCTCTCACAAGAGGGGAGTAAGCCAAGAATAGAAATAGCACGAATGCTCGGGGTATATGTTATACACCTACCTACCTACCTTCTAGGTACCTTGCAGCTGCACGAGTTGGGCTCGACTCATACGACGAACAATCATTCCATAATCTGTGCACAGACTTACACGAAAACGAACTAAATAAATCATGGACGCCGCAGATGTGCCAGACTTCGATAGCCTGCCCAAGGTTCCAGACATGCCTCAAGGATGTGCATGGGGCATTTTTGACAAGGGTGACAAAAAGGACCTCATAGGCACCCTGAACCTTCTAACACCGTCGGTTGTAAAGGCCGCTGCCAGCGAAGCGCGGGATGGCGTGTCAATCTCCTTGAAGTGAGTTAGCAACATGCTGCCGCCCTGTATCGTTAACACCGACTTACGGGGGATACTATTCAGCTGGCCGCTCAACGCTATGACAATTCCTCTGCCGGGAAGAATAGCACCCGCGCACAAACAGATGACCCTGCGCGAGGCAGGTATATCCGAAGGAGTAGGCTGGGATGACGAGATCCATTTCAATACGCAACTAAGTAGTCAATGGGATAGTCTAGTCCATTGGCAGCATCAGCCGTCAGGACTAGCTTACAATGGAATCACCGTCACCAAGGAGGCGCTTTCTGTCGCCAACACAGCCGCGAATACCATGCCAACTCTAGACCATTGGCACGCTGCAGGGGGTATGGTCGCCAGAGGTGTTCTGATCGACTTCAAGGAATGGTCCGAGAAGCGCGCCAGGTCGGAGGGGAAAACCGGGGAAGATGCAATCTACCACCCTCTCGATGGTCACCGCATCACGGTCGAGGAGATCGAAGCAGTAGCCAAAGATCAAGGCACAGAGTTTCGCCCAGGAGACGTCCTAATCATCCGGACAGGACTCACCGAAGTCTGTAAGTAGCATTTGAAAACCCTTCACTCCCCCTTTCGGTCCCTAAAATTTTCCAATGAACATGACCGAGGGGTTATTCCCCTCTCGCCAAGTCAAAACTTCCCAGAGCTCCTAGGCCCCTGTCCTAGGAAAGTAATTCCTGACGCTCGATGTTGCAGTGCAGGCACCTCGCCCCGAAGACTTCGCAAAACTGCAGGGTGGGAAAATATCGGGCATGCATGGCGTTCTCGAGTCTGCGAAATGGCTGTGGAACAAGCACTTCGCTGCTGTGGCGGGCGACAGCTGGGCTTTCGAAGCCTTGATGCCACTGAAGGAGGACGGAAGTGTAGGTAGTCCGAACGATCTATGTAAGCTCTCTAGGATACCCTCGTGCAGATGCGCCCACTCATGCGATCTACAGTTCTCCACCCTTGGTTGCTTTCGATGTTCGGCATGCCGATTGGAGAGCTATGGGATCTCAAGGCGCTTTCTGATCACTGCAAGGCCTCGGGCCGGTACAGCTTCTTGCTCACATCGGCGCCCCTGAATATACCGGGCTTGGTGGGCTCTCCCCCGAATGCACTCGCCATCTTCTAGAAGGTCAAGGCCCGTAGCACAGCGTAGCATCTAGCGTAAAGCCAAGACGTGAAGTTATTTGGTATGCAAGTATTGGAATTTAGCAATCCCCAACAGGCGCGCAGTTAGTTATACGCAAGATATGCCTCTGCTTTGAGTCCTATAACATGCCACACACAAAATGTTCGTCTCTCTTTGACTAACAGTTTCCATTCTCTTGCCCTTGTTTCACCTTCAACTCGTTGCTGCAGCGGATCATAAGCCGGATCTTCGTCTCCACGGCGTGCAACTTGTTCAACCCTATTTCGACCTTTTTCGTCGTCTCAGAATCGTCCTTAAACTTGCTTTTAGATTCTTGGAGTTCGCTCCGTGAGGCTGAGATCCAGTCGAGATTCACGTTAAGTCTAGTCACCATCCAGCCATCCAGGATAGCCCCCGCGTTAGAGTCGTTGAGGCCAGTTTCGAGGTCCTTAATGTGGTCTAGGACCTCATCAACGTCAATGGCGGTCTCGATTTTAATATCCCCTAAGTTCGCCATCTTGGTAAAGGTTTTATGGGTGTTCGTTTCGCCTTTGTTCCACTTACTTTTTTCTATTAGCTTGACGAAGCAGAGATTTCTATAAGTACATGTCTCCGGGTAGGCTGAGCAGGCAGACAGAATCCGGCTCCAGACATGTTTATATAGGAATAGACACTAATACCAAAATGTACACGTCATGCATGAAGCTCGGGCTTTGAAATGGCATTAAGTGACGAGCCTATCTACAATGCCTACCTAGATAAAGCATTGTATGAATGCATCGATGCCTACAGACTTCGCATTTGAACCATGGGACCAGTCAAGTATGACACATCCGTGAGTCGGAAATTCCAATGCTGCATCGCTTATTCTATGCTTAGAAGGGTTCATAGTGCAAGCTGAACGAGACCAGACGACATGACTTGCTCGGGATTTCAATTTGTCACATAAAGGCGTCTATATTTAGTGATCTCTCACCTTTCACTTTTAACTCCTGCTGGGCCCCAATCTTCATCTCCTCCCCGACATAAGTCGGGGAGGCGTAGTTGAGGACGTATCTGTGTTTAGTATTCTGTAGCCATGTCGCCAGTGCGCCAGCCCCTATTGACCCGCATTCCGAATTAATAGACTGGTTTTATGTTTCTAAGCAAATGTAGGTCTTGCGTTGTTCGAGGATACTAGGCGCGTTGACAGTGTATACCGCATAGGCGCCCACGAGACATTGGGAATTTCGGGGTGTGGATGGATCTCAACCCATATTGGCAAAGAAAGCCGTCATCGGTGAGTGTCCAGCCTGGTTGTGAAGCTCGGGTGCCGCTCACTTTGCTTGGCTCGGCGTACTTATCGACATCACGGTTGATACCGAGGAAGTTATTGTCACATGGGCCGGCGATCGGGGCGGGGGCTGTCGGTTTATCCCTCGATGGAACTGTTGGACAACTCCCACTCGACAGAATATGGTCAGCATAGTCCGTGGATAAGGTATGTAAATTAAGGTTCATTTAACAGATTCAGCGACGATCGTGATGTCGCAAGCCAAATTGCCCCAAAAATTGGCAGCAATAGATGTCCGAGCAATCATGGACTTGAGGATGAATACTGTTTCGTTCTCCTTCCCCAGAACCATGGTTTGTTTTACGGGTTAGCAAACTTCGGGGTAAGAATGGCCCCTCTACCTGAGAACGTCGAAAGCGAGCCATGAAAGTATTGTTGGCGTCCTTGTTCCTTGATAGGTACCCCTTTGCACTTTGGGCGCAATCACTGCTGGGTCCTCGATACCGTTAGTTGTTGAGAGAAAGATACGATTAAAAGGGGCGCCACCTCCCTCATACCGTTATTCCTAACTATATACCATTATTAACGCTTTATTGTATTTCTCCGTTTCTGGGCTGCTCAAGTAATCCAGTGCCGTATCTGTTTAGGTGACACAAAAGAAAGTTATCCAACGCCACAAGACACTGCACTTAGGTCTTCATGCGCATGAGTTCTGAATCCTTTCTTTCTTAAGCATTGTTTGGCCGTCCATCTTAACGAAGACATTTAATATACGAAAGATAACAATCGGCTTACATAGGTTACACCCCCCCTTTCGTGGAAAATGCAGACATCACAGGATGATAAATAGGTACGCAACATCCCAGGGCGCCGTGGAGTATATTCGCTCTTTCATTAGCGTTCCTAGGTACCTACATCTCAAGACTTTCGCAAATATAGTGCCTATGGGCACATCTCACTACCAGTCGTCTGACCGGCAGGTTGAAATAGTTTTCCTGTCAACCAAGGCTTGCCAGGGAGAAATTCTCGGGGATATGGTATGAGCCTATACAAACCATTGTGTAAATACAACGGCCATGGTTTCATACGTCTAATATTGTCACAGGACAATACGCGAGTTATCACACTCAATATTTCGTTATGTTGAAGATATAATGCTGCCACAATGCCATTTTTTGAGAGGTCTATCCAAAGCCATAACGCTAATAAGCATCAACAACACCAACATCAACAAAATCATTAACAGCATTAACTACGTCATCGAAATCCTAAAGAAACCATGTCGTCGCCTCAACAGAGCTCGTCTCAACAGCAAAGCAGCCAAACCCGTGTTATTCATCAACACGACGTGTCTTTGTTTGGCGATATTGTCAAGTACTTTGATACGGGGTTAGACACTAACGGTGATCATATTATTCTTGATCTCTCTTGTACCATATGCGATGAAAACCGGCTCGAGGTTCCCGCAGCAGTATCTCCCCAGACACAGCCCGAGGATTCTGTGGGACTTGAGCCTATGTCCATCTTACCTTGTGGTCATTTTTTCGGTGCTCGATGTCTTGACAGTTGGATTGAGGCGTGCAAGGGCCAAGGACATGTCCCAAACTGCCCTACCTGCCGGCTTGAACTTGAATACCGGGATTGCGGTCACCCTATCCAAATCAAACACTACAATGTGCTCCTCCCTCGCCGATACCAAATTCCCCTCACGGTTCCCGAAGGTGGTTTCATCCGCTTCTATTGCAGATCCTGCCGTGCTGCCTCGATTGTGGATCTCGCTGACCAGCTTATAGAAGAATTAAACCCGGAAGAAATAGACCTGGAGGAATCCGCACTGGCTCGTTCCAGGAGACGGAGAGACCGGCTATATGCAGACCTTGGTAACGCGTTCCGTAATTTTGAACAATCGTTCTCTCATTGGTGAAAGGGGCGAGCTACACATTAAACCAAGTGTTGACTATTAGCATTAATCAAAGCTGAGAATAGCTTCTAGTTAGCTATATGTGTATTGGAATCAAGTACTATTACGCGACATGTATCAGCAGTCTAAAGCGGAAGGCCACTGTTTTGCCATCAGAATTCATAGAGGTTCATTTGGCTTAGACATGTAGAAAGTTAATAGATACCTAGTAATTGATGAAAATTTTAAATAAATCATACCTTATTAAATATCCTCCATACTTCCTCAATATGTAGGTACTTAGAAGCCTCTTTATTCTTGCACACTTTATTCTGCGCTTTCGTAGTGACTATCACAATGCGGACTGATAAACCGACAGGTAAGTCAGGGCAACGCTATTGGGCCGAATATCCTGAATCTATCTGCTAATGGTCACGATATACATATATAGAGAAGTACGCTTTGCCCATGTTGTCTCAGGTCTTGTCTTCCCAATAGACCTAGACCCCCAACATCTAGATCTCTTAACCTAGGATCGGGCCTTCCATAGGTCAGCGATTCTCTGACAGGACTTTTTCCTGATGACGATTTTATATTAATAAGCTCTAAGGAGCTGTGCATATCAAAGGTCGAGATCTAGACAAAGACAGGAGAAGAAGACAAACCTAAGTGGTAGGTACTTACATACTACATCTCTTAAACATATAATAAATAAAAATGAAATTCCTTTATTCTCTCATTACTACTAAACTCTTTATCAAGGCTAGTGTTCCGTGAAACTATTCTATTATATTAAAAAAAAAAAAAAAAAAAAAAAAAAAAAAAAAAAAAAAAAAAAAAAAAGAATCCTCCCCTTGCGAATCATGTGAGTTCCTAGTGAGTACTACACGTACGACTAGTAGCTAATTGTATATATTCCTAAACCAGGAAAATGCATTCTTGACGCTAAACTATCCATGGTATCATCTATAACAAAGGCGAAATATGAACACTTATAAGGGAGAACAATTTTATGTAGTAATATACAGAAAGAGAGAATTAATAGCGTAAAGTCTTCAAAGTGCTCCCCCCTTTTAATTCTCACTGAGGTAAATACATAGCTTCACGACATTCATTGCTTCTTCGTCGACTCTAGAATACCAGTAACACCAGCAAAGTCCAATTCATTCATCGTCTCTTGCCACAATTTGTTTGCGGCATCTCTACCCTCGGGGGTATAAAGGAAAGAGTTGTATCTGTCGAAACGGCCACCATTTTAGCAAGCAGGGTATGAGAGATTTAATAGTGTGCCAACGACTTACGGTGATATTTTCCAACTCATAATAAAAGACCCATGCGATTCTTTCCCCTTGACCAAGGCGGCATCCAGATATGTTGAAGCTCCATCACTCACGTTCCTCGCGGCCACACCGGCGAAGGCAGCCATCAGGGGTTTCACCAGGATATTCGCGTCTCGGCTGAGCTCGGTGCCCTTCACGAAACCCGGACATACCAGGTTGACAATTACATCATCCGCAGATACGTAGTCGACAAGCTTGTAGGCAAACATCTGAGCTAAGACCTTGGAGGTGTTGTACTGCTTGTCGGTGTAGTTTACGAAGCTTTTGGGATCGTCTAAAGCCGTTATGAGAGACTTGTGGCCGTTGGTAGTCGGTAGTGGCGCAGTGAGCGCGAGGGCCGCATTGACGATCGTTAGCCGGCCAGGCTTGTCGACTGGAGATTTGCTCTTGAGGATGGGGAGAAGCAAGATGGCGAGTAATATAGTCGATAGATAGTTGACCTGGACAATCTCTTCGTGGCCGGTGCTAGGTACTGTGCTATAAGTCAACTTAATCACGCCAGCATTAAGGATAACGATGTCGAGGCGAGAAAGTTGGCTTTTGATGCACTGTGCAAAGTCTTGAATAGAGCTGTAACTGCTCATGTCCAACAGCATGACCTCGATCGTAGCCATCGGGTGCTCAGCTCGGAGTTTAGTGGCAGCGGCGGCTCCCTTTTCGAGGTTTCGGACTGCAACGATTAAATGGGACAGGTTAAGTGATAGCATTTGCTTGGAAGCCTCGAAACCCAATCCGGTGTTAGCACCGGTGATGATGGCGACTTTCCCGGTGAGGTCGATGGTTTCCGGTGGCCCCTGAGGCTTGGTACAGAATTGATTCTTGACAAATATGTTAGGATAGAAGGGAACATCCCATGGTGGTAAGTCCTTTGAAGATGCCATCTTTAAAGAGCTGAGCTGGTAATCGTAGTGTTATGTTATTCTGTACTTGGTTGAAGACTTTAGTGTTTGGATGGGTTGCTGAAACTTGATAGAACATAACGTTGGAACACCAGACACTTTATATACCTCTACCTACCGCCATATTGGCTACAATATTCACTTATTTCTACGTAAAAAGTCCTACCATGTTCTGCCTTGATGTCCCCGAAGCTAAGTCTGGATTTGAGACGCATTGAAATCTTATCTAGGTAATTAAAGCATACGTCCATCTTGATATAGCATGCGCCATCTCAAACGTTGAGGCTATACCCAAATAGGCAAACAATCTCTGTGTCAGCTGGATGGATCTGACGGGATTGAGCTGTAAACATCCCTGGACCATCTTGAACTTGCACCTTAACTCCCGGGCTCTCTCATTCAGCGACTATTTTCCCATCTAGGTAGCTAGTTCACGATTTTAAATTCCTAACTCCGTGCGTAGGGCCTCATTAGTTTCGACGCCATGGCGCAGGGAAGACCGATGTACCAATTATCGGTGTCGACGGCAGTTTCGATAATCCCCGTCGGTGTCCAAATTGACCCTTCCCGTCAGTGGCAATATAGTGTATTGGAAGGCTTTATTCATGCACCGACTCGATATTGACGGCCACATTTAACATAAGCGCTTTTCGGTCGCTGCCAATGATAGGCATTCAGTTACACTCTGCGAGGAAAGGTTAGAATTAGGATATACAGTTCCGAGGCTAGCTTCACACTGCATATTTAGGTAGGCAATCATTCCAGCGCGGCCAGTTCAGTGGCCCAAGGTTGTAGAAGTATTCATTCGATAAGCCCTGTCCTTCCGCCCTCGCGACCTATATATACCTAGGTAGATATCTCTAAAGCTAGAACTCCGCCACGACCCTCGCAGGGTTTATGCAGAGTAGTAAATGCTATGGTAATTCCAGATGCTTTTTTTATGCCGGCCATTTACTAGATCAGGTGGGAAATTGCCCTATCATACAACACCAAATGTGACGCGTAGGCTGGGTATTAGTCTTACAAAACCTCTCGGCACATTATTGTTTCGTTCCATTGACAGAAAAGTAGAAAAACAAAACGCACGCAGTACCGTCCTGCTTATGAGAGTCTGGCTTCTCTCGCTGTGGTGTCTACGACATTGCTATCGCTCGTATCTCGGTAGTGGTTCCGAGGATTCAGCTCGTCCCGAAGGCCCAGCAATGTCATGATAAGAATCCGGAGCTCCGTAGTCGTGGTCATTAAGTGCTGGGGCTGTCGGCTCTAAGCCCCGCGGTTGGCCTAGAGGCGGCGCCGACGGTCCCTCACCCTCATAATCATCAGGGACATCTGGAGGTGCGCTAGCTTCCTGAAGCAGGCGCTGGCGTTCAAGTTCCTGCTTATCGTCCGCATTGGCTGTTGAGTGGTTTGTTGGTGTCAAGTCAGCAAGTGCAGGTGCCGATGGGCCCTCACCGACGTCCTCTTCTGGCCGAGGAGGTGAAGTGGTAGTGTTGGAAGTGTGAACAATGTTGGTCGGGAGAGCAGATACTTCGCTTGGCGCGGATGGCTGCGAAGGACCAGCTTCCGATTCGGAAGGCTGTTGCGGCGGCTGGCTAGGTAATAACCTCTGCTCCGCCTGACGCACGCGCTCTTTCTCTGATAGCTCGCTTTCCCTAGGCACCTCTGGTGGTGGTATGTAAACCGGAGCATTGGCCTCTCGATCTTGAAAGTCATAATACGATGTTTGAGATACCCCTGGTGGAAAGTAATTCTGCGGTGAAGGCTCAACCTGTCCAGGACCGTAGTCTCCGCTGTAATTGTTCTCGTCGTCATATTCGTTTTGCCAAGTATAATTCTGTTCATCGTTCTCGGCGTTGGCATTCTCGGCAGGAGGCGGTTCCACCGTCAGCGCCGGGCGCACCACAGACTTGCCTCGGGAACGGTTAGAATCCATAGTCCCGACGACAACTTCGAATGATACGGAGATAACTCCCTTTTCGCGTCTCAGGTGATCTGTGTCTACTATCGTTCCGTTCCAGTTGGCAAGCCTCTTTAAATCATATGCCCCAACCGTTGAAGCAGGGTTGCCACCTGGAACCCCCAAAGAACCCATCCTACTTGGTTGCTGCGAGCTCCCAGTCGATTGGCCAGCAAGTTTCCCACCTAGGTCAAGAACAACTTCGACATGATACTTGAAACTAATCAGCCCTCCCGGTACATTTTTGATACTCGGAAATACGTCCTCTGGTACTCTGACAGACGTCGTGATGTTAGCTGTGAGAGTTGCAGGATCAATGATAAGTGGTGCGACGGCTTGAGAAAGATCCTTTCGGAAGACACTACAAGAGCCGGCAGATGACAATGACAGCCCCCCGAGACCAGTCCTCGACCTTGGATAATAATCTTCGCGCTCTAACCGCTTGGCCTCTTCTTGAGACAGATCCGTGGTAAAGAGCGATATCGGCGGCGAATAGTCGACACGACCTTGACGATAGAGTGTGACAATGATGCCGTGCATACTCTTCATACGGCGATTATGCTCAACTCTAATCTTCACCGGTAAAATATCTCCGGGGAGACAACCTCCCTTCAACAGTTCAACGGTAGCGGTGATCTCTCTCTCGTCGCTCCCCGACACCCTACTTGCGGCGATGGATTCAGCACTCGCGTCGGCGCCCCTAACACTATTAGAGCCGCTGTTGTTGCTCAGAGCACTTTCACCACTGATTTCACTTTGTAGGTCGCCTGGAATCAAGTCGGTCCGCAATGGACTCCGCGGCAAGTTACTCCCACTTGGCCCAACCGCCGCCACCTCGCCGAGACTTGGGGTACTCCCGTTTGAATTCTCGTTCACCCTCGTCGAATCCAGATCAGACGCTGGCTCCTGGCCTTCTGTAGACAACGAGCCGCGCTTGGTCGTCGATGGAGCTGGGAGAGCTGGCTTCTTCCTCTTCTTTGGCCGTCTGCGCAAAGTCTGCATGCAAACCTTTCGTTCCCGCGGGGGCCCGAGCAGCCCTATGTCAACCTTTTCGACGAGTGCCACTTTTGTTTCACAGCTAGAGGTCGCAGCTATGGAAGTCGGCCGGGTCAAGGTGGCCGTGACCATGTAGGATATGGTACCCCTCTCGAACTGTAGAAGTATCAGCGCGGTTCAATAGCAGCAGAAATAATCGCTGCGCAACAAGTCATACATCAATGCTACTCGGGAGCCCCTTGGAAGGAAAGATGAGGTCAAATTCGAATTCAAACCTCGTTGGCTTCAACCTCCCTTCACCACACAGGACCTGTTCGTCTTGAAAGAGTGACGCAAGCCCATTGCCGAAATATCTAACGCTCCGATTTCTATCATGGGATATCACGGCGGGGTTGACGGGACTAAGCTGCGCGCCGGCGCCAGCATGTTTGTAGACGCGAACAAATCCGTGGAGGGCGACCGTCAGATGTGTTATGCGGACAGGCTTTACGACGGAGAGGATGACATGACCCCTCACATGATCGCCGGCGGAGTATTGGCGGTGAGGTTCCTGGAGGCGGATGTGGAAATCGGCAAGGTTACGCGTACGGGAACGGAGGGGGGACGTCAAACGGGAGAAAAGGGAGGGCTTCGATGGCGGGTCATCAAGCGACAAGTTGTGCGCCTTGTCAGCCTCGGAACCCATCTATTCGACTTGGCTCAATTGACAACGGCGTGAGTGCCTCGCATGACACCACACGGAACCCGTCATCAAATGTCCGATTGACCGTTACAAGGTAGGGAACGAGGAAAGAGGTCACACGGGGGCCAACCGGTTCGGGTTTCGCGTGATTCAGGAGTATCAGTACCAGTAGCGGTCGCGTTCGTGGTCAGGCCGTAGTCGACAAGGAGCAATTCCCAGCGAGGTTGGGAACCCCTAGAGGAGCCCTTTGGCTAGGACGCCGTAGCGATACGCGAAGAATAGGAAGTTTCGAAAATAGGCTTGTTGGAATTGGCTTTCGGAAGGGTTCACCAAGATCTTGGGTGTTGCATGTGCCAAGCTGTGGGAGAGGCTTGGTAAAAGAAGGACTTGGGTTTAGGAACGGGTGCCAAGAGATGGACCTCCAGCTTTTATTATTATTAATAGGTAGCGTTGAGGGGGGGGTAGGGGGGTCGGGGGTTGTGCAGCGTACGTAAGAGCTTACCCCGGGCCTAACAAGTACCTACTTAGGTACACATATGTAGCCTACTGCTTGCTACGCGTACCCTGGTATGGCCTGGGACGGGTCTAATTGATTCAATACTGAACATTGAATGTTTGATTAATCGATCGATTGATTGAGCGACTGGGGGTTTTTTAACCCTAACTTCAGAAGAAGGCAAGGGGTCCCGACGTTAGGGCTTTATTTTTCTAAGCTTTCATGCTTGTGAGACAACACCCCGGGACTTCTCCCGCTCGTAACTCGAAATCGATAAATCATGTGGTAGTGGCGCGCTGACGCATGGGCGAAAGTGCGTGCCCTATGTCACGGGCCGACGGGTACGCGCAGACAAATATGCACTATGTAAGTGATATCTCATCCGAGTTCTTGGTATTGCTTGAGTCGACAACATGCTAGGGTACAATATACATCAAGCAATCGTCAAGGATGCGTGTGCGTGTAGTCGCAAACCTCGCAGACCGACTACTTGCTCGGGTGCTAGGTAGATTGCTAGGGCGCGGAAAACAGCCACTTTGGGTGGCCGGTCACCTATCGAGCTGTCAAGATCCGGCCTCTGGACACTGCGGGCTGCCACTAGCGCCGTATAGTGCTATCTCGCACAAATGCACAGCGCCCAAAATGAAACATGCTGGCGGAAAAAGAAGTTGTTTTACCATTGGGTAACATCGGATGAGCGCTGTCACTTAGACAGATGCGAGAAACCTGTCTCTGTACCCTACCTAACCAATATCAACTGGTAATGGTAATAGTAATGGGCGAAACCAATCGTAGCCTAGTACGAAGTACCGTACGAGCCACGCAGACGAAGAGACACGAAACTTGGTAGCGGCAAGGGAGGAAGCATCTCTCGTTGGTCGCTTATCCGACTGCGTGTACCTAGTCTCGCCGTAAAATCTTAGAATACGCCATCCGGCCACGGAGGTTGCTTCGGTGGCATGGAAGACAGGAGCTGGATCCGGTAAGCCGCGTAAGAAGGTGAAGGCGCAGCACTTTGCGTACTTGATTCTAGCAACCGGAGTTTGGAGTTTGGATTGTCATCAAGTCGGCTGTGCCTGCAACACATGCATTCGGTAAATAGCCATGTGCTGTAACTTGACGTCGTACGGCGTCTCTATACCTCCTCCAACCGGCCATGATCTCCGTTTCCGCGCGTCGCCAGCTTGTTGAAATTCGTCACAGTGGTGGTTCAGGCGCTAACGGCGGTCCGCTTTCAAGCTAATGGCTTGATGGCCTGATGGCAATAAGCCAGGCCTCACTTAGATTCCGAAGCCATCACCTCGGGACACCCTCAAGCGAAATGGACTGGAGTGTGGAAATAGTGGACGGTTTTAACTTGAAAAGAGCAAGCCAACGCCTCCAACTGCCTCCAACTGCCTCCAACGATGTCAAACAAGCTTTCTGCCTTCCTGGCCCAGTGGGGCTTAGCTCGTCGGCACCTAGCCGAGAGGGTGTGGCCTGTGCGTCATTAGGGTCTTGCGCTTCCCCGTCAACGCCGCCGGGGTCTAGACCCGACCAGCTTAATTATCAGTTACACAACATACACGAAACCTTCCAGTGAAGTGAAGGGATTTAAGGACTCCATATTGCACGTAATAATCTCGATTGAATTATCTAAAAAATAAAAGAGAATTGCACCGCTATCGATGCATACTGTCTACCTAGTACCAACCTATGTTGGCACGAATAATGTGACTCCTGACCCATCTGCCCGGCAGCGCCCCCTTTTTGGTCGCCCCCTTTTCCCAGCGATTGGGGCTAACGGCCACGGCCATTAATCCTATATTCGCCACCATCTAAAAGCAAGAGCACCTCATCTAAAACCCGATTCACATGTTAACCTCAGGAAGAGACTCCCTCTTGGACCTCATAAGCTCCTAGAATGAAAAGGAGCGTATGTTGGATCTTGGAGGGGAAACGCAGCAACTACGGAGCAAACTGAGCTCGTCAGTTATAAGACCATCCACATTCCACAGTTGGTCGATATATCAATAAAAGCTCAAGAGGACCACAATCCATGAAGCGAGATCTACTCAAGTTGGCCAAACAGAATAGATATTGGTGAAGAGAATATTAAGTTCATGTCACGACGTAGACCTGTCAGGAGGAATTAATGACGATGTCGTTGCGTAGGGAGAGATGATGAACTTCCTACTCTGCCAATGTCATCCCACCATGTTAGGGGCGTCATCTGCGTCATTAGACTGGCCCAATCCCACACCTAAGTTTGACGACGGAGGTGTGTTAGATCTTCGATGCTACACAAGGCTGACCCCGCATATGTGAAGGGGTGTACCGCTTGCGACACTGCAACTTGGAACTCACCTTCACATCCCTATGGCCGCATGGGCTGGAATGATACTCTATCTACTATATACGATAGCTCACGAAATAAAGAAGTCCGTAACATCTCCGAGGCTTTCGACGTGATCGTCGTGGGTACCAGTGTTGCAGGCATGGACACTGCATATCAACTCCAGGCAAAACTTCCCAGTATAAAATTTACCGTTTTTGAAGCCTGAGATGGTATTGGTGGAACGTTGTATCTGTTAAAGTATCCTAGCGTCCGATCAGATACGGAATGCGTATTTAAATCATATTATCTCAAGTGCTAGGCCATGCTAAAGCCTAAGAAAGGACCAAAATGAACCCCGGCTGGCCCTTACCTAACGTGCTAGTCTCTATAGGTACTTATGGTTATCATTTCTTAAGCCTAACGGTTCAGGTTCAACGGTAATTATGGGCCTAGGTCGGTGCCCCTAAACGCACAAGGGGGAGGAAAGGATGGACTGGCCGTCGCCAATCTCGGGTTAAATTACATATGGACCTTGGTGACTAGCGAAGATAATAGTGCAATGGCCCGCCGACAAGCGCGATGAGTTTTAGACGGAGCAAGAATGCTGGAGCTAGGTTTGGCCGGTTCCTGTGGCGGACCGGACGGAGTGAACCTAGCTGTCACACTAGGAGCAACAGACACGACTTCATCAGGTGTTGCTGCATCAAGGTAGGGACCAGTCGCGAGATTATCAGATCCGTAAGATAATTTATAGTTACCTAGTCGTAGACGTGATTCGGCTAAACACTGCACATGTCATATGGCACTTTTACGAATAGATGTCTTTAGACATTATCATTGAATGTATTTTAATCACTATGTGTTCTCTACCCTATGTAGAGACGGTTTATGCAATGCCCCCATAAACGCCGAGAATGCAACGCCATGTCGTGCCAGCCATGCAAGTATCCTTATCTAACCATCTAGTCCAAAGCCTCGCCGCTCAGAATGCTCTTCAGGATATCAGCGCCAAGTCCTTCCACGGCTTGCTCGAGTTCCTTTTCTCCTACACAGCTCGCTACCTTTTTCTCATCCGCCAACCCAACGCCGGAGGCGAACCCGCTTCTCTTTCCCCTCTTGCTGGGTGTGTGTAGCACAGCAAGAGAACCCGTCTTCCCGTCTACAGCAGAAACCAAGGACAATGTTTCAAGACTGCCAATAACTTCTCGGAACTCCGAGCTAGACAACGGGTGCAGAACCGACTCCCGAGTACACAATAGGCAGTATGTGTCGTACAATACCTTGACACTGGGAGCGATAGTTTGCGACTTAGATGGAGTGGAGAGGACGGATGACGCTCGAGATGTTCTATTTCGCTTTTCTAGAGCCACTAATGAGCACAGTGCCGCCTTTTGTTGTAAGTTCAAGGTTTTGAGTCGCTGGTTTGTCCCGTTGCTGAAAGCGGCAGCCGTGATCTTGTTGAGGTGGGCTATGCTCACACGAGGTGCCGTCTCCACTGTCAAATCTTTCAACGACTCCGCTAGCATTGCTGATGGGCTTCTCTCCGACGATCGTTTCGACGGTGAAAGATTCACATTCTCCCCTAGAGGCTTCTTGGATGGGGTAGCGAGGAGCATCTTCTCCTTGATTTCAGATTCGTGCTTTTGCTTGGTTTCCATCTCCACGAGATCGATGGCCCTTCGACAGATCTCGAAGGCTTTCCGTAAATCCCCTGTCTGACTTGATACCTTGCGAGAGCAAAGCTCAATGGCGGCTGGGTGGAAGAATGGTAGAGGGCTACCATCGGGTACAAGGCTCTTGAGTCGACTGGTTATTATCGTCTTGATTTGTGATGCGGAGTATGGTAAAAATGGGAGGAGTTCCGGTTTCAAGTTCCGAGACTTCAAGCGTGGAAGAAATCGATCTGTTAGGTCGAGTGCGTTTGCAATGCCAACAAGCACAAGGCGTGACGACTTTTGCATAGACCACTCAAATAACTGGTACAAGCTTTCCAAATCCAGAGTGAGGATGTGGTCAATCTCGTCTAGGACAACTAGAAACACGTCGGTAGACTTCTTGCGCGGGACGAATAGTTTCCGAATAGTGTCTGCAGCATCGCCTTCGGAAATATCGGACTCGTCGCAAAACTGATCCAAAAGAGTTCCGTACAGATCTTTAGAGGATTTTATGCTCATGCAATTGATGTACGCCTTCTTCACGGTCCCCGTCTCAGCCAATTCTTGTGTGACTTCGTTCACCATCGCACTCTTTCCTGTTCCCGGAGGACCACTGACATAGATACAACCGCTAGGGTTGGGCTCCGAACATCGTTGCAGGAATCGACTAATCTGTGAATGTTCCTCGTCTCGTCCAATCAATTGGCCAGGATCAGCGCTCCGGGAAAAGAGTTGGCGTGCTTGGTGGTAGACGGTCTGTACTGCGGTAGGCGTGAGAGGTGTTGTAAAGAGTCGCTTTGAGACCTTCCCAGCGGACATGACCCGGTGACGAGGGGTGACGGGTACTTTGGAAAGAGCATCTCGAAAACGAGGCGTAGTAGGGGTGAGCGGCGTATATTCTACTATATTCTCGGTCAGACTGACTCAACCCAACGGAATAATGCTCTTCTCCTTTGTTTCTTACCTTGTTTATTGCTCTCTCCGCCACGGCCTCTCCGGGAAGGAGTCGCTGCGACCAGGGATTCCTCCGTTATTTCTGTCGCGTCATTGTCGCAACTGGGCTCGAGTTTGGCAGTGGTCTCTTCCGGGTCTACGTTCTCGTCGTTGAGTGCGGAGCTGCGAGTTTGCCGTCTTGTTCGTTTCGCAGGAACATCTGGCACCTCTAAATTAAGGGTCAGTTGCCTTTGCTCAGGAAAGTAATAAAATCTCTTATGGCTCTTACCAATATCTTTTGAATTTCTAGTTCTCTTTCCGAGGGCAGATCGCGCCATCTTGAAGATGTGGTTGTTGGCACGAGGAAACTGTGAGGCTCAAGACGACAATGTGGTGTGTGGAAAGTCCAAGTTGCAGGACAAATGCGTTTGTGAAGAAGCTTTGAGGTAAAGTAAAATTAGTAAGGGCAGGGGAAATGACGCGGGTCCGCAGTATATACGCGTGAGGGAGTCGCGTAAAGTGGTTTCAACGCGACGAGCTATTATGTGGGTACCTAGCACCCCGGTCCTTAAAGATACATCCTACCTAGGTAATGTACCTTACCTAAGGCACCTTATGTACACATACCTTAGTGGGGCTTTTTATGCTGCACTAACCGCATTAGCCTCCCCCACCCTTGGCACGCGATACAGCGACGTTAGCTTATATAAGCCCAAGATCCACCCGCCGGCCCCCCCTTGGAACCGGGCGACCTCCGAATCGAGTCGCCAACTTAGCGGGAACGGCCTATCATTGGCTCAGCACCGCTTTCGTCGGCTATCTCTCCATCGCCACATCAGCAACCCCAAACTCTGGCCAGTTCCATCTTCAGTAGGTCCAAGTCTGGTGGGTTGGACGGTAGGACAGATCCAATGCCTTGGTTTCTTCTGGCTTTAACATCATCGATATGACGGACGATGGTGGTAACACGGCATATAACAGCCACATCGAGGGGCTTCGACAAAATGAGTTCCCCATGTTACGAGGCAAGCCTTACCGCGACAGCCCCTTTCAGCTGCTGTGTCTTAATTAACATGTTCAATAGATGAGGTCTATCTCGACCACGCCGGGACAACTCTCTATGCGAAGTCCCTCGTCGACAAATTCGCAGCAGATATGACTTCGAATCTCTTCGGAAATCCTCATTCTGCTTCTATGTCCTCGCAGACTTCAACTTCCCGAATTGAAGACATTCGACTCCGCGTCTTGCAGTTCTTCAATGCCGATCCCTCCGAGTTTGACCTTGTCTTTGTTGCCAACGCAACCGCAGGCATTAAACTTGTGGCTGAGGCATTTCGGTGTAACCCTCTTGGTTTTGATTATCTGTATCATCAAGCTTGTCACACCAGCTTGGTAGGTGTCCGAGAAGAAGCTGCAAGTAACATTTGTCTCGACGACGCTGCTATAGACATGTGGCTTAGTGGAGACCATCGCTCCCACCAATTCGGCCGTCATAATAGACCAGTTCTCTTTGCTTATCCGGCGCAGTCCAATATGGATGGTTCCCGGTTCCCCCTGGACTGGTCTGACAAATCACGCAAAAGTAAATCGGCATCAGACCCTCCGGTTTTTACGCTATTAGATGCCGCAGCACTCGTCGCAACGTCTCCTATAGACCTAAGCAACTCAGAGACAGCGCCAGACTTCACTGTTTTAAGTTTTTATAAGATGTTTGGGTTCCCGGATTTAGGTGGACTTATTGTGAGACGCCAAGCGGCGCCGATCTTCCAATCCCGAAAGTATTTCGGGGGCGGTACAGTTGATATGGTTGTTTGTCTCAGAGAGCAATGGCATGCCTCCAAAACACAGGCCCTACATGAGTCGCTGGAAGATGGAACGCTGCCAGTGCACAGCATCATCGCATTGGACTCGGCCCTCGACGTTCACCGCCAATTGTTCAAGTCCATGAACCATGTCTCATATCATACATCCTTTCTAAGCCAGAGACTACACGATGGCCTGGCTTCTTTGAGACATAGCAATGGCCAACCAGTATGTGCCATTTACTCTAAACCATCACTAGTTTCAAAAAGACTAGAATCCTCTCTGGGAAATGGCCCAGTTGTGGCTTTCAACTTGCAGAACCACCTCGGGGGCTGGGTTAGTTTGATCGAATTCGAGAAACTTGCAGTGTTAAAACGATTTCATATCCGTACCGGAGGACTCTGCAACCCCGGTGGAATTGCACATTCCCTTAGCCTTGAGCCGTGGGAAATGAAGCGAAATTTCTCTGCGGGTTTTAGATGCGGAAATGAAAATGACATCATGGGTGGAAGGCCGACGGGAGTTATTCGAGTTAGCTTGGGAGCCATGAGTACTATATCGGACGTCGATAAGTTCATTGCCTTCATCATCGAGTTCTATCGGACTGAAAGCATACCTCACTCCACACCGTCGACTCCCGCTCCTGCTCGCCAAGACTTACCGAATATGTGTGTGAAAAGCATTACGGTATTTCCTATCAAGAGCTGTGGTGGATTCCGAATTCCTACTGGAACAGTGTGGGAAGTAAAAGCGGAAGGATTAGCTTGGGATCGAGAATGGTGCTTAGTTCATCGGGGTACCGGTCAGGCCTTGAGTCAGAAGCGCCATCCACGCATGGCTCTCATCCGGCCAGTAATCGATTTTTCCAAGGGTCAACTACGAGTTTCATATCAAGGGCCTTCTCTAAAGCGAAAGCCCCCCGAAATCTCTGTCCCTTTATCAGCAAATCCAAGTCTCTTTCAAGCAAGCGCTACATCCAAGCCGATGGCGTCCAGGGTTTGCGGTGAAGAAATATCAGCGCAGATCTACACGTCTAGCGAAGTCAATGACTTCTTCGCCACTATTCTCGGAGTACCTTGTGTGCTAGCTCGTTTCCCACCAGGTGGCTTAGGAAAGAGCATGCGCCACGCCAAGGCTCATCTTCAAAAACATCAAAAGGTCAACAGGAAAACACAGTGCAAGATGCCCTGCCAGTTCCCGGGTATGAATACACCTCCAGATTCAGACTCAGAGCCCGAGCAGCAGCGCATCCTTCTATCAAATGAAAGCCCCATCCTCGCCATTAACTTATCCAGTCTTGAGGCATTGAACCGCCAAATAACCGATCAGGGTGGGAAAGCTGTCTCCTCAGAAGTCTTCCGTGCCAATATCGCCGTTGGCCCGTCAGCTCCGGGGCCAGAGTCACATGCTTATTCGGAAGACCATTGGTCCAGCATACGGATTGGACAGCAAGATTTCAAGATGTTGGGCTCCTGTCGAAGATGCCATATGATATGCATAGACCAAGAAACAGCAGAAAAGAGTGAGGAGCCGTTCATCACCCTGACCAAGACGAGAAGGTTTGATGGTAAGGTGTTCTTCGGGACGCACATGTGCCACATACCTGCACAGAGTGGCACCAGAGAGGCTCAATTTCCCACCATTACAGTAGGAGACAAGGTTCTCATAGATCCCGTTTGAGGGATTCAAAATATACTCAAATTGCAGTAAAGTTTCACCTGATATATCAATGTTCTGAGTCTATGTCACTGAAAGAACTTCTCCTAATTGGCTCCGAGTTAGACACACTCAAAAGTTATCTAGGTTATATAGTAAACCCAGAGCTCCGTACCTTGATTACGTGTTAGGATTACCGCCTAGGTACTTACCAGGCAGTTTAGATGTAGTCTTATCTTACTCAATCCAGTACGTATTATCAGTCGACAGTTCTATCTCTGAATGGATCCTAAGCATTGTGTCCGTCAGCTACTCGCTTCGGATAGTCCATATGCAACATTTAATAGCGCTCTTGTAACCACAAAATATATTAAATATAATTGCCGTAACGTTATTAGCTCCGTAAATGTGTCCGGTATTCTCCTGTGAGCCTAATACTACGGTACCATCCATTGTAAGCAGCCACCGGTCAGTCACCTAAGAGAAATGATGACTAGCTAGGTTAACGGCGTAAGAGAACAGATACCCAAGTATCCAAAGCTTATCGATTTAGACTGTAGTGGTTCTAGTCATCTACAATAACCATCCAGGGCGTACAGTCAGCCCTTCCGGATATTGTATCAGATTTCACAAGTATTGTAAATAGGATAAGCATAAGCACAAACTACAATATTACCCACAAAGGTTGAGATTTCACACGGCACGCGGTCTAAATCTATGACAAACTGACTAGCAGGCCTATGACGTGCCCCTACTACTTCTCGCTTTGCTCGCGACTGATCTTAAGGGCTGTCTCTATTCGCTAGAAGTGAACATGCATACCGACGACGGTATATATGGTGATGTATTGAGTCGATTATCTAATACGTGGAGATACTAGCTCCTACAGCTTCGGGTTGGCGAAGTGCGATATACCGTGATAAGGCAGGAAGATATATAAAAGCTTCAAGCGAAGTTCCAGCCAAATAAGGTGCAACATCTTACCTCCGCTAGGTGTCTCTTTAAGCCATGATGGGATGAGATATCAGTACCTAGAGATTAACCCCTGATGAAATATATCAACTGCTTTAAATACAAGGATAGCTTGACCAGCTGCAGAATTGAACACGAAGGCATACAGACGTTCCTAAAGCTAAATTCAACAGCTGTAATTCAGCGCCTGTAGGATTCTGTTTATACAAATCAACAAGTACATTAGGTGCCTGCACATACAACTTCCATCTCATCTGAATTCAGCTGCCTAAATCGAGCAAGTATCTAGGTCTATCTAACACTTACCCCCTTTAAGCAATATTTGAGGGTATCTACGTACTTATCCATCCCATTTTTGACAAACACGTACTGAAGGAAGCTAGTAGCGAGGCAATTACCCCCTTTTGCAAGCTCTAGCTGCGGAAGGATACACAGCACACTTCCGCACACTTCCCCTTTTGTCTCTTTCCACTCCCACCTACAACTATCAAGCTTGGTTTGGTTTGCATCTCAATCACAACTCTCATTCAAAATCTGCCTGTAAGTTGAATTATTTCTTCAGCACTCTCTATCCTAGATCAAATCCATCCAATTCCCCTCTATCCTTCCCAATTACCAGGGTTCTTATCAGCCAACAGGCGAACTACAATGCCAATTCCCTGATCTGAATTACTGCAGACACTATTCCTATCTTGTGTGTACATCAATTCTCTCCGTCGCATTCTAACCATTTCACAACAATTCTAACGAAAGCTTCAATCCTAGGCAATCATGAGATCTGCTCAGATCCTACAGAAAGCCATGGGCCTTCTAGAAGGCTTTACCTTCGACGCAGTTAAGGAATTTACCCAGAATCGCGACAATGTGCTCCTGCCCTTCATCATGAATGCCGCCCTCATCACCCCGGAAGAAGCTCGAGATACAATCGCTACCCAAATCAACCTCGTCTTCCTTATCTGTGTCAGAAGTGAAGATGTATACTGTCGCCTCCGTGGTAACGAGGCTTTCTATCACCTGATCCTTGCGGATTGGAATTCGATGCACTCAGCCGCCCCTTTCTCTCCTCTCCACATCGAGGAGCTCATCAATCTATTCGTCATTGCGCGACGCCGCTATTTGGCCGATGATACTGCCACGGATGTCAAGACGAAGCTAACGAGCAGCGTCGATCACTTCGTCAAAACTATTGATGAGGTAGACAGCGCCGTTGCCACAAGACGTGTTGCCGGTCTCAAAGCGCCAAATAACTTCAAGAGCACCAGCATCTGGCCGCCTGCTCACTTCAGCTCGTTTGCAGTCGCCATCATCGCCGAATCCAAGACACGCAAGGAACTTTTCGGTATCGATTACAAGAATAAGGGAGCCGAAGACGATGCCCCGCAATTCCCGCACGATCAAGATCTCCCGTTGGATGTCCGCAAATTCCTCTGTCACCTGTCCCTTACCGAGACAGCCCCCGATTCCAAAGTCGCGCTCTTCCCTGCCCCTATCGCATTCCTCACGAATGAACAACGCCAAGAATGGTATTTGCCTACTGGCCACGAGTCTCGCTTCTACACCACAATTGACGAATTCTCCGTCTTTGCTCGGGAAGAGTTCTCGAAGCCTGGAAAGGACCTGAAGCAGCATGTAATGGGTCTCCTTACCCCCTGGTTCTTCGAGATAGAAGCAGTCAAGCCAAAAGCAGCAGAGAGAGATGAGCCTATCCCCACCATCTGGAAGAAAACTTGTTTCAAAGCTGGGCTGATGGTCTGTCTGAGCAAACTCCAGCGTGCTGAAGAAGACTGGAGTTATCGATTAATCTTGTTCAAGCCAGGCCGCCCTCACTACACTCGAGCAGCAGAGCCATCGGACCGACGACCAAAGCAGGATGCATGGATCAGGGAGCTTCTCAACAAGCTGGATGGAAACTTCAATATCATTGAGGGTTGGATTGGCGGCAGTGCTCGAACACACCATGCCGCACCGCCTGGTCGCGAGGTTTCGCCTGACTCTGTTGAGGTCTCGAATGAGATCATTACAGAAATCATGGAAGTCCCGAGTTCGCTGCCTACTACAAGCAAGGAGTTCTATGAGAGAGGTTTCAAGGTCATGGATCGATACAGAGGTTACTAAGCCATAGCATGTAGCAAGCATACCCTTACACGATAGCAGAAGGCTCACGCCTTCCTAATGAAAATAATGAGTTACGCTGAATTACACTGCATAAAATCAATACCACTAAATCTAGATCAAGTAAAATGAATGTAAGATGTAGTCAAGCTTTAATAACGGCCAGCCGATGCCGTGTATTAAATCATAAGAGAAAGACGATCGTAAAAAGGGGGAAGAAGGAAAAGGGGGAGGGGAAAAAAAAAAAAAAAAAAAGGGAAAAGGGGGCTCTCAATTGCGCACCAACGCGGGTCGAACCCCTTCCTCCTCAGTACTGAAAATAACGATCCAAACATGACAAGAGTAAAGAGAGGAAGAAGAAGGAAGGGAATGAAGAGAGGAAATAAGTGAAGGGGAAAAAAAGAGACAAAAAATACAACGCTCGGAAATTGCTTTCGGTGTCTTTGTCACCCTCGCGCGGCCGCAGCAGAGGAGTGCACCTATCGGCAACCGTCCGGACTAGAGCGTTGTGAAGATCTGAACCCTGGGTATGAGCCACTAGGCCACGGGCGTCCCCGTGTCTGAAAGATCTCTGTGCGATTTGGCCATATAACCCCCATGCCTGCGCGGCGCAACTTCGGGCCAGCAGCAGCCAGTCATCTTGCAGCGCGGCCAACTGCCACCAAACGCGACGTACCTGCCAACCCCCCTTTTGACAGTTTGGTACAGCACATTAGGTACCGCAGAGCCAGCAGCCTGAAGACGCTGTAATTTAGTGATCTACAGCGCCCCGTGATTACATTTTCCTAGCAAACTCGGCGCCTAAAAGCTGGTTTTCGATATCCATCCATACATCGTGAGATGAAACATCTGTTCTACACATGTGAATAACGTCTCCTGATATGGATTAAAATATTTATGACAGGAGTATTGTAGACTTATCCTGACTCGACAAAAGCCACTCTCCAGCGTTTACGTTTTAGAGGCTACCGAAGGACTCGAAATTCATTTCTTTTCTACATCGTCTTATGGGAGTTGGGACTCAAGGACGCCTGAAGGCCTGAAGTTGGTATTAGACGTCGTCGGATGGTGGATCACATGTCTTTGAGCCGCATGGAATCCCTGAGGTGGGTACCTAGGATCCATCGTCTGAGTCCCCCGGAGCTCGGAGAAATATCCCCCCATGGAGTTAGATTGGATTATGTAACAGCTCCACAGGGAGGATTACCTCAACCGCAGCGCATTGCATTTGAACTTGCAACCTTCAACCTTCACGACGGCCGACATCGCATAACTACGACCGCGTCCTGCCCCAATCTCTTACGGGAGCAAAGGGTTCCTGGGAGATATGATCTCGATATTAATTCCTCCCTGCACTTTACAGCCCATTAACCCTGGGCGGCTTTGTCGGTCTAACTTCCCGCCATGACGTCCTGTCTTCGGCTACCAAACGAATGCGGAAACCCCTCTTTCACAGGGGGCCTCGACCTTCGAATATGGTGTCCTAAATTCACAGATGCCATGGTTAAGGGCCCATGAGTGCGGGTAAGTCTTTGATTCCTTTTCCATTTTCCGATTTCCAATTTCCAACCACCTCACCGTGATACATTGGCTCACTGTTGTAGACACACACGCTCGAATGGTGCCACAAATATTCCCGTCATCTCGAGTCAATGAGATGTACACAATGATTTGAGACCTCCCACGTTGCGGGATACGGTCAACCCACCGCCGTGTCGTGTCGTCCTGGGCAGGACGGTAAAAGGCCTTGAGTAGTCGTGGAGCCCATGAATTAACTCCCGATGCTGACGGTCCTGGGCACGACGTGATGATAAAAAAGGCCTGTTGAAAGCCATGGAGTTCTGTTTGATCCTGGCGCAATGGATGGTCCTGGGCATGACGTGTAAAAGGCCACACTCGGTGCGACGGTGTTGCTGAATGCAACAAGTCACACATGTACGGTGACTACGGAATGTATGAACATAACGATTTTTTCTATGATTCTCAAGTTTCCGGCATTATAGATGGCGTTCTTCGTCATGTTGGGTGAGCATTAATCTTACACCGTCTCATGATGACATGCTGACTCAATTATTGTGAAAAGGTATACGATCTAGAGGGCTACTACGTTCGGTCAAGTTCAATTCGGTACGTACGACGCTAATGATAACACCTTGGTATCAACGAATATCTTGTATGGGAAAAAGACAAGGCATGGCAACTGCGTTCCTTGTACGAGCAAGCATTCGAGGCGTTTTTCAGGGTCTAGGTACATTTCAGGCGCCCATGTTGTGTGAGTCCTACCCCTTGAGTGGGATGGTGTTCATATATACTAATATTGTCTAGAACAACGAGTAAGCTCCGCGATGCTCGTCCTAGGCACGACGGTAAACGGCCTTATTTACTCCGGATATCTTCATCCGGAGGAATCACTCCGAATATCAATCTTCGGAGATATGGCTCTGGATACCGTTATCCAGAGAAAGATAGAGTCAGGAAGCCTGCTCTATCATAATCACTCTGGCTCATTTTCCAGAGAGATAATGACATGGAGGAAGGAAGCCTAACTCCATGTAATATCGGGTGAAACGACTGCATACTTCTGGCATGTACGGCAAAACACCGAGGTATGGCCTCCGTGTTTTACACTACAAGTTCCAGAGTCTCCTGTTTCCCGAATATAACGAGCAAGCAATGCTCGTAAATCCCTCGGCATCGTGATTGTGGTTTCTCGAAGGGCGTGTCATGGGCTGTACCACTTTCCAGAATCCGGCTGCGATCGGATGCTGCACAGCCGGATTCTGGACGAAACCCAACCGTCTCGGATCCTACGCTTGTGGTTAGTGGCAGTTACGAACATGACCTCGTATACCCATACTAGTCGAAGTCACGACCCAGTTAGCCAGTTGTGTGAACGGCTCTGGGGTTTTTTTCTTTGTTGGGGTCTCGTGGGAAAAGGAATCCTGAGTACCTCGTTGTTCGAAGTTTTTAGCAATCGAGTTGATCTATACAAGCAAGGTGCTCGGCAGTTTGTACTTCGGCATCTTGTAGACGACCCCTTGTAGCCCATGTTGGCCGAGAACCGGAAAACGTTTCCGACGTTCCCCCATGAGGCTCTTGGTAGGGTCGTGTGTACCTCCATGTGCTTGGGTTCTTTCTGAAGGAGAGAAGCGCGATAGTAAGAGCAATATGCCGGAGCAAGAGGGGCTTCCCCCACAAGGAAGTCAATGTTTCACCCTCTTGCGAACCTCGGCAGAAGCTACTTTGCTCCGGAGCCAGCGTCTCGGACTAGGCCGAGGAGAACCCTTCCCACGCTGACAATCTGCCTCTTTTGCAACGTTTCTGGGTCACCCCCGGATCGATGCGAAACCTCCCGGAGGCGTGGGAGCTAGCTTTGGTAGGATGATGAAAGGTCCACAACGCACCCAAATATTGTGTGCGGAGTGTTGACTTGGGGCTGGGCTGGTCGCGTCTCTCTGCGGACAGGTTTTCGGGTTCGCCCGTTCTGTCCCAAAGGCCCCCGACTCGATTGAAAACAATGCCAGATCCGGGTTACACGTAAACGACCGTCATGTTCGTCTCGCGGTCGGGAACTAGGCAGGTTCCTCAAAACATTCAGCTCCAAAAGCAAACAAAAGGAGAAGAAGAAGAAAAAAAAAAAAAAAGGTAAAACCGACAATGGGGGCAACTGGTGGGGAGTTTGTATTCAAGTGGGATGCCTTTGGAGTCTCTTGCTTTCCGTAAATAGCTGGATAGCGTAAATTCAAGCCGGACATTGCCCCCAGATGGCGTGCGCTTTGCATTTTGTGATAGGATGACACACTTAAGTTGTCAGGTACCTTTAAGATCATATGATCCCAAGCGTAGCTCTCGCGAGGTAAGACTTTAAGACGGTAGAGCTCCCATACATAAAGTTATTCCTAGCAATTCGATGGCGGCTTACGTGCTATAACAATAAAAGCTCGCAGCAGAGATGATGATATATGTATATATCTAGGAACATATAGCTCGCATCGGCCTTATGTTAATATTACTCTAGCATTGGGAGACGCTATCTCATACTAAGATACATAGCAGCTTGGAGTGAATTGGTCAATTTGTGATATATCGTTAAGAGTGTGAACTGGATAATAAGCCACCAAACAGACGCCTAACTGTCTTGCTTCCTAGCTGTCTCAACGCCTCTAGTGAACGACTAAGTTCGACTTGGCCCCCTATAGTTTAAGCGAACTGGCCATCTGTGGTCTCCTTCCAATGTCGAGTTCTTCGACTTCACGCCATCCTGATATACAAGGTACGTAGCTCTGTTCATGTCTGTGCCTTACTCACACACCCGCGGATCCATCTCTTGCATGATGCCAGCTAACGAATCTATTTCGTAGGGCTTTGGGGGCCACGCGTGAAGCTGCGAGGAATCGATGTGTTAGCCGAAGCTATGTTTTATCTTCTTTCCCTGTGTTGAAACAGGAGACGACGGGAAAAAACTCACCTGTGCCACATATGTCCGAGGAACCCTGCCTGGGGCTTCTGTTCCTGAAGACTGGCTCGCCTAGTAAGGGAGTTGGGGTCGCTCGCACGCTTCTGGTTCATGAGGCCATCGAAAGCCGGGCCGGAGCCCTAGAGGTGCTTGTTAATAGTGAACGTGTTGGCGTGATAGTGATGGGAAAGCATACCCTTCGTCGTGTGAGGTTAGCTGGGGTCGGGATGTTGTTCCCTTTGGCGCTGTCCATGCTGAATTTGTATTGTTGGAGCTTGATTGAGATAGGTAGCTTTCGTTGGCAGACGTTAAGCTGCTAGATATTGAGATGTTTCATAAAGCGATACTCTGAGTCATGAGGTATGGCATCAACGTAATGGATGGAACGGATGCAAGTATTAGGTGGGAAGAGGGTGGAGGGCGGGTTCTCTTTATGTAGGTCGACGGCATAGTATGTACCTAACAAGCCCACGCGAGCGAGCTACTGTCTTTAATTCTTTCTAATCAAATAGCCAACGAAGATAAGCAGCAGCTATGCTTATTACGCTAGCTACAGTACGCTACTGCATCTTTCCATTGTCCGGACCAGTTGATTGATCAGCGGATAGGCGTCCAGGAATTGGGGAAATGTCCTCTTGACGACTTCGCCAATGAGGTAGGATGTCGGGGTAATCCTAGGGGAGGTTCCCCGTCCAAATCGTACGAGACAGTACCTATCTGAGTCCATGATAGAGGTACATACATGTATGTATACCTAACGTACAGATAATCGGCGACACTGAAAGAAAAAAGAGTCGGGGAGGTCGGTCTTAGGCCCTAGGCCCTAGGTACCTCTGCGTTCAGACATCGCAACGTCATAGGCGAGGTATAGCTCCATCCCTGCCTGATAGGGGAGAGATGTACAGGCATGTCGTTACCCCGCAAAGGAACGAGACAAGGAGATCGCGGAGGCTTATATCAGCGGTCGAATCAGAGCTCTTCGATCGTCACGTCCCGCTGCCTTAACGAGTGGTATGAGTATGACACCACATGGGCACTTCGCTTCATTGTTCAAGGGAGACCCTTCCCGTCCCTTAGTAATTAGTAATGCAGCATTCGTGGTGGGTTGACCAGCATAAGCAACCGTAATAGATGAGATAAAGACCAATATCTAAGATCAGTCGAGCCACACAATCAAATCAGGCAGCCTGGTTTCAATGTTGTTCGATCTGTACGCAGGATAGACACGGCACATGGATGTACACCTATAATAGCAAGAGGAGCTGATAGAGGCGAATGACGTGGGTCTATGATTCAAGCGGGTCCAGACCCGGCCATTCCTAGACCGGTCCACTTTCCCCAGAAAATCCCACTCGGCGGCTTCGCGCTTAAATAAGGCTCCGACTTGTTGGTAATCGCACTATCGTATTCCTAGGAAGTCAACGACATGACGAATGTAAGCACTTGGAAAGTCATGAAGATAAGTGTATTGTGTAATGATCATTGTATTGCATCCTAGCGGTGACCGCAAGATATCTATCTACCTGACATATTCCAGTCTCATACATCATGGCAAGACCACAACCTGCAACTGCTCATTCAAGACCTGGGGTTCTCGAGAAGTTCATACAGCTTCAAGCTGTAAATGGCGATCGTTGTTTCTATAATAGAAGTGTCAGCGTTTTCGTCACAACAACTGACATAAGCATAAGTCTTCCCAAAGCCTCTTCAGTTCTCCAAGGTGAAGGTATAAGTCTCGTCATGAAGAACTCCGACATTTTGCAGGAAATAGTATCATCCGCGAGGCTTCTGTCCAAACTGATGAAAGTTGACTGACCTTGAAAGAAGTACGGATATTTGAACTACGCATAGCTACATTACCTAATGCAAGTAGCCAAGTTAGCTACATCCACTAGTATGTATAAAACGTGAAGTATTTAGAATAAGCTATCAGGCTACTCATGTCAGCTTTGATTCCGCGAGTATCCTTTTCAGGCGAATACATACCTCATTAAATCAGATTTTTTAACATGTTCATTTCCAAGCCCATTGGACCGGATCAAACAGTGTGAATAATGATCATCATTTGCAAAAACCAGCAAGTAGAAGAGGTTCAAGTATTACCTATGGTTGATGTTAGCTACGTCTCAAGGCCATAGACTGCAGTTTATTGAAGCCGACAAGACACAATCAGTTGACGAATTCTCAACAAGAATTCCCCGCAGACCTCTTCCCCAAGGTTTGTACGACCCTGTTTTGAACGGGAAGAGGCCACGAGGATTCGTTTATGTCCGCCCGTTCGTTCAAGATATCCTCATGTGAATATGGTGGATGGGTAGAGGAAGACTATGTACCTATTCAAGCGATTGAGTTAGCAATGCACAAGCAAATGTCTATCAACAACTTGAGATATAGGTAATGAGGTCAGACAAGGCTGAAACTAAACAAATCTACATGATGTATTCGGAATGAGGAATTCCCTAGGTTTGTCGATTTCTTCATCACCCCTCGATCGAGTTGTACATGAAAAGCTTGGGAGCCAGAAACAACGAGAAAGCACATACCTTTTATGAAGCAGAAAACATATAGCGAACAGCACCTATGCGACAGCGTTGCTGATAGAACCTATTGCAGGACGAGGTTAGCCCATCTGACAGTCATAATGAATGTACTGCGACTGTATGCCAGTGATATTTGCTCAGGGTAATTCTAGAGACTATAATCCCCATGGTTTTGTAAGATTTGGATTGTTCAATTTTTTCTTCGTCACCGCAACGGAACAAGATGCCACGAGAACCGGTAACTCACATTGTAAATGTAACAAAAAGCTTGTCAAATATCAGGAGAAGACAAGTGAATGAAGAATAGAGTCCATACTCCTATGTCGCGAATGCGCAAAAGCTTCGAAGTAGGAGCCCGGAAAGTATGAAGAACGAAAGAAAGCATTGAGGACGCGCGAGCTTTAAAAAATAAAAATTGCTGGTGGGGAACTCACATTGGGTCCAACTTGAGATGGTTTAGCGTCGGACACTGGTGTGTGAGGGTGTGGCAATTGCTGCGCCACAATTGCTTATCTAATCGACCTTATCGGTGTAAATAGCTTCGTCACCGTCCGCCTGTACCCAACCCTCCTTCTCTTTTCCCCAGATCAACCTCTCCTCTCACTCGTGGTTCGCCGCATATAAGCGACGAACAGGATTTAACATCATGGTCGCCCCGTTAGGTGGCATATGGGCGCCCGCCGCGCTGCGGGTCGTCCGTAGCGCCGCTTACAAGGCGAGCAAGGTGATCCGGGCCAAGCTTGCCAGCGCGGCTCGCCCGGGGAACAACGCCGTCCTCGAGCCCGTCTTTGTACGCAACGCACACCATCCGCGCCAGCCGATCCATCCTTTCGCATTCCTACGACAGCAGAAGAACCGACGATGGCACTCAACCGCCACCACTACGTACCAGAACATCAATGCCGCAGTCCGCCGCTTCATGAGCACCGGCCGTCTCGACGCTACTTCACGGATCGACCGGTCCAAGTTCCTCAACACCCAGACCGGCCGCGCCATCGCCCAGTTTACGGGTCGTGCGCCGTTCGCAAGCACCCTACGACCGAACCTCACCGGAGGTGCCCTCCCTCGCACCGCAGGCGGCTACGGTCTAGGATCCGGTCGTGTAGGCGGGGCCCGATACTTCTCTCACGCTCCAGCGGCTCAGGCGCAGGTCGTCCAAAACGTCTCCGCAGCTGTGAGAGCATTCTGGATCTCAGGTCAGAAGGCACAGTTTGACGGCCTCACCGCGCGCGGCGAGAGGAAGTACCGCGCAGTCTCTGCTATGCAAGACGAGACCATGCGCAAGATGGCAGCCGCGCCCCGCCACGCTCCGGGCTCCTACGTCGACTTCCGACTGAACCCCACCGTCACCGCTCTGAGCCCCCTCGCGGCTGCGTTCCCCTTCCCCTCCGCCGGCTTCAAGGCCCCCGTCCTCGATGCCACGAACCTGAACACCGACGGCTTCCTCGATGTGCTGTCCGGCGACTTCGCTCGTGCCCTGAAGGACTTAACTACAACTTTGGCGGATCTCAAGAAACTCTCCTCTCTAGGCGACCTCCCGATCCAGCTAGAGAAGGGACATACACTTCGAGTCCGCTTCCCAGGTGTCGATGCTGAGACCGTCGAGTCGTTGTGTGATGACCTCGGGCTGAAAAGAGGCATGGTCTATGAGGACCCCGACTTTGCGGCGGAGGCCGGAGTGCCTATGGCGCTCAAGTTTCCTTTCGCTCCCGACGCTAGCGACAATACTAGGACTCTCACATCACCCGGTGGCTCGCTGAGATCTCAGGGAAGTTTCCCTCCCGCGGAAGAGTTCTTCGATTACGAAGAGGGCTTCAGCGAGATAGAAGACAACCCGTGGGTATCCCTACCCGAAGATCTGGAGGGCTACGAGAGCATGTCGCCGCCGATAAGCTCAGGCGAGCATTGCTCGGAGGACTTCGAGGGCCTTGAGGGCGTCTACCGGTTCCTGGAAGAGTGCGATCGCGCTCGTGGAAGGTTCTAAGCTGGTCCAAGACCATGACTTTTAAAGGCGTACGGTTGTTTGGGAAGGGAATGTTCGTGTTTCTGTCATTAAGCCTAGGAACCACACTCATTGTATCTATACCGTTGCACGATATCCTAGGTAGCCATTGGGTCTGCTAGACCCGCATCAAATTCCATATGTCTCTGCAGCTAGGTTGAACAGATCGCAAGACTAGTATAAGCAAATGAATAAAAGGGTATCTGAAATTGATCTAGTAAAAGCAGCACGTGAAATTAGCGAGTGCCATTAATGTTAGGCCGAATCTCATGCAAGTCACACAGCTTCCTTATCAAGTTCGCCAATGTGTAAAGTAGTCTTACAAACTTCAGGCGTCAAATCTCGTCTTCCGCTTCCCAGTACTCGACTTCGGTGCGTTCCCTCCTTGCGACGAGCTCTGCTGTGCTCCCTGACCATCCCCAGTCGAACCGGCCGCCACAAATTCGACAGGCGCGCCCTTCGTCCTTGCCCTCGCCTTCTCGATGTCTGCTTGGCTCTGTCTTAACTGCTCCTTGTACGCCCAGCGCGGGAACACAGTCGGGTCCCAAATCTCCGTCGGCAGAGTGGTCCGGTATTGGTCTACCGGCCCGTCAAGCTCGACAAACTTCAGGAGCTTATCCATCAGGGCCGGGTTACGCAGAGACGGGTTTGAAGCTACCTTGGAGTTGAAGTGCACGCCCTGTTTCTTGAGCTCAAGGAACCGCTCAAACTTGGCGCTCGTTCCCGGAGGCGGAGACCCGGGCGGCGACGGCGGGATATCCGTGTTCGGTAAGGGTGGGAGAGTCAGGTCCCGGAGCAGCGCGCGGGTTGCTGTGTACGGAGACCCGGGTGGTAGGCCGGGCCCGTTGTCTTCGTCATCCTCCATTGGCGCCTCTTCTAACGGAGGAAAACTAGGTCCTGCTGCTGGAGCTGGAGCCGGACCTATCTGCGGTCCAATGACGGCTGCCGGTTGCTCAACATCTAACTCTTGCGATGGAGTGCGCGGCTGTACTGAGGTGTCTGATTACATGTTAGAGAAAATGCGGATAAGAACTAAGAATAAAGATAGAATAGATCTACTCACTCGGCTTCCCGTCTGTGCCGACGGCAGTAGTATCTTCATTTTGTTTCAGTGACTGGCCTCAGCAGAATCAGTGCTGCCCAGTGCCTACCGATATAATACTATATTTCATTTCGTGTTGTCACTCATACCTTTGCTTCGGGTTGTTGGGCTACCTCTTCTTCCTCGTCACTACTCTCATAACCCACAAGGCCTGCCATTTCTGGCTTGGAGACTTTGGTATCGGCGGGGGATATTTCTAATTTTCTAAATGAAAAAGAGTATTCAAGTGAATTTAAAACCGTCAGTATAGAATGAGCGGCTCATGTAAATAAAGTGAGTTTTTGTTCGTTCGAAAGATCAATCTACATGTATGTATGGAGCGATGGGGGTACGTATCGAAAGTGGACGTCTTCTACGTAAAGTGGGTCACCTGTTAGCCCCGGTCGCCAAACAGCCCCAGTACTGGAGGCAAGTACCCACGTACCTCAACGACTCGGCTCTCTGGCTGGGAAGGCAGAACTGACGCGCAGCTCCAAAGCTCAAAGGTCACAACTTCCAAACGGCCTAAGAGCTTCCAGCATCAGCCTTACTGCCACTTGATATTCCGAAAGCAACCGCCCCTTCCACCACAACGCAAAATCATTCTCGCTTCGGACCGCCCATCTCATCCTCTCCTCTTCTACTCAATTCCCCATCCATTTCATTCCCCATTTCAAACATGGATCACAGACCGCAAGCTTGGGGCCGTGTAAGTAGTACCTTGCTTCCCAAGCATCGGCAACACAGCTGACCACCGCATCCAGCCCAGGGACGACGTCTACGGCGCCTACGATGCCTCCTACATGAATTCGAACGGTCCGAACCAGCACACCCAGTCTCCCGTCGTCACGGGAACGTCGGTAGTAGCCATGAAGTTCAAGGACGGCGTCGTGATGGCCGCCGATAACTTGGGTGTGCATCTACATTTCCATGCTCGCTGCGCCCACACGCACACAAATGATCAATGCTAACGCAATGTGCTTCCAGCATCCTACGGCTCCCTAGCACGCTTCACCGACGTAAAGCGCATCCGCACCTTCGCCGACACCTCGCTCGTCGGGTTCGGCGGCGACGTCTCCGACATGCAGTACCTGGACCGACACCTAACCGAGCTCAGCATCGACGAGGCCTACCAGCAGTCCGCGCACACCCTCAACGCCCGCAGCCTGCACAAGTACCTGTCGAAGCTGCTCTACCACCGCCGGTCCAAGTTCGACCCTCTATGGAACCATCTCCTCGTCGCCGGCCTAGACGAGGAAGGAAAGCCCTTCTTAGCAGCCGCCGACCTCCTCGGCACGACCTTCACGTCTCCTTCGCTAGCCACCGGCTTCGGCAGCATGCTCGCCCAGCCCATCATGCGCAAGTACGTCCCGGACGAGGAGTCCGTGGCCAAGGTGACGCAGGAGCAGGCCGTCGAGGTGATCCGCGAGTGCATGAAGGTGCTCTTCTACCGCGACGCCCGGTCCCTCGACTCCTACTCGCTGGCCATCGTCACCGAGGACGGCATCACCCTCAGCGAGAACGAGAAGCTCGAGCAGCAGAGCTGGGCCTTCGCCGACCGCATCAAGGGTTACGGCACGCAGACCGTGTAGATTGAGTGCCTCCCCCACTACATATTCTCCTGCGCCTACGCCATGTTGAGAGCGCTCCTTGTCGAACGCCTTACGTGGACAGTAGCCATCTTAAGGACGGCTTGTCTAGGCTTGGAATAACAATTTCGTCCCCACCGAGACAGGACGGAAGACGGGACTTCTGAATTTGGGGGCAATGGAGACGGTACTATTAAACTTGCTACAGAGGCGCGAATTACTTCCCAATCGCCCATAGAGAGAGAAAGGAGCACACGGTAGCAAGAAAGGTCTGTAATAATAGAACCAGGACGCATGAACAAGAATAATATTGTGTTTTTGCTTGTCCAAGACCTCCAACCAAGTCCGAGGTTCAAACTATTGACCGCCAGCCTACTTGATATCATGTGCATGAACCTATTGCCATATTTCACGTATTAAATATCCCAAAATAATAGGGCTTATTCTTATCACGAATACGGGACAGAACTGAGATGGATCAAAATAGATAATAGCCAAAGTACGCTAACCTACACTATATATGTCTTAACAAAGTTGGCTGCAGAATTTCTTGGTTAATCCTTCTTTTGTTTATTCCTCGTCTAGATCGACCAAGCCGATATACGAGCCCCCGTCTATCCACCTGCTCTGCAGTACATTGTGTCACACCTAAATAGGCGTGGGGGGCATTATGCATCACGGGGGTTTGCCGGAGATAGCGATTGCTATCTCTTCCGAAACCCCATATCATCTCTTGATACCATTGTCACGTATAAGAACAACGACGCTCTCGGGTTTGACCCAAATCCAACCGCCCGCCGTGACACCCTTTTGCAGCCAACTCCGGGAATCATGTTGCACAGCTGCCAAGAATGGACTTTTAATCATGCAAAAGCAAGCCTACTCGACTGTGACAGACTTGGCCAAGTTTCGTGGGAAGTCGACATTCAGACCCTCCATTACAGCTAGCCAGTAAGCAATAAGTTGCAGAGGGATGACGTTAAGAATGCCCTGGAGGCAGTCGACAGTCTTGGGAACTTCAATCTTCTGCGCTTGGCTGGCTTGGAATTCCTCGTCACCGGGGTTGCAGATGACAATGGGCTTTCCACCGCGGGCAGCGACTATAGAATTGTTAGAATAGATCCAAATTGGATTACGGGAACAAAAAAGCACTTCACTTACCCTGTTGGTAGGCATTGAGCGACTTCTTGAAGAGGTCGTCACGGGTCAAGATCATAATGATAGGGAGGTTCTCATCGACAAGAGCCAGAACACCATGCTTCAGCTCGCCAGACATAACAGCTTCGCAGTGGAGGTAGGAAATTTCCTTGATCTTTAGAGCACCCTCCAGGGCAGTTGAATATTGGCTGCCTCGTCCGAGGAGCAGGAGAGACTTCTGGTTCTTGAACGTCTTTGCGCAAAGCTCCTTGATGGACTGGTCCAGCTTCAAGATCTCCTTGATCTGGTCAGAGATCTTGGAGAGGCCTTCAATGATCTCCTCGCGTCTCTTTTGCTTGGATGCTCGGTCCTCGCTAAGAGACAGGGCAAACATGACCATGGCAACGAATTGCGAGGTGTAAGCCTTGGTTGAGGCGACACCAATTTCGGGGCCAGCGTTCACGTGAACACCGCAGTGAGTGAGGAGGGAGATGGAAGAACCGACGACGTTAACAATACCGACGGTAAGGGCACCACGCTCCAAGCAGTATCGGAGAGCCATTAGCGAATCGGCAGTCTCGCCAGATTGCGAAACGAACACGCATGTGTCGTCACGGAAAACGGGGGCCTCTCTGTCGAGGAAGTCGGACGCCAACTCTACAGCGATCGGTATTTCCGCCAGCTCCTCGAAAATGCCTCGAACAGCCATGCAGGAGTGATAACTTGTACCGCAAGCAATGAAAATTATACGTCGGCATCGGCGGATAGTAGCAATGTACGACCTCAAGCCACCAAGAGTGACGGTCTTGTGCTCGACGTCGAGACGGCCTCTCATGGTGTTGACGACGGACTCTGGCTGCTCGAAAATTTCCTTCTGCATAAAGTGGTCGAACTTGCCCTTCATAATCTCCTGGAGCTCGAGCTCCAGGGTCTGGATACTACGGACATTGGAGCTACCATCAGCCTTCTTGAGGCGGTGAATGTTTAGCGAGCCCTCATGAATGTGGGCAATGTCGTCATCCTCGAGGTACATGACCTTTTTGGTGTGCTCGACAATAGCAGAAGGGTCAGATGAAAGGAAGAACTCGGCAGGCATGGGCAAGCCATCGTCAGTCATGAAAGCACGCGACTGCGAACGGTGGAGGAGCGACTTGTCGGGAGCTCCAAGCAGAGAGTTGGGGGCCAGCAAGTTGCCAGTTTGCTTCTTCAAGGCTACATTTTGCGAGGCAGCCTCAGCCGGAAGAGCGCCGTTCTCCTCAGAGTATTCGACATCGACGAAGTCGACCTTCATGCGCTTCTGGGTCTTGACGCCAATAACAAGCGGCGAGCCCTTGCGAGCAGCAATGATCTCGTGGGGATAGTGGACAGACTTGATCAGCAAGCCATAAGCACCCTCGAGTTCGGTGATGACGGCCTTTGCAAGGTCGACAAAGTCAATGTGGGGATGTTGGTCGTAGAGGTACTTTGCGAGCTTCGCAATGCACTCTGTGTCGGTCTCGGTCTCGAACTTAAAGCCCTTTGCGGAAAGGAGGGTCTTCAATTCCTTGTAATTGGTGATGATGCCATTGTGGACGACTGAGAATTCCCATGTGGGGTCGGATCTAGAAGCGATGGTCGTATTAGCAAGGGGACTCGTAAGCTCTGCTGTGTAGAGGTATTTACCGGTGGGGATGGCAGTTCAGCCGAGAGGGAGGGCCATGAGTAGCCCATCGAGTATGGGCGATACCGGCGTGCGAGTCGAAAACCTTGGTGAGGTCTGGTTTAGACTCTTCAATGAGTTGCTTGAGCTTGGCAACCTTGCCGACCTCCTTGAAAGCCAGCACCTCGTTCTTCTTGTCGCCGTCGACAGCTAGACCGGCCGAGTCATATCCACGGTACTCCAGGCGGGAGAGACCTATATAGCAAGAGCCAAATATCAGCTTTCAGACTTTCTTTATTATGTCCAGGTCGTCGAGGTTGCATAATGCAGACGGCAGGTTGCGGAGCGGGTTACGGCAGGGTGTCATGTCTCACCGTTCACAAGTGTGTCGAGAATAAACTTCCTGTCCTTCTCGACCAGGTAGTTGATGTAGCCGAAAATTCCACTGTAAAAAACTCGAATTAGTGCTCTGGATTGATCTCAATTACTGGACTGTCCATATTCTGTGTGTCCTGACTTCGCCAAAGTGTTCAAGCAGACGTCATGGCACAGCTAGGCTCAGGTAAGGGGGTTGTTGGGTTGGCGACTCAAGAGGAGAACAAAGTTCCGTCCCTCCAGCTTCTCGATGGCGCAAGGAGGCAGAGGATGCCGCTCGGGTTTCACATACCACATGTTGCCTCTAGTTCGGTATCGCAAGACAGGAATGGGTGTGTTCTCTGGCCTAAACAGCAATAATGTTTCCGTCTGGCGGCAGCAGGAGGATTCCCAGGGTATCAACGATAAAACGAAAGTCAGTGGCGGTGAGGCTTGGGGGAACGGGATTAGGGAAGAAGAAAGGATAGAGTTTCCAGAACTTGATGGGGGCGTTGGGAGGGCCGAGTTGGGACTTTTAAAGGTTAAAGGGACCTAAGGCAGGTATGGCTTTTCCTTCAAAAGAATACCTAATGTACTGGTGCTTAGCATGTGGTGCTTGGTGCTTGGTGCTTGGTGCTTGGTGCTTGGTGCTGGCTTAGGCTTTTAGACTTGGTTGCTACCAGGTGAAGCAGCATGTGCGAGGACGTAGCTACCATAGTACTGCCACTAGCGGGCGGCGATGGAGGTAAGAGGGGCTTGCCAGGGGGAGGCAATCAGGTACTTCTCACGATTAACTCGATGTTTATGCCCTGATCGTGCAAAGTACTCTAGGTGTATCCGCCAGCCCACTTTTTCTAGCAAATATGACCTGGATGGTACCTACCCTACTAGCAGGTAGGTACCTAGACACTAACAATACTCCCATTGGCAGGTACCTTATGCATTCCGTAGCGTATCAATGATGCGGCATCGTACCTACCTTGCCTACATACCGCCTACCCACCCCTCCAGCCCTCAATACATGCATACATCTCTACCTACCTCACAGATGTTGCCAGCTTCCTCATGTACAAACGTCGACCTCTTCTTTATTTCTCCGGCATCCATTCGGTCACCAAAAACATCCTCAATCCAGAATCAATTCAATGGTTGCCAATTCATCATTATTTCCTCGACACTTCTTTTGAAACTCCCCCCTCTTCCAAGCGATAGATAGCGGGGTATATAACCTTTAGATCCCTAGTTCCCAGTCTCATCGTTCTATTTGTTGCAAATGGCCAAATGGCGGGATCCAGCTGTCAGCCCTTGTTTTAGAACCCACGGTTTTTGCATTTGTAGTTGTCTTTGTGCTTCTAATCTCCTCTCTTGTCTAATAGCCAATCGCTTCCCCCAAGTCTATGCAGCGTGCCGGATCTTTCATTGTCTAGGCAATGTCTAGGCAATATTCAGCTTGCTGATACGACGATAACTTGGCCGTCTTACAACTTTCAAGAAGCGCACCCTGTCGGGTTGAGCCTCCGCTCATCTGATCCCGAAAACCAAGAGAAGATCCATTCATTCGGTGCTACAGCTGTTCCAACATTTCTCACTCTCATATCACCCTCTTCTCGTAAATGATATTCGATATAATGAGAAAATTGCACTCAATACCAAACAAATGCTGGTCAGCGCCTCCGCCACCACCCGGTGGAGTGTCAACGCCATTCATTGGTGTCTTCGTGTTCAGTGAAGATCGAGTTCTAACATGCAGGGCTAGCTGGCTATTCGCCGGATCCGCATCCTGGTTGCGTCCCCTTATTTGGGGCTGTACCTGAGCTCTAAACTGCTTGGGTCATACCTTGTGAGGCTTGGCCCAAGCCGGCCAGAATGCTACCCTCCACCCCAAGCTCCTTGCTAGTTTGTTGGAAATCCCGATATCAGAAACAAGCCAACATCCGAACACGACCTCCACTGACGACATATCGAAAAGGGGTCAGCGGAGCGCAACAGCAATGACGCGTCTTATTCATCTTTTACTTCCAATGCCGTTGTCACAGCAATGGAAGATCTCGTATGAGAACGCACTAATTTTCTGAGGCCGACTCCCATCATTCACTCAGCAGTCGTTCAAATTGGGATCTGATCGGTCCGTAAGGAAGCTCGCCATCATCCTTGGTGATAATAGCCAACTCTTCGTGCTGAGCGGCTGAGTTTTAGTGTCCATCTTGTGGAGCAATCACCGTCGGAAAACCAGATCTTGTAGTTCGTTATCGATCCTTTAAGATATTAAGGCCTGGACAAAACTTGTCAGCATCAACGGTCCTTGTTATCAAATTGCAGTCAGGACACGTCGCGATTAGGTATCGTATTCTATGGATTACCTATCACCTCAGTTCGATTTCGAGCCGTCGGTGAAGACTCTCGGCGTTAATACCGCTTCTGCCGTTTTGCCGGGGTCAATTCGCTTTTCTTTTCCTACTTATCATCTGTCGTATAGTTGAATTACACGCCTTTCCGTGTCATAGCTGAAAACGCCATTACGGGGTCGCTATCAACCAGGCAATGTCACTAACATCTATCGTCACCTAACTAACGACCTCGCGCCGTGCACGCATGGTAAGATCGGCTAAGAATAGCAACGACGCGATCCATCCAATAGGGATCCCTGCGAGGCTCGCATACGGACGCCGGCTACCAATCCATGTAACATTGCCGGCAGCCCACCATTCTGATGTCAGACTGGCAGGGAGCAACCTGCATCTCTTTTATCCCGGAGGCCTGCATTTCGTGCAAGTCCGAACGTGTCTTCTAGATATCTCTAGGAAAATATTACGTGTAGGAATATCGCTTCTCACATGATGTGATAGGCTAGAACCTCGCCATAGACGACTAATAAGTTTCTTTTTGCACTTTGTGATACGGCACAATTCTCGTTGGCAGAGATTGGTCGTAATTGCGACATTGCAATCTGCAGAGCCACTTACGTGCTTCATACGATTCATGTGCTAAGATCGATGAATCTCGGCGGGAAAGATCCAATCGCCCCCATACGTGCCTTTGGAAGCAAGTAAAGTCACTGTGCCAGCTCGCTACATGCCTACGCATTTGTGTATTATATCCAGAGTATCTTCAATGGAATATCTAAGTGATGCGTGTCGTCGACGACGTGCATCCTTATATATCCGTCTGCCCAGCACTATGCCCACTAGAGAAGCTAAAGCATATGCGTTATAGCCAATGAATTTAAGGCATGAAAATGCAGCGATCCTTCGATCAAGTGCATACATCCAGCTTACGAGAGCCACAGCGGTTGCGGCTCATCTTGATTAGATCTATAAGCGATGTAGGGCAGTCCTAACTTGCCTGCATGCAGTTAGTTGAAATAGGGGTAGGTCAGTAAGGTATCATCTACCTTACCTACTCGAGTAGGTATCTTCGGGACAAGCTACACGACTAATGAGCCCCTTAGATAGCCGTAGGTAGCTTTGGTTTAGCCTGAGCAGTGCCTCGTCTCTAACTAGATTCCTTACCAACATCCATAGAATATCTGGTCTTACCAACAATTCCATCCAAACAATAAAGGGGTTTCATGTATTGGTTGCTCCATCCATGTTTCCGTACAAGTACATTGGCCTCGTTGCCAGATTTTCTCTCGTAAATTGATACCTTCCCGCAACCTACGGTAGTCTTCTAGGTCTGTAGAAGCAGTCTGACGCCATACAATAGGCAGAGACGCAAAGGGGGACAGGCCTTGCACGCTTCACGGCCGGAAGCTTGAAATGTAACAACATGGTTTCACCACCAAGCCCCAATCTTCCAGGAGAGGATTGCGACCGGATGGTTATGTCGCACTTGGTAAGAGTAGTTGGCAAGATCAAGGAGAAGGACGCTGAGAAGGACGAACAAGATGGTCTCATTGTTGAGCAGAGAGTATCCAAGCCGCGAATTCTATCAAATTAATCTCAACTGTCGATTCGACCACCAAGTGCCCAACTTCTAAGAGTTCTATGCGAAGTAAAGTCGAACTCGACTGCGTCGAGTTACCGCAATAGCAGGGACATACGTGGAGATACGTTGGATGGCAAAAAAGCCAGGAATCTCCTAATAAAGACTTCTCGAAGCGAGCCATAACGTCTTGAAGCTGTCGAGGCGATAACACATATTTATCGTTGCGGCGTGGTACATTCTGGTATATGCTGAGATAGTTTCCTAATCCACACTGCTGCGCTAACATCTCTCCATCTGTTGTTTTGGGACTTTGATGGGTTTGATGTGTCAGTATCTTTGCTTGGATGATAGACAGCTTGTTGGTTGGGGCTTTGATCGTATACTAGAATGAGCATCAGAAAAGGGGACCGGCGTATTCAGTATCATATTCATCCTCTATACAATCCTCGCCTAGCATTGGCTATATCGAGAGTCGATCATACACGATTAAATGCCATACTTAGATCCAATTTTACTCCCATCCCCTTCTTCTGGTCCCTTCTCGAGTTATTGGAAGGAATCAATATTCACTCTACCCCGGGGTGCCATTCCGGCGCTCCACTGATCCTATTACCGGCGGTTGTCGTCTAAACTATAGTTTATCCCTTTAATGGGAGGCTTCAACTGAATCCATTTACGTTTTATTGACTCCTATCTCATCTACCGCAGGCGACAAGGGCTGAATACATGTAGGAAAGGAATAGGGGTCAGGTATTACTGCTGATTGGAGAGTTTGTTCGAACTGGGCACCGAGCAATTGTTCTGCTGAAAATACTTATACAGGCTTTCTAGAATATTGAACGTAATTACCGACCAGTTATGGTGGGATTGGGACCTCATATGCGTAGGGGCTACTTCAGCGAAGCCATCTCATATACTCCCAATACTCACCTAGGAGTTAGAGTGCCATCGGAAGATTGTTTTGCCTCTAGCCTCACAAGGCCTTACCTACTATTATCCAAACCTGGCGTATGATTTGGGAAGACGAGAGAATCGTTAAATTTAAAGAAAGGCACGAGGGAAATGCCGATGTGACCCATCTGTCGTATTAATAGCGAGACTGATAATAGCCTCGCCTGCCTTCTACAAGTATTTTTACATCGAGGGCTTTAGTCTAGGCAGTTGGCTTTGATCCACCTAGTCCGAAGAAATAGGTGCAAGCACTATGAACAACATTGCCACTCGTGATGCTTTGCTTGGTCAAGGTATCACCTAGGTTCCGGATAGAGAGAACCTAGGGAAACTTCATGGCCAAATCCTTCTGCTTCTTCCTACCATGTTCTCGATGCTTGTCTCATCATAGCTTCTGGTACTCTAGTTTACCCTCCAACTTCTTCGCCTCTGCTAGCTTTCTCACCGCTTTGTTGAAGTCGTCCTGGTTGACGGCATCTCTGTAGGCCTTGATCGCAAACAGACCACTAGCATTGAATATTAGCAATCTTCTCCTATCACTACTAACTTCTCAAGCAAGGAACTTGTAAACTTACGCTTCGGTAACAACGTTCCGCAAGTCTGCACCATTCAGACCGTCACTCATCTTGACCACGCTCTCGAAGTCGATATCGCCCTCGGTTACGACGCTTTGGGCGTGAATCTTCAGGATCTCGAGGCGGCCAACTTCATTCGGTAGGGGGATCTCAATCTTTCGATCTAGACGACCAGCACGCAGCAGCGCGGGATCTAAGGTGTCAGGCCGGTTCGTGGCCATGATGATCTTGGTCTTTCCTAGGTAATCGAAACCATCCAGCTGGTTGAGCAGCTCCATGAGTGTCCGCTGGATCTCACGATCCGCACTGGTACCCTCCGAGAACCGTCGGCCTCCGATGGCGTCGATTTCGTCCATGAAGATGATGCATGGCTCGTGCTCCTTGGCATACCCGAACATTTCTCGTATCAGTCGCGCTGACTCGCCAATATACTTGTCAACGATGGCCGAAGAGACAACTATTCGCGTGGAAATCAAACATGTTAGCCAACACGCAAAGTCCATCTAAGAGCCCTGTAATGTAGAATAGAAAAGATAGGCATACCTTTCAGGAAATTTGTCTCCAGACTGCTAGCTACAGCTCGCGCCAACAGCGTCTTTCCTGTACCTGGAGGGCCATAGAGCAGTACTCCCTTGGGCGGTTTGATTCCTACTCTTAGGAACAACTCGGGGTTCTTCAGCGGCAGCTCGATGACCTCGCGCAATTCACGAATCTGATCGTTCAGGCCGCCGATACCCGCGAAGCTGACCTGGCCAGGATCCTCCAGCGACATGTTGTATACGAGGGGATCGACTTCTCGGGGTAACATCCGCATGATGGTTAGGGTCGTCATGTCGAGCGCCACACGGGTTCCTTGCTTCAACTTCGACTTATCCACCTTAGATCTGCATCCGACGACGTAGCGAGGACCTGAAGAGGCCTTAACAATAACTGCGGCAGGGAGCCCGAGTCAGCATATCCCTCATCTAATAGTTCTAACTAGGTGGAGGTTGCGATGGCGTCGTACATCTTTCTTCATCGAGCTGTTTCAAGACTTCGCCGATGATCTGGCCGACACTTTGTAAAGCTTTGATGTTCTCTTCTGTCTGGTTAAATTCCTTCTCCAACCCTTTAATGTCTAAGCGCAACGCCTTTAGCTTGGACTCCCACTCTCGCGACTCGATGAGCTTGGCTCGGAGGGCTTGGAGCGCGTGCTCCCGTTCTTGGTCGGAGGCCATGGTATGTGGTAGTGATGATGATACAAGTCCGGCTGATTATCAAGTGGCAGAAAGGAATATGAAAGTTAAGTCTCGGGCCTAGAATATGGGAGTTCGAATATGTTCGTGATGGCGTGCGTTGGGGAATGTGATCCAAGGTGCTTTTGCGAAAGTTAATGAGGTTAAGGTTATGATGGAGCTTCAACGGCGAGGCAAGTTGCTACCGTTACTAGCTGATGAAGCTTCCGTTTGCCTGGTCGGCCTGCCAAGCCTAGACCCACCTAGGTGCCGAATTTCTGCCGCATTACATAACAGCTTAAATAGGTACTTCGGTACTTCTAAGGCGCACCGTGCATACATGCACTGGAAGGCAAGACGAGTATATCTACGAGAACATCATGGATCAATCACATGCGAATGCGATTAACATAACTTGGGTACAATGCAGTATCTAAGTAGGATACATCGTCTCATATAGAAAGTACTATGAACAGCAATTGCGCCAGATAAATTAGGTATCGTGTACCTGCAAAATCCAGCTAAAAAGCATGGCTATCTGCCATGGTTGAAGTTGATTAGAAATTCGAGGCTCGATTCTTCACTAACTTTGGAAGGCATCCTTGAAGCCTCGAAACTCCCAAGAAAAGGCTGAAAGAATATCGCAACATCAATGCTATGCTTTGGGGTATATGTTGTAAATCGTGATACCGCAGCGTCGTCCTGATAGGCCTCTAACCATTGATACGTTCCTGCCTGCTCACCAGCACCATCGAGTCCCATCTCCGGGACTTCTTGCATGGAACTTCGTAAGCATGGACTCATAAAATACCTCACTCATTGTTCATTCTTGATTCTCCCACTCGGCAGTGATCTCTTCTCGTACTTTCCGACACCATTTCCAGATCGCCTCCTCGAAATCTACCCAAACATGAGGATCGCTGTTATACACCACGCCCATCACGTCCACTTTTAGCACCACTTCCCACCGCAGCTCGGCTGCTTTGATCCAATACCGTAGGTTATCTGCGCACCTGTACGGTTTCTGCGTGTCCGTGTGGAACGTTCCAATAGCACCAAAGCGCCGTCGAGACTTCCTCACTGCCGCGTTATGAAGCTTGACGAGCCGCAGTCCATTCTGCATGCTCTCCAAGAATGGCGTTGGCAGCTGCGTTGTTTCATTGATTGGCGTCCAGGGAGGTAATGGCTCGGCTTCTGTGTCGATGGAGCTCAAAAATGCCAACTCCCGCTCAACTTCCCTTCCGGACCAGTCACCCTTTACCCATGTCCAGCTGGCTCTCTCGGCACGCTCAGCTCTCTCAATTTCTTCCTCTTTTCTGAGCATGCTGCGTATGCCGTCAATCCAAGACGTCATTATCTTGTGCTCGTCCCCACGAGGGCCACCGGTAAAATTCCTAGTTGCCATGTGCTTTAATACCTCCATGACGGACAATAGCTCTGATCGGATTTCTTTTTCTGATTTGATGGTATCCAAACGGTCTGGATGCTCATGTGCCGTGTAATAAATCTTGGCAGCGCGGATAGCTAGCGTCATTACATCGAGCAACTGCACCCCCTGCATCTCGTACCATGTTTGTGTTCTTGGGGAGGGCATCGTAGGGAATAATTCAGGTTCTTTAGCGGGCAAATTTCCCGACGATGATGCTGCTTCTACCAAGGACTGTGAGGCGGCGTCCAACGCCTTTGTCAAGTCTGCCTTTAATTCCTCAATAGTGGGCGGTTTGGGAATGTGCTTCTCCCGATGATTATAAGTGCTAGTCGTCGGCGGTAAGATATCGTGTTCTGGATCTTCGTACTCATCTGAGTAGAATCCATCGTGGTCCTCAGTAGGAGACTCAACCATTGGACCGCCGCCAAAATTCTGAGCACCAAGATCCGGGCTGCTGCCCATCGAGGCATATGAGGAGTCCACATCTGAACCCGGAATCTTCGGGCTAAGCAAGGGAGCATCCAACTGCGATAGATCCAGTGTGGCTTTCGGATGCCTTTTCCTTGCCAGCTGCCCCCCTTTCCCGTCTAACAGTCCCGTCCTCGCAAAGTAATATTGGAGGTGCGATATGCTCCCCAGACTCAGAACACTCTCTCGGTGTCTCGCACTAGAAGCGAAGTCTGTTCCTTGCGGCTTCGTATAGCCACGCCTTTTCAGGGGTCTGTCAAAACTTCCCATGGACTGGCGCGACGAAGCAACGCTTATATCTGATCTTCTAGACTGATAGCTTGCAGAGGATAGCCTGGAATATGCTTCGCCACCCATTGAATCTCGATACGAGCCATCTGTGCTTGAACCGCGCGAAATGGATGAAGCAGTCGAGAGACATCGAGTTGGATCCGGCCTATTGGAACGTAGGGCCGGACCAGGAGTTGTCTCAGGCGAAGGGGAATCGCGGCGGAACGTCGGCCGGTCGTCTTGATTGGCTGCCATGGCGGGTACACTCAGATTTTGAGGGCTCGGTAGACCTTGGAAAGAAGGCTGCGATTTATATCTAATAGTTCCGCCGGTGGTTGAGTCGCAGAGGTGACTCTGAGTACGAGAACGTGAGAGCGGCGGGCGAAGAGCGCTGGGTAAAAGAGCGTGCGTCAACGCTGTTCAACAGCTTCGGATTGAATAGATGTAGGTGCAAAAAGAGTGTCTCCTAGAAGTCAAGTGAGCTCGGTGACTCCGCAAGCGCTATGAAGCATTTAAAATGATGTGAAACGGTTGGGTATCGAATCATGTGTCGGAGAATAAACAATCACACAGGTGGCCGTTTCCCGTATGAGATCAATTGGGGGAATTCTTACCAACTTGGTGCTTAGTGCGATGTGTCCGCGAGGAAGTGGGACCTTGGAGGAGGAACAAGGGGTTATAGAAATTATTATGTATTATGATGATGAGGAAGGCACTCTATTCGCGTCAAGTCGGTCATCGGCGGGGTGGAGACGCGTAAAACGAAACGGGATTAGCTATGACCAAATGAGCGTTTTCAGTATTTTCAGCGTTTTCCCCCTTTTGCCCCTTTCTTCAAGTAGAAGCCAGTGCTTTCGGTTTATGATATTATATATGCATCTCGCGTCCTGAAAGAGAAATGAAGCCAGTACCTTAGGTAGTCAATATACTAGAATCGACAAAGTTGGAAAGATGGCTCCGATGGAAGTCGAGGTTAAGAAAAGAACTGGCAATTACTTCGCACGTGATAGTTATACGTGTAAGTCGATGGCATTCGAGCTAATTAACGGCGATATGCTGGACTGTGTTGGCTGGCTGGGCAACAAGACGTTTAATTACATTAGAAACATAACTGACGTTATGGACTTCTCCTTTCTCTGCTAATTGCCATAGCTCGTCTCGCCATCGAGATGCTCGAATCCCGCCAGAGAGGTAAGCAGGGTATTCCCCTACGTCTCTCTCCACGTTCATATTGTATGGATTATATCCAGGCAGTAGTTCATTGCCCGGCCACCCCGCAAATAGCACAGACAGCTGCCAGTGCTGCAAGTGATGGCAGTTCTTATTAATAGTCGGCTCCAACTTGACCGAATCTACATAATTGCTGCAGGAGGGTCATGCACAATGCTTGTGACGACCTTTCTAGAAGCTCTAATTAACTTGCACTTTTCCTTTAGTATTTATTTCTTATTCTAAGTGCTATGCCGTAGGTTTTGCAGTTCTGATATGTATAGTGGCGTAGGGCATGGAATAGCTATATCTAATACTACATGTAACCTCAGAATTAATCTTGAATATCGTAGGTGCTTACCTTTACGACTGGCATATGTATGTAACTCATTGGTACACACACGAAAAAAATAATTATGTCACATCTGTGTACCTGTAATTATGTATATGCTCATTTCGAAGAGGTAGAAAATCTGTAGCGTTGCAATCTTCATTTTGCGTCTTCCCGGACCCCGGTCTTCAAAGATATTGCTGGTAACATGTCCTGGCCAACGGTTCGGCGAGCCTTAACCTAACCCATGTGGCATGACATGGGACTCTTCGCGCACGAGGCACTCTGAGGCATCGTCTTTAATATTTGTTGTTATAATGGTTACAAGGGAAATAGGAAGTGAGATCTCTAACCTGGTGATAAGGCGATGGAAAGAGTGGGTTGAATGCTCGTTTAGGAAAGCGTTGCGCTGTATGTATGCAACGAAATGGATTTCGTCGTAGTAGTGTCGAACGGGAGAGTTGTCGATAGTTGTGCAACGACCCGCAAAGACAGGGCGGCTTTACTGCCCATCCCCACATTGGCTTCCTTATTATAAGACACACTCTGTCACCAGGCTGCTGGGGTGTTCTCGAAGAAATAAACGAATAACGAATGAAACGATATTACCGGGACTGGGTCTGATGAATGACCATTACCCCGGAGATAGAGACAAGTCCTCCAATATTTAATTAGATATATGCAGCCGTACAAAGACAATGTCGTTTATATTCTCTTTCTTCGTCCTCCGTCTCTCTGTATCGGCATTTCTTATGTATTGTATTATACCTTGTAGGAAAGCACGTCAAGTCCCAATGACCGGTTTGTGACAAACGCATGAGTGGTTGCTTTTTATTCATTCTGGCCGACTGTGACAGTGGCTTGGAAGCGAGCCGGTTGGGCACCGACGTATTCTTAACAGACTCCAGCTATAATTCTCTTCTTTACTACCCTCGTTTTTGCAGATTATCACAGGAGGCTTCCTCGGTGAATCAGCATTGTGCTCGTTCCTTTCTCGTCGGTTCACTTGTTACAATCCTACGCTCTCGAGAGTGCTGTCTTCCAGCCTGCATTGCGAGACGAAACTCGAAACCGTCAAAATTTAAGCCGTGTTTTCAAATGCGAGGCTGAATGGGTTGTGCTCCTTGCTACCGACAAAGCACTCCCGAAAGAAAGCTCACATAGAATTATCGAGAATTTCCAGTTCGCTACTTGAAGCTCAATTGCTTGAAGTTGACACGAGCTGCCCAGAAAGACAAGGAAGACAAGGGAGACAAGGACTAATAACGGGCCAAAATTGGTTCGGCCCACACGGCCCCTTCCATTGAAAGTCAGATGGTGGAAGCCTTTTTGCAGGTCCCTTGCCGGTGCTACTGCATGCTAAAAGGGGAGGTGCTACCTTGGGTACCTACTACCTACCTGAAATTTCATTAGAGCAGAAAGTCATTGGCCATTTGCATTTGCATTTGCATTTGCATAAAGGTCAACGTTCTATGCATACGGAAGTACTCTGTACAGGTACTGTATTCCCTACATGTACAAATTTAAGGCAGGCGACACGCATTGGAAGCACTAGAAGCATTGGAAGCGGCCATTGGCGTGCTGGTGAACTCGTACTTGATACGTGACCAGTACATGTACGTACATCAAATGCGCGCCCCGCCGCCAATCAAGGCTACACGACTCTTCCGACACGCCAATTCCTCCCCGTCCCCGACCACATACGTGTAATTCCATTCCCAGAAAAAATAGGAGATCATCCCGTGGCTGCAGACCAGGAAAACAAGGAGCCCATCGCTGGTGTCTGTGCAGTGCAGTAGCAAGTGGGCAAACAACACAGACTGCTGCCTCATTCGAGGATTCGAGAAACACGAAACACGAACAAGCAAAAGAAAAAGAAGTGATATATACTGCGGCACCTATCACTTGCTCTGGTAAATGACAGGCCCCTCTGGAGCCGGTCCAGCTGCACCAGCACCAGCACCAGATGCAGCAGCAACAACCGCGCCAGCTTCTCCATCGCCGAACCACCAAGACCAAGTCCACGACCAACACGACATCATCCGGCCTGTCTCCTCCTGTCGCCAATCTCCCACAGCGACAGCCTCCGCTTTTTCGGAGCCAGGATTGCCTGAACATCAACAACAAAATGCCGCCGAACCACCTATCCAACTTTTGACATTTTCCGACGTCCCGACCGATTTGGTACAGCTAGGGCCTCTTCCAGCCGACCACAACACTGCAACCAACATCGACGACATCAATCATTCTTCCACCATCAAGCCCAAAAATCATCAACCGCGCAAACCCTCTCCCGGCTTAGCTGCCCGTCTTAAGGCTTTGGGTTTCGGGTCTCAGCGACAATCCTCGCCCTCGCCCCAACCATCCAATCACTATAACATCGGCCGCCTGCCAGAAGACCAGCTACGACTGCTTGATCAAAACCATCAGGCCAATTCAAGCGAATTAGTCGTCGAGCGACGCGGTCGTCCTTGGAAGGGTGCCGGTGCGCCACTCCAGCTGCTGAGATCCAAGTCCAGTCGCGATTCGTTTCGAAGGAAGAGCGCGGCCAGCGAGGAGGAGAAGCCATCACCACTTATTCAGGCCGAATCCTCATCCAAGCCTGAGCTCCTTCCCGAGATAACGGAAGTCCCGCCCTTGGATATGGACACTCATAAATATCGATTGCCCGACCACACAAATGGAAATGGTACCAAGGCGCAGTTAGATACACGTAGGGAGCATCTCGAACGAGATACCCGCGTCCCGGCACTAGAACTCGATGAACCACAAACACCACCTCCCCTGCCGCCCAAAGATACCCCCCCTAGAGCCACGACTCCCGTTGATTACACCTCCGACCTCCCCTCCTACTTCAATCCCCTCGGCCTTCAACGGCCCGGATCGATATATACCATATCCCGCGCGTCGTTCGCCAACCAACTTGCTCAGCTTACCGCGCTACAGCTACCGGATGCTGAATTGTTGTCGAGTAAGGTCGCTGCTATCCCCACTGCTCAGGCAGCAACAAAGGCTTTATTAGGTGCTGCTGAACAGATACGAAGCTGGATCTCGAAAGCCTCTGAGGTCATTGGAGGTCTGGATAGCGACGATGACGTCGAGTGGGCGGCAGCTGGTGGCAGGGAGGGGTACGAGGAGGTGGAAAATGCCATCACGAGATTCGAGGGACTTATCAATGTCTATGTAGGTGCGATTGAAGAGCTGCAAAACCGGCGAGACATCGCCAGCGTGTCTAGTGATGACCTGCAAAAGGCAGTGACGCAGATGGAGGCCATCATGACTGAATGGTCCAAGATCCGCAACACTTTGAACAACATCAAAGGCCAGGTTGAGACGGCCATGGAATGGGAAGAGCTGTGGAACATGGTCCTTGGCGATATCCAGAACGAAATGGACGAGCTAAGCCGATTGATATTTGAGATGGAGGAGCGGCGTCACAAATCTATAATGGCGGTTTCAAATGGGGATGGAGTAGATATTGGCGATCTCGAGACCATTGTCGAGGAAACACCACCAGCTGTTGCGCGTAACAATCGATACAGTGTACCTTCGTTTCCAATGAGTCCAAGCTCTCCCGGAACCCCTGCTCTCACCCAAGACGACTCGAGCTTACTTGCGTTATTCGCGAGGATGCAGCCGCTGAGAGCATCATTGGATTTCCTACCTATGCGACTGTCTGTGTTTGAAGCTAGAGCTTCAGGAGCCTTCCCAACAGCCTGCGAGGAGCTTGAAATGAGGAGAGCGGGCTTAGAAGCTAGCTACAAGAAGCTTGAGAAAGATGCAGAGTCTCTGAGAAAGGAACTTGGAGAGGACAAATGGGTTCTAGTTTTCCGCGGCGCCGGTAGGCAAGCCCAGAAAATGATCGAGTCGGTAGACCGAAGCATGGGGAAACTGCGCGAGGCTGTGGATCAAGGGATGCAGCTTTCAAGTCCTGCAGCGATGAGCAAGAAGATCGAGAGTTACGAAGCAAAGAAGATACATTACGGACCGGCTATCGAACGCGTGCTATCCATCATCGATAAGGGTGTTAAGGAGAGGCTTACCGTGAACGGAGAAATTCTTCGGCTTCATAACGAGTTACAATCTAAGTGGGCTGAAGTAAAAGAATCGATGGCCAAGATGGGTGTTATCCTGGAGGAGATCCAGTCTGACAAGCAGAGTCAGCAGCTACGGGATTCTATCTCAAGCATGCTCTCAAATGATAGATCCACCGTTGCTAGTGGTAATGAGACTCCGGGAAGTTCGCCGCCCTCATCGGTCGTCATGTCTAGCCTCGGCCTAGACTCTATAACTCCATCAACACAGAAAAAGAGGCGAACTTCTACTATTGGTGGTAGCCATCTCCCTCAGCCAGCAACGGCTCGCAGGAGCAGTTCGAGTCTAGCCCCCCCTCCACGACGCAACGCCGGATCTCGATTATCTACATTCCAACCAAGTACTTCCAGTTTGACAACGCCACCTAGGAGTGGCAGTGCCACTCCTCTCGCAACTCGTCTGCCGAGATCCACTTCCAATGTCGCTGACAATCGCCCACGATGGAACGCATCGACGAACACTAACGATTCTGATGTGGGACACAACTTCAAGCCGCTTACTCTTACCACCCCTAGTCCATACGCTAAACAGTCTCCTACTTCGGCACGCTCCACATCTTCGCTCACACCTGCTTCCGGAGCCTCAAAGCTTCCTCTTCGCAGTCCATTAGGCAGAGCAAGCTCATCGTCGCCGGTTCCCGAGGATACGCCTCCGAGGAAAAGCACTTCTCGGCTTTCTTTCCGCGACAGGATTAATGCTGCCGCCTCTTCGGGGCAGTCTGCTCCACAGCCAGCAGTCAAGTCTCGTCTGGCATCGCAAACATCCAGCTCTACCTTTGACAATCGGAGAGCCTCACTCCAGCCCCCAAGGCCGGGTAGCAGTATCAATGACACTAAACAGAGGCCAGCTAGTTCATTAGCTATGTCCAATCGACGCGCAAGTTTACTGCCTCAACCTATGTCGAAGGCTGATGATACAACGGGTCGTCATAGCCCTCAAGCTACTGCCGCGGCTCGTGTTGCTATGCGCAAAGGCAGTAGTGGAGCAGAGTCGAAACCGAAAGATAACAAACCTCGTTGGCACTTCTAAGTTACAAACTCCCAATTTCACTTTTAATCTGATTTTTACAGCTCGCTGCGAGCGCCACAGTGGAGAGGCCTCTCATCAACTTCCCTTGTAACTATTCCCAGTTGTCGGGGGGCCCGCTAGACGGGCTTCGCCCCCTTGTGTTCGATTCTACTCTCAAATGATACCACGAAGGACTGCTTTTTCGAAAGGACCGGCATCTAGGTTGCATAATCGGTGACGGGTTAGCTGCCAGCAAGAATCTCTTCAGGTAACAAAACAATCAAGCATATCACAGGCATGTTTCTCCTTGCGGTTGGATTATTTATCGCATGTCCAATGTTCACCCCGCCATTCTTGACGTGGAACGAGGGCAAACGCAGCATGGCGAATGCGGAGGCGGGCCAAGGCGTTTCTAGGGAACCCTTTTTTTTTTTTTTTTTTTTTTTTTCCAGGCTTCAGCAAGGGGGTCGTCATCATGGGAACGGTCCCGTCACAGTGATACCTTTTATTTATGTCTTTTGTCATTGGGAAGCTATATTTACCGCCAGCATCTTCCGGGGAAAGGAAGGGCTGCGGGCATATTATTGGGAGAAAACAGCAAGCGAGGCTTTATGATTCTAGAGTGGACAGATTGAGCACGCCGAGAAGAGAGCCTGAGAGGAGAAGACTTGGGGAAGCAGCAGCAAGAAGCCGAGAGAAGGCAGATGGTTAAACTTGATCCGTCTCCTCACGGAGATGGGTGAGTGGGAGCTTGAAGCCTAGAGTGAGACGGTTGTATGATACACTTCCTACGTGCTTTCCTTCCTACCTTTGTAACCGCCCATTTGTCGTGATCAACGCTAGTGGCATGTCTTAGTGTAGGAAAGGGAGGTCGACGTAGGGGAGATGCATTTAGCGAGAGTGGAAGACAGATGTAGTCCATAATTTTGAGAATTGGTATTTAACTATACCAATCCTTCTAGTTGAACCTGCTATATCTACTACCCTTTTTATATGATGCCACCACGTACAGCTAAGTGACGAGGCCATAATACTCAACCATTTGATTCTTTTGCCTTTCGACTTTCCTTGCATCATGGGAGACCTTTTGATTCAATCAAATCACGGTTTGTATCTCAGCCAACATGATGAAATGGGTTGTATTAGGCCCGAAGACGTCTAACGACATATAATTTTACTTCAAGGTATCTTATCTTATTTGTCTTTTTCCGCCTCGACGGTCCTTGTATTGGGAAGGCTCGTATCTGTCTCTGCCAAGGTATAAACGTAATGTGTATCTCTAAGGATAAGTGACAAAATGCAGTCATCGTCACCTTAGGTTGCCAGATAGAATAATATGAAATGCAGTTCGTATAATAAAAGTCCCAAAACGCCTTCGCATACTCCGTGCCTTCGCTGGAGTGCCATGCAGTCGTCCATGCCATGAGGGCGTAGAAAGTAGTATCATAGCTCTATGTAGCACACGCATTATATTGAAATAAGACTTGCCTCATCAATAAGAGGTAGGTACCCTCAATGCTCCATTAATCCGATACCACTATGAGATTTCGTCTTGCTACCGCCACCAGCTCTTCCTGTTGACCGTCCAAAAGAAGACGAGGAAGTGCCACCGGCGGTCTTACGGTTACTAGCAGTGGACTTTTTCTTGACGCCGTTATACGACCTGCCGCCCCTACTAGAAGCCCCCGAGGACCTACGTTGGAATGGCTTCTTACTTCCACGCCATGTGCTGCTTCCCCTAGATGCGCGAGGCGCCGATGAGGTGGAGCGTCCACGAGACGACGTCGATCCTCGGCCAGACGCGAAGTATGATGATATCGCACCCTGGCCGCCCGCTTCCCCGTCCCCGTATTCAACGTCCTCCATGTCTTCGTCATCGCTTGATACAAGATCCACTACACTGCGCGAATCGGATGCTCTGGTAGCGGTACCGGGACTCGCCTGGCTCGTGATCTCTTGATATTGCAAACGGTACTGTCGGATTAGGGGCAGGAGTGCACTGCCGTACCTGTCCACTTTATCATTATTGATGCCCGGAATCGAGTGCATTTCATCTAGCGACACGGTCCACCTTATGGCCATCTCTCGGAGCTGCTGCTCAGTAAAAATAGGTGTACGCAGATTCTTCGAGTTACGCAAGTTCTCTTCCAATTCTTTAGCTTCCTCGACGAAGCTACGAACGACATCATCGTGAAGATCAGTCAGTTCGGCATTGTTCATGCGCACGTCGTGTGATATCGGTGGGCCAAGTGATTTCCGTTGGGATCGAGCTCTGGACCGAGGAGGGGGCATTGTCTCAAAATCGTCATCAGAATCGTCGTCGGGTACCACAAAGCCATCTTTGGCATACCCGCTGCTAAATCTAGAATACTCCTCGTCGCTTGCTTCGTCATCCGACATTGCTACGGCTTTTCCTTTCCTTTTGCGCTCTTTATGGAGAATTGGTGACGACACGTTTGTAGACGGGACGGTGTTGGAGGTGAGCCGCTTCGTCGCAGGAGCAGCAGGCTTGCTCATCCGTACCTGTCTCTTATTAGACGCTCCGCTCTGACTATCCTTGCCTTTAACTCGGGTAGTCAGCAAAAGCTGGCGTTGGTTGTTTAAGAAGGCACGTGCTCCAGGTCCAACCTATTAAACAAGGCAATTAGTGAAAAGGAACTACGTAGAGGTTATCAGGGTCTCTCACTCTAAAGTATTGAATAGCAATCCTAGCCTTTTTGTTGAAGACGTTCTCTTCCCTCAGTGCTTCCTCGGCCACGAGTCGATCGATAATGCGATGTACCTCATTTTTGGGCATCTGCTTGGCCATTCCGCGGTACTGCTCGGTTCCTGGCTTGTAATCCGATAGCTTCTTCTTGCCCATCAAGTAATCTGTGCATTGATTGAGGGTGAGTTTTCCTTGAGATCGCACGATCGTCAACACGGCTACCGCATATTCGCTGAAGTCCTTCTGCTCGAATACCTCGTTGTTTAGACAGTTGTCACATGTTTTACCGCATTGCGCCTGGTCAAACGACTCCCCAAAGTAACGGAGTATCTCAACCCGACGGCAATCGCTCTGGTTATCGCAAAAGGCCGCCACGGTGCTAAGCATGTTCCTTTGTCTTTCCTTCTGCTCTTCGCTGCCATCACCGTCCGTGATCATCCTCCTCAGAGAGGCGACGTCGCCGTAGTTGAAATACAGGTAGCATTCAGAGGGCAAGCCGTCTCGGCCAGCACGACCAGTCTCCTGGTAGTATCCCTCAAGACTCTTCGGGATAGACTGGTGAATGACGAAGCGAACATCGGGCTTATCTATTCCCATACCAAAAGCTATGGTAGCAACCACAACTTTTATCCGACCGGCCTGCCAATGCTTCTGGACTTTTATCTTTTCTTCGACTTTAATGTTGGCATGGTAATGTTGGGCTGCTATGCCATGATCTCTCAGCTTCTCAGCGATCTTTTCCGCCGACTTGCGAGAAAGCGTGTAGACTATGCCTGTTTCCCCACTATATTTGGTATTGATCAACTCGGCAATGCTTTCAATATTATCTTTTTCCTTCTTCAAGACCTCATAGTAAAGATTAGGACGGTTGAAACTCTGCGAGAACTCCGCACATTCCTCAATTCCTAGATTATGTTTAACGTCTAGGATTACGTTTTGAGTTGCAGTTGCTGTTAATGCCATTAGGGGCACTCCCGGGAAACTGTCTCGAAAACTGCCAAGTTCTTTGTAGTCCGGTCGAAAGTCGTGACCCCACTGACTCACGCAATGAGCTTCGTCAATGACGAGACGAGCAAGCTTCTTGTTTCGGTAGAGGGCGTTTAGGCAATCCAGGAAGGCTTTGCTTTTGTTAATCATCTCAGGGGTAACGTAGAGAAGTTGTAGGTAAAGCTCAGGGTGTTGTCCCTTCAAGATCTTGGTGATCTCATTACGCTTCTCTCGTTCTGTCTCGCCACTGTAGGACGCGGCTTGAATATTGAGCTTCCCAAGATGATCCACCTGATCCTGCATCAAGCTAAGAAGGGGAGATACGACAACTGTAACGCCATGCGTCTTCCCGCTAGTGACAACGGCGGGAAGTTGGTAACAGAGAGATTTCCCGCCTCCAGTAGGCATCAGGATGAATGCATCCTTGCCTGCTAGAGTGGCATCAATCGCCTCTAGCTGGTTGTGCCTAAACCCATTCATCCTGAATCTATCTTTCAATGCCCTTCTCACATCCCTGAACCATGGTCGATTCTTGAGTTCGCGTGGAATCTGGGCCGACATCAAGGGATCCACTGTCTTCTGCACCGCCGTTTTCTGGGGGCGCAAACTTGCATTCCCAGATGTCTCTGAAAGTACAGGACGCTGGGCTTTCGGTTGCCTACTTTCCGATGACGATTGTCGAAGGTCGAACTCTTGTGCAAATTGGACCATGTCAACATCGTCACTGTAATCGCTCTGATAACCTTGCTGATAGCTAGATTTTCCTTTTGCCGGACTCTTATGCGTTTTAGCGCTGGCCGGTTGAGCATTAAATGTCGTTTTCTTTGCTGCTCGGCGGGTGGGTGGAGGCAAAGGGTCTTCAAATAAGTCGTCGTCATCGTCAAAGGTGTAAGGGTCTGGTTCAATATTTACAGTCGATGCTTGACGAGTCGGGGTTCTTGTAAGCTTGCTGCTAGCTATAGTAAAAGGCGGTTGCTGGTCGATCATTTCGTCGAGCCCAGGCGGAGGTGTGCCCCGGCGGCGTTTTCCTACTGAGCTCTGCAGTCGTAATACTGGCTCATCGTAATTTTGCCTAGCAACTGAATAAGGACGATCTGATTGTTGGGGGAGCTGGGTCTGGAGGATTACTTGCGTGCCACCTCGTGGGAGAAGGGTACTCTCCCGCGACAAGTTCGTCGGCGGCGCAGTTCTACCCGGCTGGGTGGCTTGTACGACAGGGTTAATATAGTCTGTCTCGGTAACGGCGTCATTCTCAAAAAGGTTTCGATTGTCAATACCCGCTTTCACAAGGCTATCTTGCAGAGATGATCGGCGGTCCTTGAGCAAGGCCTCCAATTCCTCAAGTCGAGCCTCATCATCCTGTGTATCCAGATCTTGGTCGTAAGCATCCGCTATCCGCGAAATCAAGGCATCCTTCTTGACTTGAACATCTTCAAAAGAACGATATTCATTACACAGATCGTCCAGGGCTACTTGCTGTTGTGCTAGCCGCTCCTTCTCTCGCTTAAGTTGACCTCTAGGTGCAAGATCTCCATTTTTTAGCGTCTGCATATAGGCATGCTTATTTTCTTGCAACTTTGCTTCCAGGGATTTTCTTTTCTTCTCTATGACTGATGGTTGGGCCAAGAACAGTTCTAGAATAGCGGATTTCTCTTCGTCGTCGATCGCGACAATTCTATCGCTCATAGGCAGAGATCCTTGCGATAGACCCGCCCCCAAGTCATAATCATAACTTCTCGTTGCCTCGAACTTGGATGAAGTAGCTTGCTCGGGCTTCCTGGGCGAACGTAATGGCGTACGCCTCTCAGCCTGAGCCGCGTGCCTCGGCTTCGAAGGTGTATCGTAGGCAACAACGTAGTCGTCGTCTTGGGATATCCGAATAGATGCCTTAGGACGTCCGCTCGAATGAGCCGTACTGCCTGGTATATTGTAAGGAGGGGGTGTTACTAGTTCGTCATCCGAATCCTCGATAATCCGTTCATCACGCTTCGAAATCCGATATTGCTGGGTAGTTTGAGCTTTGGGAGTCCTTGGAATATCACCCAAGGAAGAATCTTCTTCATAGGAGCCTATAACTCCGCCCTCAACACCAGTTGTTCCAGTACGAGTAGAACCATCCTTCCGTAAGGTCTTGTGAGGAGACCGCTTTATGGAGGGCACGATACCGAATACCGAGTCATCAGAAACCTCTGTCTCACTTGCGATATTATGAGAAGTCTCTCGCTTGGACGGGGCTACGGCTTTCAATGGTGTTTCGCTGGCCCCAGTCTTCAGCTTTGTCTTCGCTGGTGACTTTGTTGGAGATCGTTTCAGATGAGATTGCAGAACTTCCTCCTCGGACAAAACTTCGTAGATATCGGGAAAATCATCTATGTCAGCAGCAGTGGCAGTAGGTGGTTGACTGATTTGATCGCTTTTTCGTTTTTTACCTCTCTTGGGGGTCAGCGGGGCTGGTCGCGTAGCATGCTCTTCCTCCCATACCATAACATCCTCTCCGAACGCTACCGAGTTCTCAGTCGTAGTAGATATGGGTTCCGGCCGCATAGCATGTTCCTCATCCCAAAGCGCAATATCAGTCCCAAAGGCAACGGAGTTTTCTGTGGTAGTAGAAACCGGACCAGGCCGAGCAGCAAAATCCTCCCGCCACAAGCCAATATTGCTTCCGAACGCAAGCGAATTAGACGAGGCAAGTTCGTCATCCTTAGTAAGGTCAACCGTGTCGAGAGTACGGTCACTTCCTAAAGTCGGACCCGGAGTCGGGAACTGCCGCCGAGGCGAGGTCCTCTTCTTAGCGGAATTCGCAACGCCTATCGTATTCTTTTAGCTACATTCCTGTATGCAAAACAGGTAAGGGATCGAACCTGAGTTCTTTAGCAACGCGGTGTATTCTTTTGCAAGAGACCCCGCACCACTGCCTCTCGTAGAAGTTGGGGTGAGCAATTGCTCCTGGCGGAGAACGAGAGCCGGCCGTTTTGAACCAGACTTAGAGGCTAGACGTCCCATTCTTTCTCTTTCTGCTACCGTATCCCCCCCGGGTAGTTCGAAAGGTTTCGCCGCCGGTTTCGTTGACCCATTAGTTGGCTCTGGGTCTAGAGATCGAGGGTCTGGAAGAATGGGATAGAGCGGTTCGGAAATATTTTTGATACGCGTCTCTTGACGTGAAGTAGCGGCGCGATCAAGAGAAGAAGTCGGGTTCGACGGAGGTTGGTTGGTAGTCGGAGGTAGAACAGGCGCGTTTGGCGCGTTTAGAGCAACATTCGCGAGAAGCCAAGTTAAATGGTGGCCGAGATTGTTTCGAGTCATGAAGACGCCTTGGAACACAGAAGCTCCATGGGAAACTTAGGATTAATTGACGCGAGTAGTGGTAACGGAAAGGAAGAGATTTCCGCTAATAGCATAATGTGTCGTCTCTCGTCTTCGGCTTTGCGTGACATCGAAGGTGCACAATGTAGAACTCCGATATCACGATGGACCCGCCAAAGGAAGCTCGAGCCATGTGACACCAAGTCGCGCTTGCAGGTGATTTCAATTAAGTTACATACACTGTACCTAAACATGTACGGGTACGGGTACGGATTATGCCGCGCCTTGCATAAATGTGGGGTATTTTATGCATTTTATCCCACCATTTGGACCAATTGACGCTACCAGAGTTAAAATGGTGAAGTTGATCTTAACCGATGTTTCATTTCAATACAAAGAAGGAAGGGAGGAAGTATGTGAAAGCTCGCTTTCCACTCTGCCACTCTATTATATCATCTATTTTCTATATTCTCTATAACGTGTCCAGCGTCCCATCACCTAACAAGCGTTCGGGCCAGTGGTTGTCTTAGGCTTCTCCGCGCTGTTAAACAAATACATGCCGGTAACGAGCATTTTCCCAGCAGCCGATACCAAAATAGCTACCCAGGACCCAGTGGACCGGTAGATGCCCGCGCCCGCGAGTGACCCCAACACTAGCGTTACGAGGAACATGGCACGCCTTGTACGTGGGTGATTGTTTAGTTTGAACAGTTCCGGATCGATCAGCAGGTCGACCCAAGCGGCCGTCGCCATTGCCGTACTTATCTCCGTCATTCGGAGCGAGCGTGACTGGACCACCTGGCTCCCGGACGCAAATGCCAGCAGTCCTACAACCACTACCGCGTCCGCGCCTTTCAGTCCCGCTCCGTGTATGTATTGCATGGCTGCAGCGGCAAACACCAAGCACGACTGGATAAAGTTGCAGCCGACGAGCCATATTCTCAGCCGTGGGCCAACCATGTGACCTATCTGGCCGGTTATCCAGCCACCCAAGAGGAAGAAACCAAGGGCCGCTCCAATGTTTGCCGTGATGAACATCTCGCCGTTAAGGTGTGGTAGTAAGGCCGCCAGCATTAGAAATACTGTGTTTCCAGTCTGGTTCGATGCGAAACAATGGTAGTCGGGGAACGAGATGGCATCTTGAATACCCGTGCAACTATGAATCACTACGTGTTAGCAAGTATATCCAAGAACAGATTTCGATCATAACCGTTTAGACTAGTCAACACAGATGTCTACTCTGCTTCCAGCATCTCTAATATTCCGACCTTGGCTTTTTCCAATACTTTTTCCGGTGAACTACTTACAAGGTCAAAATAAGTAGTTCGAACTCAGCAAATGCCGACGGACGAACAGATTCCATCATATAACTCCATGCTCGAAGAAGGATCGAGTTTGAGTTAGGTGATAGAGTCGCTTCAGAACCGGTCGTTTGGATGCTGTTTGACCTCTTTTGCTCAGGCTCTTGGGGAGCATCGACTTTAGGATCCATGATGCCTTTTACCGATGAGGCACCAGATGACATTGCAGTTGCTATCAACAAAGAATATTAAATATTAAGGGTATTCAGGCGAAGGTATTATGAGCCGGAAAGAAAAGGCCGTAAGTCACAGATGGACACCCAAGGATGGCAATCAAGGGGAGTGATAGAATTTATTAATTCACAGCAGTCATACGACTCACCTATTAGAAGCCGGTACCGTTCCGTCTTTGCTCGGTACGGCTTCATTTGAACGGCTCCGGTTTCGTTTGACATCATCTAAATATTACTAGAACCCAGTCTCGCACTAGGGTGTTAGCCGACAACCGCCGCAAAGAGAAACGAACCGAAAGCTCGACTGAATTTTCAATATGTCTTGGCGACGGTACTGTTACTATCTCTTTGTGGGTTCGTGCCCAACTTTTACACTACCGGGCAATGGACCCAGCGAGCCGTCCCGAGAGCCTGTTTGGACTCCTTCGTCCGCGACGATACCAGCTAGGAGGAAGAGCAGCTTAACCGTACAATCTGTAGAGTGTGCCGGCAAGATAAGAAGAACCTTGGCAATAGATCGGATACCGTCCAGACCGCCTATCAAATTGAAGAGCCTCACAGTGTCTAAGGTATGCAAGGTAGTAAAAGGTTGCAGCATCACTCCCCAGTATCCGGATGTCCAAGATGGATTGCCTAAGACAACAGCCAATAGGATAGTAGCCTTTACTAGTCTCAGCCTATGCTCGACTTTAGCTAAGGAGGCTCTGCACTACTTACCTAAAATCCACCCCTAGGCCAGGGGGACCGACTACCGAGTGGGTACCCGAGATCCGTGAGTCCGCAACCCATCGGCCGCTAACATCGAGTTGCCGCAACGATCCCGTGCCGCTGCCGGCGGTGCTTTATAAGGGTTGCAAGAGTGTAGCAGCGGCTACGATGACTACGACGTAACTTAGTATCTATCAACCCTAGGGAGTAGCCGACCGACATTTCATGCCAGGAGAAACGCTTCGATTTCCACAAGCGACAAAGCCTTGGTCAAGCGGTGAGGCCAAAGTAGGAATCTGAACACCTAATAGGTATGACAAGGGAGTCACCGACCGTGTATTCCACCAGAAGGGACGCCAGTACAATATCTAAGGCCCCGCCTGTGATCTCACTTAGCTCCGTGATGAGGAGCTGGATGAAATGTGTCGGTTGTCGTATGCCCATATGGAATGCCTGTCCAATATTTATTATATCAACTTTCCTTTAATGAGGGAAGCGTGGCCCAACTTATTCCGGGAGATCGAAGGTGCTATCCTAAAGGATAGGATTGTTCGTAGGTTCTGGCATGGTTGAGATCCCGATACTGCAACTAACATGCATCAAGTTTTACGATGCTCGGAATTTCGTCTTTCTCATGATCGTTCAACTTTGAGTATTCATTCTTCGCCAAGAAGAAGGACATACGATGTGGACTAGCAAAGGCAAGGGCACTTTCGATTCCAGAAATATCAAAACGGACGAAGCGCCTCTACTCATTAATACTCCACGTACGTGTCTGAGACGATGGGGAAAATAGAAAGTTGTTCGCGCGTTCGTTGCCCCCGATCAGACAGAACTACACGGATTTCAAGGCATGCCAATTAAGCGAAATACGATGGGGCCGGTGTTATATTTGTCATGCTTGGTATTCCATTGGTAAGGCTGGAAAGCTGAATAAATTGAGCCTGGATTGATACCTATACCAAGCGGTTTGTACCGACTCACTGCGTGGGGGCCGGGGAACAGGGCTGCAGGGGTTTGACGATGCCCAATTTGGTGGAGCTCGTCGCTATCTATCCAGTGACAAATTGCCGCTAGTCAACAATCAACACTTACGTGTTAACCGCTTTCGATCGGAATCATGTACCGAGTCATGCAGATTCGACCTGCAAGATACTTCATATCTTTACCTATAAAAGATCTAATCAAGAGGTAGTATGTAGGGTTTGTACTACACTCCCCCCCTTTCCTCTGCAACAGTTCGATGCTGACAAGCTGACGTCTTGAAGGATTTAGAGGCACAGGCATCCCCGGCTTCGCTCCAAACGTTCGGAACCCGAGCGACCAAGGGAGAACGGCTCAATGCGACCAGAGTCTGGAGATAAGTCGTTTATCCTGGGTCGATGTTTCAGCCTGCATTCAAACGAAGTAAACGCGGAGCTAAGTCAAGCCTCATTCCCGCGGAGATTCAGAGGCTGGTTGGTCTAAGACTTCAGGACCACTGACAGCTCCTTTCCTTATCTCTGGGCGGTGGGTCGAGTTGAACCTTTGTCTAATAAGCCTACGCCTTATTATTATTACTATCGTCCTCGACCCCGGACGTTGAGAGATAAGGTGAGGGATCGTCTCAGCGTTGGTGTGACACGGTGACGAAAACCTACGCCTTATACTCGGAACTGGTTGGCTGTAGACCTCTCGAAGTGCTGTTATCTGCACCTTTATTTGCTCTTCTAATGGTAACATATCTGTTGTTTAGGTATATCATTCGTGCTTTGCTGCTGGTGGCATTCTTCCATGTTCTACAAACACGGGTCAATTTGTAGTCCCGGAGATACGAGTTTGGTCTTCGAATGTCATTATTTTTTATGTCATCGGGTTACTTTTATTAAACGGGCATCACTCGGTGCGATCTGGCTTCGTCGCCTCAATGCATAGCTACCTTTAGCAACTACCGAGTACAACACAACTGCATTCGCTCCCCGGGCCACATTCGTGTTCCCGTCAGCCAACAGCTTAAACCGTCTGCATCGTGGATGACTGCTAGGCGGATGCCACAGTGATCATCAGAGGTCAAAGCTAGTAACGGCTTGTTTGTTCAAGACGTCATTGTAGTCTTTAAAGAGACTGGTCTTATCAATACCAGTCTAGCTCAACCTTAAGCCTCATCTACCATTACCTAACTAAAGACCATCGATAGTCAGGGGGGGACCCTCCACATTCCAAATTCACATTCAATTATCTCGACACCTATTGGGCAGGATCAACACGCCATCTTGTTAGCACTCGAATCAGGCGCTTCCACCGTCCCGGCACTTCCATGCTTTATCTGCCAGGGCCTCCCGCGGAAACATCAGCTCGACGCCTAGTGTGGGAGTCGATATTCTAGGACCGCCGTTGATACGACCTGCCCGGAGATGCACAGTTGCCCAGCAAACCATCTCGTTAATTCAGGAGTATATGCTGTTAGTTTAGAAGGGTATAAACATTACCCCTTGCGAACTGTCAGGTCGCAATTCAAACATACTACTATTTACACCTAGAAACTGAGAAATAGCATAGTTTCGAACGAGCGAAAGATCATCTCTTTAGAGTTCACTTTATAGAACGCCCAAGATGAAGCTGTCGTGCCTCTGGGCAGCCCCGGACGTCAACCCAATCAACCGCAAGGCCCGGTCCGTCCCCTTCCTGAATGTCTTCAATGTCTATGGCCGCGTCTTCTTCTTCTCATGGTGGGGATTCATGGTCGCCTTCTGGGCCTGGTATGCCTTTCCACCTCTGGTGAGTAAATCATACCTTATAAACATGCTAGATAATATGATATATATCTTATAGAGAAAATGTGACTAACATGTCACTACTTATAGTTAACGCACACTATCAAGGACAATCTTCACCTCAGCTCAGCTGAAGTTGCTAATTCCAATATCGTCTCGCTGTGTGCTACGTACGTGTTCTATATTTCCATACAAGTTTTCATTCTATTTCATTTCCTAGACACTAATATCCCTAGAGGCTTTTTGTGCGATTTGTGGCCGGCCCTGCTTGCGATCGGTTCGGTCCTCGCTATGTGTTCGCGGGCTTACTTCTAATCGGGTCGATCCCACTCGGTCTTGCTCCTGTCGTCCACGACGCCCAAGGACTCTACATCAGTCGTTTCTTCATCGGAATTCTCGGCGGGTCGTTTGTCCCTTGTCAGGTTTGGTCAACTGGGTTTTTCGACAAGAATGTCGTAGGAACTGCCAACGCCCTGACAGGAGGTTGGGGCAACGCTGGTGGAGGTCTCACCTACTTTGTTATGCCTGCTGTATTTGATTCCCTTGTGGCCAGGGGCTACACCGATGGCGTGGCGTGGCGGCTTACCTTTATTGTTCCCCTCATTATAACCATCGCTACCGGTGTGGCCATGTTGCTCATGTGTCCCGATACACCAACCGGCAAGTGGTCCGAACGACACCTCCATGCAGACCAAAACCTAGCATCTCACAGCAGCAACACTCCCACAACCACAGCCGACCCCATCGTAGACGTCCCGGGCAAGATCACCGACAAAGCCAGCTCCACGGGCGGGAATAGCATTCACGAGGTCGAAAAGGAGAAGAAACCGCATCATCTCAGCGACCAAGCCAACTGGGATCACGAAGCTGCCATCTCTCGAGAGGAAATGCTGGAGACGGCCAAGGGCGAAGTCATCCAGAAGCCGACATGGGGCATGGTAGCGAGAGTTCTAGTGTCGCCGCAGACGCTCTTCCACATCCTGACGTACATGTGCTCGTTCGGGTGCGAGCTAGCCATCAACGCGGTCCTGGGGTCGTACTATGCCAAGAACTTCCCATCGCTGGGGCAGACCAACGCAGCAAACTGGGCCGCCATGTTCGGGTTCCTGAACCTGGTCACGCGGCCGCTTGGCGGCGTGGTGTCGGACGTGCTATACAGGGCCACCGGGCGCAGCGTCTGGGCCAAGAAGATCTGGGTCGTGGGCTGCGGATGTCTGACGGGCGCGCTGCTGATCCTCATCGGCCAGCTTGACCCGCATCACCTCCCGACCATGGTCGGCCTCGTGGCCCTCATGGCAGTGTTCCTCGAGGCCGGCAACGGCGCCAACTTCGCGCTGGTGCCGCACGTGCACCCGCACGCCAACGGCGTCGTGTCGGGGACTACGGGCGCCGGCGGCAATCTCGGCGGCGTCGTTTTTGCGATTATTTTCCGCTTCATGGATGCTGGCACCGATTACGCCAAGGCGTTCTGGGTCATTGGGATCATGACCATCGGGCTTAATCTGTGTCTATGCTGGGTTGCGCCTGTGCCGAGAGGGCAAGTCGGCGGGCACTAGAGCGAGCTTCCTCATCTTTCGTCTATCTATCAAGTATCCATCTATGTTTGTTGCCGAGATTTATGAAGGACAAGCGTGAAGCGAGAATTGGGCTGGCGTTCAGTGTCTATTTGCTCGTTTATATGGGATGATATTAATCGGAAGAGTAAACTGTCTAGATGGGATATAGGATATAGGATTATGATATTCAGGGCGTTAAGTACCGTAATATCATCTAAGTTGGAAGTACCGTGCTTAGACTGTGGCGTAGTTGCCATACTCCTTAAACTCAGTAAGGAGGCAGCCGCACTCACACTAGATTCAATCAACCCTTTCCTTACACAATTCACATCACTACAATAGCAAATAAGTCATTTTAGACTTCATACGTAAGCTAAGCAATATATTTCATCTATGTATATGATTATGATGTACTTGCAAGCTGAAGTCCGAGGTTACGATGTGGCTTGGCTGCTTGGGTGGGCTTTCTTTGTGTGGATCGCGACTGCAGGCGTGGATCGCTAAGCAACCCGATGTAACAGGATCTGCGTAAATGTAGTAAGTAGCAGCCCCGTAACAAAAAAACAAATCTCCGACTGTACATATCTGCTATCCCACCGTAATCAGCTCTCGATAGCACACTGTAAACGAGATAAATGGATAGATCCGAGAGCGGTATCGATATCTCATATCTCAGACAATCAAAGAAGCAACGAGGCAACGATCACCACGATATATTTCCCAATCTGGAGCGGTTCCCACCAGCGATGATTGGGGCTAAGGATGCAGAAGATAACCTTAAACGCGTTACACAAAGACGGCAGCCACGTGGGAAATGATAGGGACTGCTAGATAAACCTTAGTAATCCGACGTCCAATGTCCGACGTTGAGTTTATCGTCAATCTCTTTCTTGACAAATACATCAACATCGAACTAGAGAACAAACGATGTCGTCTCCGATCAAGAACTTTCGAAGCGCTGTTGTGCTCTGTCATCTACGCCGAAGTAATGGATACCTTCGATACAATCCAAGTGCTTTAACCGCAGCCACTTGGGCGAACCGCGAACCATGGACATCACACACTTCAGAGATCACAAGCGGAAGAGAGAAGTCATCAGTTGAGTTTTTAAGTATATATATTCAGGGTGCGACAGGGCCGTCTATATTGACATAGAATGTGCGGCACTGCGATTAAAAGAATCGCATTCAGCATTAGTCCATCCGCATCAACAACCAGGCCACTCAGAAATGTCCAGTTTGATGGCCGATTAGTTCATTAATTCCAACGCCCCTTTCATACCCAGTAAAAAGCGACCGCGCCCCATTGAAACGTTACGACGGGGGAGAAGTTTACATGCCCAGGAAGGCGAAGGCAAGACCACCGAGAAGGGCCAGAGAGCCAGCAGCGACGTTGTTGGCGGCGGCAGTGGGGATGGAAGCGGGCGTCGAGGTGGTAGCGCTGGGAGTGACGACAGCAGCACTCGTGGCGGTGACAATGGTCGTGGGGACGTAGGTAGGAGTGGGAGCAGCGCTGTAAGACAGGTTGCCGGGTGCGGTGCTAAAGTAGACGGGCGCGCTCGAGCTGCTGCTGGCGGAGCTGATGGCAGTGGTGTTGTAGCCGATCGCGCTGCTCAAGCTGGCGGTAGGGTAAGAAGGAGCAGAGGCCGACGAGGAGGTAGGGTACGAAGCCTCCTTGCTGCTGGTGGGGTACGAGGACTCCTTGCTGGTAGGGTAGCCAGCGGCGCTGCTGCTGCTGCTGCTACCGAGAGTAGGGTACTGTCCAGCGCCAGAAGAGCAAGAGGGACCATCGATGGCGAACGGGAAAGAGTACTGGAAGGTCGCCTCATCGCTGACGGAGGTGATCTTGATACCGTAGGTCTTCTCCTTGCCGAGCGAGCAGTCTACGTTCCAGGCGAACGATCCCTGAGTAACGTCGACAGCTGAAAATTTACGTTAGCATGTGAATGTTGACCATTCACCGACACGGAGTGTTTACTTACTTGCGAGGACAGGGCCGGGCACGAGAGTGGTGGGAGTAGCACCACCCAAGAGGGCAATGGTGACAGGGCCGGTGTATTTGCCGGCCTCCCACTTGATGGTGAAGGTCTTGCCGGAGGGGACCTTCTCACCTTCGGTGGGAGAGGTCAGGACGGCGAAGCCTGCGGTCTGGGCGAGAGCCGAGGCGGCGAAGGCCAAGGCAGAGGCGAAGATAGTGGAACGCATTTTGGTTGCTGGAATTAAAGTGTGTGAGGGGGGTGACGAGGAGTCAAGAAAAGAGCGACTTGATATGTAAAAGAGCGTAAGGCTGCCCGGTAGGCTGAGGCGAGCTGGGCTGAGCAGCGAAGAGTTTAAAAAAGAGCGTGGTAGTCTGAAAGCGACTTGGTTGCTGCGGTTGGATGGTAGGGAGAAAAGAAGAAAGAAAAAGGGAAGGAAGAGCGAGGAAAAGGCCGACGATATGGCGACTGATTTGAGGTGGGACGGGGAGCGGAGCGGGTGTGGGAGAGCAGACCCTGACAACTGACACTGGACCTGAGCAAGCCTGAGGCACAGCCGGTAGCGCGGTACTCTTCACTTCGCTACTGCGTACATGGAGCCACTAAAAACAGAGGCTTTTGCGGTGGGCTGGCCGTGCCAAGGTCCCGCGGGCTGGATCTCGGTTTGTCTCACTGGCTACGCGATTGTACCTTGCAGCCCACCGCAAGTGGCGAAGGTACATTCCAGCTGCTCGAGATACCCGCCAACAATTCCTCGCATGTACGGCGTCTCCACTTTAAGGCAGACCACCTGCCTCCAAAGTGCATCTCTCCGTCATTCCACCCGAACGATTGGCCGCATGGGTCCCCAAAGCGGTAAATTACAGAACCCACAAGGTGCGGAAGCCTACCACCTAGTACCTACCAAGTTGAAGCGAAAGGGGCATGCGAGCCTGCTTTTGCCCACTTTGCCCATGTACCTGCTTTGCCTACACTTCGATGGTGACATCGTGAACATTGTGACATCGCTGATCGACCCGCCAATATGTTTAATAGGCAAATAGGCATGGCACACGCTTACCAACGCGTAAATGACTTTTCTTTCTATTGCTTCTCAAAATAGACTGATGAGAGCTGTGCCCATCCTAGTGCAATGTTTGTTTGCTCAATGTACATACCTATGTCATGTAGGTAAATATAGGTAAGTACATACACCTAGGTATGTGCGCTGATTTAGAGCGGGAAAAGCTGAACTCGAATCATTCATCATTCGTCGCCGCGCTTTACGACTCAATTTCCGTCTAATGATGGCTTCGCTTGAAACAGGCTTATTAAACAAAAGGACCAGCGCGGAGGGTTGGCCGTTCGTTCCTGGCGCCTGCCCGGCTCGTCTGGCTCATTCTGGGAAGTCAGCTTCCTGCAGTACAATAGGACACTAGTCCTGGTAGTAAACCGGAAGTGGCATTGCTGACCGATTAGAGTTGGCTTAGAGCTGGTTTAGAAGCCCTTAGGCGGCTATAGTACCTGCACTTATTAGGTAATATCCGCTATACAACTGCGCCCCCTGTCGAGCATTTTAGAGGTAGTATACGTCGTATAGTGCCCACATACAAACGCCATGATTCGGGAATATGATGTATTCGACGGAGAATTTCATGACTCTCTCAACGTTCATTCAATCAAGGTAGCACTGTCAAATTGCTACACCTGTACAGTCTTACTATCCTGTCATGTCATGTCGTGTCACTCAACTTGTCTCTTTTCGGCTATATTTTCCATGCACATATTGACAAACAACTCATAAGGCTGCGTGAGAATTACCTCATTCGAATGACGACTTTTCATTGGATTCCGTTCTACTTACACATGTATACTACAAATTTTATCAAGCAAGTAATATCCACGTAGCATTTGTATGTCCGTGTGACGCTGTCAGATTCAACACCATATGTCTATAGTGCCTAGCACAGCACACCTGTCGACATACTATTAGGTACGTATTACGATGGAAAATTGTACGGGACATACATACCTAGGTAACTGGGTTATCCATCGTTGCGCGAGTCATGCATCCCTTGCATCGATCCTCTTTATGTTCCGTTACAATGAAAGGGCAGAACCATGAAAATAGGACATGGACCGTTTGCTCGAGGTTGTGTGTGTAACTACTACCTCGTAAGCGAAGATTACATCTGCTCCTGTCGCATACTTTGCCAAGCCCAGAGAAGAATCCTTCGATGCGACCCCCTGCGGGCTGAGGACCAACAAGTCATATACAATAGTCTCGTCTTAGTGCTCACCCCCTGCTGGCCACATTCGAGAGTCTTCAGCGCCTAGCGAGTCTAGCTGCCCACCGAGGATGTTTGCAATAAGTCTAGAACTCTCTAATGCCCTCCGTGCGTAGGGCTGAGGGGAGGCTGAGATGCCAGTGGCTAACGCTGAAGGCGCCTCCATACAATCAACTAGCACACAAAGGATACATGTCATTTCCCTACCTATGTAACTTCAACTCTCCCATGTAGCATGGGTATAGAATTGTTAGTCACACCGACCTGTCACCTTCAATTTGGTGTACTCGAGGGAGGGACCATGTGTTTGCTACAGGGGAATGCGAAGGGATGAGATACGGATATTTATGGGACATTGAAGGTATATTATTATCATCTTTTGGAGGTGGCGGTGATGCCGGCCGGGGGGCTTGTGTTACTGTGATAACTCTCAGACCTTCCAGCTGGATTGGCATTTTCTGAGGGAGGCAATATATATCTGATTATGTCCATCAGCAATTTGCGCCGGTCCTGTTCCAAGCACTCTTGGTGCAATTACTAACGGTTTCCTACTACTATGATGCTTCTAAGATGAAGCGAACCTCGCTACCCGTGGCCTGGGTTGATAGTAGCACGTAGGAAACTGGAGGAACAACTGGAGTGTCTGCTGGGAGGAGCATCCATGATGTACATCATATGTTGTAGGATTTCATACTCGTTCCGAGTAGAACATATATTGACCCTGTACCTAGGGCCTAAGGTAGCTTTGTTCAATCACCTCGTCTTGACATCATTGCTCGTGCCGCCATTTCTTCTTGGACGCCACCGAAATCTTGCTATCGCAAACTAGTTTGGCTGAAATTATTACAACAGCCGGTATTTGAATTATCTAGTGTTAGCCCTTACTCAATGGCGCGAGCTAAGTTAAGATCTAAATAGATATGAAGGGGAAGTGACCTCTGCTGAAGATCAAAATCTATCCCAATCGACATACGCCCTTTAACAAACATCTGAGGCACACTGCAGGCCTAGACACCTGCTTGATCATAAACCCATAAATATCTTACCTATTGCTTGGGTTAGCATTAAGGGCCAGTAAAGCCTGGGTAAAAAGCCTCCATGGTAATAGGTAGGGGCACTGAAAGAAGCCGGAATTGCGCGCACGTCGATTCCTTTACCACTAAACATAAACACACCAAGTTCAGATAGTTGTCTGTTATATCAGTCTGTGCTTGGTATTGTACAATAAAAAGCTTCGACTTGATAGTAGAGCCCTAGAAGGGGGTTAAAATCAGTTGTTGTAGTGAAGGCCTCTTTATCTACTGAGTATAGCTCACATTTGCCTGTTTTCATAAGACAGCGACAGCATATCCTGATGGATTGAAGTGTAGTATAAGACCACAGCGTTAGATGAGAAGATTTGCTTCGATTAACTGCAAGAGAGCTAACTAAATGTATAATAGACACAACGGCCTCCTTTTTCCACTTTTCCATGACGTATCTCTCCGCCGCTATCAAAATGGTCTACCGCCATCAATTTCATGGTTTTATTTCTTCTTCTTTGGCGGATTTACCTTAAAACAAAATGAGAAAAAACTGCCGAACGACCCAACCATTTGCGCCACCATCCACCGTGACCGTCCTCCCCTTTAGGCCGATGCATCGAAGTGGCTCTAAACCGAGAATGGGGAACGAATGCGATGTACTGAAACCGAAGAGGGTCCTAATGATACGAAAGTCCAAGACAACGAAAAGCTGGTAAGTTAATGATACTTCCGTCGTAAGTCGTTAGATTCGGTGCTTCTCGCTTTCTGTTCGTCAGGGTTATGATTAGTTTGGTTCCTTGGCCTTACTAGTAGCCTCGCGGTTTCTTGGGAGGCTCACCGAGTCGAGAATAGAGCATGTACAGTGCCATTCTGTTGCATTCCTCGGTCCCCGTGATCGTGACCAGCCGTTCGTTGCTGTTATCTTGGGGTTCGTTGATCTTAATCACACTACCACTGATCTGGCGTATCTCGTTAATCTTCTGCCCACCCTTACCAATAATGGCGCCGACCATGTCATTGGGAATGAAGATTTGCTGAGTCAATGGCGCTCCGGCAATAGCACCGCCGTGCATTGGCTGAGTTGGGGGGCCGCCATGAGGGTGAGGACCTCCGACGTGAGGAGCATGATGCGGCGGGATATGCGGTGCGGCGCCGTAGCCCGCAGCCTGGGGTGCGTAGTGCATCGGCACGCTGGGGTTGGGTTGCGGGGTGGCTGCATGCGGATAAGGCTGGGTATACGGAGCGGGTGGTATGTGGTGTGCTCGGGGGTCGGGTCGTCGTCCGTAGTTTTCACGATGGCCAAAGTTGCCGCCTGCAGGTTGAGGACAATACGGGACAACTTGCATGCCTCCAGGTACAACACCAGCAGGACCACCACTTCGGGTGGCATAGGCAGATGCCGCAGGGCCGCCAAAGCGCTCATTGAGCTGCTGCAGAAGCGTGCTACCTACATAATAAGTAGCAATATGAACGGCGTCAGCTACGCCCATGACTACAAGGGAACGTTCACTGGAGAGAGGCAGGCAAGAGTCAGAGGCGTTAAGCCGAGCTCCAGAAGCGTCTTGGATCTCACGGATGCGGGCACCGCCCTTTCCAATGATGGATCCTATGAGGACGTGCGGGATGAGAAGTCGGAGAGGGTAAGTCTTAGACTGGGTATTGGACTTCTCTGTCAATGGCTCATTGTTCAAGGTACGGATAATCAATCCAAATGCCTGGAGGAATGTTAGCAACAACTCTTTCATCTCTTTGAATATCGGTGAGTAGAAAGTACCTTGGCTACAGCTTCAACCGCGCCGCTGACGGTAAGAATCCGCTCTACGGCGCCCTTCTGATAGTCACTGACGGTACATTTCGCGTTTGACAGTTTCCGTATGTTGGAAACGTTCTCACCACCCTTGCCAATAATAGTGGCAGCCTCGGGGCTGGAGATGACAGCACGGATATGAATCCAGGTGGTCTCGTCGTGGGTGTTGGTCGCAGGGGTTCCGGACACACCAGGTCCAGTGATGGCGTTATCTGCGGCAAGCTTAGACTCGTCGACATCAGGAACAACGGTGTCTCCTTGGTCATCTTTGACTTCGGGCTTGGCGTTATTGGAATCCTCGGCTTTGGCCGTGCCATTGGGAGCAGTCGGGACTGAGGCATCATCACTGGTGTGCTCCGGAAGGTCGATGTTCTTGTCACCGTTTCCATTATTGATAACCTTGTCGAGAGCTGGTCGTTTGGCCTCGGGTTGGTCGGTGCCACGGGAAGGTGACGAAGCGTCCTCCAAGGGGCGCTTTGCCGGATTGGTCGGATGAGTCGGCGATGCAGACATCTTGTTTTAAGTGTATGGTCACGCTAGAGGAACTACGTATGCCTTGTAGACGGTCGAATTGATATTGAATTTATCGCAATGTCTTTTTTTATCTACACCTTGAGGGTTTTCGAAGGAAAACGTGCAGGTGTAGTGGCTCGGGGCGGGATGTAGTTGGAATACCCTCAAGTTGATGGATCTTGTATGCGGGATCTGGGATCAGGTCGGAATTTGAAGACAGGGCCGATGATGGGACGGTGAGGTCGAAGTCGTCAGGATAGCTGACAACAGGGACGAGTAGAGTGATATGAGAGATCCGTGCCGGACCTAGACGCTCGTGCTGAAAGGCGAGTATGGTGATGATCTGACGGTAGCTGAGGACGAGATTTGGTGGAGGTAGAGGATGGCTGGCTTGGCCAGAACGGGCAAGAAGTGATCGAGTTGGCGGAGGAGTAAGATGGAAGGACGAACGAAGTAGAAGTTGTTGGGTGGAAAGAGGCAGGACTAGAGACGTATGTGGTTCTCAAACCTTTTGCTCCGCCTAACAGGGAACCAGTTATGAAGGATATTGATAACGGTTTCCTTTTTTCCCTTACGCCGGGCAACTCTTCCGAGAAGTAGCCTCTATTCTTGCTGCGGTTAGATGCAGTGGAAGAAGGAAGCTTCTTCAGGCGACTGAGCCTCGTAGTCTCCGACAGAAGCTTGTTGATGAAGCTTGCCTCGGCAGGGAGAGGAGGCAGGAAGACGGGGGAAGCTGAGTTGTCGGAGATAAAATATCGACGACAGAAAGGACAAGGGGGAGTGATGAAAGAGATGTAGGGAGTCGGGGTCAAACGCAGAGGATAAAAAAGCGACTGGTCTGATGGATGGGGAAAAAGATAGATGATGTTGAAAGGAGGTTGTGGTTTAGGGTGATGCAAGAAAGATCTACTGTGGGCACCTGGCACAGGCCTTCCGTTGCAAAGAAGTGGATTCCTCCACACAAAACTCTACCGTCCTAACGTCATTGACTTCTGATTGGCTTCAGCGGCACCGTGCGTGCTGGGAAGGACCCACTCGGCTAATACCGTGGTCCGATACTTGAATAGGCTTCGTCAGCCTCGTGTGATATACTTTTGGTTTCTTTGAATTCTCTATACGCCATCTTGTACCTCCCACAGCATTCCACTCGTCTCAGCTGTAACCCGCAGCAAACACCGGAATTGTATAGCGCACAGTATACACACACGAACATATACTCACAAAGTATATATCACTATACTACGTGTATCAATTCAACAGCCTAAACCGACCACTCCGAAGTAATAAAAACAGACTCGAGTATACTCAGATTTATTACAAGTCCTGGGCTCGAATTTAGGATCAATCAATAAGACCGTCCTCAGTACATAATACCTTCTTCGTACCCGCAGATCCATCGGCAATTCACTCAAAGTTCCGTTGCTTGGCGTCTATTTGACGACGCCCCCTGGCCGGACACTGCTTGCCGCATATTATCTGCAATATGGAAACATAAACCTCCACTGCAGCCTGCAAGTCATCATCACATTTTAGCCTACTGCAAGGTCCCCTTCGTTCCTAAAAGGCTCTTGGCAACGTGAATCACGCAGCGAACGAAGAAATGGACAGCACAACACGTCTTAGCGATGACACCGATTTGGTTCATTCATCCCATCTCAAAGAGACCTTACAGGAACTTCAAGACAAAGTCAGAGAGCATGAAGCGGCACTAAAGCGGCTGCGTTCTGCACCGACTGCGCATCGCGCGGGTGAATCTCATCCTCCCACGGCACCATATGAGGTTATGAAGACGGCTTATGATGAGTTGGCATCACAAACGCCATTTCTGCCGTTTCCGGAATCTGTGCTACCAGCACTTCTAGCTCTTCGCGAAACTCACCAGACGGTGGAAGAAACGAAGGCTTACCTGGCCTCCCACAAGGATTCAGTCGAAAAGGCTAAGCGGAGACTGGAGGTCGAGAAGTCCAATCTCGAAGATCAGAAGGCCCTCTCTCAGAGTCTACGCAATCGCATACAATCCCTGCAGGATGGCCTGGAGAGCCGCATGGAGATGGGACCAGAAGATATTGCTGCAGAGCAGATAAATGCATTAAAGAAAAAGAAGAGACACTATGACAAAGAGACATCCGCACTCCTCAAGGCTCTCAGGAAATTCATCGACGAGCATCTGGCAGGCATGCTTGCTGCCGAAGAGCTCGGAGGCCCTGTCGTTGGCGACATCATGGATATCGACGGGCACGATCTTGCAGCAGGATTTAGTTCCCAGGGTAAATTGAAGAAGGCCAAGGAGAACCCAGATCAGGACAAACGACAGCGGCGCATCGACGAGATATGGGGTGTACACGAGGAAGGCCAGCCAGCTGGGAGAGCGGATAAGGATAGCTGGGACGAGACTGCGGCTGCTGGTGCCGAGATGCGCAATCTCACTGAGGAGCTACTCAACAGCCTCGCGCAGTCGGAAGGTGACAGCTCGGCCGCTTACGTCCAGCTTCCCAGGGAGTCAGCAGCGGCAAGGTTCCTCGTCAGATCCAGGGTTGCGCAATTCCACCCAAGAGACTCGACTAAGTTGCGGCTGATTGATTTTGGCAAGGAGCTCGATGAATGATAGCTACATACGAATCTACTGTGTAGTAATCTTGGATCAATCATGTACATGTTTTGTCGTATGCAAAACACCGCAGGGGCTGAAGCCGACAATCAAACCAGGAGGCCGTGTTTCGTCGCCATTACTACCCAAGGGTCTGTTCACTAGAGGGCCTTACCTTCCACGTTGCGACTCGGGACTTTTGGATGCACCTAGCTTTCTATTACCACGATACTTGCTAGTCGTGCAATGGACCTAGTTGTCGTTTTCTACATCACATTGCATACGTTTTATCAGACCAGCTTGGCCAACATGTTTGCAACGATGAAGCGGTACAATATGTGTACTTCGGGAACGAGCATTGCCATTGTATCCGCTCATCTTCAGACTTTGTATCTCATGTTTGAAGACAAACATCCAGAGATATGTACGCGCTTGCTTACATCTTCTATCTGCGACGGGTATGCAGCCATGATCCCGGAGGGTGGAAACGAAGGCGACAGCGACGGCGGGAAAGAGAGATCTTGGCACCCAATCCACAGCGCTGTACGCTGATTGGCCAATTAGTCTCTACTAACGCGGCCGCCCCTCCACACGCGTCGCCGCAACCCGCACCGCGTCCCACCGCCAAATTCCACTTTCCGCTGCTGCAAACGCAGTCCCTTCCCTTCACCGCAAGTGCAGCCCACTTACATCTACAAACTACCTCATAGAAAACCTCCAGTGAATTCCAAAACTCCACCACTTCAATCCCTAATTTTCCAATCTTCACACACTGGAAAGCCCCCCAGACTATGACTGCCGCTGAATCCATAACCTCGCCTCCAACCTCACCGCCAGCGAAAAGAGTCAAGACCACCACTACCACCAACACCACCGAGACCATGGCTTCCACCAACAACTCCTCCTCCACCACCGCAGTCCCAACCCTCGAGCAATCGCCTCCCCTGCTCATCAAAAAGCTCTCCAGCAGCGCCAAGCTGCCCACGCGCGGCAGCGCCTTCGCCGCCGGGTACGACCTGTACGCCTCGCAAGCGACGTCGATCCCGGCGCGCGGCAAGGCGCTCGTGGAGACGGACATCAGCATCGCGGTGCCGGCGGGGACGTACGGGCGCGTGGCGCCGCGGTCGGGGCTCGCGTCGAAGCACTTCATCGACACGGGCGCCGGCGTCATCGACGCCGACTACCGCGGCCCCGTCAAGGTCCTGCTGTTCAACCACTCCGACGCCGACTTCCCCGTCGCCGTCGGCGACCGCATCGCCCAGCTCATCGTCGAGCGCATCTACACCCCCGAAGTTGTGGAGGTCCAGGAGCTGGAGGAGAGTGTGCGTGGCGCGGGGGGCTTTGGCAGCACGGGGACTAACTAAATTCTAAGTCCCAGTGAAAGAGACCCTTAGGTTCATTGAAGTGGGCGGAATGGAAAGCTCCCTGCTATGGAAGGGCAAAGGGGGAATGTTCGAAGTTTTAGGGCGGATTGCCCTACGCATGTTCTTGATGCCATAGATTTTTGGTCTCGTGGCTCAATTGGACGCAATGCCCTGAACCATCACTAGGTAGCTAGCCATTCACCAAGCTAGCGAGTTACTGATGGCCAGAAGAGCAAGCTAAGGATGTATCTATAGAGAAATAGAACACTTAGACTCAATGCATAGAGGATTTGAAATAGTGAACACGAAGCACGCTTTACGAGTCCATTTTTCCCTGAACATGCTCCAGTGAACGACAGCAAAGAGACGCTCCACATCTCCTCTCCCTCTCTCTTTTGAACGGGCGATGTATTCTACCTATTTTTCTATTCTCTATTTTGCCCGATTGGCTTAGCGTGGCACGTCCATCCATCTAATCTATGCCCTCTATAGCAGGACCGCCTCTTCCTCCCCCGAGTTCACCTCGCTTACATTTTCTCCGCTCTGTACTCGATCGTCGGGTCACGCAGAGACCCCAGATTTCTCGCGAGTTTCAACTCCGCGGCTCTCGACTTTATCAGGTGCAGCGTCTTCTCGTCCAGCTCGCCTCCACTCCGCTCCTGCACCGCCTTCACCTCGGCCGTCATGCCCGCGCACGTACGCTCTAGGACCTCGTGCATGCTCGCTAGCACCTTCTCAGCGGCCTTTGCGAGCGGCAGGTCCAGCGCGTCGACGTCGTCGCTGCTAAGCCACGAGCGCTTTTCGCCCAGCGAGCTCCCGTTCTGTTTGTCGTATTTCGAGACCGCCTCGCGTATACGTACTACCATGAGCGCCGCGAACATGTCACCGGTGCCGCTGAAGTAACACTCGAATACGGGGAACGAGATCTTGAAGAGGCGCGGCTGTCGATCCGATGTCATTGTCGAGCCCACAACCGACATGGTGCGAGGCGTCTGGGGAGTGGCGACCGAAGAGGAGCTGAATAGGGGTATGGACACGGATGTAATGACGACGTGTGGGACGCCGAAGTCGTGGTGTAGAACTCGGATAGCACGCTCGAGGGAGGCGGAATCGGAGATCTTGACGCCCGAGAGAAGTCTATGAAGGGTTCGTTAGCCGATACTCTCCTAAATCGGACTCAACTGCTATTGCCGATGCCGGATACAGTCGAGTGTCTTGTCTACCGGTCTGGTAATACGGCCGTGTGGTCATGAGAGCAGACTTACTCGGCTTCAAACTGATTTGGCAGTATAAGATCCGCATGATGAACTAGGCTCTTATACGCGGGCACAACGGCCTCTGCGACATATAAGCGGCCGTTATCGCCCATGACCGGGTCTAGAACCCAGAAGAAGCTCCCTGGTTTTTGGGCCCTTTCCGACTTGTGCCTGAGTTCTTTGCCGATGTCACCGACGGCCGTGACGGCTTCGGCGCCAGGGACGTAGCCCGACAGCATCATGTCGAAATTGTCGAGATACGACTGCTTGAGGCCCTCCCACAGCTCCGTAATCTCCTGCGCCGATACCCGAGTGCCCTTCCATTGCTTGTACCCAGTGTGGTTGCCTTTTTGTTGTGGGCTTTGTCAGAGAATGAGACGCGTAGGTATCGCGATTGCGGGCGTGTACGTACTAAACTGTACCGTATTCAAGGCGGATACATCGCAGCCCATGGACTGGAGCACAAAGACAGCGATCTTGTTCCCTACGTTCCTGTACAAGAAGGCTTCGTGTTAACGGAGAGGCCGACTACGATGCTGGAGTAGAAAGCTGGAAAGGATCTCACCCTGAGACAACCTTCAAAAGAGGATATTAGCTACTAGAAAAGAGGCAACTGACAGGTATCAGAGGCATTGTTTCCCTACATGACTGGCGACGGCTAAGACGCTCGTCTCTGGAACTTGGGGTTCGTTATTCATGCGGACGGTTGTAGGGGGTTTTCTCTAAGTATTCTATGAGAGGTAATAAGCTATGAGGCTACGTCACTGGTCTAAAGAGAAGCGAAGGGACAACAACAACACTCCGCAGAGCCATTCAGAACAATTAAGTACAAACTGAAAAAAGTGATTGTAAGAGAGAAGAGAAGCAGCAATCATAATCCCGACAGCCGATGTACATGTATGTAAGAGGGCGCATGACTCTTTTCTCGAAGGGTCCATTGAAACTTCCATTAGGTTATCAAGCTGCCCCGCCATCGCGGATAGCAGCCCCGCACTAGGCCACCTGAACTTTCTTTTTTTACCGAAAGCTCACCTTGTACGTACGCTTAGGTACCTAGCCAGCTAACCTATCTGGGTATTACTTGTACTACAAGTAATGACCTCACCTGTCATGGAACACGCGTAGAGAATTATAAGGAAGCAAACATTCAAGGTGAGGCAGAAAAGCAGAAGAATGTTTATATTAGGATCGCAGGACGTATCATAATCCCGCGTGAATCACCCCGAAGTTCGAGGGCTGGTACTGCATCTAGAACTAGGTAGGTAGCGCGTGAAAAAGCCAGATACCTGTAAATACAGATCGATGACTTCTCTGCCGTATGCATTTGTATCCATTTTGTGGCCACGGAGGTTCCGCCAGCAAGTCTCGCACTAAACCACATAATTTCCTTCCTGCCGACGTGGTATATTCATAAGGCTCATTATGATCCATTACTGCACCCTTCTTACTCCTCATCGCCAATCTAGAGTTCAAAATTAGCAATTTGGACAAAAAAAAGGGGGAATAGGATATGACAAACCTTTGGCGCGAGGTAGAACCTCAGGTAACTGCTGCCAGACAGGCCATACTCCACCAGAAGCGGCACTTCGTTAGATAAGCAGATCTTCACCGTGCTAGACAGGGCCTGGGCTTTGCAGAAGTTGACGAGGTACTTGAGGGAGAATGTGAGGCCGACGGGCTCCGTCAGCTCGATGTCGATATTCTGCTCCGGCTTGTCGACGTTCTGGTGGCTTCGGAGGGTGACGGCACCGTTACCGATATCACCGTTGCAGGAGAATTTGACTCCGTCCTTGGAAGCGTCGATTGTGACTTCTTGGCGTTAGCCGTGTTCTTCATGCCATGGTAATTCGAGCCAAGGGAGGAAGAGTGCACGTAGGACTTACCTGATTCAGACATGGCCATCAAGTCGGTGCAGATACGTCTGAACTCGGCCGAAGGCATAGAAATGGTCGCAGCATACTCCGTCTCAGGAATACCCAAGTGCTCCTGGTCGATATCCATGAGCTTCAAGTCGTATTCACTAATACGGTCGTTCTCGCTGCTCTCGAAGACGAGATTGAGGGAGTCGGGTGCGTCCTCAGCCTTCAGGGTCAGGATGTCTTCGTTCTGTGCCGCGCGGAGAACTTTGGTCAGGGACACGAGGTTGACGCCGAGCGCGATGTTTCGGTCGCAGCGGTAGGGGGAGAAGCCTTCGGCCTTCAGCATCATGGACACGAGGGCAACGTGCGAGTTGTCCATGGCTTGCAGGGCAATGCCGGAGTCATTGCAATCGAAGTTGCAGTCCTGCACCAGATCCTTGATGGCATCAACCACCTATTTTGTCAGTATAGCTGGTAGGTAAATTTGTGTCGCAAGGTGGAAATACCTTCTTCAGGATCTGGGCCTGTTCAAGTCGTGCCTCTAACATGATGGCTGCTCGATGACGGAACTAGATATATAGGTGGAAAGTTGCACGTCTGGAGACCGTAACGGCGTCTCGGTGTAAAGGAATCTTGATTGTAAGTTATCTACGCGAATTCGGTTCGTACTCGACGATGTGATCAAGAAGCTGTAGATTTTGTTGGTATAGAGAGAAAGTGGTCGAGTCTTGTGGTGCGATTCCAGAAATTAGTGGATGAATTGGAGAAAAGACGCGTCCAACCACTCAACGCGTCTTTAATTCAGGGCGGACGCGGGTGCCCCACCTATATTACCTAAGCTCATATAGTGGACACACCAGCCCTTTACCACTTCTAAGGCATGAGACGGCGATATTTTAGTTCTAAGTCGTCTGAACTAGAAAAACGCATATCTACATGTATTGGATGATATATCATGATGTATTAATCAGGTATGTGGATAGGAATAGTCTCACATTTTCATGATTCATAAGTTCGCTGAAGGGATAATAAGCTCAGAGCATCCATCCTATCTTCTCATATGAGTTTATTATGTATGTATAAACCTACTTTAAGGCGGATTGATGTGCATATGTACGGCGACATAGGAAAAACAAAACATTATGCGCAAAGATCGTATGATGGCCAGCTCTCTATGCAGTTGCCCCCTTGCCCTATGTAAAAGCAAACCGAACCGCACCATGGCGAAAGAGAACTGCAAACCGAATCGCCCTCTATCCTAATGCGCCGTATTGCAACCGATGTGACCCAGTTCATAATCTAATCGTTACAACGCCTCGGGGCCCAGTTACCTGCTGTTAGTTGAAATGATATAAGAACCAATGAAACTTTTTAAAGAGAGATTCGACCACGTCCGGGTTTTCTTTCCAGCACCCCTTGTAACTCCCGCATCATGCCCCTCTGGGCTTCGGCCTTTGCTTTGGCAATTTCCTTGGATTTGCGGTCCTCTCTCATCTTGATGATCCTCTCTTCTCGCGTAAGCAGGCTCTTTGGTCGAGGGATCGAGATGGCTTCGAAGACCTCCGGCTCGATCTCTGCCGGCGGCGAGGAATCTCCGTTAAGCTTCTTCAGTGCATCGGCAACGCCTGGCTCGTGTTCATCTAGGCTGCTCTCATCCTCTTCCGCAATTGTCCGTCCGCTCATCGTGCTCAAGGGAGACATAAGCGTAGACCCAATGGACGACAGGCGCTTCTCATTCCTGTCAATACCCGACGCCAATGACGCCTTCCCGGTCTGCCATGCTTCCATCAAATCTCGTAGATCCTGCCCTATTGAATCATACTGGGCCATAAACAATGGGCCGAGGTCGCTGATATCATCTGCTTCATTCAACGCCTTAGACGACTCTTCGCGCAGCAGATGCAACTTAGCCTGCACGCTACGGATGTTCATAGTCATTGAATTTAGTCTACGGACTTGGTGACGCCATCGGTCATGATTGGGATTCTCGGGACTTCGAGGAGTCTTCGGAATTTGGACTAGAAATTCCCAGTTAGAAAGCTGCAGTTGGCCGAATTGCTGATGTTCACTCACAATCGTTGTCAGCCAAGATATCTCTCACGCGCGCATAAGCTTGCCTAGTGACGCTGTTTAATTCCTTGAACGATTCCAATATTGTCGTGAAACGGAGTCTGTCGGAGTCATTGCCGACAGTGTGAAGAGCAAGCAAGCCGCTTAGGAACATCTTTCGAATGTCATGGAAGAGAAATGCAGCATCTTTCAAAGGTTGCAATTTCTCGGCGGCTTCGGGGTCGGTTTTTGAAAACACTTGGAATCGATCCACCACATCAGCGACCGTGAACTGATACTGGGACTGTAGTTGTAACAGTTCGGTCTGTTCTGCAAACGCCCAGATCGTGAAGGCTGTTTGATAATACTTGGAGATAACTTCCGTCAGGCTGTTCCGGAGGGCTTTCCTTAGTTGAAGGCACTTGACATTTTGCCCATTATTCTCTAATCGACTGATAGGAGGGATCGGAGTACTCCTGTTGGTAAATTAGCGAAGTGCATCAGTAGCCCTCAGGGATAAGGGATGTATACAGTCGATATCCTCGGGCGACTAGCTCCACTTCCATTATAAAGTTAAGCGCTGCGCTGTTGGCGCAGTCATACTCCCGAGAGAGCGAGAAGAATGTTGAGGCCTCCACTAGCCCTTGCTTTTGGATATTCCTTAGGATCTGCCTTCGCACGTATGCTCTACCGACTACGAGTACCAGGGATATGACTCCGATGGAAACTAGCAGTCGCTTCCACGTGGGTATGAAACCCTCTAGTGAAACCCATCGGACGAGGGACGCCGCGCCAAAGCCGAATACGGCGGCGGCAACGGCACCAGAAACCGTAATTCCATGGAAGCTTGGCTCATCAGCCGGCTGTGAAACCGAGGATTCCGTTGGTGGTTGATAGCCTAGTACTAAGGGGTTATCTAGAAGCTGAGACTGCACGATGGCAAGACGAAGCCGCTCTAGGAAGCCGATCGATTTAGCATGATCGATAGATGAGGTGACTGCTTCGACTAAGAGTCGCAACACATCAAGGACTGGAGAGGCGTGGTTATGGAGTTCATCTAGGTTGAGGTGGGAATGAAGGTTATTGACGTCGAGACGCAAGGGGGTCGGCAAGTTTTCCCGAAACCTCTTCCGGACCTTAGCGAAGCCTCTCGGGGCAAAATCTCGCGGCGGGCTAGACGGCGGCGAAATATCGTGGTCCGTATGGTCATCCGGTTCCTGCCACAGCGGCTCCTCCTTCTCCCCCGTGCCTGTGATAATGACGGTTAGGACTTCAAGAGCTTCTGGCATATCGCTCAAGATGATTCTAGCAGGGCAACTAGAGACTGGTATACTGCATGGAACAAGCATACATACCCTCGAGATAGTTGCTCAAAGGCGTGCCCTCATCTACGTGAGTCTCCATGTAATTGCAGTGTCGCACGACGGATCGCGTCCATCTGGCGCGAAATTACCTTGATTCACTCAGTGTCGCGAACAGTGGTACTGGGGGCGACTTGGCTCGAGGTTGGTGGTGGAAAAGGAACGATGGTACAAGTAACACACAGAAGAGAAGAACGGGGGGGGTTAGTAAGGAAAACGGTTGTAAGGAGCGGGTTGTTGTAATGGAAAGGATCGTGGAAGTTTACTTGTCAAGTGCTTTGTTCATTTGGCTGGTACGAGATTAGCTACCGAAATAGCATAATGCTCTCTAATTAGGCAAGTACCTAGCTCAGTATAGTAAGGTAGATCCTGCTGTAATGTCCGAGACTCCGTCCAGGGGAGCTTTCCCCATAGCAAAGCCCCGTGGCCACTCAGCTCAGTTTCGTCATGGGCAGGAACGCACGCATTGCAGGGCTGCCCACACCGCTTGCCGTGTTGGTCGAAACGTTTGCGGTCCGCTGTCAGATTGAACCTAACGGAACCGCTACCCTGGGGTTTAGCTGCCTGCGGGTGACACACTATTCGCTAGCCACCGCCCCATAGCCATTTGACTTTAGCATTACGTACATAGCGCGCCATCAAGACCACAAACGTCAAACGCCCAAATTCCCACGCCTTATCGTAAGACACATACAACATACATGCGCACCTCGACACACGAGCCCGAGAACCGACTACAAAGACCGACGCAGAGGGGCAGAGACACACAAAGAAGAGCGCAGCCATGCCGAGCGAAAGGGATCTCCAGATAGCGCCCATTGTTCCGGAGTCGGTAGTGCACAACACAAAGGTCAGTCGCATCATCTGAGACGTCGAAGCAATTGTTCATTCCATCAATGCATTGTACCTCTAGTATTGACGGGCTTTTTTGCAACAACTAGGCTCTATCGAATCTACAGACCCTCACTGCTTCCATATTCGGAGCTGCCGCCGGTATCCTGGGCCTCGAGTCCTACAGCGGATTCCTCTTCTACTTCATTTTCACCATCCTCACCACCGTTCTATTCTACACGATCCGCGTTGCGCCTACGTCACTGAAGGCAGGTCATGGCATATTCGACACGAGCAGATACTTTAGAACCCAATATGAATTCTGGGCTGGTGGTCTCTTTAATGGGCTTGCGGGATACATATTGACGTGGACGTTATTCTATGGTCTAGTGAGAGCCTGATAGAATTATTCAATTAAATTTCTAAGGGCATTGGTTGGTGTTTCGTAGTAGGATGTGTGTATATACCCGTGTAGGTATTTATGGCCTGTTAGACCCGGGTCACTGAGGTCGGGCGTAATAGCTTACTCGCGTAACACCGGATAATCCCAAAGGTCCTGTGAAGCACTCACTTTGATTTGATATTTAATCCTTAGCATACAAAGATTTCGTGAGACGGACTCCCCATTTATTCCCCGATTTCGATTACCCTGCCGACGTAACCTTCGAGGCCTGACTTGTCTTTGGAACCACCTTCTACAAGAACAATTCGGGCCCCAAGTTCGATCCACTCTCTGCTATTCAGAAGCTCTAACGAAACATGATATTCTGAATGGTACTCGTCCAGGTCAGCTTCTGATTTGGTGCGCTCAAGCTCGATGTGGTCGTTTATGCCGAAAACATCATCTTCCGTCAACACCTCTCGTGAGTTCAAGTCGGGTCTTTGACGCGTCACCCGCAGTACTCGAACCGCAGCACGAACCATTCCCACGTAAGCATTTAACAGACTATTCACAGCTAGTGACTTGACGTCTGCTGTTTTGAAGGACGCTATCAAACTAGAAGCAGCCTGGAGCGAGAGCCCTGTATCGATCATGTGTTGGCTAGGTACAGCGAGAACCTGGCCTTTGCGCAATCTAGCATTAGATGTTTTTGGTCTCTCAACAGCGGTGCTACTATCAGATGCCTCCCCATCAAAGTCTTCAAACACTACTTGAATGGAGCCCGCCTGTCCGGCTTCGATGGTTTGCACTGGGAGCCTTAGATCGCGGATATTCACAATTGTCGCTTGGCGCCATTCACCCTCAACCTTAGAGGCTGACAGCGTGTGCCGAGAATTGAGGCGGGCAAATTCTGCAGACGAGGGATGAGGAATTGATAAGCCATATCCAGGCGAAGGATGGTCCTTCGGCATTAGAGCACCGGCATCCTCATCATCCGCTGGAAAGGGGCCTAAGACAACTCTGTCACCGATAGACAACCTTCCAAATCGTAGATAGCCCGTTACTACGGGTGCGCTTTCGGACGACCCAGAAGTCGTGGCAGTCTGAGCACGGCTCAAGGACATCTCGAAAACTTCATCAATATGAAAAAGAGCCGCCGGCTGCTCTGGATTCAAGGCGAGGGGAACAAAGTCTCGGGCCGTCGGCATAGGTGGTACGGGTAAACTTCTTAGCAGAGCATGAGTCAATCCAATACCTATGCCCTTGACAGCGCTTGTAAGAATGATTGGAACGATAGTGAGGGGATCGCCAGTTTCGGCAATGGGATTGATAACTTCGTCCCCGATCTTTTGTAGGTCGTTGTCAGGTACTTCTGTCAGATTATCCTCATCGCGTGCGGTAGAAGTCAGTAGTTTTGGCGTCCTTCCTATAGCTTTGATCTTTGTAAATACTACATTTAACTTGTCTTTCAACGACGCCCGCTGCCCTAACTCAGACTTGGTGATGAGAATAGCAAGAGGTATAGCCAATTTCAGGCATAGATCAAGGTGTGCCATGGCTAGATCCATCGATGCCATCCCAACCCCAGAAGATCCATCTACACCTGACAGTGAATGAACGCCAGAAGTAGTAATCCCTTCTTCATTAGCAGGAATACACAGAAAAGACCAATGAGGCGCCCATCCGATCAGAGCTCGAAGGGTAGTCCGCTGGTATCGTGGATGTCCAGCGGAGTCCAGTAAAAAGGCCAGTCGCCCATTCTCTGCGCGATCATGTATGTCGGGCCATTCGTTGATGTTATCAACATTGTAGTTGAATATCCTCCGGCCTTCATAACCGATTAATTCCTGGGCAATAGAGCTAGTTCTCCCAGACACAACCTCGTGACGATGTCTCAGCAGGTTGATCCTGCTGCTTCCTCGGCCGTTATCTAACATGCCGTTAGAAAGGGTCCCTAGAAGCGTTGTTTTACCAGAAGTTGTCGGCCCAATAAGTGAAACGCGAAGTTGCTCGGTTATTGAAGCACCTCTCCTAGGGGCAGAGTCCAGCTGGCTTGTCTGCTGACCATCTGTATTACTCTGAGTATTTAGTACTGGCATTACGAGGGCCTCCGCTACCCAAAGATCTGCGACTCGGATTTCATTATCTGATTCCGATGCGATGTCCGTCCACTCACAGCTCCCAACAGCTTTCATACGTTGCACCTCGACCCTGCAGCCTAGACTAGCAGCCATGACTTTAAGGGTTGTCATGCTCTCATCCATCTCATCCTTGGTCAGACCCACGAGTGTCCCATCATCAGCCACGCCTATTTCATATAGCGCCCCGTTGGATTCCTCGAGACCTGGGAGCAGCTTTCCTGGCTTCTCTAGGACGGTGAGATCTGCAATATCTTCGGGCAACTTTGGGAGCACCAGGTCACCTCTGGCAGTAGAATGATATGGCGATGACTGCTGCAGCCTCCAAAGTAGCTGGGTGGTTAGATGATGAAGGCGATTCTGTCTGGTCTGGCTCGAAGAAGCAAGCGGTTGACTAGGCTGCCTCGGCTGCTTTGCGTCTCGAATTGGCCCAGACTGCCGAGATCCTGAGACCTTTAATGTGGTGCTCATCTTGTCATAGGTTCTCCGGGGGCGCAGGAGGAGGTGTAGTTTGTATTCGATTGGGCCGTCCTGCGGCTCTGCTTCAAGTTTGTCGAGTTGGGAATCAGAGAGCTGATCTGACTCGACGATAGCCCCAGTCGTCACAGAACGCTCGGCATGAGGTCTCCTTGCAGAGTCCTGGCCAGATTGCCAAGGGGAGTTTACCCGTGGAGGGTCATGATCGAAGGTGAATATAGACGCCATTTTCAACCCTGGTCATACGATAACTTGCATACGTTGTCAGACTGATGAACTGTCGAGCAGTCTGGTCAACTATTGTTCATGTCCTGGCAAACTGGTGCTGCTGAAGTTATGGCCGCTTTGGAGCTGATTTAAAATCTGTTCAGGTTTTTTTTTTTATGATGATTTGGCTATTGGTTTTATTGCATGGTCTTGCGCTATTCGCTGTGTATAGAGTGTATGTATTTGTGGTATCATCTTCGGTAGATAAGAGCTAAACAGCTCGCAAATAGGTGAGTGATAAGTGCCGGTTTGTCTTTTGAGGAGAAATGGTTTTATTGCGACTTTAAGCCGGCCATCTTGAACAGCGAGCTGGTGTTGATGTAGGTTGGCGGATGAAATTGTCATAGGTGAAGTGGTGGACTCATCTCATCGGTGTTCGGGAGAAGCAGAAATAAAGTACAAGTAACCTTGACGTGATGCCTCAGGCAGGAGCGAAGAGGTGCTATAACTTTTCAAGGTACATCCAGGTTCAACAAAGGTTGGTAGGTACACGCATGTAGTTTTATGAATACATGTACCCAAATAGCCACATCCGATTTGTTCACCGTGCAGCCAAGCCAGCACAGGACAGCTGTCAGCGTGCTTATTGTCAATACGAACATTGAATTTATTTAAGGCGACAATCAGCCACTAAACCCAGGTCCTAGGTACGCAGAAAAGCGTCAGACTAAATGCCCCTTGTGCGATTAACACTGTGACGCACTATGCAATTCTCTTATGTTTGACGTACTGTATATTACAGTATTAACCACACATGGGGCACTTAGTGTGAGACACTCGACTTGCATCAACATTACTACATCCAGTCTTGGGCAACTACATGTAGGTGAATTTTCTAAGCGCAACCTGGGAATGGTTTATGCAACAATGAATGCAAACATCCGTGATGTACCTAGGTATCGTAAAAGTATAAGTACAGCAAGACCGCACTAAAATACGAGGGGAGTCTGGGGCCAAACTTACCTGATACATGTAGGTACCTGCATCCATGTAAAATGTCAGCTGGGACAGTTGCCACCCCACCTAGACCTAAGCAGTGGCTGATGGCTTTACCGCCCCTGACCGCCTACTACAAGGTCTCCGTACCCCACTAGATAAAGTGCTGCGGCCTGGAACTGACGAATGGACTTGAACAAAAGCCGATCTACAATTAGGAGGTCCCTTTTGGTCCCCTCCTTTTCGAAACGTAACCTAAGACGTCCCGCGTCTACAGTCCCATATTTCACTACCTTTATAATTGTCCGACTCCCTCCGCTTCTCCCCTACCTTACCTGATCAATCCGCCTCATCAATTAATGTCGTATTCAACCAATACGGCTCACAAGAAGACAGAATGAAGAAATTTCCATTTGGCAAGAAGAACGGGGACGATGATGCGAACCGCTCAGCCCTCTTTGGAAGGAAGGGCTCGCCAGCGTCATCCGACAACCCCTACGCTCAACCACCGCCTGCGAATGATCCTTACATGGCCGACAACAACAAGTATGCTAACATGACCGCATACCAACAAGTTCGTGCAAATCTTCCCGATCGTTCAGCTGGTGGCCTCCCGAGCCGACCGTCTCCTCAAAACGGCCCCGGCGCCCCTCTATCTCGCAATGACAGCAACTACTCATCTGCATCCGCTCCACCTCCTTACTCTAGCGCACCGGCGCCTGGCGGATATGCTAACGACAGATATGGCGCACCTTCCGGCTATGGCGCCGGTAAATACAGCAACTCCAATAGCTACGGCAGCGCCTCGTCCGCGCGGCCGGGTGGATATGGTGGGTTAGGTCGAACCGACAGCAATGATACAGATGCCAATCGGGATGCTCTGTTCGCTGGTGCCCAGGAACGGTATGGCCAGCAAGGACCGAGTGAGCAGGGCGGAGCCTACGGTGCATCTGGAGCCGACTCGGGCAGCAGTAAATATGGTGGCTATGGGGAACAGCGCGAACTTACTGAGGAAGAAAAAGAAGAAGCCGAAGTCGATGATATCAAGCGGCAGATCAAGCAAGAGAGATTCGCCACGAAACAGACATCAGCTAACATTGCGCGCCTTGCGGAGGATACGGCAGGATTTGCGGCGCAGATAACTGCTCGCGTCGGTTATCAGACGGAACGTCTCAACCACACTGAAAGCCTCATCGATAGAGGCAGTATGTCGAGTAGAGAGGCCGAGGATCAGACTAAGAAACTCAAGAGTCTAAATCGCAGCATGTTTGCCGTCCACGTTAGCAACCCCTTCACCGCCAAGAAGAGGACGGCGGAAATGGAGCAGAAAGTCCTAGACCAGAACCGTGCGGATCGGGAGTTGCGCGAAACCACCCGTAAAGAAGGCTACTTGGGAAATCAGCGCATGGAGACCGCGTTTAGGGAGGCCGAAGCTAGCAAAAAGAAGGATGTTTGGCAGAAACAGAGTGCTGCGGAGAGGTCTAAATATGCATTTGAGGACGATGCTGAAGATGATGAAATGGAGGAGGACATTGATAACAACATGGAAAAGACCAGTCAAGCCCTTAGCCAGATGAACACCTACGCAAAGGTCCTAAGCAACGAATTCGATCACCAGAACAAGATGATCGACAGAATCGGCAACAAGGTAAGCTCCTCCGTATTATGCTACAGATAAGACAAGAGGCTAACCGCCATGCAGAGCGATAAATTAAGCGACGCCACTGCAGTACAAACTCGCAGACTCAAAACCATTAGATAATGGAGTAGTGTCCCCCCTCCCGTTGGATAGGTGGAATATGGAATATGTGGCATTCACGACGTTCCAGTGGTGCATTGATGAGGACGAGCATCTTTGAATGTCGCTCGCCATTTCCATATAACCACGTATTTCCGCCGTTGAAGACATTGCATTCGGTACCAGGAAGCGCAAAATTTCATAGCAGATGGACCCTGAGCATGTTCTCAGGTTTCTGCCTAAAGGGGTTCTTCCAAAGACGTTGTTTATGAGGGTCACGAAGCACGTTTGCATGACAGCTTGATCCCTAGGTAGTATAGAATAATACACCTCCTTTTCATCACAGATTTAAATATTCCATAATCCTATAAACCAGTCTTCTGTCTCAGTTAGGAGAGTTTAATTCAGGAATACCTGTGTCTAAATGAGTATTGATAAGTGTCTATCTTGTAGAAGCTTTATATCGAGAATATGTAGGTATACAGTATGTACTAGCGTGATTGATTATTTACGCACTGTACATCTCAAATCTTGGCGATTGACGGAAAACCGTCCTCGATTACGACAGTCCCATATCACTACCCAGGTTCTATACCAGATCACACTCGCCATGAAACCCTCATGGAGATTATTGGCCACAGCAACAGCTGGCAATGGGCTGAATCCAGCGCCCATGGCATTACTGCCGCCGATTCCCCTATACCGACGTCTATTCAGAGCTCATCGAAAACATCTACCACGCGAAATGCGCCTGCTTGGCGATGAGTATATCAAGGCCGAGTTTCGTGCTCATAGAAACGTTGACAATCCAGCACATCTGGTATGAATTTCTACACCTTCCCCTAGTCGTATTTCGAATGTTAACCTAAGTCAGATTGGATTCCTTACAGAATGGCAGCTCTACGCGCAGAAGATTGAGGGTGATTCATGGGTTGGCGAGAAGTTGGATCCTCAAAAAGTCGAGAAGATGAGTGGTTTGTCTGCCTTGAAGCCTACTGAATGAGCAATGCATTAACAAAATTTCATCAGATCAACAAATAGGACAATTGTATGAGCTCATGAAAGCCATTCGAAAGAAGGATGAAGACAGTGATAAAGAGTGAGACTTTGGCGCCGCCACGCTTTTCGCCGGCCACCCATTTGGAGAATGAATAGTTTGGTGTCAATACAAATGAGCATCATACTGAGCCGACAAGCCACACGTCGAGTTAGTCCATCACCAATTCACTTGGTCCCCAAAATTCGAACAAGGGATGGATATAATTAAACATTTCCCTTGTTAATTCTAACACTCATCTGGCACCTACAACTGCGGGTACCCGATAGGGGCAACACCGACAGACTGCCATAATACAGTACATGTATGTAACTGCAGGTGCCACCACACGGGGATCCACCATAGCACGTGACTAAGCGGACTTATGGGGTATGTAGTGGCCCACCCAATGATAGGCGTCAATAGATCAGGTAGTTCAACTTTTCTGTCTTCAGCCAGAAAAGTCGACTATTTCAATCTCAACCAGCACCAAAAATGGCCGACGATGAGCACAAGTCCAAGAGACGCAAAACTAAATCAACAAACGGTCCATCCGTTGTAAGAATTGGAAATAAGACAATTTCCTTGAATGCTTATCTTAACCCCTCGAAAAAATCAACAGAGCAACCGCCAGTAGATCAGCAGTCCACCAAACCACCGGAACCCCAAAAGGAGCATGCAAAAGAGCCTAGGCCAGACACACATAAAGAAAGCGTACCTAAGCGACTTGCAACTAGTGGAGACCCGCTTCTGTTGAAGTCCCGTAAGGCATTACCGATATGGACTCACCAAAACGAGATCAGGGCGAGTTTGCGAGGTGATAAAGATGTACTTCTCATCGTCGGTGAGACGGGTTCGGGAAAAAGTACCCAGGTCCCCCAGTTTCTATGCGACGAACCGTGGTGCCGGAAGAAGAAAGTTCGTGTGCTCTCTGATACAGTGAACGTTGGTGGAATGATCGCCGTTACCCAGCCACGACGAGTTGCAGCAACCACTTTGGCTAGTAGAGTTTCCCGTGAAATGGGAACCCCCCTGGGAGCATCACGCGAGGGATCTGTTGGATATTCTGTTCGATTCGACCACAAGGTTCCCAAGGGCACTAAAATCAAGTTTCTCACGGAAGGAATGCTTCTTCAAGAACTCTTACGGGATCCTAACCTGCGTCAATACAGCGCGATCATCGTTGATGAAATTCACGAGAGGAGCGTCGACGTCGACCTGATTGCTGGATTTCTGAAGCAGATCTTGTCGAGTGATAAAGCTGGCCGGGGAGGTATCCCCTTGAAGGTCGTGGTCATGAGCGCCACGGCTGACGTGGAGAAAATTCAAGACTTTTTCAAGCCCCCAAACCCGAATTCTTCCGTTCAATTACTGCAGATAAAGGGAAGGCAATACCCCGTGGAGGTCAAGCACACGAACAATCCTGTTCCGGATATTCAGGAGGCTCTTCTAAAGCAGATCTTTGATGTTCATTTGCATGAGCCGCTGCCTGGCGATATTCTGGCTTTTCTCACGGGGCAAGAAGAAATCGAGGCTGCTCAACGTCTTATCGAAGAATATAACGCCACGTTAGCTTCGGACGTACCGAAGCTATTAGCCTGTCCTTTATACGGCCAACTCTCAATTCAAGCCCAACAAGATGCATTCCAACCCGCTAAGAAAGGCTTTACGCGAAAGATAGTCCTGGCAACAAATATCGCCGAAACATCCGTCACTGTCCCAGGCGTTCGCTACGTGATTGACTGCGGAAAAGCCAAAGTCAAGCAATTCCGATCACAATTAGGCATGGAATCATTATTGGCAAAGGCAATCTCAAAATCATCAGCAATACAACGGACTGGACGAGCTGGACGTGAAGGTCCCGGGAAATGTTACAGGCTTTATACGTCAGAGACGTATGACTCCTTGAAAGATGCCGATTTGCCGGAAATTCTACGTAACGACGTTCTGAGCGCTGTTCTCACGATGAAGGCGCGGGGCATCAATGATATCCTGTCATTTCCATTGATGGATTTCCCTGATATTGAGTCGGTAGAAAAGGCTCTAATACACCTCCATTTCCTGGGCGCTCTAGCAGACGATGGTAGCATTACGGAAATCGGAAAGAAGTTGGCTCTTTTCCCAGTCTCTGCACCGTACGGAAGAGTGCTCCTTGCGGCGAGCGAACCCCAATACGATTGCCTTCTCGAAGTCATCGATATTATTGCGTGCATTACATCAGGCGAGAACATCTTTCACCAGCTACAATCAGAGGAAGTAAGAGAAGAGGTCGAGGAATATAGGAAAGAACTATATCGCCGGGAAGGAGATATTCTGACGTATCTAACCACCATGCAGCGGTACGCAGCGGAAAATGCCGACCGGATTGAGTGGTGTAAGAAACGGAAAGTCAACATCCGGAACATGAAACAAGCCCTCAACATCCGAAAACAGCTTCGAGGCATCTGCTTGAAGGAGAAATTGCTAGCGGAGGCACCACCACCGGATCCTCAGCCTTTTACACCCATGTCCCCTGAGAGGGCGACATTGCTATTGAAATGCTTCATGAAGGGCTTTGGGACTAAATGTGCCCTTCTGGCACCAGACTCCAGCTACGTCACAATACAAGGGAAACACGTCGTGGCTATTCACCCGTCTAGCACTCTACATGGGCAGAAAAGAGAGGCGATAATGTTCCTGGAACATGTCTTCACGCAGAGAAGTTATGTAAAGAAGGTTAGCGCAATCCAAGCGGACTGGGTCGTCGAAGCCCTTCAGGGTAATTGAAAGTCCTAGTTTATATCGCCGCATTAACGCGATGCGTAATATAAATATTATACAACGCGCGATCACGACGATCTTCTCGGCTCGCTCTATTGGGGCTTACAACTCATCCAGTGACAACACCACGTCCTCATGTCATTTCTAAACCTCAATCCGGCTCTTTTCTAATACAATTAGATTTCCATATATGTCTATGTCGCGCCTAAATACTGAGCGAGACATTTATAAAACCATAAACCCCTTGTTTAATTTCGTTGGGTCTGATCGACACCTGTTCTCACGACCGAACACAGAATCTATAGATACTGACAATTATATCCCGTAAAGTCAAATCGAAACTTCCATCCTTCGTCTCAAGATACACTCGGGTTGGGATTTTCATGCCATGACATCTTGAAAGTCAGCTAAAATCGAAACATCGGTATGACCCGAGAGATAGTTGGCGTCTGGATGGGCAGATTCCTTTCATGTTCATCTATCCACGCCTCCCTCTGCAGTTCGGCTTCTCTTGTAAAAATATGATCGCCGGTCAATATTCCTCTAAATATCCTGCAACAGTGGTCTATTTTTACGATGGCTTGACGCCGGAGCCCTAGATGGTATGTCACCAGCGCTACGCCCTGATGGTGATACCATCTTTCCATAAGGGACCCGTTGGCTGGCTTAACAATGATAATTGCCTCTTTAAAGAGCTCCAATGCCCGTTCGAATCTCCCCTGGTAGAATTACACCGCCGCGAGATTGTGAAGAGTGTAGGCTCGCCCAATATGACAAGGCCCGAATATGCTCTCTTCTGCTACTGCAAGACGTTGAAGCATATCTTCTGCTTCCTCGTAATCACCTAGTCGAGTTCGCATGACCGATAAATTGTTGATGGTTTTAAGGGTGTCGGGGTGGGCGAAGCCAAGTCGTGTGTTGGCATATTGCATCACATCGGCGAAGGCGTCCCTAGCCTCGTCTATCCGCCCGCTGTGGTAGAAAATAATGGACAAGGCCGTCTTCATTGTTAGTAGCTCCTCGTTAGCAAACAGCGGGAAATATTTATCTACGCAAAAGCGTAGACAATGTTCAACAGCATCCCACTCGCCCAGCTCGATTCCCATCACGCAAATCCTCGTCCCGGTACGAACCGTGGATGGATGCGGACCGTACATCCTCTTCCTTGCGATAAAGATCTTCGAGGTAAAGCCAACAGCTGACGCGAGGTATCCTTGGCGCCTTGCTGCCTCGGCCATGCTCTCGCCCATGGTGAGGGTTCTCTCGTAAAATAGTCCAAAGTGGGAATGGCAAATCTCGAAAGCCTCAACAAAGGAATCGAAAGCTAGCCTGCTAAGCTCAGCTGCGTCTAGTGCCAAGCCGTATCTGTAATACTGGTCTGCTAATAATAGCTGGTCATCTATGTCGATAGTCTCCGTGTTCTTCATAGCAGCCTGTGCATGCGGGAGGACTTTGAAGCTGTATAAGATGTCATCGCCGTTGGATTGGGACTCGTTGATCGAGTCGAAGATGATTACTCTAGCAGCCTTCGCACGTGCACAGCGAAGATAATCAGGCATTCTTTCTCTTGCCCAGTCGTGTACCAGACCGTGCATAGAATAGACTCTTCGGGCCTGGTTGTCTCTCATCACTTTGACCAACGAGTACGCAATCAACAGGTCGACACCTAGCTGCCACCGGGACTCGATCCATTTACCGGAATCATCTGTGGCCAACAGGTCGGCGAAAGATTCCGCGCCAACCCCAAAGTCATCTTGTCGTCTATTTCCCGGGCGATTCTCGACTGCTCTCTTGAGAATACCACCCATTAGACCTTCATTGTGGTAGAAGGAGAACAGGTTCAACAATTTAAGCGCGTATCTAGCGGCCTCGGCCTCGGATTCGTAAGAGCTGTCGTGGGCTTGTGTGTTAAGGACTTTGTAGGTGACATCGAAGGACGCATGTACGGCCTGCAGGACTGGCGGGATGCTATCAGAATCTGACTTGTTCTTCAGTAAGTTGTGACGGTGTTCCTCGAGCAGCTTTGCGTACTCTGAAATCGTGTATCGCTTTCTCCTCAGCGTCGAGGCGGCGCTTTCGAGAGTCAAGGGCAAACACTCCAATGACGCCGCTAGTTTAACCGCCTCCTCGCGCGTGTTCGCGTCTTCTTCCTCGAGTTGAGCACCGGCGAGGAGGAGGTCGACTGCGTCTGCTTCGCTCATCACGTCGATCATAGTTGTCGATCTTTGAACAGGCTTCATGAGCCTGTTCTGGCTGGTGAAGAGCACCGCACCCTTGTTGCCCTGAGGCAAGTAGTCGGACACGTCGTCCCGTACGTCGTCGAGCACGAGGATCCAAGATTGTTCTGTTACTTCGAGCCATCGTATTAAGGACCCAGCCGAACCGTCGCCAACGTAACCATGCTCGGAGCAGACCCCTTTTAACTCCTTAAAACCGGCCTTGAGTGTCTCTTGGCTCATCGCATCGACCCACAGTATTATGTCAAACCTGTAATAACGCCGTTAGAAAGCGCCAGATTCTTTAGAGGGTGTATCAGGCTCTCACCAGTGTCCGTAATCATCTAAAAACTTCGAGGCGGTCTGGGACTTGCCGACACCTGGTTGACCATAAAGGAGATGGTGCCGCTTGGAGTTCGGCTCTTTCGGGTCCGGGCAAAAAGCTTCGGCGAGCCTACAGAGGACTTCTCTCCTCCCTGTAAAAAATTCGCTGACCGGTGGCCTACCGCGGGCGTCCTTTTTAGGTGGACATATCTGGCCATGATCGGAGCGGGCTTTTTGTCGTACAAGATCAGCACATGTCTATAAGCCACAAGAAACAGAACACTCACCGATCTGACCCAGTGTGATGCCTCGTGGTTTTACTTTTCCGACTAATATTTGCACGACTTTATCAATCTCATCCGACTGCTGTTCGATATATGCTTGCATGAGTTGCGATAGCTTATCGAGCTTCTTGTACTCATGGAGGCCGATCTTCTCTGCTCCGCTGGGCAGCTGGAAGCGGAAGTAGGTGTTTAACTCCGGCCGTATCTGATTCTGCAAGTTCTTATGGGGGGTTTCCGTGTCCGTGGCCATCTTCTTAACATTCAATAATAGGTCAAGCTTTTGACTTATCCCCTTCCGCTCCCCTATTGTCAACAGGCCAGTAAACCCAGTTCCGAGGCTGACGAGGCAGCTCAAGGTACAGTCGGTACCGAACAGTGCCGTGGCCTCGTCAATAAGCTCGTACACTGGATTGTTGTAGCCCATCGCTCCATCGATGAATGTCCTGGTGCTACCACCACGTGACAGTACCATCGGCGGGAAGAATGAGGGAGCGGCAGTTGTTGCACGAGCTGCCTCCCAGATCTCGATGTCTCTGTATTCGTTCCACGGGTCGCTCATCGTTGACGTGGAGAGCATTATATCGACCTCCTTAGACGAATTGTCTGCTAGTGGTATATCTGTGGAAGTAGATGAAGATAGAGAAGACGAGGTAGAAGTGGAAGAAGGGGATGAAGACGAGGAAGAGCCTCTCGGAGAAGGTATACTGAGAGAAGAATTCCTCGTCATCCGCGGCGGCTCATATGTTCGAAGGCGGACAGGAATCCCTTGCTGATGCGCCTGTTGCGAGCAGACGAAGGCTTTGGACTGAGTTAGAGGCTCTGGGTCGAGCATGAGATGTCCGATATGGTGAGATGCTACCATGTCCTTGATGATTTTCTCGAGAACCGCTTCACCAAACTCGTGCCCAATGAAGAAGCTCTTCCTGTACTTCTTGTTCTTCTTGGAGAATATCTTGCCCGAGAAGTCGTAATAGGCCTCGATCGCATCTTTAGTCGTCATCTTAAACCGCGAGAGCAGAATGGCGACAAGCCTATATTCTCGGACAGTTTCTGTTAGTCAAACGATCGGTTACTCTAGTACTAGTGCTTCGACATCTTCCTTTTCACCTTCTACTCATTTCCCCTGGAGAGTATAACTTTGAACTGAAGCTTCTTACCCGCCGGTACTCGTCCCCGCCATCAGATGGAAATATTCGCATGGTCTCGGCAGGGAGCTTAAGTTCTGCGCTTTCTGTACCCTCCTCATGATCTCGTCTAAGACCCTAAGCTCACATATACCGCGGATCCCACCGCCGTCTGCCATCCAAGCAAAAGTTAGTTACACTCACTCGGTTAGGAGGCTTAATGAAGCATGCATTTATACGAGAGGAGAATGAGGTACCTAATGCTAGTAAATTTACCGGCGTGCCATCGTTTCTAGCCATTTTGTTCTATACCAACACCTCGCTGTCTAATACTCAAAATAACGACAAGGCAGATTAAAAGCAAGCAAATCTAATTCATCGTGAATGTGGTTACAGACCGTCGAAGAGGGTAGGTAAAGTTAGAGGTCATGCGAGAGACGTACAAATAATCGTAGGTGAGGCAACCAAATCTCGATTCGGCACATTCCTAGGTACACTGTGACCAAGACATCACATATACACTTTGCGCGAACATCGTGCGGGCAGAAAGGCAGTGCCAGGCGTACGACAACGACAACGACAAACGGGACCGCTGTTAGGTCGAACATGCTGCTGCGGCGCCCAAACGGTCCAATGAGAGGCTAAGCGCCCGCAGGGATCCGGGACTGTTGGTCTTGAATATGATCCATTGATTGGCCGCTACGGTGGCGCATTGAAACATTGTACGACTTCTGAGAACCTCCCAAAAACGCCTTGAGCATAAAGTGGCGTACCGACACGTTGAACTTAGGTCCTCACTCTTAGCCACAAGTCACCGTTCTGGATCTATGCATACCGCACACCTTGTATACCAAATGTATCGACATACGAATAAGAGAACTGGGCTATTCTCACTGTTACCTAACTGGGCTATGTGACACAGAGATACCGGAGAAGAACTGGTTGTGAATTGCGCCTCGAGGTGAGCAGCGGTACCAGGCTTAGATCCAACAAAATGCCCGAGTCATACACCTTTGAGGGGAAAAACTTCGAATTTCAATATAGGAGTCTACCTATCATCTCGTAACTTAACATGACGAGGAAGATAAACCAATCAAAACATTATACCAGATAGTCTTATAAGAATAATGAATATGAGCCGTGGTGAGTTTAGCAGGTAGGTACCGACCGACAAATGCGGGACGGACCGTAAGCCCCTTCTACTGCATTCGACGGGGGTCGTTGGCAGGTATATCCTCTTCACGTGCAAGAAGATCCTCTTTTATGTTTCTTATTTCCAGTTTATTAACACATCGCATTGCCTTACTAACCCTCTAACAAACAACCTTCATCGCAGACATGAAATGGCGCCTTATGCCGATGACTCCCGAACGCCGGACCTCTAAATGGGTACCTGTATCAACCATAGGTATTTACAGACGGTCAGCTTCCTCCTCAAGGTACCACGTTCCGTCGATCTTGGGATCCAGCTCCCTCTTCGAGAAGCCGTTCCCCAGATACCAGAATCTGTTCTGCGTAGGGTTATCATACACATACTCCCAGTCCTCGCCTCGGAACCGCTCCAGCATGTGGAAGAAATGCACGCGGCTACCGGGGTGTAGCGCTGTGACTGGCCCGTCTTCCTTACCGCCCTTGAACCACGACTTGCAGGATGATGCCCACGCCGTGCGTGGCATGAAGGTCGCTACGTGCTGGCCGTAGTCTGCGACTGCGGCGTCGGAGGGGACGATGGCCTTGATGCCTTCTGTTTGGCACTTGATGATTACGCGCGCGATGTACCTCGCGATGTGCTCGCTCAGAGTGAAGACGCTGCCGTGGCCTATAGGTCCGTTGGGTCCTAGGAAAGCTGTGCATAGATGTTAGCACTAGGAATTGAGATAGGACGATTGCATTGGAAAACTCACTGAAGTAGTTAGGTACTCCGGCGAGTGCGCACGACATATACCCCTTCGGAGTCTCCGTCTTCATCGTATCTTGCACATTTCCGTATCTTCCGACGATGGGGAACCGCGGAGTAAAGGAATTGTCGAACCCGGTGGCGCAAATAATGGCGTCTAGTTTGATTATTTCGCCTGACTCGAGTTGAATACCCTCGGGTACGATCCCAGCAATTCCCTCTGTGATGACTTCCGTATTCGGTGCCCTGAGAGCTTCTAAGTAGTCAGGCGCCGGTGTTATTCTGCGACACCCGAGAGGAAATTTAGGGATCAGAGCTTTGCAGAGCTTCTCGTCCCCGCCGAGCGCTGCTGTCATATACTGGGTTACTTTGCTCATTGCAAATGCCTGTGCTGCACCGCCATTCAATATCTGGTAAGGAAATGTCAGATGATGTTGCTAAGCGATGGCTAAAGGTTTCCACTCACAAGGGCAAAGGCGCCGTTGCTGTCCTGCTCGATTGTCTTGACGAATTTACGATAGAACGCAGGGTCCGCCTTGAATCTCTCAATCTGTCGCTGGGTGAAGTTCTCCTTCTCGTCGAGCTCTATCTGGCTGAGGATGTCTTTGGCAGGGCCTCCCATTACCATCATTGACACTATTCGTGGGGGGATAATCCATGTGGGCGTGCGGACGAAATGGTAGAGCTTCTTGACATCTGCTGAGTGTTAACCAATGATGATCCCAGAAAAATAGGGGCTGGCTGACCAGGCTGAATTGCAGGTAGTAGCTGGATTCCGGACGAGCCGTTTCCAATAAGGGCAACAGTTTTGTTGGTATAGTCGAAGTCTTTGGGCCAGCTAGCCGTATGGACCAATTCTCCCTGAAAGCTCTTGATATTCGGAATATCTGGCCACTTCCAATTACTGTAGTTTCTTGATTAGCGCTGCATATTATACGAGGGTAGAAATCTCACTTCAGGATACCCGAGGCATCGACGAGAAAGTTGGCTTGGTCTCTGAACTCGTCCCCAGTCTCCAAGTTTCGAATACTTAGGTCCCAAAGCCCACGATTCTCGTCCCACCACGCACCCACAACTTGGTGCCGTGTCTTGATGGTATCCATCATGCGCTCTTCTTCGCAGATGCGGCTCAAATACTCTTCGATCTCGGGCGCAGGCGAGAAGAAATTTGACCACTCTGGATTCGGCCGCCACGAGAACTGGTAGTTGTGGCTAGGTATGTCACATCGACATCCTGGGTAACGGTTCTCGAACCAAGTCCCTCCGACCTTCTCGTTCTTCTCGTAGATAACATGCTCGTAGTTGGTCATATTTCTTCGAAGGGTCCGTATCATGTTGATACCACTCGCTCCGGCTCCAATGCCCACGATTCTGACATGCTTGGCAGTGCCGAGAGGTTCCTCTCGAATAGCATAGGGTGCCTTTGCTACAGTCCCACCAGTGTTAGCAATATTAGTGTTCCTAGCAGCTGCATGGTTTGACTCTGGAGGGATTCTATAGCGTGTCATGTTTGATGCAGCGAAGAATAGGGAGACTCAACGTTGTGAATTCGAAAGCTCCCCCATACTGTCTGCTGAAGGGTCTGGACTTTTATACTCGGGTCTCAGCTCCAGTTGATAATAATCAGTAGCTGGAAAATGTACTAGGCGATATCCTTGGCGTGAGGAGAGGCTCAGCTGAAAGCTGTTTCAAGAGTAGGACCAACCAAGGTTTACAAAAGGTGCAGTTTGAAAGAGCAGGAGATTAGTTGAGTAACAGGAGACTGCGTATCTTAGCCTACCAGCAGAGAGAAAGGACTTCCGAATACATGTAGTTTTCGAATTGGCTTGAGTTGGGGGAACAATCACTTTCCACGTAAGGCCTGCAATCTATTTTTTGCCCCTCTACACCTGACGCTCGGGACGTTGGCTCATGTTTGCGTCCGAACGAGAGCGGTCAACACTTATTTACAGCCATGCCCCCTGGCCGGCAGATGGATGGCGAAGCCGTCCATTGTATGTAACTTAAGCTTCTTTGCCACGGGAGTTGAGACGAAATCCAGCATGGACATGGCAGCTTGGTGAACTAGGGAGCTAGTGAGTCGTCGCCTGATAGGTTGTCTTGCTTGCTATCATGAATGGGGCTGGAAGCTCGAGTCGTATTTCGTCCAACCACAGCGAGACTCCACATAATCCATCACTCAGTGCATAACTGTACTGCACTGTACTTCGATGATAGACATTCGTCCCACCGAGGCGTGCATGTTGTCCCGAGGTAACCGAGCAGATTGGGAAGTTGAAGCGGAAGTTCCTTGGAAGAATCTGATCTCGACCAACGCCGACAAAGTGACTTAATATGCTTACCGCTGAGTTGGTTGGTCAATCGCCATGATAAGCTCTTCGGTAGACGTCTTTGTAAGGAAAACAGCTTACAAGGTTAGCTGCTTAGCCAAGACCAAAGCAAGACACAACCTGAACCTTGAAGGTTTAGCTTAGCCCGAAGATCCCCCGCACCTACCACACCAAATTCATAGACTATTTCCATTTTGGTACGTACCTACCTCCTACTATGCGCATCGTCAAGCATTTTCAAGGGTCTGCACCTTAGTCACTTCCAACTTTACTCTACAGCATTGAACGACAAATATCTTACTGGGAAGCCGAGGCCAAGCTCGCTCCTCTGATCTACATGTCTGGGAACTTCTCTTTCTCATTCTCCGGTGATGACATAGAGGACGAGGGGGGTTCAAGCTCTGCGGCCCCCATCGTCAGCACATCTGTGTCACCACAGGCCGCAGCTGCTAGTGCATTTCCCGTACCGGGAAAACCTCTACTCCCTGCAACCAGTCATGATTTACATCAGATGCTTGCTCAGCTACCGTCCAAAATCGCTTACGGCATCTTGGATATCGATCTCGATGGTAGCAGGAAAACCCAGCTACCTCGGCGGGAGCTATGGGACGTCCGAGTTCAGCTTATGGCCGAGGACGAAGGGGCTGACTCGGAGCCTGGACTAGGCAATCACGATGTGAAAACTGGAGTGTACGAAGGCGGATTCAAGTCCTGGGAGAGCAGTGTGGATCTTGTCAAGGTCCTATCGCTTTCAAAAGACTTCCTAACCAACACTGATGTAACCCCGAGAATCATAGAGGTAAGCCTCTCGGTTATATAGCAGACCTCGTCAGAATATACTGAGTAGACATTCGTAGCTCGGCTGCGGGACGGCTCTTCCCTCATTGGCTCTTTTCCAGTGGAGCCTCACTCTTCGAGCCAACGACAAGGATTCTACCCTCTCTATAGTCCTAGCCGACTATAACCCGACGGTCCTGCAGCTTGTGACATTGCCCAACTTCATACTCTGCTGGGCTCTGAATCAACGAGCCGAGTTGCCGGTACTGGAGGATGCGTTTTCCTCCGAGGGAGAACTGGATCTAACACCAGAAGTCCTTAAAGCCTTCGAAGAATTCCTTGTGGCCCGCCAAATTTCCCTTTCTTTCTTCTCTGGCGCGTGGTCGCCGGAGTTCATCGACCTTATTAGTTCCAATAAGACTTCCAAAATAGGAAAGGGATCCAACCAGCAGACCATCATACTTGGTGCGGAAACCATCTATTCTCCCTTTGCACTCGCTTCTTTCACGCAGACCATATTTTCCCTTATGGAACAGGAGAAAGCTCAGGGCCATGCTGCCGAAGCATTGGTCGGCGCCAAAAAGCTTTACTTCGGCGTGGGCGGCTCATTAGATGACTTCGTCGCCAAGGCCCGAGAGATGGGCGCCAATGTCGAAGAACTTCGAGAAGAGACAGAGGGCGTACGTCGTGGCGTTGTTCGCTGCAGTCTTCCCTAGAGTAGCCACATAATCGCAAGGTGAGATTATGATCTCTAGCACATATAAGTTGGTGGGATTATGCGGCAATGACAAGCTTCATATCGTTAGGTCTCTTGCTCAAATTACCTGACTCGACCTGCCAAAACATATTACTCAGGAAACCAGTAGTGAGAGTCATTGCCCAGGATCACTCGCACAGGCAAGGTACTTCCATTGACATTGTGATTGAAACTTCGATAGGGATCGGCCTCACAATTTAAACCTTTTCTCTGCCCTTAAGCCAAGTAATTCCGACCTGGTGTGTGTATATAGTGAAGGTTGCGCGCCATATAGGAACACACAGGTGTATAAACTTACCTGTAGTCAGTTGGATGGCATCTCGGTCCGTATGTAATCACCCACTTCATTCTTTCACCTTTGAGTTGTCAATATTTACCAGGAAATTAAATGCACTGATCGAATTTTGGTATGGACTCTAGTTGAATGAATGTTGAGCTGATAAACAACACTGAGACAATGCGTTCCATTAACTTTGAGGAGACTTCCGTCCCCTTTCTTAGCCCGGCTGTGTGTCTAATTGTGCTAAGATATCGTCCGGCCTCTATGGTGTATTTCCAAGGTCGCATGACTGAAGTGAATGAACTAGAGATAATCTCTCGAATTGTAAAAGCGTGGAAACGGCACTAGTGGTAGGACAGAGCGGAGATAATAAATCAATATACTTCCTGCGGATGAAACTGGCAGATTATTTCATTCGGGTTTTGTAGTTGAGCTTTATGGCATAAATCGTGGACCTGACTATCAGGAAATCATAAGGAATATGGTGATAGATGTAGTAGATGGGCAGACGGCAGCGGAAATGACCCGTGAAATGAGACTATGGGGAAACCCCCGGGAATCGCATATGAAGACATCTGGGGAAGCTGCATGTGGGTTTCATTCAGGGACCGCCCTTGCTTCTTTAAGTCATTTTGGGTCAGCGATGCAGGAACCAATCACCTAGGACTGCGCAGGTGACAACCTTGGCGTAGCGTGGGTTTTGGCGAGATTGCGACAGCCCCGCTTGGCTCGCGTTGCGTAGCACAAGTCGAGATCCTGCGGCGAACCGGACTAGAACCTCCTTTATTACCTATACGCTGGAAGTTTGCTGGTCTGGAGGCAAAGCAGCAAACCTCCCGTAGGGGGCACTGAGGTCTTTGATGGAAGCCTAACCTAGGGAGGTACATGCACTCAATGGAGGGATGGAGGGAGCCGTGTCTCAAGCGCGCAACAGGCTGTTAGTAATTACCCTAATGAGCCTCATGGTGTGTGTTCCGAAGGATCGGTAGGTTGGCAGAAGCCTGCGAGGTGAAACCTTCTTGGATGCGATCACGCTCGTACATGTATGATGTCCAATGAAGCTTTCCGTCGTCTGCATGCATGAACATTATGCCGGGAGATCCTGGAGGCCGCGATAGAGGCTATACGTCATCTTCGGATGCTTGGAATTTATGTCTACGCAATACTTATTTCCTTCGAAAAAATTAGCCCATTTAGGTGATTAATTTCGTCAGCGTCAAGCGCAGCAGCGCAGCGTAGCGTAGGGAGAAACATGATTTACCACAGGTCAAGGTAAGACCTACAGAAACGTGGTGTGGGTGAGGGGGCACAGACTCCTATTGGATGCGACTGCACCGACAAGCTAGACCAGCCTGGAACCCTGAGGATAAAGACCAACTGTGATTGGTGCGTGGTGATCTTGTACGCAGACCCTACCCAGATTAGCTACATGCGTATCTCTGTAAGAGGAAAGGAGTGGACCCGCTGATGTGCCCGAATACCGTTTAATTGCACTTTCAAAGCGAGCTACTCCGCGCTAAACTCAATTAGGCCCAGGTGGATCAGATTTTAGCCGTTGCTACTGCTGGATGTATGTAGCTTCCTGGCATTTTTTTTCAATTGTCAATTTCCCGGGACGCGGCCATTGCACCTACCTGGCGACCAAAGTCCAAAGTCGCAGTGCACAAGTGCATTGGCTCTGCTCTTTATCTTCCGGGTCAGTTGCTCACCTCAGCACTTCCACTCCTTCTCATCAACACGCTCGTTTACCAATCCATTTCTCCAGTCGTCTTTCTCCCATACACTCTTCTAATTCCCAACAAGTGGTAGTGGTCTATACTGGTAAGTCATTCCTTTGTTATATACTACACAGCCCCGGCGGCGACGGCGCAGCTCGGATATCACATGTGCCTGCTCACCGGTGGCGTCGCGAAGCTTGCCAAAGCCTCGATCGACGCGCGGAGAGACACCACCCAATCCGGGACCGAGCAACTCAACACTTTATGTTCTGTAGACAGCGTCACTTGCCGTCGCCAGTAGTCGCATAGTTCTTCTCATCTCGAACTCCACTGACCTTATTCCCGTTCTTCCACAGCTCTTCTCGTCACTCTTTCAGTACACTCGACTCAAGTCACCACGAGCAAGATGAAGTTCACTATCATCGCCGCCATCTTCGCCGCCATCCCGGCTTGGGCGATCTCCATCACCAACAGCAACTTCGAGGGCATTCAGACAGGCAAGCCCTTCGAGATCACCTGGGCCGATGCTGCCGGTCCGGTCACTCTTACTCTGAAGAACGGCCCTTCCAGCAACCTCCAGACCGTTGGTGAGATCACTTGTAAGTCATGCATATATCAATCGTATGTTGCTTGCATCCATTGCTAACTATGCGCAGCCGGCCAAACCGGCCAGAGTTACACCTGGGTTCCCTCTACCTCGCTCTCTTCCGGCACCTACGCCCTGGAGATCAGCGATGGCACTGATGTGAACTACAGCCAGCAGTTCGAGGTCGCAGGTGGTTCTAGCAGCAGCACTTCTGCTAGCAGCACTGTCTCGTCAACTCTCTCGACCTCGACTGTCTCATCTACCAGCGCCTCTACCACCATCACTAGCACTAGCAGTGCTTCGTCTACTAGTTCCAGCGCCTCTCAGTCATCGTCGTCGTCTTCTTCCACCTCCAGTGGTTCTAGCACCTCGACCAGCGCCAGCGCCAGCACTAGCGCTAGTAGCAGTAAGTCGGATGTGTACATGTCTCAGATGAATACATAGCTAACACGATTTAGCCTCTTCCGCATCCCACACGTCTTCCACCACCTCCGCCGCGACCATCGCGCCCAACACGAATGCCGCTCAGACCGTGGCTCCATTTGTGGCCCCGATGCTGTTCGCTGTTGGTGCTGCTCTCATGTAAGCACGTTGCATGATGGGCACCAACTGAACCAACATGATCTTCTCCGGTTTGGGGTGGTTTTTCGTTGTACAAATACCCTATTTCACTGCTTGTACAATGTCATACTTTAGCAGTCGACGCTTAATGGAAAGGAAACGCCTGTCTTGACGGCGTTATTTTTTGGAGGGAATTACTGATGCCTGAAGTGTTGAGGGCGCATCTGTTGTATACGCTTAGTGTCTCAGATCAATGTTTATAATCTTGTCAGCGACGGGTACTCTGGATCGCGCAGTCGTGACAGAATCCGTCTTCTAGTGCTCAATGCATCTCTGATCATTGCAATACAGACCATTCAGATAAGATCAACGATTGCGTTACAGTATGTAGGCGGCCTTCAGTCGTGAAACGTCGGGTAAATGCCGTTCACTATCTAGGATATCTAGGCCGCATCATACCTTAGCCTCTTGGTTTCAACAAGGGATGCTCGTAGAATGTAACCAACCCTTATGACAAGGCTTCCCGTGCGGATACCCACGGCCGAAGGTTGGACGGTTGTTTGCCAATGCTACATACCATTCGCCCTTGGAAATAAACGGGTGTACTCGTCACCACGCAAATCTCGTGTCTCCCTAGTTTCGTGTACTCGGCTCATTACGTCATGCTCAACCAACATAGGTAGTTCTTGACCTCCATCTTGCGAGATGAGATTTTTTTAATCATTGGAGCACCAACGTATCACTCGTTCCTCTGCCTGTTTTTACAACGGTAGGTACCGGTATTAGAAATACGTATAGGTATCGTTACCTAACAATACATAGCACAGACGCGTGCCTACATGTAGGCACCTATGTAAGGTATCAGGTCCAACGGGAGCCCATCGCCATTGCTACATCGATGTAACCCTTTCGTCTAGGTAGGGCGTATGGAAGGGCTTTCAGGGTACCCGTTGTTGCAGTTCCATTTCTAGAAGCCTGTGATACTATATATATTAGATCCTCAGCCCTTGGGTTGGGGGCAACGACTCGACCGACGAGCTTCCATGTTACATATACCCCTTAACATGAGTTAGAGGCCCGTATTAATGAACCTATCTTGGTTGAGGTAAGACGGAGAACAGTGAACATACACCTATGATACATACCTGGGTACACAAGCCATCTAGCGGAGCCTTAGGCTGTGCACTCACAACTTCAAGAATGGGAATTTAATTACCAGTTGAGAAGATGACTCCAAGGGATGTTTTTTGCGTTTGAATTGTAGACCTCGAGCTATGTACCTTGTAGGTAGGCACCCTACCATATCCCTCCAAAGCCTTCCCCCTATTTGACCCCCTTTCGTCCAGGCTAGCTATAGCACGGTGAAGTTGTATCGTTCAGCATCGTAAAGCCGTCGCCCATCGTTTATCGTTCCCGCAGAAACTGAACTAGTATCAGTCACCCCAGCTTGAACGACATATTTTCCCTGTATTTCCTTCCCTTTCCCTATACCCTCAGCTCGTTTTCCACATCTTTATTTTTTTCATTTCATCTCCTACAAGGGGTGCATCATCGGTCATCAATCTCTTCCACATTCGGTCCTACAATCCTAAAAGTCGATCTCACCACGGAAAATCTCCGGGTCAACACCCGGTAGGACCTTCTCAGCGAGGTCTCGTCGTCCCATCTGCGTGAATACGCGGCGTAGTGTGTCGTATAGGTTCGTGCTGCGATTCTGTGTCGTCATGGCATCAAGCTGTGCGTCGCTTACATCGCCTCCCAATAGCTCTCTCGCCTTCTCTCGGCCCTCCTTCTCGACCGTCTTGTGCATGCCCAATGCTGCCAGCAGATGTCCGGCCGCCTCAGCGTGGCATCCCATGTTGATGCAGCTCACACCCAGGTTATATCGCGCACGCACGAAGTTGGGTCGCAGCGTTAGCGCCTTCTCGTACGCTGCGATGGCGTCCTCGCTCTTGCCACTGTTGGCTAGCGTGGCGCCGAGACGATTCCATAGGAGATGTACTTGGTTCTGACGGTTCGACGCCCCAAGCTCCGTTGAGGCGAGGGCGGCTGAGAAACAGTCCACTGCCTTGTCGTACTCTTCGGCGCCATAGAACAGAACACCTAATCCCACCTGCACGTCAGGGTCCATGTGCTCGCCATCAGGGCTGAGCCGTGCCGCCTTGATGAAGAGATTTGTAACACGTTCATGGAGCTGTTGGCGCTCGGTGAAACCCAAATCGGCGGGGTTTGAGAGGTCGGCGGGCGAAATGACGGAGGGGTATCTAATAGAGAGCCATCGCTCCAAGGTTCGGTAAGCTATACTGTCATAACCCTCGTTTGTATACGAGACAGCCAGGGTCATGAGGGCAGGAGCATTATTAGGATCGAGTTTCTTGGCCTGCTCGAGAGCACGGATAGCAGCCGTCTCTTTCTCGTTCTGTGCCTGAGCCATGCCGAGTTGGACCCATGCTTCTACGTGCGAGGGGTCTTTCTGAACCGCAGCCTCGAAAGCTAGAGCGGCGAGGGAGAGATTACCTCCCTCGTCCACGATTCGCATACCCTCTTGGAATGGATTTTCTGTGTCCTTAAACAGATTATCCTCTTCAAAAAGATAGTTTTCCACATCGGGATCGCCGATTAACCTGTTATTCGCACCAGGCATGCCCCAGTCTCCAAAGCGATCGGACCACTCGGGCTCTCCCAACTGCTCGACCCATTCTTCCTCATCGAGTGTTTCCTTGGCTGCGGCTTGCTCTGCGCGAATACCTCTCCAAATCGACTCGAAGTCTCCAAACTCGTTAGTTTCGGATTCTAGGATCTGTTCGTCCAACTTGTTCAATTCAGGTTCTAACGCGGCGGCCTCGTCGCCTTCTTTCGCCTCCTTTTCCTGCAACTCCAATTGCTTGAACTGTTCCTCCCACTGCTGGTCGTCGAGCTCCACTACTTTTTCCTTTCCTTTCCCCTTATCCTGGTCCACACTCTCCTGGAATTGTTGCCGTGGAGGCTGGTGCATTGACATGCCACCCATACCGTAGTTCATGGGCATTCTATTCATCATCCCCATACCCATCATCGGATTCTGGAATTGCATGGCCGAAGGCATGGGGCTCGCACGCGACGAGTTTGCTTGGCCGGTCATCCGCTGGAAATTGGCATAATCTTCGGGGCTGAAGTGCGTACCCTGAGGTACTTTGAACGCCGACTCCATAGCCGCCTGGGGGTTATGCTGGAACTCGTTGGCCCATGACGGCGAGGTCGAATTCGCTCGCAGGTGGACGCCGTGAGAGGGATGGTCTAGCCTTATCTGGTTCATGCCCTCGAGAGGCATGTCGGGTAGGCGGCCATTCTGCTGCAGAAATCCGTTCATCATCTATACGGACACGTTGTTAGCTCGCGTTTTCGTTCTGGGCAGCTGCTCATAAATATCCGTACCTCATCTTGCGGTCCATGCTGCGTGGCACTGCGAAAGCCGCCCATGCCACCCTGAGGAGCCCCATTTCTGATCCTATCTCTTTGTAGGCTTGTGTCTTCTTGGGTGTGCTTTGTGAACTGGCTGAGCGGGTTGCCCGCAGTCGAGCACTCGGGTCCACCGAGAAAAGACATTTTGAAAAAACTATGTACAATCTGACGGTGTAAAACTCGTGAGTGCGTTCGTGAGTCTAAGGATAGGAGGTATGGAGGATCTAGTTGTCGGCGGGAACGGTGTTCGACTCGAGCATACACTACTGTGATCGAGCTGTCCTTGGGTACTGGCAACAAAGCTTAGGTGAGGTGAGGTGAGGTTTATCGCCGCAAAGCTCCCAACTCTCTCGATAGTTGACGGGAAGTTTGCTAAGTTTGCTAAGAAAGGGAGGGAAGCAGGCACGACGTTTGGGCGTTGGAGGGGAAATGTAATCTTCCCGTCACATGTATGGGAAGGTACGGCGGTGAATTTAGTTATTACAAAGCCGCCGTTTGACAGTGAGGTCACTACGCTAACGTGCCCAAACTTGCCGAGGAGGCAATTTCTCCCTTCGGTAGCCGCCGAGGTCAATAACTAGCCCCACCAAAGCTTCGTGGTTACCTTCCATTTGGCTACAAAGGTGGTCAAAGCGTCAGAAACACGCCACGCCACATGTATGTACGTACACGAGTAGTTTAGGATGTATACATGTATGTAGATACCTCATGTCAATAGAGCCTCAAACTGCATGTGGTATCTAAACACATTGGATGCGCTCAAGGAGTGCATGTTCTACTTAAAGTACTATCATGGATGTGTACCTGATTTGAAGCAATAGAGTCAATGTTGTTTGCTCTAAAATACCTACATGTATATCTAATGCACACGTCTGTATGCGGGCAAACAAGGTAGGATACGTCACAAATACCGAATTTCATATTCTCTGAAGGGAGAGGTTTGTACATTTACAGTGGCTTCATATGTAGGTATGTGTCCATACGTTTCGTGTAAACCGGTCGAGCCTAACTAAAGACGGGCTTTCTACACGGAGAATACTTGTTGTTACACGCAATGGCCTGTCCATTGTCTCTTCAATAAACCAGAGCCCGATCCACACCATGTTGGTTAACCCATCCAGCATGATGCCTTGGTCGTATCGCATATTCCACCGTCCCGCCAACACCACTTAATGAGAATGGCAACACAGCCCGAGTAAAATCATGATTGCTCATGGTTGGGGCGGTACACCGCGAAGTCGACACGGAGACGGCGGCCTGCAATCTCGATCTCGCTGAGCTTCTCAAGTGCCTTCTGGGCGCTCTCAAGGTCGGCAAAGTCGGCATGAGCAAAGCCGCGAGGCCAGCCCGTGTTGCGGTCAACGGCCACGCGGACATCCGTCACGTTGTCGAGCTCCTGGAAGAGGCGGTTGAGATCGGCGTCGGACGTCTCGTATGGAATATTGCCAATGTACAACGACTGAGTCGGCCCGATGTTGGTCGGCTTCTTCGGTTTATCCGGGGTAGCCTTTTTGTGCTCTACATTGATGCGGCGGCCGTGCCAGAATGACTTGTCCGCTTCCTGAACGGCGCGGTCGGCGGAGTCCTGGTCCTTGAAGGTGACGAAGCCGAAACTGTAGCAAGGTCAGCGAATCAGCCCTTACGAGGGTAAGTTTTTTTTTTTTTTTTTTCTTTAATTTTAGTTTTTTAATTTGTTAAGCATGAGAGAAGTCGTCGTCTAGGTAATCTAGGTCTGGCGGGAAATCAAAGTGGTTCTTTTAACATACCCTCTGCTCAAGCCACGGCCGTCACGGCCAATGTAGACGGAGATGACCTCTCCGTACTTGACGAACGCCTCCCGAAGGTGCGCGTCGGTAGCATCGAAGGTCATGTTGCTGACGTAGATGCTGGGGCCATCCCTTGAACGTTCATTCTCGGTTGGGGAAGACTCCAACGGAGCGTTGTCAGTCGAATCAATTTGGTTCGCAGATTCCTCAGCATCTTCCACGGCAGTTCTCTCGTCCTGTGCTACTCGCGATGTTTGTGAGAAGTAGCGGGCCAGGGAGAGCATCGTAGCCGGTCGAGCGTTAGCCTTGCTAATCTGCATGGCGAAAGAAGCGACTTGCTGCCGGGGAACAGCGACGGCAATGGAAGAAGAGCATGCTGCCCTAGCAGCCGCGCGGCGAAGAGAATGCCTGTTCGTGTCGAAGTGTCAGCTTTTGTGCGGAATTCAGAATTGAATAGATAGGATATTGTCGGTCTTACATTGTGAGTCTGGTGGATTGCTGTAGAGGGAGGAAAACTTTCACCTCGTTGTACAATTCAGATTTGTGGTCGCAAGATGCAAATTAGAAAATTCGGTCAGGTAGATTTTTTGCAGCGACTACGAGAAAGATCGAAGTTCATCAGCAGAAAAAAAAAAATTCGGCTCCAGTAAATGGAAAGGATGCAAATTCTTCCCCCGACGGCACTAGTGCGCATCTGGTTAGTCAAAGTGGGTATGAACCTTGCCACCTTACGTAAGGTACATAATTCCACCTGAGTTGAGCGATGAACCCCTCTATTGGCATAAACTCTATCTTATGTACCTAATCTAGATGCTTAAAGTGTTTATACATCAATTGAACTGAACTTGAATTAATACATGTAGGCTAGGTACTTAAGGTACTTGAAAAAAGAGAGTCCTTCACAGCATATACGTATATTTCTCCAATCATCCAGACAAGAGCAACTACCCTTCACAGCCTTATGACATTGAGGCACTAGCCCTTGAAGCCTGGGATATCCACGATATTGCAACAGTAAGCTTATATGTATGCAGATGCAACTTGGAATGAAGAACATGGAATTGCTGGTTGGTAGTCCACTTTTGTAGCTTGAAGGGAAGTCAATACAAAGCCCTGGAGATGAAGCTATATCATACATCTTCATAGTCCGAGCTATGGTCTATCCGATCCATACAATTCTTGGGGAGCACGTGATCGAGACTCAAAGGGGATCGCTGCACAGTATCCTAACTCCTTCCACCATCGCTGCCGAGCCCTCCCTAGCCTTTTTTTCCCTCTCGCTATTCCTCTCCTTTCCCGTTCCGGAATATCCTCATTGGTGCCGACACTCATAAACCTCAAACATCCCTTAAACCGTAACACAAATGTAGCCGAGTAACAGATCGGCGGGTATATATGTATATACACAGTCCAATAAGTCCAACATTATGGAACCAGGGTGGAAACGGTGGTAGTACGTCAAGGCCAGCGCTCGTACGAGAGCCTGTTATAGTCGAAATCGTACGTCCAGCTAGCCACCCGTCGCCCATATTAGAAAGAAATTCCGCACCTCTCTCTCCCATCTGGTATGGTCAGGATCGAAAGTTTTCTGGAGATTGTGGATTCAACGGTTGAGGTGGTCGGATAATGAAGTACTCCCAACCAAACTCTTGGCAATCATTGACAAGCCAGAAAACGACCAGAGACCAGAGACCATCCGCCTCGCGGTTTCACCAACGCCAAAGTAGCAAACACTAGACAGTAACTTTAATCCGACATAGTATCCTCTGTCCCAAGTCCCAAGTGCGCCTTAAGTTTCGAGATGCTTGTCGACAGCCCCTAGTAGTCGAGATCGACAGCAACCGTAAACTTGTACGGGGTATCGATAAAAATGCACTGGAAGTTTCTAGTTTTGATGGCAGCCGTCCCCCCGAATATGACACGTTTACAACAAAGGGAATTGTGAAATGATCGTAGATACAGTTTATCTAGAAACGATCTGGTCGAAACCCATTAGGTCTCTGACTTTCGTACTGGACACCAGTCATAGAGTCTGGAGCGTTCAAGGCCCGCAGAGGTGGTAGCTCCCGCGAGGCTCGGTACGGATCTTGGGCATAATGATCTGCAGGTGGTTGTGATGGCATTGGTGCACTCGGCGCGCCCTGGCTTGGTGGTAAGCCTGGCAAATTCCCCCGAAGCTGTGCGTTCTCCATGCGCATCCTCTCCACTTCGCGACGTAACATTTCTGCTTCTTGTAGGGCATTTTGGCAATGTCCCGAAAGAGTTTTTATAGTTTCAGTCTGTTTCTGATGTTCGGCGATAGCTAGGGAGAAGTTAGTACATAAACCACACTTGCAATTGCAATAATGGCGTACCTTTCGTTAAAATCTCCCATTTGGAAGCTTTTGACCCGCGTTCTTGTGGCATCAGTTCGCGGAGCTGCTCAAATAGTTCCTTCATTTCTGTCCTCCTCTTCCGCTCTGCAAGCTTGTGGCTCTGACGTAGCTCAGGCGTCCTGCTATACGGCTGATTACCACTATGCGGGCTTGATTCTTCGCTGTGGAGATCCGAAAGCTGCTTATGCTGGAGCGTGTGATGATGAATAGTTTGTTGGAAATCCGGGCCTAAGCCATCATCGAGTCGTCGTTGTCCAGGAGGTAATCGAGACTCGGTTGTGAATTGACTACTGGCGATCGAGTCCGTGATACTACTTCGTCTCGAGTCAAAGAATGTATGATTGCCAATCGAGGATGGCATGCGCTGGATTTCCTCCTCTGGAAAAGCCCAGGCTTGACCTTTGGTTGGTTCTGCCGCTCTGGCAATCGTACTCGTGGCAGGCCCAGTGATAGCCGGTGCAGTTCGAGCTGCCTTGGGATGTTGACCTTCGGGGGTGCGCTCAATATTTGGCTGGTACCCATTAGATATCCTGTGCACAGACAAATGTTCTATTCCCGGACGAGGGTTCCTTTGCTGTGTCAAAGTCTGGTGGATCGATGTAGTCGACTGATTCTGACTCGCATAAGGCGAACCGCCTAATCTCAAATCACCAAAGCCCTGATTGATCCTGCTATCCACACTCTCCCGTCGTGAGTCCGGCCCGATGCTCGGTGCACCTCCTAGCGACGTACCACCCGGTATAGAGTCCAACGATTGGGGTCGTTCGAAACGTGCGCTACCCGGGCTCGTGGGCGATACCATCGATGCCACGCTCATGTTACTCGCGGGGGATACTAATGGTTGAGGGACAAGGGTTGTGGTGGTCGGGGAAGGAGTCTTGTCCTGCGCGGAGTGGTAGACATTGATACCTATGCCTGACGCGGCCGAGGTGTCTATAAGTGTAGTCAGTAACCCGACTGCTTAACTTCCAACCTGAATAGCATGGTGACATAGCTACATACGCTTGCTAGACGCATCAGTGCTCGAGTAATAGGCCGAGTCGCGGTTTTCCTCCGGAGCGTTCAGGACCGTCGCCAGTCCTGCTGGGAGTTTCTGCGACGCAGGCCGAGGCTGTTCTGTCGCCATCTTAACGGTTTGATATGGCCTCTACACAAGCTAAGGAAGTAGGGGAGTATCGCGGTAATGTAATAAAGCAAAGTCTAATAATACGTCGAGTTGAGATATGTTCATTGGGGCCACCACAGGCTAGAGGCGTGTGGCAGCGTCGTGATATAGTACTAATCGCGCTTCTTGAGTTGATGGGCTGTAGAGGGCTCCGTATACGGCTTTCCGTCCAACAGCGATTTACATTGGTGAACGCTTCAGAATAGCATTGACGCTAGATGTCCAATTGCAATCAGGCGCAACTGGATAGTCAAAGCCCTAGGTTGGTGGGAAATGGCGTGGAATAAGAAACGAGAGCTATGTAGCTAGTGTATAGGTAGAATTTAAAAAAAAAAATGAGGCAGCGAAAGCTAACGGGCGAGCTAGAACGATAGGTTGTGAGGCGTCAGGAGCGTGTTTTGATAGAAGCACCCAAACGCAACATTCGACATAACGACGATGCGCTTCAGAAGGGTTATGGGGCTTAAGTTGCTCGGACGCGGGAGTGAAATGTTAAAAAAGAGTAAAAAGGAATTTTTAATAACTGGATGTCAGAGAGGAGAGATCATAGCCCCCCAGTTCAAAAGTTCCAAGTCAGCACGGCTTGACTGACAGGGCTCCGTCGGTAGGTAACTCGCAGGTTGTAAGGGGGGCGTGTTCTCTTCTTCAGAGGGACTAGGATGGACTGGGACGGGCTAAGATGGGCTAGGAGGGAACTAGGAGAGGGACTGGGGGAGGACCTCTCAGAATTGTGAAAGCAAAATGGAGAATGGAAGACCCCCTTGTTGGATCGAAGGAGGGAGGGTCCTGCGCGCGTGGAGGAACTGCAAGAGAATGGCAGGTGAAAAAAAAGAGCCGAGAGGACGGCCATTCCTTCTCTGGAGGTCATGTAGAGGTATTCCTACATAGGTACACTACACACACGAGTAATGGTAGTGTGTAGGTACAGTGTGTACATCGGGCATACAACAGACATAGGTAATAGAGACATTGAAAATAGCAAAGCCAGCATGTAACTGCATGGTATATCGACAAGCCTGTAGCATGCATGCGGGTGGTCATGGCCATTAGACGCTGCATCGGACCTCTCTCTGACTAAGGATTTGTCGCATGGCTATTTCCAGGAAGATTGCTGCCGAGAATACTCGAACGACGAGTATAAGGTACTTAGCAGCCAGCTAGCGTGTCACTAATGCGCCGCCCGCTGTTTCTTTTTCCTCGTGGCGCACCATGTACTGGGCACACGTGAGGGAAGTTGAGCAGGGATTGCCTCTGCCCATGTGCATGAGGGGTGGAGCAAGCCATGAGCGGCACCGTGGCCGAGTTGAGGTACGCCATCTCATGTACATTACTACTACGCAGCATGTTCGAGTAGCGCCCGCATCAACGCATCAGCGCATCAGCGCAGACCATTTGAAGTACCGAGATACATGTACATGCGTGTCTGAGGCTTGGCCTCAATACCACATGTACCTACATACATACCTACATACCTCATGTATGTAGACGGTCCCAACCAAATCCGTCGCGACGAAGAGGTACCCCATTAGGTATTGCATTGCAACGGGAACAACTCTGGATAGGATCGAGCGTCAGCAAAGGACCAATGCTCGTACGCCGAAAACTATTTTATTTCCCGGACGCCCTCTACTCATTTTTTGAAAAGTCGGAATTGCCGAATAGTAAGGGGGGAAAAGGGAAAAGGGAAAAAAGGAAGGTTTTGATGGATGAGGAATGCGAGGGCTTTTGAAAAGAACACTTCCCTCCGCCACCGTGAAATACGAAGCGACAAGTGGATGATTTGAGGATCGAGGCGAGTAGCGTCTACCACCCGGGTCCAGGGAACTGGTGGTATGTTTGAGCCCGTGAAGCCCGCAAGGACATCGAGCTAGGCGAGCTCAGGCTATTGGAGCGACCCTACATTGAGGAAACGGGGGAAAAAGAGATCCAAGCCTGTCCCTGTAAAAGCACGAGTTATCTGATGGCTCGTGCTTGAGCCCAATACCGGATAGCAGCGCGGTTGGTAGCAGCATGGATGTCAAGGTGTGCAATGTTGTACGGGGAAACGCTTCGTAGGTTTTACAAATGATTACATAGTGCGACGAAGGCATGGCTATCCTGAAATCCTAAAGCACCGAGCTGTTGGGATATATGAAAACTTCAAATGCTCTGCCTCCGCCAACACGAAGAGGCAATGGCAATGGAATTATTGGGTAGTGTAGCTTACCAACAGCTAGAAATCACAATCTGCTCATTGAGAGCATTTCCCGGCAGTTCATGCCCCAGCTAAATGCACCCAAATACGGTAAGGCCGTATGCTAGATACATGTATACAACAAATAATAATAAATAAACCACAAGGAATGTTTGCTAGGAAAGCTGTCTACTATGTAGACGCTATTACATGCAATTACTACTACTGTAATGTAAGATATATGTACGAGTTGTGAGGTACATGAGGTAGGTATGCATCTCAAAGCTTTACATATACTACGTACATGGCCCTTCACCACATACTTCAAGGTTTGTGGAATCACAAATTAGCCTATGATGCGCGGCATCGCGTGTGTATGGATACGTTACCGTCGGTGTCCCTTAAGAGAAGTAATGCCCGAACGACAGCTAGTATCTACTAATATGTATGGATGCAGTCATGTATATGTTGATAGGATCCGCTGTAATGGAAGTCTACCTGTCGCTACTGGAGACATCTTACGATACCTTGGCTACCTTGGCTACGTGCGATCCTCCCGCCGCCACGTGAGGTGTACATGCTAACCCTTCATAGTACAATTCCTTTTAGTAACTCGGCTAGGCCCTAGGCTAAGCCCAATACTACCTTGTGTTGGTTGACGATGTTGGTCGACACAGTGCTATGCCACCATATGCCATCCAACTATGCGGGGTGCGTTTCCAACGGATAGCTATCCGACAGACCTGTCAAAAACCGATCGTGTATCTCGCGGGGCTACCAGGTATACACACCTACGCTACATATACGACAGGATCTTCAATGCCGCCGCCCTCAGGGCACACCATCTGTCAGATCTACGAGAGAAACAAGCTTCTCCACCGGATTGTACGTATCCCCTACATAGCAGATGGTGGAGACATGATTGTGTGACAAACAGGCCTGCAAAGTCGCCAATACATAGTATAAGCAATTGGGGAGTTTGGTGCAGCACAATCCCAATAGCTAGCGGCGGCATCTTACATAGCCCAGACGAGGTGTAACTTGTTTGCCGGTGGTGCTCTGTTTCCGTGAAATGGCGGAGGCGCAAGGCGTCATAGTGACCCTTTCAGTTCGCGAGTCTGTTGTCTCGAGTCTGTCGACTGCTCATGCGAGCTAAGGCACCGGATCGGTACTCTACTAAGCGCTCGGTTGCGAAGTCGTATCATATGCGGGATCCATTTCTACCTACTCTACGGTCCGAGACCTCAAGGAAAGAACTTTGAATTCTGTTGGGCCACATCGTCGATTCTGTGCAGGAAAAAAAAACGAGGCAGGTGGATGTCAGTCTTACTCAGATGTGCATGGTGAAGCCTGCATCATGAACGGTAGTTGCTCAAACCGGTTTGACAAATTACTAGGGGGTCGTAGATAAGTGTCTTCACACGCCGTCTTCCGACATGCGAGATAGGGATGCCATATAGTCCATATCTACCAGAGTGTTTTTCTGAAAGAGTGGCGATGAAGAATTAACTCCCCTCCCACGCTGTTCTCCCAACACGAGCCTCTTGCAGTCTTGGGACGAAGAGGCGAATCGCCGGGGTTTCGCCAAGGAGGAGCACACGCGTCGCACACAAACTTACGGAAAGCGCTCACGCATCTCGGGTTGCCGCTTGTCATCGGTGTGATATCTGTCATAACTCACTTTCGGTGTACCGCACTGGTTTTATAACCCACATTGCCCAGTATCTCGGAGTAGGAGATATGGGAAACGGAGGGCAACAGTATCGGGAATCCACTGGAGGGAAAACATTCTCCTTGTCTTGCAGAATTGCCGCGCCTCATGCAGGTCTTGGGTGAGACCTTACCCAGGGATTTAATAGCTAGCGAATAGGAACTATAGAAGCCTGTACGACTTGAGGCACTTCGTAGGTTTGTATACATGCGTGAAAAGGGGGGGTAGGTGGGTGGTAGCGGAGGTAGTGGAGGTTCGTCAGAAGCCACTTTTCTCCGCTTTATACAATGCTAATGCTTCCTTGATGCAGTGTACGCAGTAGTGTAATATAAGTTACCCCCAAGCGTATGTACAGAGTACGTGTCGACTCGAACCTAAGATTATGTACGTACATAGGTGAAATTTCCACGTGGTTGAGCGTGTTCCACATTACATACTCGAGTCATATACTCTACTCTGTACAGTACAATACATACATGTACTACTTATTGCTCCTCCGTATGTCCTCATGACCTCCTCCCCCTAAGCCTGAGATGACAAGACATTCCGCGTGAGCAGGTCGAGATAGAATTTATACCACAGCATAAGGCTGCATGCCGGCGACTAAAATAACATCTTCATCGGTACATGTAGCTGCACTTTGGGGGCCAACGGCACTGCAAACGCAACTCGACCTATGCGATGGGCGTACGGAGAGGAGCCACCGACATGAAGCCAGTGAGAGCTCTTCATGTTGTATAAAAAGGAAAGTCGGTACCAATCACCCTCGTGTCAAGGTTCTATGCCTGCAAGGCGGATAACGGTGATCGTTCCCACCCTCCTACATTAAATTTTTCTCATGATGACTCCGTTTAGGCTCGCAGGTTTCCCCATCCCTTTCCCCCCCCAAACCTGGTGTGAGTGTGGGCGCGGCATGCGGCATGCCACGTTCCTCTTACACATTAAGGGAATTTTCCCTTAGCTAGCGTCTCCGCCACATCCCTGATTCCCTGCGCGGTGCCAAGCTCTCCAGGCATCGTCTCCCAGTAGTAAGGCTAACAAGTAGCAGGGTTTATCGGTGATTCTCGTCATTTCGGGAGTGAGATCCACGTTCTGGCTCGGCCGTTCCCTATCTTTTTTTGGCCGAGCTATTATTCGATAGCACCCAGATCTGATATTAAAAAGTCAAGCCTCATGCTGGCCCGTGGTCAGGGTCCCTGCCTATCCCCCCGGTTCTAAATTAACAGGGCTAGCAGGGCTAGGTCACTGACATGTATGTATCTCGCCCAGCTATCTAGCGGAGGTAGGTACCCGAGGGGAATCTGCCTCTCGGTCAAATACCCATTCAAGGATGCCTACATACAAATGTGCAGTAAGTTGTCTGTTCCTTACAGAACGGTAAATCTAGGTACTTCCCGTACCTACAATGCCTTATCCACCCCACCGCGCTACGCCGACATAGGTAGCTTATTAACCCTTTTCTGCTTACTGTATTTTGTGAGAAGGCGTGCCAAGAAGATTACAAGGGATACGATCAGCTCCCCCAAGGATCTGCCACCTTTACGAATGTGATATGCAGCATCTACCGAACGATATAGTGACTTTAAACTGAGCATATGCAGCGCGCGTATTGTCAAGCGAGTGTGTAACATATGTAAATCCGAGGGGATGCAAACCAAACTCATCCGGCGGCTCTATGGTCATTTCTAACCGACCAGGAAAGGATAAATACTACACCTGACTACCTCCTTACCATATCAAAACTTAATATAGAAGGGTATTCTCTACACGAAGTCGACAATGCCCCTTCTCAGCGATTTCTCACGTCAACCTGGCATCAACGTACGTACACCATACCAGCCGTTCGCACGGGGCTGGGGTCTTATTAAATGAACCGTCGAACTATTGGATGTGAGAAAAGAAAACACAGCGTTCGCGCCGTGTCTCATCCCCCACTGTGGATGTTTTACGACCGCGGTCATTGCTTTTGACAGTTGCGCTTGGTAAATGTATATGCGGCGGACGGGTCTACTGTGTCGGTGACGAACGCAACCATGCCCGTTCCTCCCTAACGTGGCGTAATTCATTGTTGGAGCTATTCATCCTACACGTGCTAAGTTGTGGGGGTTCAAGAGATCTAGTCTTACGGCGCAAGATGGCACAGTGCTTGGAATCCCTCGGCGGAATTAAACCGTACCACAAGAATCTACCAGGAGGTTAGTGCTATGTATAAGGAGTTGGGCGTCAATAGCCTCAGCATCCCGTGGAGTTCGGCGCGCACCATACGATTGTCTATAGTATACCATGCATTGGCAGGACAGGCACCTATACTCGATCCATCATCTCCGGGTCGGCTTCAAAAATAGCCACACCAGTTTACTCATTACCTAGTAGCTATCTAGTGGGATGCCGCGCGGGAAGATCCTCATGAAGGAACTTCCACTTTCGCTTAAGCCGAGCCGATTCCTTACGGGATCACCATTGCATCACAGCTGAATTTGTTACTAACGAACCCTTACATGCTCCGTTCTAGCCCGCAGCCTTTTTAGTTTCTGCGTTTCGTATGTATGCGCCCGCTCTGGGACCTACATCAAGCCTTGCGGGACCAGAATGGGACCATATGCTCATCTCTCTCCTGCAGCTGCCTTCAAACGCATCTCGGTCTACTGGATATCGCCGAAGGAATAGGATCAGCGCCACTCCCGCCGGGGGCCAATGCCGTCTATGACGCTAACATAGAGACTCTACATGTGCACGGTGAGAAAGTTGCAGAGGTAAGCTCAAATGGTCAGTTTGTGTGTTTAGATCTCTAATCATTTGTCTTGCTAAATCTATCTGAGATATATCGTCTTGATCCTCCAGGCAGGGCTTCACCGATGACAGTGACGTGATCCTGTATAAATACAAGCTGACGAGCACTCCGCGAGCTGAATGATTTGGGTCCCGGCTTGAAATACCCCTGGTTTCGCGAATCCATCGTCAAGTTCCTGGCGTCAGCTTCGCCCCTACCACCTCTATCCACTACACGGGGCCACCGTAAAGTCAAATACGTAACCCGGAGACTGCCGTGGCCCTCAGAAAATCCTTTTCCGCACTCGTAAATAAGCCGGTGTGGTATGGGGAGACGTCGCTAAGAGGCAATAGCTTTCAACAGTAGTTGTGAGCGCCTAGTCTCGAGTTGATCCAGACAGGCGGGATAGGCCTCCCAAGAAGATGGTGACTATTCGGGTACACGGCACATCCCAATTCGAGCTTAATCGCGTAGAAATGTTACCCGATAGTTGATGTCAGGGGCTGATGGTTAGATCCTTTTCATCACACAGCCGGGCCAATAGTCTCTGTGTCAGCTTGCATAGTATCACCATCACGCCTCGCTAAATTCTAGCCCCCAGGGTCCTACAGCGTGCTCTCGGGTCACCTAGGCTCACCATGTCGACGAGAAGCTCAGTGTAGATTTGAGGAGTTTTTCTGAGTGATCCTCATTGCCATCATTCCATTTCGAATATCTCGCCTCTGTCTGCTCTGGGGATATCTTGTGTAAGTCGAGGGTTGTTATGTAGCACACGTCCCTACATGCTTTCCTCATAGGGAAGATGCTGGCGAGAACCGTCCGCCACATAGTTGCCTCCGTCATCTACTTTACGTTCGCCCAGGGAAACCCGCAGCGGTGGGATGCCCTTTTCGGGGTAGCAAGTGAGACATGGCACGACAGATTTTGTGGCCTCGACACCACGTTTCTGGACCCCGAGGTAGCGCAATCTGATGCGATGGCCCGACCTGCCACAGAGTGAGACCCGTGTGTCTCGGACACGGATGTCGCGTTTCGCGAGAGTAGATGGATGGCAGGTTTGCTTGAAGCCATGCCGGCTCCCGCCCACAGGGCTCTCCCGCTATGCCGCTTGACGGCCGAATCTAGATCTTGAATAGGCAGGATTTCGCGATCCAGCGGCGGCCTCCAAGCTGCTGTACCGACTAGCTGGGATGGCTTGCGATGGTCCTCGACTAGGTCTTTTCTTTTTACTTGGCTCGCTGCGTCCATGAGCCAGTAAGGTATCACGGCTTACTTGTCACATCTCTCGCGTAACCTAACGGATGTCTTATATCAGCGTTCTTCTTTCCCTCGTGAGAATGTCTCCTGGCCAATCTCTTCAACTACTGAAACACCGATGCCCTCGTAGTACCTTGACAACATCGAGTTGTCACCTCAGCACCGTGGCTTTCGGGATGAATCTGGTGTAACGGTTTCAAAGGACGATGGCGTTTTTAAGGGCACACTCAAGCCCATCACAAGTACTACTTGGTGTAAGGCGGCAGACAAGTGCGCGACTGCAGCAAGCCTCGTGCCCGCCACTGTGGTCATTCAAGATTGTGACTTTGCGTGACGCAACTTGAAGCGTTCCGTAACCAACTCGAGAGACCTCACTAGGGTGTAGGCAAGGAATCACTGGTCACTGTTAGGATCCACCGATATCAAGTGTTAGTACCCTATTCACTTAAAAGAGTGTGTAAAGAAGAAATAGGGGTTCCCAACTAGAAGCCATAATCGAAAGGCTCTCTATCGCAGAAGCTCTGGAATAATCATAGTAGAAATGAAATTCTCCCTTGGCAGCTTCTAGAGGTATAGATGATTCTATTAATATTCCATTAGCGATGACCCCTTTTTTGGAATGTAAAACTTCTGAGATTTGGCTGTGCCGAATTTATAAGGTCCTAAGCTGGGTATCAGATAAGAATCAAGTAAAGGATCGGAAAGCGTCTAGGAGGTAGTTAGCGTATATTGTGCCATAAGGCTACCTGGAAATGCTATAGTATATACTGAATAGGCTATTCCAGACATTAAGCTATCTTTATATCGTCTAGCTTGAGTGACTCCTACTCGGGAATGTATCCAATGCTCGATCTGCCGAGTTGGATTTTGCGGAGTTTGGAGGACTAAGCGGCGGACTTGCGGACCCCAGCCCTTGGTTCCCGCACCCCGGTCCTTTGATCCCCAGCGGGAATAGCTTCAATTCCATCAAAAATATCTACACGCCGTATCGCGATTCTCTACTAAACGCTTGCTCCGTATTGGTCAACGGGCTTATCATCGCAACATATTCTAAGCATTTTCATAATTCAGTCAATCACTTGCTTCGGAATCAATGGCTTCCGATGAAGGTTCATCCTGGCGGAACTGCACCGCCTGTGTGAAGAGCAAGCGAAGCCGTGATAAGCAATTTCCAGTCTGCGGAAACTGTACCAAAAAGGGGTCTCTGTGTATATACGGCGGCCATGGAAAGAGGCGATCATGGGGTAACTCCGCGACAAGCTCAGGCTTAGCCTCAGGTCCTTCCTCGATGTCCTACGGAGTTGGTTTCATGCTTGACGGCGACGGATTCCTTACAATCTTCGACGCAGACGTAGACTTTTCAGCTAGCACGGCACTCGAGGCTAATGGTACACTTGGGTCTCTGCTGGATTCGATCGCTGAGAGCGGATGTCATAATGCATCCAACTTCCTAAGACAGAGCATATATATATAGCCCCTACACCGATGGGTAGATCACTGTCTCGACAAGACTATTCAAAGGTTGTAGCTATGTGCGTAAGTCCCTGTGGCACTTCCTCTCCCGTACTGATGCTCATAATTGCAGGACGATTATACGCCATGGCGACTTGCGGACCCTTCGCCGGAATTGCCTATGCTATGAATGTCTTCAGAGACTTTCATATCACGTTTGCGCGAGATAACTCTACTATATATATGCATCGCCATTTATACGAAGACGACACGCCACGTTGGATCTTGCATGCGTTCTCGGTGTGCGTTATCTACGCGAATCAAACCGAGGCAACCCGTGGCTTTGTCCTAAAAGCTTTCCATGAGAACGTCAACAAACTCAAAGAGACGGCTAGTGGTACGACATTTACTCCGCGGGAGAAGCTCGCGAGAGTCCATGCCCTGATCGTCTACCAAACCATTCGCATGTTCGATGGCGATATTTCCCTTGATCAACAAGTTGACGACGACATGCCGCTTCTAGACGCTTGGAATAGCGAGCTGGGTAAAATAAGAGATAGTCTTGAGGAATCAGCCGACTTAGGTGCCATCGAACTTCGTAATAGGCCACCTGGGTCCTGGGAAGTATGTACAAAAAACTGGTCTTGAGTATACTGGTCATCACTGACGATGGCAGCGCTGGTTATTTGCAGAAAGTGTTAAGAGAACATACATGATATGCGCTACCCTCAAAATATTCTGGGATCTGATGAAAGGTCGGAGGGAAGCCAGTAAGAGCGCCAACCTATGCTGTCTTATACTGTCAATTCTAACATATGAGCGTAGGGGACCTTGGAAATTGGCAATTCATTCACCGATGGACGTTATCGAGACATCTATGGACTGCCACGAACTCATTTGATTTCTTCAGGGCATGGGAGGAAAGTCTTGTGTGAATTATATCTACCTTTTACTTTGACGAGTTTCTGCGGATCGGGAAAGGGGGTTACTACCACGACAATAACTATTGCCCATCATTAACTTTCCTCCCCTAGGTTTTTGGGGGTCAACGAAATGGAGAACTTTTTGCTATGAAACCAGCAGGCGAGTCCTAGCATAGAAAAGGTGTATGCAATACAAGTGGTATCTTTCCGAATATTGAGCCCGTATCGAAGCCGTATCGAAACTCGCCTTAGCTCCACAACCGCCCAACTCCCCCGCCCAGTCCGCAAGTCCGCACTGGACCACGTAGGCACGACTAACATGGGAGCGTCTAAAGCGTTTAGTCGTAAGACCTAGTACTCCTCGTCGGAATAGTGCTTCCTTCTATAAATAATGGCCCGCATCCAACTGCGAACTCAATAGAGTCTCTCCAGCTCCTCAGGCAGATTAGTTCCGACCATCGGCGTATAAACCTAATACCTAAACAGTTGGTTTATTATATTCAAATTCAACATTTAGATATTAACCATGCCGTCGATTCCCACTCGTCAGTTAGGTAAAGACGGTCCCCTAGTACCTCGGATCGGATATGGCGCCATGGGCCTCTCGCTGAGCTACGGCAAACCTCCAGCCGATGAGCAGAGGCTCGAACTCCTCGACCACGCCCACAAGATTGGTGCGACATTCTGGGACACCAGCGATTCCTACGTAAGAACACCTAGATAGACATGGTAGTTCAGGACTCGACCCACGAAGCTGACGCTGTGTTTCCTCTCATTAGGGAGATTCAGAAGCTCTTATAGGCAAATGGTTCGCCAGGACGGGCAAGCGCTCCGATATCTTCCTCGCCACCAAGTTCGGCGGTGTTATCCTTGACGACGGGAACTTCATCTTCCGCGGTGACGCTGCTTACGTCCACGAGGCGTGCGACAAGAGCTTGAAGCGTCTCGGCGTCGATTATATCGACCTGTGGTATCCTCACCGGCTCGACGGCAGCACACCTGTAGAGCATATCGTAGCCGAGATGGCCAAGATGAAGGAGTAAGTCGTTCTTGTTTCACTGTTACTCTCACCACTGGTACCCGGACAAATACCCATCACCTCCTATTACGTAAAGTCAAACACGCTAGAAGGTTAAATAGAACTAACAAAGTGCCAACAAAAGGCAAGGCAAGATCCGACACATAGGCCTGTGCGAGGTATCCGCCGCGACGCTACGGCGTGCTTACGCAGTCCACCCCATCGCGGCAGTGCAGGTCGAGTACAGCCCCTTCACGACGGACATCGAAGACCCCAAGAACAACCTGCTGGCCACATGCCGGGAGCTCGGCGTCGCCGTCGTGGCGTACTCGCCGCTGTCGCGCGGCCTGCTCAGCGGCAAAATCCAGAGCCCGTCCGACTTCGAGCAGGAAGACGTGAGACGCCACTACCCGCGCTTTTCGCCGGAGAACTTCCCCAAGAACATGGCTGTGGTCGAGGAGCTGAAGGCCGTTGCGGAGAAGAAGGGGTGCACTGCCGCCCAGTTGACGCTCGCGTGGCTGCTGAGCCAGGGCGATGATATATTCCCAATACCTGGGTGAGTGAAGCTTTGCTTGCCTCCTCGTTCATGTCTACATCGTATATAAAGTGTCTTCTAACAAATCGTTGACTCCCAGGACCACGAAAATCGCTTCTTTAGAGGAGAACAGTGCCGCGGCCTCTATTGAACTGACGGCGGACGAGGTAGCTCGCATCCGATCCCTTGTCAACGCGGCCTCGTGCCACGGTACACGATACCCAGCTGCGCATGCCTTCGCCCTCTTCGCCGATACTCCGTCACTCGAAGACCACTCTGGCGGTTCATCGGGCGGGGGCCAGACAACAATAGCCGGAAACTTGGGTGAAAATTAATTACCTAGGTTATAGTTACTAATCGGTCCAGCTAGGTTGGACTCTAGGCAATTTAGAAGAACAAGAAATGTACCTCGACGCTCTTTTCAGAATTAGATATGGATGCCTAGGAGGTAGCTTAGATGAATAAACAGGAGCGTATTAAACTTCATCCAACTAGAGCTTTTCATAGATAAATACATCACAGCGCTAGCAGCCACTAATAACAAGCCATAATTCTGCAAGTACAACTAGCCTCGGATTAATTAATACAGCCAACAGAGAGCCCAATATCGCTTTGAATGGCTTGACCAATAGCCATATCGACGCTCACGTTGCTAGCGGCCAGCGCATTAGCGAAGTACGGTACGGGCTGTCCGTTATTCGTCACGTCCTTCCCTGAGAGCTCGATCGTTAGGGTGCCATTGCGCTCACACGTGGGGCGCTGTGTCAGCCCGTCGAGAACCGCCGTCTCGTTGATGTCGGCCCAGATGAAGAATTCGTTTGGGCCGGGACGTAACACCATGTTTAAGATATAGGATGTGCCGATATCGCTCCCGTTGAAATAAGTGTGGAAGGTGGTGTTGCCCTGCCTTACATATTAGCCTCCCTTGCTCCGTTCTTGCTGCTGTGAGACTGCTGTGGAACTGTTGTGTTGGAAAGATGGAGTAAGAAAGTAAAGGGGGATACTTACAACATCTAGCGTCAATACAGATGGGTTGGGAATATGCGCTGTAGCATTGAAGTTGTTGGTCTGCGCGATGCTCACATGCGGATTCGATACGCTTAGACCTTGGAATTTGTTTAGCCCTTGGAGCGGGACGGTCTTGCTGAAGGTGACACTGTACGCGCGAGAGATACCGCGGACGTGAACGTGTGTATCGCCTTTCACCATCACTTTGACGGTCTCTTGCTGCATAAGGTGCTCATTGAAGGTCGTAAATGCGTCCTGGTCTGATATAGGGATCTCCTGGCTTACGTTGACGGTTTGGAAAGCGTCCGACGTGGTCTCGGGGAAGTTGATCTTTGCGAATGCCAAGGGAGGATCTAAGTCTGCTAGATACATAGTCCCCTCGAAACCGTCTATAGTGGCGTGGGTCGAGCCGTCCGTGGTGATTGTTGAGTTGATAGCCATGTTCAAGGAATTGGTCTGAACATTGGTGATAACAATTCCATCAATGGCCAACGTTGCTTCGTCGAGCTTTTGCTGCGCCATCTTTGGGACGGCGACGAGTAATCTGAAGGATGTGTCAGTACAGCTGCCGATGAGATCGAATTCTGTATTCTGCAGACTCACACGCAAGGCACAATTATGGCTACCGCCACTGCGAGAATTACCACGACGTAAACCCACCAGAACCGCTTGCAGTGCGCCTTGGAGCTCTTACTACCTATTCCCTTGCCACGCATCGCATGTTCGACCGCCGTGCTTCCTTCTTTAGCTGCTTCTGACATTGCTCTGGCTTCTCTGCTTGCCGCTGGTTGGATCTAGGGGCGCCTCCTTTCCCTAGTGAAGACTCGAGAATGCCAGGCTGCTCGGAGTTCGATTATGGCGTTGAAGGGCAGAAGGACAGCAGGACAGAAGTGCGCGAATGGGTATGTCGATATGAGGAGACAGGCTGTAGCCCTGTGCCAGTTATGCTATGCAGGGATCGTCCAACCTTTTAAACCTGCAGAATATTTTCCTGGGTAACCAACCGTACCTCTCAAACGCGACGCGAGAGGACAGGAGTGGCAGACCATTATTCTTCGTCACTACACAGCTGCGATGGTCGTATATCGGCCTATACTACCTGATCTTGGCGGGCGGTATAGGACTTGCCAATCGAACCGTTTGCATTGGCGTCTCCCAAGAAAGAAAATAAATAAGAGGCGTTGTTAGCTCAAGCAAGATCGACCACACCCGGTTGCCCGATTACCAACATTACCTTAACGTCCTTACACAACAGGACGTTCAGCCAATGAGAAGGCAGAGGCGTGAGGAAGTCCTTCCTATTCAGTAGTAACTCCAGCGCCTCTACTCCGGGGATATTTAAAGATCATGTCATCTGCGTCAAGGCAAACCATGTACCTCGAAGGTAGTGGTGCTCAGTCCCTCGGCATCACGAGCGAACACATGCTGATTTTCTACACGACAGAGATTGGAAAAGTGTGCAAACCTCTCGGTGTCTCGGACCTAAAGATGTACGTGGCACTCTGTGTAACTTGGACTCAGCTGCGGATTGGACCAAGCTTAACGCCCCTTCCCGGGAAGGTTCTGTACCCATGCAGATCTTAAAAGACCAGGGTCTCCAGGGTAGATTGGAAGCTTGGTGGAGGGAATCTGGGGAAGGAGGCAGAGGTATAAGCAGCACCTGCCCTGCACTGATGCTTCTGGGTTTCCACCTTTCGATACGACGCTGAGGCTAATATTATTACCAGGTATATAATACGAACTAAAACAAGTGTGGCAGAAAGTTATGTATACGTCTATCGATCTTGACACATTGTGACGTACCTATCCAATGCAGATATAATTCTAGAAGCACATACAGTATAAAGAATCATCCGGTCTCCACGCATTGCCCGGCAGCTTAATAGACACAACCTTACTCACAGCTTAGACTTGACCTTATCCCACAGCCCAAACATCTCCAGCCCAGCCTCCCCATCGAATATATCCCTCTCGACTTTCCTAGAATTGATCTGCAGCATAATTATCAGCCAAGTACCTATATAATCCACGGTGATGGAGGTTCACGTACATGTCTAGGACCCAACTGGCTCACTTTCTCCACCCCCAATAACCTCATGCACGTCTCCGTCTCCGCCTTGAGAACTAATCACATTTCATCAGCTTCATTCAAGTTAAAGGGAGAAGGTAGGAGGCACTCACTCTCAAACGTCCTCTCGACACCCGCCTGGCCACCAGCCCCCAAGCCAAACAGCGCCGCTCTCCCAATCCCCACAGCTTTCGCCCCTAGAGCCAGCGCCTTGACAACGTCCGTTCCGCGCTTGATGCCGCCGTCGACCCACACCTCAATCTGGTCGAAGACCTGGGGGCAGTACTTGCGGATCTCGAGCAGCGTGTGCACAGCCGGCGGCGCCGTATCGAGCGCGCGCCCGCCGTGGTTCGACAGGATCACGGCCCTGACCTGCGGCGCGTACTTGGCCGCCAGGAACGCATCCTCGTGGGTCTGGATGCCCTTCAGCACGATGGGCAGACTCGTGTGTTTCGCGAGCCACGGCAGCGTGACCTTCCACGTGAGGTCCGACGCGGTGCCGAAGAAGAGCTGCTGGCCGACGCCGCCGCCGCCGGGCCTGTTCGGCTCGTCCTTCGTCTTCACGCCCGACGCGACCTTCACCGCGTTCTTGAAGCTCTGCTTCTCGTCGAGCTCGCGCTTGCCGGGCACGGGCGCGTCCAGCGTCAGGCAGATGAACTTGAACTTGTCGGACATGGCGTTGATGCGCGCGAGCATGGCCTCGCTCTTGGCCCGGTCGTTCTGCACGTACAGCTGCCACCCGAACATCTGGCCGGGCTTCGCGTCGGCCACGATTTGCTCGGGGGTCATGGATGCGTTGTTGGAAATGACCTGCAAGGCATTGAACCTGCCGCACGCCCGGGCGATGCCGGCCTCACCATCTGGGTGCCCGAGACGCGCCATTGCGGCTGGGGCCACGAATATCGGTATGTCGACCTTGTGGCCTAGTAGTGTAGTAGAAGTATCGCACTTGGTACAGTCGATAAAGACGCGCGGCCGGAGGAGAATGTCCTTGTAGACGGCATTATTAAACGACTTTGAAATGGTGTCGTCGCTAGAAGAATAATAATACGCCCAAGCCTTCTCCGGCATGCGCTTCGTGGCAACCTCCTCGATTTCGTTGAGATTGAGCAGGCTCTCCATTGGAGGAGGACCCTCTACATCTTTCTTCTCTTTAGCTGCCGGTTTGCTGCTCTGCACTAAAGTTTGGGGGTCAATTCGACCCAGCTTTGCCTCTGGCTTGAGGTTCTCTTCCAGCGTCCCTGGCGGATGTATGGGGTCATACTCCTCCGTTGCATCTCGGCCGGCGAGCTGCAAGATGATCTTAGAACCTCCCGGGTGCGATGGTAGAAACTCGGTCACGTCGTAGACGTTACCGTACAGCACCACCCAGCAACTGTCGGGTGTTGTGTGCTTCACGACTGAGAACCGGTGCGGTGGTTAGTACCGAGGTGAAAGTATCAGGGAATAGAGCGGATGTAACGGTCATTGTAAGTTATAGGCGCTTGTCTCACCTTCCTCTGCGCTGATGAGCTTGTCCGACATCTTCATAACATTTCTATATTTCTTCCTCCTCTATTATGGTACATCTAAGTGAACTCTTTGGATAATTCCGTGTTCTAAAATCTTTGGAATTGAAGAAAGCACAACAGCTTTCGGTTGTATTTGACCCGCGACAACCCGGAGGTCAATCGGCAACCCCAACATGGTATAGCCCTGTAGTTTAGTGAACACCCCACGGCTTTTTAGTGCGGGAACGAGCCCCGAGCCACTGGGCTATTACTATTCTGAGCCTCCTATTGGCTGACTTGACCGAAGTCTGGAGAACCGTCGAGCCAAGCATACTACTACATATTTAATTAGGTAAGCTCCCTCTCCACGGCGGAGAGCAAAGGAGGCAATTGATATCCACCAGAGAAACCTCAGCTGAGATGGGCAGGCTAAAAGGCCAATTGGTGTTCCGGGGTTTCAAAATAAACAGGAAATGGCTGCTACGGATCAAAGCCATGAAGGCTCAGCATAAGAAATGAATAAGCATTCGGATTCAGGTTACGTTAAACTATTCACATTCATTCTGCATCGATTCCATGCCAATGTGAGTAACAGAGCTACCTCAAGAAGCAACAAGAAAAGAAAAAGCAAAATGTCAATCTCGACCAAGTGCAAACTACTAACCTAAGCCCTGAAATTCATGAAGCTGAACTTCCCATGATATGATATTCATTGTTCTTGGCCGTGCTAACCATAATAAACGTGAACCTCCTCCTAAAAACCCATCATCTTTGTCCACACTTCTTTCTCTGCCTGCAAGAGCGCGCGATCTCTTGCTAGCAACTCGGGTAAGCTGAGACGTGGCTTAGTCGCTGCCTGACGGTTGGGGGAAGAGAGCTTGCTCTGTCCGGTGCCTGGATTAAGTCCAGGGATGCCAACAAAAACTACGAGGTTGTCATCATGAGGCATCACCTGGGCCGAGGCCGAGGCCGAGACCTTGATGTCGGGAGATGCAACTGAACCAGGAGAATGCTGGGACTGGTTCGCCACGCGTCCGAATAGATTCCTGCGAACGACACCCACCTAAGGCTCCGGCGCAGGGATGGGTGTTTCCGATCGACTCTGGCCCGAATGATACTTGGGTGTGGATAGCTTTCCGCCCTGCGTGTAGCCGGTACCCTTGGCTGCCTTGGTTCTCTTGCTTGAGCCACTCGTCAAACCACTGGGATTCGACGTAGTTGGTGCAAACGTGGGAAGAATTCTGGGCATGAACCGATCAGAAAATTGCTGAGGTTGAGGTCCTGCAAACTGAAGTGGCCCTGGGGAAGCCATGGGTTGTCGTTGGATGCGCATGGTACGAAATGCCGGCGTAGTTGGGTTGGTCAACGCAGACGACGACAGCTCTTCAGACTTACGTGGACGGATACCCTGCGATATCTTAATAAGGTTAGTTTTAGTACTCATTGGTGCCCCTATATTACACGGAAATTGATAGGGACATGAGGCTTACCTGGGAAGGGTTACTGATGAGCGCACCAGACATCAACCAAGCACCTTGATGACGCCTCATAATATCTTGTGCGTCAGGTCGGTCATACACAACACCACTGTCGTCAAGGTAGTCTTTGACGATCCCGTCAAGTCGACGACGTTGTTCAAGTCTCTCCTCTTCTTTAATCTGACTAGGCTCGGTAGAGGACGGGCTGCTTCTTGTAAGACCGACCATCCCCTTGTCTGATTGTCGGCGTCTTCGATTTCCTGCCTTCTTGCATCTCTTGGAAGACATGTCAAGGGGTTCTTCAGACGACAACTCTCGATTTTTGCGCTTCTTGCAAACCTTGGACGATGGACTATCACTCTCTTTGATGTCACGACGATTCTCTTCAACGACGTTTTCAGACATAACGGAGTCTAATGACATCTCCTAGTTGCCAGTATGGGACTGCTTCATGTTCTCTTTCTGCATCTTCTCTACTTCAGAGTTCGTCGAACGCTCATACTCATCTGACGTGCCAGACTTGTGCTTCTTCTTTGATAAGTCATGCTTCTTCAACTTCTCCTTCTTACCGTTTTTGCCGCTCGTCGCCTCGTCAATATGGGGTTCCGCTTCGATCAAGAGCTGAGAGACATCAGTGGAACGCATTCCGCCAGATCTGGGGCCTGAATGGGACCCTGGGGTTGGTCCATGGAGCCTCTTGAACTTCGAATGGAGCTGATGGAGCTGCTGGATAAGGTCGCGATGGTTTGTGTGGTCAGATGATGGTAGTTGTGTATGCAGACTTGCCAGTTGAGAAAGCTTGCTAAGGTGACGCTTCTCCCTCTCCTCTAGCCGACCGTGGCTTCGCAGGAGCTTAGCTCTCCGCGGCCAGTCTTGTAAGGTTGGTTTCGACGTCTCATCCTTTTGGGCTTCGCGTATAATCTTCTTGTCAATCTTGCTACGCTTCGAAATCAACGCGTTGGTCTTGGATGTGATGGCTTGGAGTCTTGCGCGTGATAAAGGGGTTGCGATCGTGGGTTTCGAGTTGCTGCCAACAGCGCGTGATCTTCCTTGCTGGTGTCGCACTCTCTTAGAAGAGTTGCGCGAGCCCACAGAAGTTGGCTGAGATGCTAATCGGGATGACTGAGTGGGTGAAGGAGACATGATGTCTTTGATTGAAGCAGGGCTTGTTGTCACTGACGCGTTTGATGATGTTCTAAGCAAATGAGGAACATGATAGGTACTCCTTGAGTACCTACCTAAGAAGGGAAAACAGAACGAGAAGACGCGCCAAAGGCGGTCACACCTTGTGTGACTTGAGCTCCTACCTGTGTCTTTGAGGATGAGGATGAGGATGACTTGAATTCACGTCGGAGCCAAAAGCGGCGTTCCTAGGATGTAGATGTTAGGTTTGAATGGATGCTCCTACAACAGAATCAGTCGGCGTTGAATATGCAGGTAGGTAGCTGCCGTAGAGGGGCAGGGGGGTAGCTTCCAAGGTTCCCCCTACAGTGACGGTTGCCAGTCATCGGCTCTCAGATACGCCGATAAGCCAAGATAGGCAGGCGGTGAGAGCTACAAGCCTAGGAGTTACCTTTTTGGGACGTGCTCCACAATACGGTCATGGACCTCGGCTTAGGGGCTGCACGTAATGCAGATCTGGGGATTCCTAATATCGGACCGCGTCTTCGTCTTTGTCGCATTGGTGCTTGATTTGCAGCTATATAGAGCCAATTGTTCAGCGAATTGGTTTTGCCTTTCTAGAAATCATTGCTTCTAGTCTATATTCAGATAATCAAGTCAGATTCCCTTAGAGCAAAAATAAACATGAGCGGTCCAGGAGCTGGCTTCGAATATCCTCCCACCGAGGTATCGTGGACAAAGCGCGATGTCTTGCTATTTGCCAATACTATAGGCTGCACGGCTGACGAGCTTCATTTCCTCTATGTCAGTATACACTTATATACCACACCTATGGTTCTCCCTTCTAACAGCCTAGTAGGAGCTCGATCCTAATTTCTCGGTATTTCCGACCTATCCGGTTATCCTCCGTAAGAAACCTAGCTAGGCCAATTGAAACATGTGCGATTGACAATTGGTTAGCTTTCAAGAAAAATGAACAGGAGGTGATCGACTTTTACGCCGCGCAGAAAGCCATTCAAATCCCTGGCGTGCCCGAGTTCGATGCGCGCCGAGTTGTCGACGGCCAGCGACTGGTCCAATTCCTCAAGCCCCTCCCCACTACATCGGCCGGCAAGAAGTTCGAGATCCGCTCTAAGGTTCTGGGTGTCTACGACAAAGGGCGACCGGGCACCGTCGTTGAGATCCAGCAGGATCTGGTAGACGCGGGAACAGGCGAGGTCTACACGCGCGCCATCGGCAGCTCGTTCTACGTCGCTCAGGGGAACTGGGGCGGCCCCAAAGGACCCGCGACCGAGAACTTCCCTCCGCCCAAGGGCAAGAAGCCCGATGTCGAGTTCGAGGTCCAGACCAAACCCGAGACGCCTTTGCTCTACCGCCTCAACGGCGACTATAATCCTCTACACGCGCACCCGGAGCCAGGCAAGAAGATGGGGTTTGGTGGCGTCATCATACATGGCTTGTTCTCGTTCAACTCGGCTGCCCATGGCCTGTTGCAGAAGCTGGGTGGTAGCGACCCTGCCAACATTAAGGAGTTCCAGGCCCGATTTGCAAGCCCTGTGAGGCCCGGAGATAAGCTGGTTACATCCGTATGGAGAACTGGTGATATCAAAGGTGAATGGGAGGAAATTAGATTCGTAGTGAAGGTTGCGGGCGGAAAGGTCTGTTTGAGTAACGGAAGGGCGTTGATGAAGGTGGTGGGAGAATCTAAGAGCAAGCTATGAGTGAGAATCTTGAACGGTCACACCCGGTATTCGAAATATTGCATTATCAATAATGTAAAATTCAAATTATTACGTTAAACATTTGAGATTCTGGAGTTTGACATTGTTGGCCCAACTGGTAACTCGGGGGCTGTATTTCGCAGCTCGTAACGCATCTCCTGTGACACGGTAACAATTACCTCGTAACAAAATAAAATTGTTGCCTGAAATTATTAGATCTCCATACATATTTCACAGCACCGACCAAATTGAGAGGTAGCCTGTTTCTTCAGGTGAATCTCATTAAACAGTCTTATAACAATACTACTATTCTCATGGCTTCAAGCCCGAAGGTCGGCGACCGGTTATCTTATGATGGGGCTGTCTGCACAGTCCGTTATATCGGCCAAGTGAGTGGCACGTCCGGCACCTGGCTTGGCGTCGAATGGGACGACCCAGCGCGAGGAAAACACGATGGTTCTCATAAAGGAGTAAGATACTTCAGTTGTAAGTCTCCAACTCGGTCATCATAATAAATAAGCGAAGCTAAAGTGTAAGAAGGCCGATCTAAATCCCCGACCGCCGCGTCCTTCGTGAGGCCGACCCGGCCCGCGGAGAAGCCGCAAAGCTTCGTGACGGCGGTCACTGAAAAGTACGCCTCTGAGCTTGCGAAGACAACTGTAATCAAGTTCTCCAATAAAGTAGCGGAGGAAGTCGGCTTCGACAAGATTCAACGCAAACAGGCCCAATTGGCCGAATTAAAGGTTGTCATCGTTGATGGTGCACGTATCGCATCCGCCTATTCGGAGGGCGATGAACCTATTAGTCGAATCTGCCCCAAGATAATCGAGTTGGATCTAAGCAGGAACCTATTCCAGAGGGTTGGCGCGGTCGTGACCATCTGTTCTGAATTGCCCGTTCTACGAAGTCTACGCTTGAAGTGAGTCGCTCGTACTTGAAGATCTTCAATGAATGACACTGACTAGAGGCTAGTGGAAATCGATTTCAGGATGTCTTAAGCGACGAGGGCCTTGAAAATGCCTATAACTCATTAAAAGACGTTAGAGACCTAGCTCTCGAGGAAACTCTTATGAGCTGGGAGGAGATATGTCACGTCGCAACCAAGTTTCAGAGTCTCTCAACCCTCTCGGCTAGTGCAAACCAGCTATCCTATTTACCAGAAAGTCCATTAGAAACGTTGGCTTCTACCTTGACCTCTTTGGATTTGGAGTTTAACAACTTTACCACCATTGCCGATGTTGCTAGCCTTGCCGGGTTAACTTCTCTTCGCAATCTACACCTCAAAGGCAATGTCATTTCTACCATCACCCAAGATTCATCTCTGGCTCTACCTGTGTTTCCGACAAATTTGAAGTACCTAGACATATCATACAACCAAGTGTCATCATGGGCCTTTGTCGACGCGCTTCCGACCTGCTTTCCGGGCCTGATATCCCTCCGCATTTCCCACAACCCTATCTACGACAACCCAGACCCGGAGTTCTCCACACAGTCTAAGACACTCACAGAGGAGGCGTACATGTTCACAGTGGGCCGCCTGGCGAATCTCAAGACGCTGAATTTCGGCACAATCTCGAATTCCGATCGCCAGGATGCGGAAATGTTTTACTTGGCTCGCATTGGCAAGCATCTATCTGCAGTCCCAGAAGGCAAGGAAGAGGAAGTTATTAAGCAGCACAGGCGTTACGCCGAGCTCTGTGAGCTGTATGGGCCGCCCGTAGTCAACAGGAGGAAAGAGATCAACCCCGCTTTCTTGGAAGCTAGGCTGGTCACGGTGCATTTCGCCTTCTATCCTACTGCTGAGGGCGATAATAAGATCGTGGAGCGAATCACTAGAATCCCAAAGAGCTTCGACATCTATGCCGTGAAGGGAATTGCTGGCAAGCTGTTCGGAGCGAGACCGCTTGGCCTGCGTTTGACCTGGGAAACAGGGGAGTGGGACCCCGTAGCAGGGTTCGATGACGAAGTAGAAGATAGTAGCGACGAAGAAGAGGAGGATAAGGGGGAGACGGGAGGTACCGAAGGTTTAAGCGAGAATTCTCAGCCTGATGGCAAAATGGGGAAGTGGGTCAAGCGAGAGGCAGAGCTGCAAGACGGGCCCCGGCAGCTTGGGTTCTGCGTTGATGGCTTGGAAGCGAGAATCAGGGTTGAGCTTCGATGACGGAGGATGAGTACACGTATGGCCAAGCTTATTTTACGTTGATAAAAGCGAGCGGGTGAGGCCATCGAAACGGAAGTTAAAGCCCTACGTAGAAAGTCAAGCAAATCCGAAACGACCTAGCAAGCCACCACGGATAGTTGTACATGCTGAGACAAAGACAACTTGCTATAGATTCCAACATTCTGTTACGGGGATGTCTGACAAACATGCGCTTTCATTGGCGGGCGCATAGCTATCAAACGCGGACGTCTTGCATTACCAACCAGCAAACGGATACAAAATACGAGCCCAAACGATGTAGTGATGGTTGGGTATTTGTCCCTACGATCGGTATATTACCAACATGAGAACCCAAATTTCTAGACACATATTGCCCACATATACTCATTTCGTCCACCATTCAACCCCAACTCCAAAGTCCTGTGAAGTCTAGAGTATAACGCCAGTCCCTTGCTGGGCAGGATCATTGGCAGCATGAACAACCAACTAGACGGCGAAGGAGGTAGGGAAGGACTAGCAGGACTAGCATCAACTAGCCAGCATCGAGGGAACAACCTCAGTTCTAACTCCTTACCCTGCATCCCTCAAACCAACAATGATATCCCTCCCTCGGCTCAGGAACAGAATCGGGCCCAAGCCCAGATTCCCCTACCGCAACACTTTATCGTACGCCCAAGCTTGACAAAGCATACGGCATCAGGCACAGTGACAATCCCAGGCCCCATTGTGCCACTCGTGGCCGTAGACCAACTCCCAGAGTGGTTTGAGCTGTCGGGAGTGCCGCGCGAGCTGAATCTCGAACAAACCGTTGGCCTCACCAACCTGGGCACCGCAGTTCGGGACCCTGAGTTCTATACTGTGCGCATGCGCAGCGATCCCGAAACAACCTCATCGACAATGTCGCCAGATAGGATTGCGATGGTAACTCCAACATCCAGAGAACGCCGCCCTGGACAGATGGACCAGATGCAGCAAACGCAGCAGCAACAACGCCGCGGCATCACAGTCGAGGACACGGACAATGGACGTCTTATACCTGTCGACATGTCTGCGACACCACTCTTAGGCTCCTACATGGACCCTGCTGCGATGTCCTTCACTGACGGAGGCCACCACAGTGTTCTCGACAGCAGAGCCAGGGTTAGCAGCGGTGCCATCCAAGCCACCAACAACACCGACATCAGAACCGAGAGACAGAAGACTGGAAATAATAACAACTCGCCTCATCAGCAACCCCCCAGCACAGCAAACGTGACCCTAGGCATTCGACCCCGTCTCCCCTCTCCTACAGCAACAGGCAGCACACCGCCGGGCAGCAGCAACCCATACCCGATCCTACACCACTACCCGCACCCGCAACACCACCACGACCTCCACCCCCCATACCCATTGGCGCCTCCACCATCTCCCCAGCACCCAGCAGACCGCATGCTGCAGTCATGGTATCATCCACTCCACCCGTCCTCCCACCACAAACCGACCTCTTCCGCATCAATCGCGCGCCAGAAGAGCAACCCTAGCGGCCCCAGCAGCAGCAGTGGCGGCGGCAGCGAGCGCCCAAGCATATACTGCCGGCACTGGTGCCACCGGGGCACGTGCCGATGGGGCACCGCATGCCGGTACGCGCACGCGATGCCGGCGACGCACGAAGGGCTGCGGGAGGTCGGGCTAGCGCACCACCCGGCGTGGTGGACGGCGGCGATGAACATCGGGCTGGCGTACGGCTCGGGCGGGTTCGGAGGCGGGCCAGGGTTCGGTCTGGGGTTGGGGGGAGCGTGGTACCCGCCTCGACACTACGGGCTTGGCGGAGGGAACAGGAAGGCGCAGAAGGATAGGGAGAGAGAGAGAGAGAAGGAGAGGGAGCTGAAGGAAAAGGGTAGTAGGGAGAAGGAGAGTGCGGGAGGAAAGGGGAAGGGTGTAGTGGTAGAGGACAAGAATGGAGGAGGAGCAGTGCTGGATATCAGATCGAAAAAGAAAGACACCACGGCGGCGGCGGCGGAGGCGAAGATCGGAGGAGCAGTCGGAGACCAGAAGCAGAAGAAGGCCGAGCAGCCACAGAAAGAGCAGAAGTTGGTTGAGATCTAACAGGATCAGTAAACAGGATTTCATGTAGAACTTTAGCACTCGAGCGTTTGTCAACCACTAAGCAGATACCCTAGCATACTGGGAACGCACTCTCTGTCGAACATAGGTGAATGTTGTATTTGATATCACAGCTGGATGTTGCCGCAGCTGCAGCTGTTCGGCAAAATAAAAGATCAAAAACTCACAACTCCAACCATGCTCGCAGATAGACAAAGGAACACGGCCAAAGACGTACGTACACACAACCTCCACGGGACACAGCAGGTCCTTAGCAAACATTATCTCGTTATTGAACTTTGTACAATTGGTCTCCGTCTCCGTCTCCGTCTCCGTCTCTTCCTCTTTGCTCTTTGCTCTTTGCTTTAACGCCCTCCTCACAACCTATCATCCATTCTGATCGGATCGGAGACCTCACCAGCTTAATTTTCCTAACGACTACCTAGGTATTTAGAAGGACATCTCCTTCTTGATCTCGGCGATGGCTAGACCCGGGTTTAAACCCTTCGGGCAGGTTCGCGTGCAGTTGAGGATGGTGTGGCATCGGTACAGGCTCATCGAGTTGTCGAGCGCGGCCTTGCGCTCCGCCTTTCGCTCGTCTCGCGAGTCGGCGAGCCAGCGGTAGGACTGTAGCAGGATAGCAGGACCTAGGTACTCCTCGGCGTTCCACCAGTAAGACGGACACGATGTTGAACAGCATGCGCACAGGATGCACTCGTACAGGCCGTCTAGTTTTCGGCGCTCGGCCTTGCTCTGTCGGTACTCTTTGCCCTATACAATCGCGATAGTTAGTTTCGACATTCTAGAAGAGCAATTGGCCCAGGGAAGAGACTGGAGGACTGTGACGTACATCGGGGGAGGGGGTATCTCTCTGCAGATACGGCTTAATGGACTTGTACTGCTTGTAGAAGTGTGTCAAGTCGGGAACGAGGTCCTTGACTACGTAGGTGTGGGGCAGGGGATAGATCTTCATCTCGGTGCTGGTATCCGTGGGAATGCGACCTGAGGCAGTGAAGTCATGTTAGCCATGTGTCGCACTCAATTGCTTCTTCTTTGTCGCCAGGTCAGACACCTACATAAGCAAGCCAATGTGTTGGTTCCGTTGATGTTCATAGCGCAGCTACCGCAGATGCCCTCTCTGCAACTTCTGCGGAACGTCAAGGTGGGGTCCTGCTCGTTCTTGATTCTAATAAGAGCATCGAGCACCATGGGTCCCGTCTTGTTCAGATCTAACGTGTACTTCTCCATTCTCGGCTTCTCGGTCGGCGTGTCAGGGTTCCATCGGTAGATCTGGAACGTCTTCAGGCGCGAGTCGGTGCTGCTTTTGGGGTTCGCCTCGACGGCGGCACTACCCACCGATGCCATTGATCTCACGAACACGGTCGGAAGTGTCGCTGAGCGCGACGAGGCTGCGGCGAACAGTCGCGACGAGGTAGAGCGGAGAGCTGCCATTGCGGGCGAATTCGGGAGAACTGGGGGGTGATTGGTCGATTCCCTTTCCTTGCCTGTCAATAGAGACAAAATGAATTGTCGCAAAGTAGAATAACCAGGGAAGGAGGGAAATCCCAGGTCAATGGAAGTGAAATAAGGTGGAACGACCCGCAGAAACCGATCTTCTGGCGAAGGTTGTTACGGGAATAGTGGCAAAGAGGAATGTCTTCATCATCGAACTTTCCACTTTCGACTTTCCACCCGACCCGGTTTGCCCTCGGTTATTGGCATGTGAGCTTCCGACCAATCACATGCTTGCAATTAATCAACCCCCGCGGTCCGTTTATTCTTCCGCATGAGCTTCCGCATGTGGGCCCCTGCCGCCTCTAGTGCCATCCGAGCCACCCGTCCGAATGAATTCCCACAGTGGACCAATCAGAGAGTCGACTGAATCGCACCATTGATGATGCATTGCAGCCACTTAGACCATACACCAGCCCAAGCAGGCCAATGATTGAAGATGTACTTGATTTTCTTACATGAGGTGCATCCTCAACCGAGGAGGTATTAGCACCCAGTACTTTGTTAGCTCACGTCGGTTGAGTTTGGGGTATTCGCATCACAGAAAATGCTCTCGGAAAAGTTCATCTCATATAATTATATTCGTAAGTTGAGGAAATCCCCCGATCGTAACCCAAGTGAGTGTCTTCTTTTAGAAATCATACTCTATTATGTTTTCCCTCCAATTAGGTACCAATTACCGGCGTTTAATTCTTCCTAGGCTAAGTGCTGGCCTCGTCGCATTCGTAAGGCAGCAGGCCATATTAATTAAGGAGCAATACACACTTTTACGCTTCAATAAGACAGTGATCTCCTAACGCCTCATCACTCATTAGTCGTCCGGCCCTTGATCGAAGTGCCATGGAAAAAAAAAAACCAAATCCCACAAATATTGGCTACTGTCCTAGGCCGAAGATCGCTGTAGTATTGAATGTTAGTGATTAGAGCAAGTTATACAACCAATACATTGATTTATGGCGAAGGTAGATAGCCAAAAAAAGAATTTACTTACCTTCGATCATCAAGTCTTCGTTCAAATCCTGGTCAATTTCGTCAAGAAGATCGTCGTACTCTTCCATCTCCATGAATTCATCAAAATCGAAACCGCCCAGAACATCTCCCTGACTACTATCATCGCCCCAGTCTTCCTCGACTGTAATATCACATATCAGCATATATAATAATCAACAAATGTATATTAGGTAACTTACCATCACTTTCTTCAGATTCTGAAGGTTCACCCACTAGTCGTACCGAACCAACTAGATCTCCAAGTACCTTCTTCATGTTAGGGCCGGCGTAGGAGAAACTGTAACCGCCATCCTTGAATCCTATAGTGGATAGTTCGTATCCTGACCCCACATCTACATCATCTAAGGAAATCTCCGTGAGACACCTACCAACTCGGGCCAACCGAGCAAGGAGTCCAGGCCACACGCTGGGGGCGGGTGTTACAACGGGGGTAGATGAGATTAGGTGTAGAAGTGTCTTGCTGACAGTCAGTTTTCGCAGGGTTGCTGAGAACTTTTCTATGACAGTAAGGAGATCGTTGAAGCGGAGCTCAACTTGATTGAGTTCGAGCTCGTGCAGTTTCGGCAATGTTAGAGATCTGGGAGGCTCCAATCCAGGTGGGCCGTCATAGCCTTCGTTCGATACTGGAGCTGCTAGCCATTCGAAGAACGTTTCGGACTGTCGCAGAGAATCGATGCGCAGACTTTTAATTTGTGTCAACTGCGAAAACAGTGTGCGTAAGTAATACGTCTCGATTTTATGTGGTGCCTGTCCTCTTGGTGCGATCAGGCGGCTGGTCGACTCGGAACAGGGGTGAAATCGAAGGTCTACAGCTTCAAGGTTGGTGAGGACCGGCGAAACCACCTTCTCCATAAAAGGGGGAATGTTGAATGCATCATCACCAACTCTAGAATTGTACATGTCGATTTCGAATCGTTTTGGCGTTGAACCGGATTTCCCTAGCGCAAGCAGCACATTCTGTAAGCAACTCGCGTACGTTGTCCGGCGGCCAAGTTCGCCAGCATAAGCAGTATCGAATCTCAAGTTAACCAAAGTCTCCCTTTTTATGTGAGAGATCCCATAACTAGCAGGGCCGTGATACATATGGTGACTGGGTTGCCCGTGGATTCCCACCGCTTCGAGTTTGAGGTTGCTGAATGCTTCAACGAGCATGTGCTGGTCGTAACCAGTGTTCAGAAGCACTGCCTGGTCATCACACATTCGGTTGAATCTCTCCTCTCCGGCGTCTGACTCGATGTTGCCCGGTCGCCATCTTGCGTTTGGGGCTACTCTAGGGCTAAGGAGTTGGGTTGTAATAACCACATGCTGAAGATAAGATGAGAAGCGAGACTTTGATATATCAACAAGGGCCTGCAGGCTGTATTCAGTACGCATGAACTGAATCTTGCGAAAGTATTGCTGAGCAAAGGCTCGGAAGAGCGAGGCTTCGATGCCTCTACAGGACAGGCGGATGGCTTGATAGTCTGGAGTATTGAGATATGAGGCGATTTGGATGAGGATCTCCAGGGGGAGAGTGGTGAGATTTGACGAAGGCATTTTCGGTATGATATGAGAAAACGCGTGTGAATGTGTACACTTGCTTTATGGGCATCGACGGTGTGGGTAGGCCACAAACGACTATGCCAAATGGACCCAAGTTTGGAATTTCTTAGTCTGGTCAAGGTTGCGGAACGCTTATCTTGGAAGTGTCTTGCTTAAGTGGAAGGCAGCCGGAGAAAAGTGAAACGCGGAGAGGCAGCTTAGCGCGGCTGCCCGCAGCTGAAATCTCAGGAACAATCTGCGCGACAGCACGTGCCAAGGTCACGCCCAAGCGGCTGACTGGTCCCGAATCCCGGGATCTGGAGGGGCACGCAGCTGCTGCCGTCTGCCCACACCCGCCAAGATTTTGCCCCGCGAGCACGGTCCAGCTACGAAAAACTACGAAAAATACACGGATTCCGCCACAGATAGAGGGCGCCGAAGGTGAGGAAGGGGTGAGAAATTTCATAAAGGATTTGTGGCCGTTGATGGAAAGCCACCTCCTCAAGTTGAACCACAATGCTCTCGAAGACGCATAATGGGATACCATTCAGACCTATCATAGCGTGTTTCCAGTATCAGCCAAAGCCGCCATTCCCCCTTGCACCTCTCCTGCGCCAGCGCAACCACCACGTGCGGGCTTTCTCCGTGCAGTCTATTCTACGATCACAGGAACAGCAACCTCAGGCAGAACCTACGCGCAGATTTACCTACCATGCCGCCGCATCCTTTTCCGCCAAATACAAGAAGTTCGACCCGATAAATCATGTCTTCCACTTCAACCCTTACAACCGCATCCAGACCCAAAAGCGACCCAAATCAAAACGCCCGGCTAGCGGCCAGGATGCCTTCTTCATAAGCCGCGTAGGCGATACCAATGCTGTCGCATTCGGCATTGCCGACGGTGTTGGAGGCTGGGAGGACTCTGGTGTCGACCCGGCAGATTTCTCCCACAGCTTCTGCGATTATATGGCTGCGGCGGCATACGACCACAAACCAGATGCGGGCGAATTGTCATTGACGGCCAGGTCTCTGATGCAGAAGGGGTATGATGATGTATGCAGGGATGGCTCTATACACGCTGGGGGTAGCACTGCTTCTGTCGCCATCGCGAATGAGGACGGCAAGCTGGAAGTGGCCAACTTGGGAGACTCGGGGTTTGTGCACCTGCGCCTAAATGCTGTTCATAGCTATTCAGAGCCGCAGACTCATGCCTTCAATACCCCTTACCAGTTGTCCATTGTGCCAGCTAGCATGCTCGCACGCGCTGCAGCATTTGGTGGGGCCCAGCTGTGCGACTATCCTAAGGATGCGGACGTCACACAGCACACGCTAAAGCACGGCGACATACTGGTCTTCGCGAGTGACGGAGTGTGGGACAATTTGTTCAACCAAGATATACTTCGAATTGCTAGCCGGCTAATGGTCGGTCTTGGAGCGTGGCAAACAAGCGATGGTGGTATACTAGTTGCGGAAAACTTGAAGCCGTACACCCAGGCCGAAGACTCGACACAGCGGCCATTGACGCTTCAGAGCGCATTAGCTGTGGAAATAGCCGGGGCAGCAAAACTAGCTAGCACGAACCAACGACTTGACGGGCCGTTTGCCAAAGAAGTTCAAAAATACTACCCTCAGGAGAACTGGCATGGTGGCAAAGTCGATGACATCTGTGTCGTCGTCGTAGTGGTATCTGAGGATGGGAAGTCAGAAGCGATTAAAAGCAAGTTATAGACTGGGTACCCAACCTACCGTAAATCCCTAGGCCGACACAGTTTCGGAGAAACATAGAATATGCATCGTCAGGCGTTCAAAAGGGGGGAGAGATCAATTTCCAACAAGCATTCCCATGTGTAAGAGCAGGCAGGCAAGATGGGCTTCATGCTTCTTGTATAATTTTAGCTACGTACGTATTTATACCTCTTGCATTTTACCCTGCTACTTGGAAGTAGATTTTTGAGCCCACGCTGCAAAATCCATTGCTTATAATTATACCTTCACTCCAGGCCTATGAATTTTCCACTTCCCGCATGCTCTAGTTGTACGTATATTGTGACTCTTTAGATACGTAGTTCTCTATTCGTCCCTTTCATGGCCTCTTCAGGATCTACACATATGCATTAGATATAATAATGGGCTCTACATTCACATGAAGCCTTTCATCAGATAGTGCACATGTTTGTAGGCGGGGTCCTCTCAGTTCACGAGGTACCACGAAGTCCAATCAATGCGGTAGGGGTACATGCCTCAGTAGACTTAGCCAATGGGGCTTTTCGGCGTGGGGCTTTCCGACGATCCGTGATTGTCGAATCCCAGCCTCCCCCACTTAGTACCGGTGTACACCTTGTATGTGTTAAAGCTCTAGGTGGGGGCTCCGACCGGTCCACACACGCCGACTTGTTTCTTGGCCTGCAATTGCAAACTTCAACAATCCCTCTCTCTTCATTCGGCGTCGCTTCAAATCTCTCGTCAATTCATTCCTGTAGAAGAGATCGCCGACCCACAACGCGACTATGGATAACACAGTCGCGCATCCGGAGGAAGGGCTTCTACCCGACTCCCTCCAAGTTCCTGTCGTCGATGGTCCCTTGTCAATAACCGATCCCACCCACGCCTTCGACATCGGTGTAGAGGCTTCTCCGCTGCAGAATCATGCTGACTTGCCTGAGGATGGATCAACGAATACTAGCGCCAGTGACGCAAGCAGCTTGAAGCGCTCTAAGCCGCACGATGAGCCCGAGGAAGCATGGCAGGTTGTCGATAATCGCTCGTCGAAGAAGTCCAAGAAGGAAAAGAAGGAGAAGAAGATTCCTAACCCACAATCGACCAATTACCCTTCTATCACGTTCAACTACAACGCCAAGCTCCAATCCAAGATCGCTCTCGATTCTCTGCGAAATCTTATCCTATACATTTTCGCTGAGGGCGCCGCTCCGCAATGGGTTGCCATCTCCCAACGACCGCAGTTTCGCAAGATCGTCGCAATCATGGTACCGGGACTGGAGGAAGCTATGTTTAAGCAGGATGTCGACTTCGCGACGTACAATGACCAACCTCTCGACCTTGACCAGAAGCCACGAGTATTGACATCTCCCGACGACTATTATCCCCGACTGCTTAAGAAGAACGAGCTGCCTGAGATCTTGAAGGATTTCGCAGATATGTTTCCCCACCTTTGGCCGGTCAAGACGCCGGGCAATGAGAAGTTTGGCTACATACGTTCGCCAATGGGTACGATACTCACGGCGCCAACTGAGAAGTCGAAGGAAGAGAAGTCTCACAGAGGGGTTCAAGCTGCGAAAGAGCCAAAGGGTTGGAAGGACGAGCGCACCAGAATAACCGAGTTCCTTACCATGCCGGAAGATTTTCAAGCGAACGGATATTTCTTACATCCGGCTTGTGTGCCGCCCGAACGGCGCAGACATTTCCAAGATCCAGAAGGCTGGGTACACACCAATGTAGAGAATTTCGAAGACGGCGATGTCCCGGAAGAGGAGATCCAACAAGGAAGTGTCACAGCGGGTCGAGAAGTCCTCGCCCTTGACTGCGAGATGTGTATGACGGGACCGGAAGAGTTCTCACTTACAAGAATCAGCCTGCTGAATTGGGATGGAACTGTTGTTCTCGATGAGCTTGTTAAGCCAGACAAGCCGATTATCGACTACCTGACACGGTTCTCGGGCATTACGGAGGAAATGCTAGCTCCCGTGACTACAACCCTTAGAGATATCCAGGCCAAGCTGCTCGAGATCCTTCATCCTCGTACGATACTTGTTGGACATTCATTGGACTCGGACCTGAAGGCACTGCAGCTCACTCACCCTTTTATTGTCGATACCTCCATCCTCTTTCCTCATAACCGAGGCGCACCGCTGAGGAACAGTCTCAAATTTCTATCGCAGCGCTTCCTCAAACGCGACATCCAAAAAGGTGTCGCAGGCCATGACTCCATAGAAGACGCAAAGGCATGTCTAGACCTCGTGAAGCAGAAATGCGAGAAGGGCAAGTCTTGGGGCAACCACGAATCTCAAGGCGAGAACCTATTCCGACGATTAACACGGACTGGCAAGTCTTACCGCGCAAACGGCGGAGTTGAGGCGAAAGGAGGCGTCCACGTTGGGAAGACCAGCGCGATGGTTGATTGGGGTGACCCAATGAAGGGCGCCGGAGCCGCTTCGACATTCCCTATCGGGTGTAAATCGGACGAGGAGGTAGTAGAAGGTGTCATACGTGCCGTTAAGGGTGACCCCGTCGCTGAAGAGATACCGTTTGGCGGCGTTGACTTCGTCTTTGCTCGTTTCCGCGAATTAGAGGCGTTCCAAGGATGGTGGAACAACAGCGATATGCCGCCTCCTGACCTGTCCGGCATGTCCCTCGAGAACTGCGTGCAGAACCTCACTCAGCGCATCAAGCGCATCCACGATTCATTACCTCCCTGCACTGGCTTCATCGTGTTCAGCGGATCAGGCGATCCACGCGAGATGGCCCGTCTACAAGCAATGCAGGCGCAGTTCAAGAAGGAGTTCCAAGCCCCCGGGAGCGATTGGGACAAACTAAGCGTTAAGTGGACGGATGTAGAGGACCAGGCGTTAAGGAAGGCCGTCGGTATTGCGCGGAACGGTATCGGATTCATAGGTGTGAAATGAGGCAGCCTGTACACATACATCTTGGTATGATATATACTAGGGCGGTCCTCTCTTCGGAATGTATGACGAGCTGGAAGAGGCTGGGGGTAAGAAAAGGAGGTCCACGAGATACGAGTCACGAATATGCTTTGGCATTGGGATTGTGATACCCGTTTCATATTCTCTCATACGGATATACGGTATACAGGGTGGTCAACATAATGGCGAGCTTTATCGTTTGTTCCTGTGCCTCTTTCCGCTCAAGCATGTTGCAATGCAGTGTGAGATTGTCACCTATGAGCATCGAAAGTCCAGGGCTGCCTAAGCTACGTGGTACCTGTAGAGCAGAACATCCAAGGTGGTTAGATCCCACAGGTTGAAGCTGAATAGACACCGATCCACCCCGTAATGGTTTCATCTACTAGGAGTTCCATTAGATACTTCATCTTCTCCACGTAGGCAGCGGTTTGAAAACAGGGACTATTGTGATCTCTTATCGCTTATCCGTAGCAGATCTACCAACCCCATATTATTTTCATGCAGGAACCCGCCCACCGCCGATCGTGGATCCACTCATTTTGATTGCACCTAGAATATCTCGGACCCGGAAGCTTCAATTGGACGACTACATCGATCACATCAACCACGTTGAACCTATGCCCGAAATCATTTAAATGAGCAAGACGCCTGCTTACCATGGATGAAGTGAGCTGCGCCTGCGCAAGTTGCGACCAGCGCCTCGGCCAATTTTTCAATCTATGGATCAAGATTGGCAAGAGCTACATCAGCCCTGTTATCGGCGATGGTGACAACTTGAAGGCGCCGAAAACAGGCCCTGTACGGCTCGGAGAGGAGCAGACACTAATAGAAAATTGGTATGGCTTATTCCCAAACCCCATGTATAACTCATCCAAGCTCACCAGGACCCTTTATAGCCATCTTCAAGACATATCATGCCTGCATTGCCTTACCACCGTCGGACTACGGTGCCTAGACACACCTGTCAATCATGTTTTACACAAGTTAGTATTTCATATATGTCCAAGTACGGTATAGATGTGGTTAGCTGATTATCATAGTGATCAACTATTCCTCCGGCTCTCCTCCGTTAAAATCACTGCCATGAACGGCGATGACCGTGTTCAAGTGGCCATTCAGAGAACACTCAAGCTGAGAGAAGCCTCACGCAGCGGGTTCGGGGCTTCTAACACACCTCCAGCCTCCGAAAGCAGCACACATACATTCACTGACAATCATGGCCCTTCGGAAATACGTGGACAGCTACTAGATCACCTGCAAGCTCAATTGGACGCACAGAGGGAAGAAATCCAGAGGCTAAATCGATCAGGGTTTCAAATGGCCTCATCCTTCGACAATGCTGTGCTCCGTGTCGAGGGCGATATCAAGAAGCTAAGAGAGTCTATGGAAGGCTTGCAAGAAGATCTGAAAAATCACCATTCCAACGCTGCCAGTACGAAAGATTATATCATCTCACTCAGAAAGGACCTTGATGAAGTGAAGGAGGGGTCACAAGCCAAGTCATATTATTCTAATATTGAGCTCGAGCTTGCTTCAGCGAAGCAGACAATCGAGAATGTACGCCTATCTCTAAGCAAATACCTTGATAAATCCGCCAAAGAACAACAGGAGCATAAGAGAGTCATCTCAGACTTGAACTCCGTGCAGCGCGAGCTAGAACATTTTCGAGGGGAACTGGATGAAACCAAGAAGACTGCGACGGAAAGAATTTCGGCAGCAAAGACTTACACTATGGAAGTAGTCTCGCTGAGAGCTGAATTAAAAGAGCTTCGGGAAGAGTTGGCTCAAGAGCGATCACAGAAGTCTCCACCTACCGATCCTGAGTTCCCAGCACGAGAGATCGATATACTCACAACAAACATTACCAAGATTGGTCAGAAAGCAAGCCAGGTTGAAACCCTTCAAATGGAGCTTGAGTTGTTAAAGGAGCGACTTCAGAGGGTGGAGAAGACACGCGCACCTAACAGCCAAGACGCAACAGAAGCAGAAACGCCATCCAGAAACTCTGTACCTTTTCCACCCGGAGAATCTAGACAGAAGAGGAAGCGTAGCTCTCACCCAGAAGAGACTACCAATTTAGATATGTCTTCGGCCGCTCCCTCGAGCGAGAGGCTGACGCGAGCGCCACCAACCGGCTCTCTACCAGGGAATCATGATTCTATGAACTCGCCACCGTTTATGAAAGTTCGAAAATCGGATGCCAAAGTATCCGAGTCTCCGCGGCTCACCAAGTTAGGGACAGTTGATAAAAGATACCTGAGGAGAGGCTCAAGGCGAGGTTCGAGACTAGCAATGGTACAGGACACAAACTCAAATGGCTGAGCGTGTGCCTCTTGAAAGTTGTTTTTCTAACAGCATAATTACGCGCTAAATTCAGCGTCCATGATCTCTAACGCAAATCCTGCTAGAACTTGGAGTGGTTCTAGAACTATACTCTCGAAGAAACGCCTCTCCTCTGGGCCATTCGGGTTCCTATTGAAAGCATTGACGAGCGCGTTTTCGGTGCCTCGACCCGATAGACTCTCAATATCATTGAGCATACCCCGAGCTTCGTGATACACTAGCCACTCGGTTGAGTGAGCTGCCGGGCAATAACGAATAGCCATTGACAGAACTGTCTGACACATAGTAACTTGGTCCATTTTGCTCAGAGCTTGAGAAACTTTTGCAGCTAGACCTGTGTCTGGCGCAGAAGGTGCCGCGGAAGCGGTGTTGGCTAGAAATTTCGCAGCCCTGATCATGCTCTTTACTCTTTGCCCGTCGAAGGGCATAGGCCATCTATATGGATCGCTATGCAAGGAAAGGAAGCATGAAATAGCCAAGCCGTACGTGGACTTATCTACTTCCATAAAATATATTATTGCCTCGATTAGTACCAGAGCCAGCGGGTCAATGGCGTACAATTCCGCTTTTCGAAGTTGCGCACACATGTTCCAACGTTGGCGGAGCTGTCTACGCTTGTCCGCCAAGCTCAAGCCGTCCAATACTGTCGAACATGTCGAGTATATCTCGTCGACATTCTTCTGCAGGGACTTATCTGAGTGCAAGAACTGTTTGATGGGTGGATTCCGTAATTTGTCCAGGTCAGGGGCCAAGCTGAACGAATTGAGCTCAAGATGCGGGTATCTCTGGCAGACTTGGTAGATGTCCAGATCGTCCTTACAGCGAGGGCAGACGCAGTCGAAGTTGTAGCGCGTCTTCAAGGCCTCCCGACGTCGCGAGCGCGGTAGGAAGATGTCTACCATAGAGCGGGCAGTTAGCAGCGTCCATAGAAGATTGACAAGTGCTGAGCTTACCAATATAAGATATCTCTATCTCTTCGCCTGGCTTGATCTCCCGATATGCGTGCAAGATGGCCTTGCGTCTCACGAACCGCACGAATGCGTTGGGCAGACAGGAATGGTTGAGCATCGCTAGCACGGTGTTGATGTATACGCCGCTCTGGCCGGTGTCGGCGTCGATTCTGTTGAAGGAGTTGACTTGGATCTAGTTGCCATTAGACGAGATTCACGCAGGTCGAACAGGGGTACCAGAAAAAAATGCTCACCTGACATAAGATCTCTATGACCTCCATTATGCTGTCCTGGCACTCTTCGCGGCCCATGTAATGCAGCGCCCCACGAGCCTGGAAAACCATATCCTGCTCGGTCCCGCCCGAGGCTCGAGTGCGCGTCATCTCCAGGTGGCCCTCCATCTCCGCCGCCGCTTCTCGCATCTCCGGGCGTAGAAGCACTTGGATTAGCGCCCGTATGGGCGTCGGCAGAGAGTCGGGCGTCCCGGTATTGACCAACGGCTCTGACTCAATGATAGACCGCACCCGCTTGAACGTCTTGCACTCCCCCTTCCCGTGCACGAGGCTCCAGTCGGCTTTCTGACATGCCGTGGAGCAGTAGTGCGCCGTCCTGCAGCCGGTGCAGGCGCGCACGCGGACGGTGGGAGCTGTAGTGGCAGCAGTAGTGGTACCAGCGTTTGCGACCGAAAGGCAGTAGTGACAGGTGTCTGCCAGGTGCGGACTGTCGGGGAGGGCGACGCTGGGGTTGCTCCTATCTGTGCCTGTGACGACGGCGATGGCGGCCCCCGGTGCGAAGGATTGCGTTGCTACGACGGAGCGGCCGCGCCGGGGGGTCGCGGTGCCGGGAGTTAGGCCCGGTGGGAAGGTCACCATTCTGACTTACTTGACCACCTAGCTTGGTACTTGGGCTGTCTCCTTAAGGCACTTTGTTGGCTTTTCCTAGAGCAGAGGGTTCTGTAAAGGGTTGAAAGTCAATGTTTATATGCCCAGTATTGCAAACGAGTTACCACAAACGATATCATGGACAGCATATCAAGCTGCAGTTTGTGGAAGTGGTGGTGAGGCATATGGATAGGTACATGGAGAAGAAGTACATATCCAGCCTCTATTATGCAAAGTGCCTATTCCGTGAGAGAAATCAGGTTTGCCAAGGTCCGGATATGTGGGTCTAAATATCGGTAGGGCAGTGGAACTATCGGCCACCTATATTTACGTGGAAACTAGGTATTTACTATACTACACACTTGAACTAATCATAATCTGGTTTCAAGATGTGAAGTGCTAGATTTTATAAGAGAGAATTACTTGATACCGGAAGAAAGATACAATACATCCCTATTCTCAGCATCGACCAATGAGCGCCGTCGGTCCCCGCGGGTGCGCGAATGCTGCATATGAAGACCATCTTACCCCCCACTCGCTTCAGTGAGTCACTGTCCGAAGTATAATCCTACCGAACTAGGTATATGTCTTCGAGAAATGAGGCTGGGCCCAGAATGTGCCCCTTCTCGTGTAGAAAATCCGCTCAGGATGTTAGTTAAAACCAGACAATGTCTGTCTACATAGGTCGAGCTGGTTCCTTGGACAATTCGTCTCTGTTTCCGCCTCTTCTGAGGCCGAATAAGTAAAACATGCCTCTCGAACTCCAGCCCGCCACTGAGGCGGATGCACGCCGATCAGCCGACATTGAAGCGGCAGCATACGCGCCGGACCCATTCAACAAGATCTTGTTTCCAGGGCCGTTCCCGCTGAATGTACTAGACGGACGCGCGAGCCTGCTAGTAGCCGAGCTAAAAGCGGACCCTACAACACGGTGGCTTAAAGTGGTCGACACGGATCTGCCAGACGCCGAGCAGATGATCGCCTTTGCCAAATTCCATATTTACCCCGAGAAGCCACAGCTGACGCCTCGGGCTTTCGGCTCTGGCTGCAACGCCGAGGCGTGCGAGATGGTATTCGGCGGTCTGATGAAGCAAAGGGTACGCATTATGGAGGATAGACCATATGTCTGTGAGTATTCACCCAGAGTGAGGGTGCCATGCTTTCTTATTGAATAAGGGGAGAAAAACCTATGCAATTATGTGCTTCTAATATAATGAAAGACCTCTCCCTCCTCCATACCGATCCCAAGCGCCAGGGGCGAGGCGCTGGCGGCATGCTGGTAAGGCGGATCATCGAGGAAGCCCAGAAGCTAGGTCTCGTTGTCTACCTCTCGGCTTCGCCGGCTGGCCACGAGTTATACAAGAAGTGCGGTTTCCGCGATGTTGAGACGCTGTCTATCAACATGAGCAAGTGGGGCGCAACTGGAAATTTTATTAACTGGTCGATGATATGGGAGCCGTCTGAGGCTGTTTAGTGTTCTTGTGAGTTTCTGTATACAGCGGTGCCGACGAAACCCGCCTAGGTATTTAGCATTTAGTCGGTAGGTAGCAAGTTCATCTGAGCAGATTTTGGTCCTATACTCTTCATCTTAAGATCAATGAAAAAGACATCCCAATGCTTGCTTCGTTGCTGTACAACTAATTGAGTTGTACAAGGACAACTCAGACCACGTATTAGTGAGATTCATTGGTGGGGGTTGGTGACACCGACACCACTACATCATCTCACCCCGATTTTCATCTCAAAGGGTGGTTGTTTGAGACGGGTTTCATCCTTCTTTTTCATTTTTCCTCTTTGGGGACAGAATAGTATGATACGTCTCATCTGGTCCTCCCAAGCCTAACAAAATTGAGTCCTATCTTGAGGAGCATCATCTATTAAATCAACATTGAACTTCGGACTCTCAGTCTCAATCAGCCCCACTCGTTCTTCGCTCATCCACCTCTTGCGTCATTTCACTACTATAGTATAAGTCCCCATCCCCTAGCAAACCCTCAGCAAAAAAGCAAATCCCCCTCCAAACTCAATTACTACGATGCTATCCTCCTTTTGGAAGACACCAATCCCAACAAACAAAATGCCAGGCGGCCCTCCAACAAACGACACCACAGACCCCCCCGCACCTCTCGTCAGCTCGTTCCGCGTCCGCGCCGACGCCGGTGAGCCCGTCGCCGTAGTCCGCGTGCGGAACCTGCAGGGTGCCATCCCCGTCGGCCGGGACGCCTGGGGCCGATCGGGAAAGCTGCAGCCGATCCTCCTATCGTCCGAAGTCTCCTTCGCCCAGCCCTTCTCCGGGAACCCCGCCTCCGCCTCCTCCTCGGGCGACACGGACAAGCTCGACGCCGGCACCGCGCACTACGGCAACCTGAGCAAGACGCTGCTCTCCAGCCTCGAGCTCTGGGGCCAGGGCAAGCCGGGCGCCGAGAGCGCTGGTATCGCGTCCTCCGCCATCGCAGCTACGGGCTCCGCGGCCGAGGTCGGGACCCCGCGGACCGCCGACGTCTTCGAGCTGCTGTGGGTGCGCATGACGGGCCGCGTGGTGGACGGGAGCCGCATCGCGCTGCCGCTGGACCAACTGCCGTTCCTGGACGCCGCGAAGCTGCGCTCGCTCTCGCTGACCATGAGTCTGCCCAAGGCGTCGCTACTCGGCGCCGGGGTCAGCTTGACGACGACGGCGAGCTTCCGGGATGATTTCTCCAAGGGGGGCGATAAGAATGATGGCGACGGCAAGAGCAGTAGCAAGAACCCGCTGCGGTCGTATTCTCGCACTTTGCGGATCCAGGGACTGCATATACCGACGCTGATCGGCGTCAACTCGAACGAGCGCAAGGCCAAGCAGATGGTTGTTGCCGATGTTGAGATTGATAGATTCGACGTTGTGGACGATATTCACAGCGATCTTGAGAGAACTATAGTAGAGGTGAGTGATACTTACTACTCTAACTGTTGATTGAAAACTGTGCTCACATATCTGTACAGACAATGGAGGCATCGTCTTTCGAGACGCTCGAGGCCCTCGCGTCGCAAGTGGCGAATAAGATATTATCGGACTTCAGAATCGGTGACAACCCGGCGCCTATGAAGGAGCGAGGGTGGCAAGTCAAGGTTTGCCTGGAGAAGCCGATTGCAGTGCCTTTTGCAGAGTGTCCTGGTGTAGAAGTGACAATGGGGCCATGATTCGGGGGCAAAGGTGCTTTATTTAGATGATATAACGGTGTATATGGCATATAGAAGTATTTACAGGACAACTAAGTCTCGCCCAGGGGTAAGTGCTGTGATGCCACGCCTTATATTCGCCCTATTCTGACGTTGATAAATGGTGGTTGAATAGGTCATTCGAGCTGGGAAAAGTTCCTTACACTTCTACCTACTGAAAGATTTATCTCAATATTCAGGACGAAGACTAGGCAGGAGTAGAAAGCAGAGATAATCCAAATACAATCTAAATACATAAAAGCTAGGATGAGAACCGTAATCAGACCATCCCAATGTTTCGAGATACGTTCCTAGACTGGAAAGGGGATCTCGATATCCCTGGGAACATATCACTCAATACGAACCGCTCATCTATCTCGTAGGCTGTCCACACGATGAAGCTCTCGTTACCGTTGGCTAGGCCTAAATAATGTGTCTGTATGAGACCGTAGGACGACTGTGAAGGATCACGAGACAGTTTGGTCCTCTAACTACATGTAGGGACCCAATGTTGTAGACATTAGAAACAACGCGAGTCGTTTCAAACAGGGCGGAACGGGTCCAACTGCGGCTACACCTCGGGGTAGGTACATTCCCCATGACTCGCGCGAAGGTTGCAGAGCATCTAACATGACGTAGGAGTAGCAAACAAAAACTGACGTGTACCTTATATTCCTTATGCAGGACCCCCATTACTGCTTTATCAGGGTTCTAGGGAGCTATATGGAAAGTCTGATGTATGGATCCTAGAAATATACCTCTACCTATGCTCTATAGTTTTATCATGCAAAGGACGCTGTTCAAATGTGAAAAGACATCAAATCTTGCGGCAAAGAGGGACGTCGCCATTAGTGATCTCATCAACGAACTTAGGGTCTGGGTCGAAGAGCATGACATGAAAATGCTCTACGGCCTGGACAGATTTCAAGGACCTCCAATTCTTGAACCAGATGTACTACTCTAGTGTCTTAGCGCCACAGTAACTATAAGAGGAGAGGGCACGCCGGAATTGGACTTACGTGATCACGCGGCATCTTAGATCCGAATGTCTTCTGCACATACCCGTCAATTTCGGCCCGAGCCTCATCCGTGAGGTCGGTGGTGACGGGGTCCTCGGCTAATTCAAACTTGGTCCAGACAACTAGGTGGACTATCCTCTCATCGATGCCGTACGGCCAGTCATTCCACAGAATCTTGATGTCATCATCGAACTCGAAAGGCCTTCCTCTCGGCTTTACAGATGCTTCCCAATACAGTCGCTGCGTCAGGACAAAGTTCATGATGCTCCCGTAGTCCCGCTTTAACTTCCAAGTATATTCCAGATAGCGTCTGAGGTCGGACGGAACCCTCCGGAAAGCACCTAACCGGTTCTCAGCCACGATGTTCTGGACTTCGGGCCATGTGGCTACCTTGCACTCGGAATCCGGCGTGCTGATAATGCCGATGTCCTTGACGCTCAGGCTGCGGAGAAATTCCGGACATTCCTCGGTCCTCTCGTTTTCAGGAACGTTCACCTGCCAGTAAGGCAGGTTCCCGACGCTTCCCATTCTCGTATTTTGAAAGTGGGAATTATGAAGAAACAGCCCCGTTTGAATAGCTTGGCTTCCTAGCCGCCGGGGCGCGGGAATTGGGCGAAGGGTAAGCGATCCAATCAGTAAGATTTGCTGGGAGATAGGCCGCGACTTGGAAAACAATTCCAAGGTTAGGGGCTTGAGATCAGTAGTGCCGACGGAGTATTGTCAATATTGATGTTATTTATAAACTATATGTAAAGCGGGTGCTACCACATGGGATGAGGAGGCTGGCGCGGAAGCAAGTCTAGAGCTTGGTGGATGTGGATGCGTCAATAGAAAGGGTATCATGGGTAGCTTGGCTGGCTGGTAGCTGCGGATGGATTCAATTGTCAGCCGCAGTATTGCGATGCAGGTGGAGCTGTAAGGGACCTATGTAGACCCAGGCTGTCATGTTAAACGCCACGCAGACGCAGACGCTGCAAACGCGGTTGCGGGATGATCCGACAGCTCCCCTGGAGGTTAATGGCATAAATCCGAATTGTGAGAGGCGAGAGAAGATATTGTATTCTTATTGGGTACCTACGTGTATGCCATTTCTAGGTTACCCTAGGTACATGTAGGTACATGCGTGTAACCGCCATTCGTGGCTGTGACTTCGATGTCCCTGGTGTACTACTTCAAGGTCTCAAGCTTTCAGAAAATAGCTACCTACATGTAGGTAAATATTAGATGTTACTGGTAGGGATTGGAGTTGGCTGAGTGTGCGGCTCTTATCTTAGTCGCGAAGATGTCGATCTCGACCACCCTCCGGGTTATACAAGAAGTCAATACAAGACCTACACCAAGCCCTGATTGATTCCCTTGCACCGTGGCCCCCACGTGGAAACGTCCCGTTTATCTATTTGCTACAAACTGACGTGGTTGGTCTCGTCATTATACCCTCACGAATCCGATCAATATGGACTGCCATTTTACCATCAACCGCGAGGGAGAACCCACCTTTTATCGATGTCTGATTTGATAGAAAGTTCCGGTGGGCACCCCTTTCTACCGATGCTTTGACGCTCCTCACCGGCTTTCCCTGTAGCTGAAGCTGCTGAAGTCTAGAGAATTCAACCTATATGAGAGTTTTATTAACCATGTATTGAGTGGATTACCGTCTCGTCTAGTTCCCATTGGATGTAATGAAAACCATGTATCAGGTGAGCTAAATGATCCATAGTGGAGATCTAATACATGTACGGCGAATTTATGAATTGAGAACTATGTGTATAGCAATGTTCTATTAAGGTTGGGTGGTAGAGGTAGTAGTGAGATGCAGAGCAAAAGGACGCACCGAGTGGCCTATTGTGTTGCAGAGTATTTGTCGTAGGCTTACATATGTATAATGTCAACCACTGCACTGCACTGAACGGAGTCGAAAATACTACCCACCCACGTTGGAGGTCCGGTCGAGGGCTAGACTTCGCAGCGGGTGCAAGCCCAAGCCATTTCGTCCCACTCGCCATGGGTTGTCAAACGGAACGGTATGTAAAAGTGACAGGTCTCATTGGTGTCTTTTCAGCCCTGGACAGTTTGAAAGCCTGCAAGCTGGGAAATGTATTGATGCCGCAGTGATACCTGAGACCTACCTTGAGAAAGGGATTGATCGTTTCTGCCGCGGTAGGAGAATGAGGCTTCTTAGAGATCAACGGAACTGCAGTATTCCATCTCGGGATACGTGTACATAGATGAAGGTATCGTGAGTTGGGATACCGGCATTTCGACGGTGGAGAACCTTTAACCGCTTGACCCGACAAGGTTTAGGCTGCGCCAACAAATGCCGTATAAGTACTAGCGTAGCTTGTTTGATAGCGTGGGAGGCGGAGAGCTGGTGTCAGGTACAAGGGAAATATACACCGCATATCGAATTGACAAGTTCCGCTTGATAGTTGACCGTTGATGTTGACCACGGGGCAACCGATAATTTCCTGGAGCAACCATCAAGGGGCACGACGGTTGCAAGGAAACTAAATAAAAGGCCAGGAGATGCGCCCTTGATAATTCGCTCAGTCCTCCTTTCCTCCTCCCGTACACTTCAGATTCGGCCAGATTGCGGATAATTGGGTTGTAGGCAATTCATCAGTTCATTAGGTATGTTTCATCTGTCTTCTCTTTCCCAACTTGAGCTCCAATTCGCTGCGTGTCTTTCATTTTATTCTGTGAACCCCGCTCGAGTCTTGCATGTGATTGAACACCTACTCCAAAGGGGGAGATCAAGCCACAGCAAGCTGAGGTATCACGAGAGATTGCGACACACAACCTCAGATCTCGTGAAAGAGACTGAAGGTTATAGAGTCTTTTTGTCATTAGCCTCGCAGATGGGCCTGATGAGGTAGACGGGACGGGAAGTTGGCATTGGATTGGACGGGGAGACTGCACAGGTTGAAGGCAAAAAGCACCAAAGCAAGCAAGCAGGGAAGAGTCTTGCTCTAATTTAGTCTGCATTACGTCAATGGTAATGCAGAAGTGAGCTAACCCCCCTTTTTTTAGGTGGACGAAATTATACCGTAGCTGTCACAGCTCCGCCAACCAAGAACTACCCCGCCATTCTTGCCCCAAGAACTAAGGGGACAATCGTCATCCCAACCGTTAAAATAAATTTTGACCTTTTCTCCTTCCTCATAACCGTAAAACCTTACCGCTACAGATCGAGGCCTGGCACGCCCCATTCCTTTCTTATTCTGACTTCCTGCGACAACGTGGAATATATATCTTTTCGGTCCCTACGACATTCATCATGGCTCAGGCAATCAAGAGCGCGCTGCCCTCCCACTTGAAGCCAGGCGGAGGCAAAGACTCGGACGCTGAGTTTGCCGGCAGGCATCACGGCAAGACTCGATCGCACATGGTAAGTCGAGCTTCCTTAATCACTTCTGAATCGAATGGGCAGCACACTGGACTCTCCCCGGCCCTTGCAAACCCTTGGAGACACAGAATTCTGCACTGCTCAGGGCTGTTCCGTTTCCCCAGCGGCCTCGACAACGAGCAATGTCCACAACATGCACCCACACCGCACACGTCTTGTCCGCCTGAGAGCTTCGTATGGCACGGCAAGATTACACTTCTACTTCGATCACCAGATACTACGTGGAGAGTTTGCTTCCCAAAACACCAAACGTAATTCACGTACCACTTCACATGATATCAGACGAAGTTCATCATCCTGAATCATGCCTCCTCTATTCTGATGACTGTTCGTCGGCATGACTGCAATGGGCATTCTATATTGTCCAGGAAGCATTCTAGCCGCATATAAACTCCTTTTCAACTCTCTTGATATTTCGGCCAATCTGTTGCGTTGCATTTCACTTTTGCCCGCTGCCTTTATAATATCTACAGTGTTCCTTTTGATTACCAGCTAGCAACAATGGCTATGTTACTAACAAGCAGAATAAAGGCTTTCGAGAATGCCTCGACCAACGTCGCTGCGGCGCAAATGCGCAACTCTCTAAACGAGCTTGCCGAGACCGTGAAGGACCCTGAACAGAAGAAGGTAAGATCGGATGGTATACATGCGCAGTTCCGCTAGTTTGTCTAATGCGTCTTCCTAGCTATTCGAGACTGAAATGGACAACTTCTTCGCTCTCTTCCGACGATATCTCAACGACAAGGCCAAGGGCAATGCTGTGTACGTACACCCCAACATCCCACCGCGATCGCAGTTGGCATTTGAACAATAAGCTAATCATGGCGTGGGTAGCGACTGGGACCGTATTGCTCCTCCCGCACAGGGTCAGGTCGTTGACTACGAAGACCTTGCTAACTCTGAGTCCGTTGGATTCCTCAACAAGCTCGCCGTTCTGAAGTTGAACGGTGGCTTGGGTACATCCATGGGTTGCGTCGGCCCCAAGTCGGTCATCGAGGTCCGCGATGGCATGTCTTTCCTTGACATGTCCGTACGACAAGTCGAGTACTTGAACCGAACCTACAACACCAACGTCCCCTTCATCCTGATGAACTCGTTCAACACCCACGATGATACGGCCGCTATCATCAAGAAGTACGAAGGACACAATGTTGACATCCTCACCTTCAACCAATCGAGATACCCCAGAATCTACAAGGACTCGCTTCTGCCTGTCCCCAAGAGCTTCGACTCGCCCATTAACGAGTGGTACCCTCCCGGACACGGTGACGTTTTCGAGTCTCTCTACAACTCCGGCCTCCTTGATAAGCTCATTGACCGTGGTATTGAGATCATCTTTTTATCCAATGTTGACAACCTAGGCGCCGTGGTCGACCTACGTATCTTGCAGCATATGGTCGAGACGAACTCCGAGTACATTATGGAGCTAACCAACAAGACTAAGGCTGATGTTAAGGGTGGTACCATCATCGACTATGAGGGATCTGTCCGCCTATTGGAAATCGCCCAGGTACCCAAGGAACACACCAACGAGTTCAAGTCGATCAAGAAGTTCAAGTACTTCAACACCAACAACATCTGGATGAACACCAAGGCCATCAAGCGCGTGGTTGAGAACAACGAGCTCGAGATGGAGATCATTCCCAACGGCAAGACTATTGCCGGTGATAAGAAGGGCGAGTCGGACATCTCTATTATCCAACTCGAAACTGCCGTCGGTGCTGCCATTCGCCACTTCAAGAACGCACACGGTGTTAACGTCCCTCGCCGCCGATTCTTGCCCGTCAAGACATGCTCAGATCTCATGCTCGTCAAATCTGACCTGTACACTGTCAAGCACGGCCAATTACAAATGAGCCCTAACCGTTTCGGCGGTGCGCCGCTAATCAAGCTGGGTAGCGACTTCAAGAAGGTGTCGGACTTCCAGAAGCGTATCCCATCGATTCCCAAGATCATCGAGCTGGACCACCTTACGATCACTGGTAATGTCAACTTGCATCGCGGCGTGGAGCTAAAGGGAACCGTTATCATTGTCGCGACAGAGGGTTCTACAATCGACATTCCTCCTGGATCTATCCTGGAGAACGTGGTTGTCGAGGGTAGCTTGCGTCTGTTGGAGCATTAATCTGTGGGATGTTAGGACTTCACCATTGTTTTTTGTTTTACCCACGAACCTTCTGTGTTGATGAGCGTTTGTCCATCCCATATTGCCTACTTACGCGTTTCTAGAGACGTGGTTTACACCCTCGGTTCCCGTTCTGTGTTAGGAAGTATAGGGGTTCTATAGAGCTAGTTGCGGAGAATGCGCAAGGATGGAGGATGGAGTGAGAGAATGATGTATACACATGGGCGTGTCCACACGTAGCCGCCAGGACCATAATGCGATGAGAAGGAACACATAGCTCGTTCGGACTGAATCATATGCATTATGATGTTGTAATTCGGGGATTGTAATGTTTGATGAGACCAATTGTAATTGTGCATACGATATAATCATGGCATTCAAGTGTTTACTGGGTTGGCAAGACTTGCTAGAAACAGTGTCTCATTGATTCTTGATAATTTGCAGCAATGCCATTTTCAAGCAAGCTGGTAGCATCATTTGGCTATTTACCTGTTGTGTCCGTAACCAAATGCGAGCCTTCCGGCTATCTTCCTATAGAGTATATACGCATTTGTTGTCGTCCTAATCTGCTATACGCCCTCACATCAAACTATTTCGTAATTTCCACCTAGACTTGGGTTCCATCACCTTCACGGGACGTTGCTGATCTGATTTAGTGACATTTTTGACCGGTCGATTGCAACCTATACCATTTGGTTTGGGTACCTTGTAGGACCCTCAATGGGTTAATGTCATCGGAAAAAACAGAATCTCGATACAATCGCAGTGAGTCATTAGTGACGAATAATTACAATCCGGTTTGTCGTACGATCGTTTAAATTGTCGTTATCATCATCCTAATGTCGAGACCAATCTGTTAAGCGCGTATCGCCCTTCGGTAAACTTCCAACTGCGGATTATTTGCCCTTCTTCTTCATAGCCTCAGTACACGAGGGACAGTACCAACGGCCTTCCGGCTCAGACTTGAGCCCTACACACGACCAATGGAACCATTCGTAGGGACACGCTGGATTGTCACATGCCACCATGTCACCGTAGGACACGTGCTGGCACAGACAATACTTCTTCCCCTCCTCGTCTTCTTCCTCGTCCGAAGCCCCCGAGCCCGCTGATGCGGAGCCCCGATCCGGCATATCCTCGTCTCCATCAGCGTGTGCGCGATGATGCTTATGGTGATGATGTGGGCGGGGAACGGGCGTGCCACTACCAGCCCGAGACCCAGCCCTTGATGATCGAACGGACTCGGCATCAGAAAGCTCACTATCTGCCGTCGATGCTGGCGACCCTTTCGATACACCTGCCCTTTTGACACGAGAGAGTGTTGACTTCGAGTTCGGGGGTTTCTTGCGACCTACTCCTGCTGAGGGTGTTCCTTTCCTTCCACCACCAATGCTCGCCGCCTTCGAACTCGCTCGAGGACCAGCACTACCCGCCCTCGCCGTAGCCCCCGGTGTTCCTGCCTTGGGCGTTCCGGGGCCAAGAGAAGAATGTCGAGCCAGGCTGCTCGAGGCTACCGGTAAACTACCTAGACCAGAACTCACACGTGGTCCCCTTTTGGGAGCACCACCTCCACTACAACGGATACAGTTAGTCATCATTATTTCTTACATAGGGTGCAGTAAACAAGTAGCAATCAAGGTATGCGAGAGAGCCAGGTGATCAAAAGCAAAAGACAAACGCAATAATGGGAAAGGGGGGTTTCAAAGATATGCTCAAACGGATGTAAGTAACGCTGAGGGTGGAGGCAGTGGTACTCACGGTCCAGCAGAGGACTCGCGCTGGTTGCGGTTGCTCATGATCATGCTTGCGGCGGGAGACGTGGGCGCGGAGTTGGAGATGTGGGCTTGCGACTGCGTCGTTCGGAGCTGCGGGTTGGCGGCTCGTGATCCCGTCGGGGTGGCATTGTTGGTGATGGGGTTGAGCGGCGTGGAACTAGACGTCGAAACTGCCAGCACCCTAAGACTGGTGTTGCTGTTGTTCGCTGCGCTCGGTCGTACCACGGAGGGGATCTCGTCGGGGTCGGTGAAGCCGGGCTCGCCTCGGTCGCCCAGCGCTTTGATCTGAAGGTCGAGATGTCGCAGGTGCTTGTCGAAGAGATTCTGGGCCTTTTGCGCAAGGGCAATCTTTTCGTCGGCAAGCTTGTCGGCTTTGTTGTAGTTCTCGCGGATAATGTCACGTAGCCCCTGCTCGCGCGGGAAGGGTTGATGGCTGCCGTTCAGACGAATCCAGCGCTGGATTTTAGCATCGCAATCTTCAATCGTCTTGACGCACTCTTGATACGTCCGGTCTTTGTCGGCAATCTCGTCTTGGATGAAGCGGATCTCTTCTGGCAGGTTGGCGGTGCGATGGATGAAGTCTTCGAGGATGGCGGCCGGGTCTTGGGCCTCGGCCGACGGCGCCATTTTCTTGACGAAGTCTATGGACAGGTCGTCTCTAGGCATCGCTGTTAACCTGGCCCTCTAAGCGGGGGCGCGCGCTCTCGAGTAGGTGACGGTAAAAGGAAGTCTAGAGAGATGATGACGACACAATGCGAACGAGAGTTCAGGGAAGAGTTGAAGAGTTGAAGAAGGGAATGGTGTGGTGGAGTTTATTCTGGAATCGGTCTCGCTGTTGTCTCTTTTCATAATCCCTTTCTTGATATTGAGAGTGCTTTAGGTATGCTTGTGATTTTGTTGATTTCCCAGTCTCTTGTTTTGCTGCTTCCGATGTTGTCCCAGAATGCAACATTCGCGGGGGGATCGTGTATGGCAAATGTTGGTTGAAGGCAATTGGAAATCACATGCATATAATTGTGATGTTTTTGTGAATTCGAGCTGTGGCTCACCTTCCTGACCAGTCCCGAGAATTATCATGAAAAAAAAAAAGTTGATCTCCCACGTCAGGAGCGGCGGAACGTACGAGGGGAGCTGCGGATGCGTAAAGATATTATTTTTATCGCTTCTTTAGGCAATCGCGGGTACAAAAATGGCTTGCACAGGCCTGGAGTACAGAACACATGAGAGGTGGTCCCTAGATGTGGGGAGCGCTTGCAGTGAATGAAATTATGGAAGAGAAGCATTGGAAGGAATTTGGTAGGGGCAAGAGAATTAAACCAATGAATTACGTAATGCAGCCACAGAGAAAGAGCGTGATACGGAATGGACGGGTAGAAACAGTGCATCATATATCACGTGCCTTGACAGTGGCACTCTACAGTCAAAGTTGTTCTTATATCGTGTAAAGCAGCCGTGCTCTAAGGATTCTAATTCCTAAAGAATCAGAACCTTAGTAGATATCGAACTGCATTCAAATCATTAAATCATTAGAGAGGGCAGAAGCTTTAGTATAGAGAGCTTTGGGTTAGGAATCCCATGCTTGTAACCCTTCATTGCATAGTTGTCTTCGTTATATGTGACAGGTACCTAATGGAACAAATCATGTAACTGTGCCATGACGATGCAGCCAAATGCAGGATGGCAGGAAGCATAAGCAGGTGAGAGGTTTATATACCTATCATACCTCACGATACTAAGGTTAAGGGTACATACATCTCTAGATGCACATGTACCTTGAAGGTAAGCAGGTTATTGGGTCGTCGTCTCACTTCAAGTGGGTTACGGCCATCCCCACCCATGCATCTAGGTACCGATCTGAGCTATTCTAGGAACGGATTAGCTCATTTCATTTTGCATATCGCTAACCAGTGGGGTGAGCACTAGCCGGCATCTACCGCATTCTGCTGGTGGCACAGATGAAAGTCGCCTTCATCCCATCTTCAACCTCATGACAACTCAACATAATCTCATCGCTACTTGAGAAAAAAGACCCAAAGTTGCCAAATACTTACTTCTTATGGTATACTTAGGACTCTATCATATTTCCCCCTCTTATGATTAACGACAGCTTTTGACTAGAGGCCATATAACGGTCAACACCAAGAAATCCTTTCTATACTTTCCTGTCCACTCTAATTTGTCTACTGAGTCCTCATCTCGAACGTCGAGTATCAAAAGGTTGTCGCGCGAGGCTAGGTACTACAGCTACGTTGTCGCCAGCCACGCCTAGTTGAGATAATTACATATTTGGGTGCATCTACGTTATACTTCTCCTCATAGGACTCCTCACCTAGCCTCATTCTATTCGCTGCTCATAATGGAGATAGACCCAGCGAATCATTATTCGTTGCGGCTACCGAAACCTAACTACCTCCCTCACAAGGTCGATGTCGATGAGCCAGTAGTAAAGAAGTTCAACAAACCTTTGGACCGGCCAAGCGACCTCGAAAATGCCGCCTATCTTAACAAAATCAAGCGCTTCGCCCACGAATATGGCATCACGAAGCCGAAAGGCTACACAGTGTCGTTTCATTATAACCCTGACATGGAGAGGCACCACTTCGGCCAGACTCACCCAATGAAACCCTGGCGGTTGACTCTTACCAAGAGTTTAGTCTCGTCCTACGGGATGAATTTCGCAATGGATAACTACACCGCCCGCGCCGCCACATACGAAGAGCTCACAGCCTTCCATACAGATGATTACGTTGAATTCCTTGCCTCGGTCCCGCCTCAACCACTCCCGCTAGACGTCGACAATTCTCATCCGGATCTCAAGTTCAATTTGGGAGGTAGTGACTGTCCACTTTTCGAGGGATTATACGATTATTGTTCCATGTCAGCTGGTGGTTCCCTAGATGCGGCGAGGAAACTGTGCGCCGGACAGTCTGATATCGCCATTTCGTGGGGTGGAGGGCTGCATCACGCCAAGAAATCGGAGGCATCGGGGTTTTGCTATATCAACGATATTGTCCTTGGTATACTACAGCTGTTGCGCATCCACCCCCGGGTCCTTTATATCGACATTGACGTACATCACGGCGATGGCGTAGAAGAGGCCTTTTTCTCTACCGATCGTGTCATGACCGTCTCTTTCCACAAGTACGACCCCATGGTCTTCTTTCCCGGTACTGGCGCTTTAGAAGACAACGGCCCTAGGAGTGAACACAATCCGGGAGCGCACCATGCCATCAACGTACCCTTAAACGACGGTATCACCGACGAGCAGTACGAATGGCTTTTCAAGAGCATCATATCTAGATGTGTAGATAAATTCAGACCCGGCGCAATTGCTCTACAGTGCGGCGCGGATTCCCTTGCTGGAGACAGATTAGGTAAATTCAATCTGCTCGTTCAAGGCCACGCGTCGTGTGTGGAGTATTGCAAAAGCCTCAATATCCCCCTACTCATGTTCGGCGGAGGCGGTTACACGCCGCGTAATGTTGCCCGCGCTTGGGCGTACGAGACGGCCGTCGCTATCGGTCAAAACAAAACCATTCCGACCGAGCTTCCTCTTCACACCCCCTGGCGCGAGCGCTTTCGACAAGACACACTCTTGCCCACCCTAGAACAGATATTGGGCGAGCCGCGCCAGAACAAGAATCCTAAGAAAAAGCTGGATGATATTATAGAGCACGTAAGCGAACAGCTGCGATTTGTTGAAGCGGCGCCCAGCGTACAGTTTTCTACTATCCCGCCTGATCTCGGACCTATAAGGGACGAGGTGGAACAGCGGATTAAGGAGGAGGTGGAGGAGAGGGATGAAGTGGGGCGGAAACTGAGAGAAGAAGGGGTTGGGGATCGAATGGAATTCTAAACGCTGCTCTGGTAGCCCTAGCCTGGCCTGTTGTTGAGCAGAGGGCTTGGCTTATGAGATTATATTTACGTCGCAAATGTGTCGCTTCTGGTCCGAGGGCATCTCTTACTGGCGATAGACCAAAAACCCTTTGCTTTGACTTCCTGCTTGGTACCTCATATTTAGCTTACCATACATCACATTGACGAAGCTTCATGATAATAACTTTATCCTCCGTCCGTGGTCTGCCCGTGGCCCTTTTTATGTTCAACCCAATAGAAGCTTGAAAGGGATCCGATATTTGCAAGATTCTGATTTGAAAATGCATTCTCACTGTGAGGCGTTTCCGTGCAACGTGGGCATCTATGCTCACTACAAGTTACGGAACCTATTCGTCGCTTGGCTTCCAAGCGTCGGCCGTTATGCGAAGTTGAAGATCAAGCTTCATTTCACCTTAAACACCTTGAAGCCCCCAGGGACCCGTTCTTGAAAGACCTTAGTAGGATCGTACTTCGCTGACGCCTCCTTCATCCTTTTTATGTTCTCCTCACCGTAGTTTCGAAGCGGATCCTGTGAACCGTCGCAATAATTCAGATAGAGGAAGTCGACGTTTTTATCCAGCGACTTGGCGTACGATTCGACCTCGTCGAACATCCTCTTTAAGCTAGACTCGCTTACTTTCTTCAATAATTCTAGAGTCTCGACCTCAAGTCCCACAACTAACACAACGCAGTCTTCCGATATGCGATTGAGGCCGAGCATGTTCCCACCCCGCGCCTCGGAATGCTCGGCCCAGGACGCGATGAGCGGCTGAAGAACCATGTTCACGGTAAAATTGTTATCCGGGATGACCTTTTTCATCTCTTCCAGCAGAACCTTGAATGCATCGACCGTCCTATGGATGACGCGACTATCGAGCTTGAAGGTAAGCGTCAACCAGGAGTCGCTAATGATGTGAATTAGCTATAGGCTATTCGTCGTCGGATTTACCAGGTTACGGGAGAGTACTCTACTTACTACTTCCCTGAAGGGAGAATGAATTCCTTTATTTTCTTAGCCACTGTCGTCATTCTCATGTTCTGCTGGCCGGGGATAGCCAGGAACTTCTGGAAAGACGCGGGGTTCTCGACGCCATCAACGTTGGTCAGTATTACGTTTATGAAGTGCTCTTCCGCATAGGGCACGAAAGTCCACATTGCGAGAATGTGGCTATCAGCGTTTTTGGCAATGCTGTTCGAAAAATCAATGTAGGCTTCGATGACCTGGTCGGTGGCAGCTGGGGAGATTATGACGTTCCCATCCCAGATATCCGTCGCCTTGAAGGTTCTCATGTCAAATCGGGTCACTACGCCAAAGTTGTTGTGGCCGCCTTTCAACACACGGAAGAGGTCAGGGTTCGTTGTGCTGTTGGCCTCGACGATGCTTCCATCTCCTAGAACAACCTCATAGTTCTCAACTTGGTCTGGCCATTTAAAAAACGTAAGTAGGTATTCATATGGATTCTACTAATTGACTAGGGAGATCAACAAAATGAATCAAATACCACTTACCACAGGCCCATCCGTAGCGACAATTATAGAAAGTTAGACCGCCGCCAGTTAAGAAACCACCGACACCGACCATACCTTCGCGACCACCAGCAACCATCACACCATCTACAGGTCCATCTGTTAGTGCTTTCGAATTCAGATATTTCTCGATCATTACCTACGCTTTTCTACGTCTGCATAAACATCTCTCCACCTGCCACCAGGCTGTAGCAATGCAAGCCCTGTTTCGGGGTCATATGTTGTCTTTGCCATGAGGCCAAAATCGATAGTCACTCCATCATCAATATTGTTACCAGCTCCAATCCAAGACATGTGACCTCCGCTATCAAGGCGACATTTCGTTAGCCATATATCTCCATTTTGATAAACCGGGAGACAGCGCATCCCTTAACGATACTCACCTGCGTATGGCAAACTTGCAGCCAGCGGTGCCAACTAGAGCTCTCACTATTCTAGACACCTCCTCCGTGGTTCGGGGTTGCACGATAGCCGATGGCTTCAGCTGAGGCGTCAACGACCAATACGATGCCTCTCGTGCCTCGTAGGCATCTTGGCCGGGGGTGTACAAGATATCCCCTAGGCCAACCTCCTTCAATTTGAGAACAGCAGACTGCGCAATAGAAGACATGACGATCTTTTCTCAACGTTTAACGTATGTATACAGAGAGGCTAGCTTACACACAACGAGATGTAAGATATCTTATATGTATCTCTTAAGCTGAGCGCGGATCATCTCCACTGCTTACATATTTCTAAGCTTATCTCCCAGGCACTTTCGGCCGAACTTGCGGGTGTGGTAAGCGGATTCCGCTTTGGGGATTTATAAACCAATAGTGCTGATAATGTCCTGGATTCGTTCAAGTCCGTACGAATAAACATACGATACGAAGTTCTGGGGCTTTAATAGTCACGATATGTGATGATAATGACTGTATATCACGGATAACATACACCCAGTCTAGGTTTCTAGAGCTATATGGGACAACATATACCTCTTACATACCTCATATCACGATGAGATCTTCAATCCGACTACGCACTCACCCCAACACAGTACCAATACCCAAGCCAGAACGACGACGCGCACCCACTTCCATCACTACCCAATACCGCATTCCAAGCATACAGCTGATCCGTGGTGATTCCGTTATTCTGGGCGAAGATGTAACAGTAGTCGCCATCTTTGGCTTGGGCGAACTTGTTGCAGTTCGACACGGCGTTGTTATCCTGGTGGGGATCCGGGGCTGTGACACCGGGGCTTGCGGCAGAACTAGTGGTAGTCATTACGGACGTGGACCGAGTCGAGGAAACGGTGTCTGTCGTGCCGACACAGTAAGCATAGCCTGCCCAAAACCCAGTTGAGCAATCGGGCGATACGGATGGGTTCCAAGCTAGGAATTGCTCCGCTGTAATGAAGTACGCGTTCTCAACTGCTGAGCAAGAATCACCATCTAATAGGTAGATAGCCGACAGTTAGTATAGTTTTCCTTAGAGCCATGTAGGAGGCTTAACGAACCTTTGGCTATATGTCACTTGTTGCAGTTTATGGGCTGACCTGTCTGAGTAGGTGCGCTAGGTCCGCTCGAAGTGGTGGTCGGCGAACCGGGCAGACCAGGCCCGGCAACACAGTATTGATAGCCTAACGAGGTTCAGTATTAGCTAATCGTGAGACTATAGCATTGAATGCCCCTAATGGAGTGCTTACCAAGCCATAGGTTAGAGCAGTCTGGCCCGACAGCCGGGTTCCAACTGTAGAACTGGGCTATGGTGATGTTGAAGTCGTTGAGAATATCTTCGCATGTGAACCCTGAACCTTCAAAAGCGTCTACATATTGTGTGCAGTTCTGCGTAGTATTGTCCTTAAATGTGTCAGAAAGCGAAAGAATGATCTCAAGGCAAAGTAATTCGTACCCTTATGGGAGAGCCTCCTGTGTCTGGTACTGTTGTGATAGGCCGGTCGCCAATCCAGTACTGGCCCCCGAGTTGGAAAGTACAATTACTAAGACTCGTATTTCCCAGTGCTATTGTGATGTTAAACGCTTTTTTCAGTGCAAACGAAACAGGAACTACCGTGGGACGTCCTTACATGGATTCCAGACACCCAGGTCCTCAAGAGAGACTTGGAAGACGTGAGCAGCGAAGTCACAATCTGACTCGTAATAGCTACCACTCTGAACTATCCCAATGTACGAGGAGCCGTTAAAGTACTGGAAGCAATCTGTTCGAGTATCTGTAGCGAGTGCTAGCGACGGGGCCGTGTCTGTCCTTGTTGGCGTCGTATAGTTGATAGTAGGCCATCTCGTAGCCGGGTCTCCAACGAGGCTCGTAATAGTAGCGGTATAGCTCATGTAGCCAGGCCTACCACTATAGGTATTGACTAAGACATCTCGTTAGCTTCTTAACTACAGGTTGATACCTAAGGCAAGCATACTATCTCCAACAGCCTTGACGCAATAACTCTCATCAGCAAAGAGGTTGGTGCAATTCTCGTTGATTGCAGGGTTGAGGAACACAAAGTCTGTTAATGGTATGCTAAATTTGATCACAAGCTGGTTACAGAAGTCTCCAAGAACTGCTTTGTAATACATCCCACAGTACGGGTTAGTCCCTTGCGCCACGTCTGTGGGAATAGGGGCAGGGGTAGTAGGCACTGTTGGCGCAAGACTAATTGTTGAAGGTGCTATGTATGGTGCCCCTGGCTTTTCAACACACAACTGATCGCCGACCATGAAGTCGATGTTGTAGCACCCGGCATCCACGTTCTGTTATATATTAGCTTCGCTGGTTTCTCGCGTAATTCAAGAGTTATTCTGCTTACAGGATTCCAGGCTTTAAATTGAGGCCCTGTGATGTTCTGGGCTTTGCTGATCGCCTCGCATGTGTCATTTGCTCGAACGGTGTATACTTTACATGTGTTCACCAGACAGAGACTTCCATTCGTGGGGAAATCTACACAGTGGGAACTAAGGCCATTGTCTAGTAGAAGCCACGATGTGCTGATCCCTTGAGATAGCGAGATAGAATGGCAATCATCTCCTGCCTGCACAGCGTACGACTTGCCGGCACAAGTAGGGGCTTGGGGTTTAGCTGTACTGGTAGGTCTACATATGGTCAGCTCCTTACTCCTTCTTAACACCCCGCATGCGAACCTTACGTGTAGAGCGTCAAGGGCACCGAAGTCAAATCCATTCCCGTAACACTACAGCTAGCGGTTTTGGATTGATAGATAGAGTTAGACCACAGATCTGGTCCATCATAATAGGGCGACTCCGCCTGGAATCTGAGATTCTTAACAAAACAAACGTCGCATGGGTCAGTGATAGTAATGTTTCCGTACTGGCCGTTAGCAGGAGCTTATGAAAACGAATTAGCAAGATGTGCCCTTGTCGCCTCAACACTCGTGGGGTATAACAAACCGGTATTGTCGGTAACGTTTGGATCGAGGTACGCAGCATATGCCGCAGCTACATTGTTACAGAAAATGCCGCTGTTAGTGATGCACGTCAAATTGTAGTGGAATCGTAGAAGCTCAGAGATTAGAGTCAAGGGCATGGTCTCGTTGTCATAGCCCAACCACGTATCTGTTTCACAAGCGGACGCGATGTTGTTCTGAAATGCTGCAAGAGCACTTGCACATGTTGAAGTGCAAGCTCTAGTCAACGTGTTGCTAGGATAAAAGTTTCCATTTCGAAGGGCTGGCACGACTGGATCACACTCGACATCAGCTAGGAGAGCATTCGTACAAGTGGCGGTTAGGTTTGATGGAATGGTGCTGTTAGAGTAGAAACTAACTGCTTGAACATAGAGAATTAACAATGGCGTTACGAAAAAGGTAACTCCGAAGGACATGGTGGTATGAGAGTCATAGAACTGCGGGAAATCTTGAGGATTCACGCGGGCCTCAGTGATAACCAAGATAAGCAGGAGATATAAAAAAGAAATACGACCGCATAACGCCTTTCACGAAGGCGCCCTTAGACTACCAATAGAGTTGAGTATTCGATAAGAGTCAAGGTTGGTAGACTTCCTGGGCCCCTTAATTTACCCCTGAGATACAATCCTTCGCGGACTGCGCTCAGAGGTGATTCAAATCTGAGTCTCGATGGGTTTGTACGATAGTCGGAATATATTTATGGCTTGATCTGTGGTGCTAAGGGTGAGTTGGCTATGAAGTGGGATTGGTGTATTTGGGTATATGCTAGGAAGGCCCGTGAAAGGGGCTAGGTACCTGTAGGACAAACGGTCAGCATGACTGTTAGAGGTAGGTAGCAATATAGCCTTGGCGAGCATATATGAGAGCTATTTCGATTAGATTCCATCGCTTGCGTAGAGTTCCACTACATGGTGACTTGCCGCAGATTGGTACATACCTCTTGTGATGGCTTATTAATCTGAGCAGAGTCGGCTGTATTGTGATGGGACTGGCTAGGACTCAGGTAAGCCCAGGCTACACAATCACTTCTTGAATGAGACAATTGTCCTTCGTATGAGAATTTAGACCTGTAGCGTTACAACAAGCCCCTAAAGACTCAGCTAAGGGATACCACGAAAGAGCTGTTATTCTGCTCATTAGACACTCATAGATAGCGCACATTGCGCCTTATCAAATATTAGGTAGACAAACCCCTTCCACCAAATTTAGTCGAGTATTGTATTGTGCCTTCGTATTCTGCCTATCACTCTCTTTTGAAGTGTCAAAGATGAAGTCTCGTTCCATTCTTTCTGGGCGTTTGTCTCAACTAGACCTTCTTCCATTATTGTTACTCGTTCATGTTATTCCTTTGATCCTTACCATTGTTGATGGGCTTCCTACATCCCAGTCCTCCCCAGAACAGGAAATCAAACAGCTCACATGTCGGAACCATGGCTATCAGCAAGTTTTTAAAACTCCCGTGAAATTTCCTCAAGGTACCTATCTAACGAGATGAAGTCCTTTTGACTATTCGGTCAAGTCTCGCGGAGTTGAAGGCAGCCCAATCTGCCCAGAACCGCCCCATGAACTGCTTGCTCGGCAAAAAGTAGGGCAGGACGACTACTCGTGCTCAGAATCCAAGCCTTGCTCAAATGGTTAGTTTTCCCAGGGAGTGAAAGCAAGCTGGTAGATGTTCTAATAAGAAGAAGGCGCTTGTTGTTCCAAAACATCAGGTTATTGTGGCTATGGGCCCGACTCTTGCGGTACTAGCGGCCAGTCGCCTAATGATAAGTGTTGGAGCCATTGTGATGCCAAAGCAGAGTGTGGGAGGTGAGCAGCCGATCTACCACAGAGATTTCATTTAATACTGCTGATATTGAGACTTCACAGATATGCCAAAGAACCAGGACAGAAATGCCCCCTGAATGTGTAATCAATAGGTGTTCTATCGTTATGACCAAGACGTCAAGGCTAACTAGATCACAGGTGCTGTAGTCAATTCGGCTTCTGCGGCTCATCGGCTGAGTTTTGTGCCGAAACCGACAATGTTAACACCACATGTCAAAGCAATTGTGATCAGCCCGGATCGGGTGCGTCAGGGGGGGATGTACAAAAGCGTATCATCGGTTATTACGAGACTTGGGTTGCCAACCGTATCTGCAATGGGATGGTAGGTCGGCTCGCGAGGTAGCTAAGTAGAGTAGGAGCTGACATTAAGGATAGGCCATCAACCAAATTCCCGTCAATGCTCTCACCCATTTACATTTCTCCTTTGCTTATATCACCCCTGGTAGCTTTCTAGTCATCCCAATGGATGGTGTGGACGAGTCCGTTCTACAAGACTTCGCTGGTATTAAGAGCAAGAACAGCGGACTGAAAACTATTGTCTCTATCGGTGGTTGGACGTTTAGCGACAACGGAACTACCACACAACCTCTCTTTGGGGAGATTTGCGCGAGTTCCTCCAATCGAAAAACTTTCATCACGAATCTTCTGGACTTTATGAGGCAGTATGCGTTTGATGGTGTCGACTTCGACTGGGGTACGTATGAACCCCTTAAGGATCAAAGGTAGTCGATGCTAACAATGTAATAGAATACCCTGGTGCTAGTGATCGCGGTGGACAGCCGGATGACGGCAAGAACTTTGTTACCCTCTTGAAAGAGCTTCGTGAGGCATTCGACGCAGAACCGATCCCGTATAGTATTGCATTCACGGCGCCAACCAGTTACTGGTATCTCCGCAACTTTGACTTGTCTGCGGTTGACCACGTAGATTGGATAAACGTAATGAGTTACGACCTCCACGGTGTTTGGGATGCCCAGAATCCTATTGGCAACAATGTCCTCGTGCACACCAACCTTACTGAAGTCAAGCTTGCTCTTGATCTCTTCTGGCGAAACAAAGTGCCTGCTAACAAGTTGAATCTGGGCCTTGGATTCTATGGCCGGTCATTTCAACTCTCTGACCCGTCTTGTTCGAAACCCGGTTGCCAATTCAAAGGCGGTGCGGCCCCAGGGCCCTGTACCGCTAATTCAGGCACTCTGGCCTATTTTGAGATAATGGATATAATCGAAGCACAGAACCTCAAGCCGTACTACGACAAGGATGCCCAGGCTAAATATATCGTCTGGAATAATGACCAATGGGTTTCATACGACGACGAGGATACTTTTAAGGCCAAGATCGATTTTGCCAATAACCTCGGTCTCGGTGGTCTCCTCATTTGGTCAATAGACCAAGACACACAAAATCTAGACGCATTGAAAGCCGTTCTTGGCAACAAGGGTATCGATGCCTTCAAGAACAAGGCTGCTGATGCGGCATACTGGCAGGAAGCTGGGGCCCAAGACTGTTACGTGAGTGATTGTGGCGGGAGCTGCGACACAGGCTTCATTCCTATTACGCATCAGCCATGCGGATCAGCGAAGCCGGTGACCAGGCATTCATCGAAGAAAGACTCGAAACTCTGTTGTCCCTTAGCTGCGGCACCGAACCCAAAGGATTGTACCTGGCGTGGCTCGGCGCCATCTTGTAATGGCCACTGTGCAGATGACGAAGTTGCCGTTGAGCTTAACCGCTGGGGCGATGGTAAGTACTGCGAGAACGGTAACAAGGCTTACTGCTGCAAGTCTAAAGCCGTTGAGAATACGTGCTACTGGAGCAGCATCGGCGGAAGTTGCAAAAAAGGCGATCAGCCTCTCACCTTCGCCGGGACATTTTTGGAGACGGTGGCCGACATCATGTCGCTTGGCGGGCTCTTCGGCCAGGTGCTATCCGATTTTCTTGATGGTATCGACATGGACCTCCGAAAGTTGTACTGTTGCCCGTCAGATATGATGAAACAGTGGCAAAACTGCAATGTAAGTACTTACCTGGCTACCTGATAGTTAACCCCTTTCCCCCGAGTGCCTGAAGGATTCATCACTGACTGTTATTATTACAGTGGCATGGGGAACCTGGTTCCTGCTTCGATAACCACTGCGATACAGGTCATCAGGTTCAATTAACATCCAGTGATTATGGCGCCGGACAAAGCTGTGCTCCGAGGCTGGAAAGAACTCGGGTATTTTGTTGTGATCCAGCCAAGGGCAAAAGTCCTTTTCTACCCGTACCTCTAGATTATCTATTTCCTAATCCCCCAACAGGAGACAATGTGGACAGCGACTTCGACCTCAAGATTGACGATACGTGGGGTACTGGCCACGACGAGACTAACGACGAAGATGACCCCGACAATGCTAAATTCGGTTTCTGGGTTATGACAAGTCCCGAAGAAATCCAGATCTCGCTAGATAGGCGAGATGGCAGTCACTGGGAACTTTTCAATTGCCAAGACGCCACGAGTGAAGAAGCTCAGACGGTCCAGATGGTCTGCACGGATTTTTCGGAGGATAGCAATTGTTACAGAATTGGCCTCGGCCATGGCGTCCCCGGAACAATCATCGAAATGCCTAAGGGTAAAGGATGTGGCCCGGCCAAGTACGCAGTCGCCGTCTCTATGGAGGTATCCAAGAACCAAACCATACCCCACTACCTGCATAAGCGGATGGCTGGTGCTTTGCCCGTAGTCTACGACCTGACATTCGACTATGACTGGATGCGTGTCCCAAGGGACCTTGGCGATACTCAGGTTCGAATCGATTATAGCAATGAGAATGTGAGGGAGATAACCAGGCAGCCAACTCCTTAACCGTGCGGCCATGTGCTGACTTCACTATAGGGGTACTGGGATAACGCCGTCAATAAGGCCGGCGAGGAGAAGAGAAAACGATCGCTAGAGGAAATGGGCGGCAATCATAAACGATGGCTCGAGGAAGAGTGGCGCGATGATGTACACTTTGGAGCCCTTACTACCGAAGAGTTGCACAAACGATGGGTAGGTCCATATGCAGCATACCTTTAACTCGAGAGTATATGATCGGGAAACTAACCCAAGTCATAGTTTGGCTCCGATATTACTTCCTGGCTCAGGGGTCTTCTGAATGTTAACATCAAGCCTACCTTTACCCATGACTACGAAGACAGTGTCACCGCAATTATTCTAAATGATCATTGGAGTTGTCAGCCCAATCCACAGACAACTATTTCTGCCGGTATCAGCGCGAAGGCCACCGCCAATATCAAAGTTTCGTCGTCCTTTGGCATGACCATTATGACCAGACTCGGCCCGAGCCTTGACCTCTCTAACTCTTACCTTTTCCTGAAGACTAAAGGAGAGATCTCGGCCATCTCCACTATAGATGCTCTTCTTAAGACTTCATTTGATAGTAAGGACTTTGCTCTCGCTACGGTACCATTTCGCCGTGCATCATTTTCTATCCCCAACCTACTCACAGTCGGCCTCAAGTTTGTCTTGAATGCACGAGCAACAGCCGATGTTCAGCTCTCTGGTCATTTCGAAACCAAAGTCGACATAGCTAGTTGGGACATGCAGCAGACATACCCGGACGAGAATAGCGAATTCGATCCAAAGTCGCTCTCTGATCCACAGTTTGATGGGCAATTGAAAATGAGTACCATAGACCTTTCTGATTCGAGTGAGCCCTCGTCTAGGAGCGGTACAAACCTCCAGGTGGATAGAGGAGATGCTTTACTGGATAACCCTGAGCTTAATGAGACTGTTACTAGAGCACTTCGTCTCCTTGAGAAGAGAGGAAATTCAAAGCCTTATGTTATCTGCCCAGAGGACGCCAAGATGTCATATAGAGCCCCAGAATACCCTCCAGGTACCACGCTCTATGATTGCGACGACTGGACAAACTGCAATGATTTCGGATTTGGGGTTCAGAACAGAGAAATAACGGGCCACGGGTATCATGCTGAACATATCCTTGAGGTAAGAGTGTTTAGGTTAACAGCCCCTTTATAGCCACTCAGTGGTAGGTATTTCTACTAATTTTGTCTGTGTAGCGTCAAATGATACAGCAATTTGCATTGCGATATATTGAACATAGACCAAGCCCCACCGGGCCATTCGCATCATATTGCAAATTCTTCTCATATCATTGGAATGGTCAGCGAGGGTATATAGATGGTGTCAGGGCATGGGACGTCGTAGCCTCGGCTTATCCTTCAAGCGCAGCTCATGGCGATGAGATAGTTCGGACCGAAAAGAGGATCAACCCGGCCAAGGCCCGGGTAAGCTGTCCTAGGTTCATTATTATACTTCCAAAATATTAATAGATCTACTAGGCCTTCAACAGCAAGGAAAATATCAACAGCGAAAAGACGATGAGAGGGTGGCTCCAGACTGAGGGTGGCGCTTCAGATGTCGTCAAGGCTGTCAAAGTCGCAATCCTCGCCGTGAAATATATGGCAGAGCCAACAATACAGGCGAACTTTAACGCCCAAGGCCGTCGCGTGGCGGCACAATTCGCGGCGGTCGAGGCCGCGCTGCAAAGAAATTGGGCAAACACGCCAACACCATATGCAGTACAAAACTTGCATGATAAATGGTTGGAATTCATGCACGAATATACAAACCAGGTGATCATGAAGTTTAAGGAGTATCTCGATCTGTGGGGCGGGGGTTTGGTCTCTTGGCTTCCGCAGCAAAACGAACAACTGTCACCTTCGAGGCAGATATTGGCGACGAAGATTACGAGCCTCCGAAACGAGATCGATACGGTTATAAATGGGGGTTTATTCCCAAATACTTTCTAAGAGGCTTTCCTGTCGGGTAGTAAGATTTCTTTTGCCATTTAACGGTTTAGGTTTGAAACCCCTTTTCACAGCTAGTCGACTTCTGCGTTGCTTCGGTGCTTGACTCTTAGTATATGTGAATTTGGATGTTTTATTAGGAATTACAGGACTCTAAATTAAAATCAAGACATTGAGCCATACTGAGCTTCAGCCATAATTTGTAACAACTCGTTCGTCTAGTAACGGGCTACCTTATCCATCCTGACAGCCGCCAGCTTCGAAAACGAACCCAAGGATCAGATGGGAGTATTATAGCGTGATAAGTCTGGCGTGGTTCTCCCATTCAATGGCTGCTAAAGGTCAATGGTGCTCATATCAGTATAGGCGCATCTAGGCCGTTGTGCAACACAGTATAAGACTACCTAGGTAGGTAGGTACCTAATGTAGCTGGAGGAAGTTCTCCCAGCTGCGGGCACCTGCAAGGCGTTTTAACATAAAACCACCAACTCTTCCCCACCATCTCACACTTCTTTGCCTCACCAACAATCTCAGGGCTTTCCACATCGTCGGCGACACCTAAGTAGCTAGTTATTCGTTACCTCGTCCATTTCCTAGGAAATGGATAATCTCAGCCCCGAGGTGCTCGGTCTCATTGTGGCTAACCTGTATGCCAAGCCACCGCCACCCCCTTTTCCTGATCGCCGCATGTCGCGTGCGCCACACATTCCCTACGCTGCCGTTTCGCGTAAGTGGCAGCACGCTGTTGAACCATGGATCTTTACACGCATCGGGCTAAGAAGCAACGAGCTCACTACGTTTGCTGACATCTTCGCCACACCCCGCCGACGTGCCCTTTTACGCCGTCTTGAGTATAGTGTCTTGCTCCCGACATTCGGCGATTCGCGTCGTGACTTCGCCGAAAACCAGGCTGCTTTTGAAAATGGCATCCGGGGACTCTTAGACATCCTGAGGGATTGGGAGAGCGATGATGCTGGGAGTCTCGAGCTCTGGCTCACTTTCAAATGGAACGTCGATATGACTGAAGGGCCAGCTGAGTTCCACTTCGATGCCCTGAATTCGAGCTCTAGTCGGAGATATCTTATGCTTGATGGCGTGCGGCTGCCTGAAGTGCGGCGCCTAACCGGGCTCAACATCTTATCTAGTCCGGGGCGTGCTCTACTTCCGGAAGCTATGTGTTATCTTTCCAACGCCATGCCGTGTTTGGAAAAGCTAGAGTTGGAAGTTCTGGATCCGGTGAACAAGCGGAGGGAAATGCGCAAAAGTCACCGCCTCGCATTTGCTGCTGGTCTCACGGCACTTGACCTACCCAGACTCGCGCATTTACGCATCCATCATGAAATCACCGCCGACGTCTACAATCATAGCTTTGACTGCGGGGACCTTGAGGAGGATGGTATCGATAGCCTAAACGACGCTCTTAGGAGGGTATCGCAGACTGCTCCACTGGCCAGCCTGGATCTATCCGGTATTCTCGTTTCATCCGACCTTTTCCGGAACCGTCGAGCGCCCGGCTATGATGACTCTTCGGTCTGGCCCACCTTACGGCATTTTAACATTAAGGCGGGTATTATCGCGCCAAGTGGGAAATGGTATTACACTGGGGACCCGGCCGCCGCCGACATCGGGTCGGATTCGGAAGCGGGCGACGAAGACGAGTTTTCCGAAGGAGGCAGCACGGCGTCTGGCTCTGTAGCTAGCTCGACTGAGTCCGACGACAATATGAGCAGAGACGAGAGGGCGAACGGCGTTAGACCCACTCATACATGGCGCGAGGTGCCGGACCCAGACGTCTTCAACTCGCTAGTAAGGGACATGGCGGGCGCCGTATTAAGGATGCCGCAGCTCCGATCGGGCAGTATGGAAGTTGGCACGGATTACGGCGCCCCAGTCAGTGTGATATTGAAGTGTGCTGAAGCTGGCCAGGAGCTTGTCGATCGACCCGATTGGAAGCTAGATTCCGAAGAGGAGAGACGAACGCGGAGGTGGCACGCGTGGGTTGGAGTCGTGACAGAATGGGAACTGCCCGAGGATGTGAAAAAGGTGTGGGAAGAATGGCTGGGAGAGTACGGGAAATCTGCAGTTGATTCATACCCTCCCGGTCTCTAGGCTAGATGTTGAAGACGGATCATCAACGTCGGATATCCCAATGCTGGTTTATAGGAGGTAAATTAGGTACCTCTAGCAACATTCGTACAGCTCGCAGGCCGAGGGAGCGCACTAGGCGGCGTAATTCTCTAAGCATTCCAGAAACGCGTCAGAAGTGGCTGGATTCTCAGTTTTGCGTCATGTGTTTCCTAACGATAAGTCGCCTTCTAGGTCACTCCTTTGATTACGGCTCTATCACGACGCGAGGCTCTTCAAGTATCAATCACCTTTTACATATCCAAGCACGCGTTAAAAAGTTAAAACCTCATGATTCGTAGCGATAGGACGTTTTTGAACTGTAACTACCATAGATCCGTGTACAGACTTTAAAGATAGGACCGGGATTTCTTTTCTCAGTGTTAGACTCCAATAGACCCGGGCCACTGACGTAAGGACTGACTGGAAAGAGTAGGAAGACATTCGTTTCTCGGGTCTTAGAGCGACCAATGACCGTTCCTCTGCAATTTGGGGCCCCCTCAAACTGAATTGTTCAATCCCGATAATAATACCCATTTATCAGGTGGAAGAGACAACAGGTCCGTTATTGGCCCAGGAATCCCCCTGGAGTACCAAGGAGATGATGGAAAGGGGGTCCGCAGCAGGCCCCCTCAAGAATAGGTAGGTGTCACATCCCGCCGTTACGGCGCCGAGGTGGCTGCCTGGTTCGTACGTGACACTGCCACTCGGTGTCACAACCTCTGTCGTATTGTCACCACCCTGGTAGTGCTGAATCTTTGAGTCATTCGAGACGTAGAAAATATGAGGAGACTCGGCCGTACTAGAGGTCGCGATAGCAATGGGCGTGCTGCGCAAGACCTTAGCACCCTCGACGATGGTTTCCTTGTCTAAACAAGTGAGCGTACGCATATGTTAGCCTCTCACGCGATGCTGATTAATTGGCTTGGTGTAGACACCTACCGCTCCATGAGTCATAACCTCCATTGTATCGCACGATATTCTCCTCATGGTCCTGAAAGACTAGGTGCGCTGTAGATATCGTCACGGTGACTGCCAGAGCCGTCCCGGGCAGGGCTTCAGCCGGGTTTTCTATTAGATCCTTAGCGTGGGTCCATTCCCAGTTGGTGTCCTGATTGCGGATAATAGCAGCCACACGGGTTGGGGGCGATCTGCGTTCAAGTCAGTGGTCCCGTCACTTGAACCTCTCCTTAGATTATCCCTTAGTAGAACAGGTAAGAACTCACTCAACAAAGAATGCCCATTGATACGAATTGTAGGTCCTGTCGTCGTGGGAGACGGCGCTTGCCAAGGTTGAAGTCGGCACAGAGGCATTTACGAGGTCGGACGGTACCGGAATCTCGTTCCACTGGCCATCGGCTCCGTCAGAGAGTACCTTCGCCGTCTCGCGGAGGGACCCGTTTCTGTCGCGATACAAAACGTGAATCTTCCAAAAGAAAATCTCGGTCAGTCGAAGTTACATCATCTAGATCCTGCCTTCCCTTGAGGGAGAATAGCTTCTTACGTACCGTTTCCTTTGAGTCAAGGCTGCCATCGTATTTTACGTGGTACGCGGTGATGGGCGATCCGGCACTGGAAAGTTCATCACTGATTGTAGTCGAGCTTGCGGTCCACGACTTTCCGTCCTCAGAGGAAGTCTCGTGTAAGCTCTGTCCGTCTTGATAGTATAGATACAGTTTCGAGCCTGTCCACACGGGGACGAGGTCGCTGGTGATAAGGGAGGACATGATTGAGAAGTCTTGAGGTTATTTTAATAGCCAACTACTTAGAGTTAGATAAAGTCGAGGCTTTGTGCGCGGTTGGATTTATTTGAAGATGGGCTTGTTGATATCTGGTAGCTCATCTATGGGAGAATCAGCGGACTTTATACTTCGTGCAGCCCAGATCAAGCACATCCCAATATCGTCTTAGATGCTTACCTCTCACGCTAGACACCAATCCTAAGGCTCCGATTCAAGGTCTTTCGGAGACTTGTTGTAAGAATGGACGCACCACTCGGCTAGCCATCATCGCCCAGATACTGCCAAGTTCATGGAGATGCGTCCCATGCCTCGATGGTCCCGAGACAGCACTAGGAACCTCATGCCGCATAAACAAGGAGGTTTACCTATTATCGCGATCTGCGTGGGTAAGTCTGCAGTCTGCCGAAAAAAAGCATCCGGTTTAAGCCATCCTTGGTAGCGTTCTGCACAGTAAACCTACAGAAGCTATCCGCCACTTTAGATAGTTCTATGCCTTAGACTTCAATGTGACCGGACAGCGCGCTCGAATGACACCCCCATCCGCACATATGCGAAAAAGGAAAGCCCGTAATCATTGTAGGTTCGCGAGTTCCAGCAATAAGCGAGACGGCAATATAATTTCGGCCGGTGAGTCGAGCTCAGATTTTCTGTCTATATTCCTCCGCGGAACAAATGATGTGCCTGAAGGTCATGAACGTAATGGAAACCATTCTGTCTGGGTTGAGGAGGTTGTTCTGGCCAAGGTGAAGAAGACCTGAGATCTGATCAAACTCGATGCTATGAGACGGCAACAGACAGGGTTCCCCACACTGCCTTGGAGAGAGATGCGGCAGCCCGGCGTGGTTTATTAAGTGGCACACGCCGTCATCGTATTTGTTCGGACTTGCACTCCTATGCAGGTCACTCGAAGTAGCTGAAACATGCATCGGTATATACAGCGGTTAAATAAGGCTTCTAGTTCCCGAGCTTCGTGGTAGTGCCAAGCATGCAGCTCGCGAGCCGCATGTTCACCGGTCTAGCCACTGCATCCTGCAGCTCATCCTCCGGACATCACAACGTCAGCAATGGCTCGAAGGTATCTAGTACAAATCACTAGCATGGAACGCCTTCGTATCGTAGGCGTGGCGCTGGCGTTATCGTCCAAGTGCGCTAGAGCCGCTATGAGAACCTCTTCATCCCGGTCAGAGGTACATGACACCATATCTGACCGTGGCGTTGGTGGCGTTGGTGGCGTGAGTTGCGTACTGGGGTAACCCAGGAGTGCATAACCAATAAAGCTAGTGCCGAAGCTGAGTTATGACGATTCCAATCGTCCAGGTCCTTGATGAAGAAGACCCATATACGGTCTGCTCATTACGAAATATTAACTTCACGGATTACAATGGTACGGGGAGGAGGAGCCACGGCCGATGAGATCTGGGCCTCAAGCAAGGCAATTTCGGTGGCTAGATAAAGGGGCCATACGTACCTAGGTACGATAGCTTGGCACATAACCAAATCCACAGGAACAACATGACCGGCCGAGTCAGCCTCCAAATAATCTTCTCAATGCCGCCCATCACGCCATCTTTACCTTAGGTACCTCTTTCCATGCAACACCTCGGCTTGCTTGAGCTGAACATACCTGACGTATCACGCGCCGAACGAACAATCCTTTCTTCTTTACTCTCCTCGAACTTTACCCAATGACCTGTATATGCCATACCCATGCAGCCCAATCGAGAACGAAGAACGGACTGACTCCAACTTTGAAGCACACAACTCCCCTGGCCTGAATTCGTCGACTTCTGCAGAATATGTGTCTATTTAACAACACGATCAAGCGAAGGGGAGGTGCGACCCTGCACGATCATCATCTCCGCGGGGACCATGAAGCATGTCTGAGGCTCGAAAGAGTAAGATGGGAGTCCGGACTGTGGGGGGACGGCTGGGCGTCGGGAGATTGACCTGTCAGAAGTTTGATGGCCTTTCGAAGGATCGACCCGAGACGACCTGGATGTTGGAAGTCTGGACCTGTCGTGAGGGTAGAGCCTGAGAGAAAGTAGGCGAAGGATTGTTGCTTGTATGATTTCCGGGGCCCTTGGCGGATAGGTTTAGGTCTTCTCTAGCAACATCGCTGCCACTACTTTCCCTGTAACATTCGTCTCATGACTTAGACGATGTTATACGGTGGAGCTACGTGAATACAGTTGTTGCGAGGTAACTGATATCTTTTAAGGTGCTTTGTTGAAAGCTACTACTTCGACCAGATGAGAAATAGCATCGTCGTTAATCAAGGCCTCCCAGTCGATATCTATACTCGGCTCCTCATACTGGATGCCGAGTGTATCCGAAATATTCGGGGTGATATGTGGACCAACAACACTCTTCCAGATCTCGTCTTCCAGCATCGAATAACTTGACCTGAGAACTCTCTGCTGGGCTGCGTACTCGGCTGGTGTCATGCCCGTTATTTCTTTGAAGACTCGATGGAAGTGCCATTTTGAGACCCGGGCCTTCTGTGCCAAATCACTAGTTCTGTCCGAATCGTCTTTGGTCTGTTCATCTGGTTCCATGGTGAGCTTGCAGAGGTTTTGTTCTACCAGGGAGCGGACCCTCGTCACGGCCGCTTCTTCAGGCATCGCTCCTCTGACTTCGGGTTTGCAGCGCTTGCAGGGGCGAAACCCGGCGCGCTCTGCATCTTGACAACGGGTGAAGAAGCATACATTAGCTCTTCTTGCTCTTCGAGACTTGCACACTGGCCTGCAGTAGATCTTGGTCGTCCGTACCGCGTAGACAAACAGGCCGTCAGCAAACGGATCTCGCGCCTGCACGGCGTTCCAGCGGGAAGAATCGGACGTATACGAAGAGCAAGACATGACGGATATTATGGCAATTCAAGTCCTTGTCGACCCCTCAGAGATATAACTGTCTATTGAGAGAATTGATGATACGTTAGAAGTGGAAGGGTTGATGTTGGGATTGATGTTGGAATTGGGGAGACGCCGGAAGAGGCTTTGCGGATAGAAGTGGGACTTGGTCAGCATTGCTTTAGAAGTGACCAATCAGATGTCCCATTTAGCTGACTTCCATAGCAAGACTATCAACCTGGAGCGGCGGTCAGAGTGTAATTTTGGCACGACTCATCACCGGATATCATACCAGGTGGATATTCTCACAGAAAGTTACCCCCTCTAAGGGATAGATTAGGAAATTGGGCCTTGTCCGTCGATGGATTTCGTGACTCATGGCGGAACCACGAGGACGAGCAACTCCGCGGCGAGTGGCCGGCTTCCACTGTTCACGGATCAGCTTCCCTAGTATATAAAGCTCTAAAGAAAGCCAGACTAGATGCTTTTCACTATCAGACATTTCGATACTTCGACAGCCCTACCAATATACTAGCAGATTCCAATTCCATCTTCAGCCTACAAGCCTCAGCATCAAGCTTTAGACCATACGGCAAAGACTCACTCAGTTTAATAAAATGCCGTCAACCGAACACGTCGTCATCTCTCCCGCCATCCTCTACTGGGGCACGCCAGTGGTTCTAGTTACGTCCTCGAACGAAGACGGAACGAGCAACATCATGCCCATGTCTTCTGCATGGTGGCTTGGCCACGGGTGCATGCTCGGCTTTGGCGCTGAGAACAAGACCACCGAAAACATCCTGCGCACCAAGGAGTGCGTCCTCAATCTGCCGAGCGACTCCATGGCGGGCTACGTCAACAAGCTAGCCGACACCACCGGCCTGAACCCCGTTTCCGAATCCAAGGCTTCGCGGAACTACACGTTCGTCAAGGACAAATGGACACGGGCTGGCCTGCACCCGCAGCCCTCGGATTTCGTCACGCCCCAGCGAATCGCCGAGTGCCCGGTGCAGATGGAGTGCCAGGTGGTCCACGTCCACGAGCTCATGAAAGACCTACCGGACCGAGCGGGACTCGCGCTGGCGATCGAAGTGCGAGTGCTGCGGATTCACATCCTGAAGGACCTGCGGATGGAAGGACACCCGAATCGCGTCGACCCAGACAAGTGGCGGCCGTTGATCATGTCGTTCCAGGAGTTTTACGGCCTGCAGGATGGCAAAGTAACTGCAAGCGTGCTGGGTCGGGTCGATGAAGAGCAGTACCGAGCCTTCACTAGGAGCGATGTGAAGAAGTTGCCTGGGGACGACGACGATCAAATTGCGCTTGTTGACGGAAATGCGTGATCTTGCATGAAAATGATGCCTGCGCGGCATAGAAGCTGGTTAGACTGGGAATTTCGAGATCCGCATATTGGACGGCTGGCCATTTGACACTAAACCGCCAACCCGCCAAAACTGTAAAAATTGATGATATAATTTTAGATTTATACATATATCGGAGGTTAAAGCTCCGCTTTTTATATATAATAATATAATATATGAATATATAAATGTAATGTAATTTTGAATTTTTATTATATTATATAAATGAAGTTTTTTAAAAAAATATTTATTTAAATAATTTAAGGATAAATAAAATATTAATGAATAATTTTTAATGAATAATGTTATATTTTTTATTAAATTAATACTTTATTTAAAAATCTTTTAAATTTTTATTATTAATGTTAAATATATTATTATTTTTTACGTTTTAACTTAGTTAATTTAGAAGATATAATAACGATAAGCGATTTTATTAATTAACATTAATATTAAGTTTTAATATTATAAAATAATGATAAAATATATTTTATAACTTAATATCGATAAAAGATTTTAACCAATTAATATTTAATATTGAAATATTAATATATTAATTAATATATTTAATTATGTTAAACGTTAAAAACGTAATTATTTCATTAAATTTATTGGATAAATTAATTATTATATTAAAAATTATAAGTTAAAATTATTAATTTAATAAGTTTATTAATATAACTTAAGGTATTTTTATAAGAGATTATGATTATTATAAAATATTTAATGGGTTAATTAATATTTTTCGAGATTTTATAAAATATAATAATAATAAAAGTAATATATTTATTAAGATATTTTAAGATTTACTTATTATAATGTTAAATGGTAATGGTATTTTTACTTATGATTATTATTATTAAATAAAATTATAATAAAATAATGTTATAATTAATGGGATATATATATTTATATTAAGTGTATAACTTAATTAATAATATAATTAATTTAATCATTATTAAATTATTTCTTTTTTTATATTTTTAATGTTATAAGATTTTACTTAATTGTTAAACTTTTCTTTTATAAATATTTAAATAAAGTTAATTATTATTAATTTATAAATTTAAAAACGATGTTATTTTATGATATGATAAATAATATTATATTATTGAATAAATTTATCTTAAAATATATTTAAGGTTATTTTATTTTTTATTAATTATTATCGTAAATATTAAAATATTAAGTTAAATTAATTTTTATGGTTAAGTAATTATAAGTTTATAAAGATTTAATATTAATTCCGATGATTATAAATTAAGATTACGAAATAACCGTTTCCGTTTAAAAATTAAATTAAGTATATAATTAACTTTATTTTTAATGTTTTATCTTTATCTTTTATAAGTATTAATAATATGATATTTTAATTAAATATGACGTAATTTAAGGTTTAAAAGAAAGTTTTCTTATTTTATATATTTTCTTAAATTATTTAAAAGAATAATTGAAGATTAAAATTAAATAAATATTTGCTTTTATTAATCTTTCCTATCATATTATAATAAATTATTAAATAATCCCATTATACCTTTAATTTTATATCTTAAAGCTATTAAAATATATTCGGTAAGAAATATTTCTTAATCTCGGCATAATTTATATCTTTAAAAAGGAAAAACGTTAAACATTACTTTATAAAATGGTTAACTTATAAAACTAGCTTATAATTTAAAATATTAGGTAATATTTATAAAGGTTAAAAATATTTTAAATAATAAATATTATATAATTAACGGAAATTTTCCAATAAAGTAAATGATATTTAAAGCGGTTATAATAAAAAATATCTTAACTTATATTTTAATATTTTATTAAAATATGTTATATTTCTAAATATTTTATTAATAAGTTATATAATATTATTAGTTAATTTATTATATGATAATTAACTTATTATTAATAGATTTAAGGATTATTATTATAAAGTTTAAAATATAGTTAATGGAAAAAGGGAAAAGTAAATAAAATATAATATAAGGGCGCGTTATATATTCAAATATTTGCCTTAAAAGGTATATATTAAAAAGGGGAAAAAATTAATTAAAGATAAATATATTATTAATAATTAATATATAAAAATTTTTCCTTATATCATTTATATTTATAAAAAAGTTAAAATAATTTAACATTTTATTTATTTCTTTAATATGGTATTATCTTAATTACTTAAGTAAATAAAAAAATACCTACCCTTTTAATATAAATAACTTTCAAAAAACGTGTTAATAAGTTAACTCTTAATTTAATTAAATTAAGAATATTTAAAACTTAAAGATTATAAATTTAAATTTAATATAATTTAAGCCGTTATAAGTCTTTTTATCTATTTTTTTTCAGTTATAAATTGTTAAATAAGAAATATTATTACATTATTAATATATATAAATTATTAAGGAAAAGTAAAAATATATATTATAAATAAAAGATTGATTTTAACCGGGAAAATACATTTTAGAAAATGATTAATTTATATTTAAAAATATAAGATGCTTTATAAAAACATCTTAAATAAACGTGCCAAATTTATATTAAAATAACTTATAATTACCTTTTAAGTTATTATATATATTAACTTTTTTATAACCTTTAACAATTTTAAAGCTTATTTATTATAAATAAAAGAAAGCGTAACATTATCCCATACTAAAAATATAATAAACAATATTATAATTTAATGGATAAGTTAAACCTTACCTTTCTTATTTCAATTATATAATTATTCTTTAAATATATTAACTTAAAAGGAAAATATAGAAATGAATATGCCAATTATATTTAAAAAGGAAAGAATTTATATATTTATAATAATAACATTTATAAATAATATATAAGCATATTTATAAACTTAAAAAAACTAAATTTAGAAAATTCTCTTAAAGACCATTATATTTAAAATGAGTTAAAAAGTATCGCTTAAATCATTAAATAATAACACATAAAATAAGAAGGTAATTAAAATAATTTAAATTATTTACCATAATAAGGATAATATTATAAGAAATAAGGAAGATATTATAAGAAGGTAAGAAAGGTAATAATTAAATTATTCATTTAAACAATTTATTTATCTTAAATCAAATTAACATTTTAAAAATCATTATCTTTATAATTTAACCTTTATATCCTTAACTTATATTATTCACTTATTTTCCTTTAAGATTAATAATTATAAGTTATAATATATAAAAATATATAAATCCTCAAGGAATTTTATAATATAATCCCGAAAAGTAAACATCATTTCTTTATATAAAGAAAATATCGAAAGGGAAAAGTTAAATAATAGAAAATATTCATAATTTTTTATATAAATTATGTCAAAATGTTTAATCTTAAACTTTTTCCTTTATTAAATAATGATTTTTTAAAAGTAATATTATTAATATATGATATAAGTTAAAGACTTTAATAATATATTTTAATCCAAAAAATCTAACTATTTTTTAATTAATAATTTTTATAATTTTCTTATCTCAAATAATAATATTTAATTAATTAAAATTATTATAAATAAGTTTAAATTCCGCTTTATATTCTTTATTATTAATTATTACAAATAATATATTATATTCCCCTTAATAAACTTTCTTAAATTTAATAAGATTAAAATTATTGTAAATATATGATAATTTCTTTAAGTTTAGGGGGAATATCTATTTAATTTAATCTAATTTTCTTAAGATATTCTTTATTTAATTCTTAAATAAACCCTTTTCTAAATAAATAAGATAAAGCTATATAATATTAAAAACAACATTAGGAATATACGTTTAAATTAATATATTTTACTTATTAATCTAAATAAAATCACTTATTAATTATAATAAATAAATATATAATAAATATAATTAATATAAATATATTTTATCTTAGAAAAAGATAATAAGAACCTTAATGTTTATATCGTATAAATAAGTATAGGTTAAATTAATAACTTTTACATTATTAATGTTAAATAAGGTATAATTAAGAAAAAGCAATATATTACTTAAATAATTAAATTTAATGATAATATCCTTAATAATGAAAATATCTTTCTAATTAAATATTTTATATATATAGTTAATTATAATATATTAATCATGAAGAACCAATTCCTAATATTAAATAATAACTATATTTATATAAGGACTTAAAGGTAGAACAGGGATGAAATCATTAAGATAATATTAATATTAACCATAAAATAAAACCTTTTTATATTAATCTTAAATTAGGATTTTTATAGGATTTATTTTATATAGATTAACTTTTATAAGTAAATTTCTATATTTAAATATAAATTAAAGGATAAAAAGGGAAAAGATATAATATTTAAAGTTGAAAAGTTAAATAATATATATATTTTTAATATTATTTAAAATAATATAATATTATATGATTGAAATTCTATATTTTTAAATGACATATAAAAGGTATTTATATATTTATAAATATATAAATTAATTATATAAGATTTTATTATATTATTAATTAAAGATATACTTATATTTAAGGTTAAATTCTTAATATAAAATCTCGTAAATGTGAAAAGTTTCTAGGATTTTCTTTTTCTTAATCATTATTTCTACCTTAATATTAAAAATCATATTAAATTATTATTATATTTATCCTTTTAATATCCATAATGGTTATAAAATATATTAATTATAATTTCTGGATTAAAATTATAAATAAAATAATCTAACCTTATAATTACCCCGAAGGTTAAAAGGGAGGTTATTAACCAAAATTAAATCTAAAATTAAATCTAATTAAAAATAAAATTAATAATTAAGTTAAAAGCAAAGTTAAGATTTAATATTTAAGCTTAATAAATAAAATAATTATAAACCATTAACTTATTTAAATATATAATAAGGTAATTAATTCTATATAATTTTTTATAAATTATGATTTTTTATGATATATATATAATATAAAAGACTTTTTATTATATAATATTTATTTATTTATTCTTAATTATAATTAGAATTATTTTAATTTTTATTTAAAAGGCTAATTTTCTTTTATATATAATGGGAAATAAAAGTAATATATAATAATATAAATGAATAATCTTTTATAAGATAAATATTACAAATTGAATAAGTTAAAATTAACCTTAATAATAAGATTAAGATTAAAGTAATAAATTAATTATATTAATTTATAAAATTATTAATAATAAAGTTATTTTAACTTATTAATATATTTTCTTATTTTCTTTCTAAAGATATTAAAATAAATATTTCATTTAAAGTTATAAATATAATTAAGGTAGTTAATAAAGATTATATTATAATTAAGATAAGTAAATTATATTATAATTAAATTAACATATATATTATAATTATAATTAGAATAATTTATAAGGTTATAAAAGGTTATGTTAAATTTAGTTAAGGTTTTTAATTACCTTATATAAATCTTAACCTTAATTTAATAATAACTTAATTAGGGCTTAATTAAAATTCAACCAAGATTTAATATTATCATTATCACCAATATATCGTTAATAACTTTTATAATAATTAATTTCTTATTTTTAGAAAAAGGCTTAAATAAGATTAAATATAAATACTTATCTTATTATATAATAAAAATATATATAAGTTTTATAAATTAAAAGGAATTAATTATTAATTATAAAGGAGAGAAAATAAAATTAACTTAAACAAAAAATTAAAATTATAAATTAAATTAAAAAAACATATATATAAAGATATTAAATCAACATTTCTTTATATATTAAATTATTATTAAACCGATATTAGGTTATTATATATATTTAAAAATTTAATAAATTTTTATAACTTTTAATTTAAAATGTTTATAAACTTAATTTTTATTTCTAAACTTATATTTATATTTAATATTTAATAATACCTTCTTTTTTTTTAAGTTTTAAATACTTTATATCGCTTTAAGCCTTTTTTACCTATATTTATTAATAAATCTTATTTAGAATAGGGTTTAATTTAAGGTATAAAATAGTATTAAAATAATCTAGGTTAAAAGGAAGTTAAATAATGATTAAAAAAGTAAGATTATTATTATCTTTATTACTTTCTAACTATTTCTTAATATTATTATCCACGTTAGGATTTTTCGACTCATTATCATCCTTAAAATATTTATAAGAAATTATTTTATTAACCCCTTCTTCAATTATTTTAATAATAAATATATTTATAAATATCCTAATAAATTATTTAATAAATATATTAGCAAAAGCTTTAAAAAAATGATTGATTAATATTTTTAAGAAAGGTATTAATAATAACATCTTTCGAAAACGGAAAAGAAAGCCTTTATAATTTAACCCTAATTTAATATTAGTTAAACCGGGGTAAAATATATTAAGAAAATTTATTTTATTAAGATATTAAAGGCTAAAAAATAATATCGGTATAAGTAATTAAATATCATAAGGATTTATAATTGTTTTTATATATGTAATTATTAATAAGTTAAAAAAATAAGGGTTATTTATTATAATTAATAAATTAATATTTAATATTAGTTAAGACGTTATTAATATAATCTTAATTTTAAAAAATAGCCTTTATAAAAAAGGTTTATTATTATTAAACTTTAACTTTAACGATTTAAAATTTATATCATTTTTTAATATATAATTATCCTTATTAAATTTATTATTATATATAAATACTTATGATATACGCCGGGATCATTATTTCTTATTAACCTTTAAGTTTTTAATAACCTTAAGAAATTAATAATAAGGAATATATATTAAATAAAAGTTTAATATATTCTATAATAAAAAGATAAACCTTATTTAATTATAAATTCCTGATTTTCATATTTATAAATATATTAACTTATATTTAATATATATTTAATAAATATAATATATATATAATAACTTTTAATTAATCCATAATAAAATTAATTTTTAAGATAAATAAAAATTAAAGCTTATAATTAATTTATATTAATAATAGAAAATATAAATTTTAGGTATATTATTTTATTTAAGTTCATAAATAAATATTATATCTTATCATATTTTTATTAAGATAAATTTATAAAAGGCTTTATAATATTAACTTAATTTATTGTTGGAACGATAAGGTTATTTATAAATAGTTTAGATATGTACATATTAATTTATTAATATTAATTATGTTATTATTATGATTTGTTAAATTGCATTATACGATTTAAATGGTCCTTACTTAAATAAGAAAAGTAAGTTAAAGATGTATTAATCACGTTTTATATTATTTAAGTAACCCATTTATTAATATAATACTGGTAGTTTTTCTTTTCTTATAATAAAGGTATTTCTTGTTAAACGTATTATAATATGAGATTATCATTTTCTTTTTTCATTACTAATCTTCTTTTATTAATTAATTTCCCTTTTTATTAAAATAATCTTTGTTTTAAAAAGTTATAAGAAATAATATTTATTTATTATACCTTTTCGACGAATCGATTAAAATTAAGTTATGAAACGGGTAATCTTTTATTAATGATGTTATTATAATTTTATTAATTGGCGTTTAAGTGTAATAAGTGACGATTTGATTATTTATTATATCGATTTGAATATGGTTTTAAAGAAGTATAAGCGTTATATAAACGATAAAAAGGTATGTTTTAAAATACTTACTTATTATGTAAATGTTATTAAAGTTGTTATTAAGATTTTATTTAAAAATCTTGATATTTATCTTAATGTTGTAATTCATGCTTAAATCGAGTTGAAAAAAAGGTTATAATAAATGAAAAATGAAAATCTTTTTTTTGAAGTTTATATTATTTATAAATATTGTGAAAATGTAAAAGAATGAAATAATTACCTTATTAATGTAGTTGAGAATGTTCATATTATATTATATAATATTATTATGGAGCTTTGTTTATTTTATAAAGTGGTGGAAAAGTTTTCCTTTAAGTTCTTTAAAGTATATCCTTTTTTTATAAAATAATAATATTATTATTTTAATAAATTTTCTTTTTTAAGAAGTTATGTATTTTTATTATCGATTTTTATTCATTATCGATTTATTTAGTTTGTTAATATTTCTCAAGTAATAATAATATAATTTTCTTTAATTATTTTTATTTGGGTTTTTTTTATAACATTATGTAAATTATTTAAATTATTATTATTTTTATTTAACTTAACTTTATAATCTTATTATTAAGTTACTTATATTAATAAATGTTTATAAAGTTTTATTAACGTTAAATTTCGTCATAATATTTGTAAAATTATCTTTTCCATAAATCCATTTAATTTTATTAATTTTACATTATTCGTAAAATTAATAAAGCGATATAATATTAATCATTAATCATTTTTCTTTAATAATTCCTAATTTAATTAAGCATTTATAAAAGGATAAAGAGTTTATATATATAATGATTAAAATAAATAGGAGAGATAACTTTTCTAATATAATAATAATGATTGTTTTAATGGAAATGTTTATATTAACGTTATGTATTATGATATATATCTTGTTTATTAACATGTTTTTTATTATTCTTTTACATTTTATTGAACTTTAATGGATAAGGTTTCTTCATATCGTAAATGACTTATTATTTTTTATTTTATTATTTATATAAATCTTATATTTAATTTAAAAACTTAGGTTTTTATTATTTGTAAATAAATCGTCCACATATATAAATATTTTTATTATTATTAAATTAAAAGATCGAAAATAAAACCTACGCTTAAAATTATTAATTTGCCATTAAAATTTTCTATTAAGCTTAACGACCTTATCTTTACCTAAATTATAATATTATACCATTTTTAACATATTAAATATTATCTTTAATTGGTAAATAAAAGTTATATAAATATTTCATACCCTTTATTATATATATTATTATATTATGTTATCGTTATTATGTTTGATGAGTTTAATCTTTTTATCTTACTCTTTTTATTATAATTATATATTATTATTATTATTTAAGATTAATATATAATCATTGAAAATTAAACTTTCGCTTATTAATAAGTGTATCTTTAATTTTATTATTAGTTTTACTTTCTTAAATTCTTTATTTTCCATTATAATAAATTTCTTATTAAATAAGTTAAGAATGTTATTTATTTATATTTTAACTAATCTAAACCACTCTTTTATAATTATTATTAATAAATAAAAGTTATATATTAATGTAATTATTATAAGGTTTTTAATATGATATTTTAAATATATTATTTATTAATATATGTTAATTTTAACGATTCCATATAATGGTTTAATAATAACCATTATAATATCTTTTGAATATTTATAAATAATTTCTTTCGATAATTTTATTAATATTATTTAGTTTAATAATATTTATGATTAAATATATGTTTATATTATATTTTATAATTAAAGAAATATTCCTTATTTTATTAAAGTAAAAATAAATGCGATAAGAATTCTCTAATTTACATGTTAAATTATTAAAGATTATATTAAAATTATTTTTTTTCTAATATTATTATACCTTTATATGATTAATCATGATTTTTCGTAAAGATTATTAATTACCTTCCCTTTAATTTCTTATATTATTCTTAAATTAAATAAGTAAATATTATTATATTTCTTTTTACTAAATTTCTTAAAGATAAACACGCTTTAATTAATTAAAACTTCCATTTTTCTCATGTTTAATTCTTTAAAAAGTTTTCTTAACGTTATGATTTTACCTTTTTTTACATAATTAGATAACTAATTTATAGTTTGTTTTCTTTTTATAAGTAATATTAATAAAGTTATGATTATCTTAAGCTTTTAATTTATTTTTATTATTAATAAAACGTCCCCGTTTCTTTTTTAATGTTATTTATTTAATCGGAAAATATTTATTTATATTATCTTTATATTCTAATTCTGAATTATTTATGTTTAAGTTATATCCTTTTATTACGTTATTTTCTTAATATAGTTTAACATTTATTATTCGGAAATTAATTAGTTTATCGTTAATTTCAATAATGTATATTTTACCATCTCGAGTTAATAATGTATATAACCTTTTCTATCTTTTGTTTTTTTGGTATATTCTCACTTTTAATTATAAAGGTAAGTTAAATATGTTAAATATATTTAAGCCGTTTCTTATTTTTAATGTTTCGGATATTTGTCATTATGTTTTTAATTTACGAATTTTTATTATTACTTTTTTAATTACCGTTACGCATATTATTAATAAAGGTATTAAAGGTGAGTTATTTATTAATCATAAATATGCCTTAAATATAAAAAGTGTTAATATCAAGTTATTTAATTTTATCATATTATTTATAACCTTTATAACCATTTAAAAAATATAATTTATATTTATGTTAATTCTTTAAAAATTATCATAAATTACCTTAAAGGTTTAACGTAACGGTTTATAATATTATTTAAGTTATTTAATAAAATTATATGCTTCAATAAATATTTCTTTAATTAAAATCTTAAATCTTTTCACATTCTTAATGAATTCGTTTATAATAAAGTTCTTCTTAATATTAAATATTAAATAATCGGGTAGTTTTAAATAATTATTAATTTATATCATATAAAGAATATTTTAGGTATATTTAATAATCATATCTTTAAGGAATTTAATTATTTAAAATGATATTACCTTATTAATTACATATAATATTAATTTATTTTTAATGGTTATTATATTAACGTATATATTATGATTAAAATCGATATTATTTTTTACCGTAAATTTAAATCGTTTAAATATATTTTCATATAATTAACATTAATAACAAAACTTATTAATCTTTTTAATAACGTTTTAATGTAAGTTATTATACCTAATTTTCGTTAAAATCTTATATAATTAATTTGTTGTTAAATATTTAAATCTTTGGTATATTTATTATAATTTTATTTCCGTTAAGTGATAATATATAATTATAACTTTTAAGTTTAATAAGAACCACGGGTATCTTTATTTTCACATAATTAAATAATCCTTTCCTTAATATATAAACATGTTACATATATTATTTAAGAATATATTTAATTTATCTATGTTATAAATATATAATAAAAATGATGTGTTTATTAACATTATTTAAAATGGAATAATGCCAAAAGGTGTTAAGATATTTATAATATCAATATTATGTTATTTTAGGTTATTATTAAATCGGATTAAATGTTATTTTATTATCATTTCGTTTAAAATAATATTTAAACGTATTTATTATAAAGCTTTTAATTATGGTTCACTACTTAATGATATTTTTATTATGCTTATATTGGGTATTATTCTTTGAAATATTAAGTTATACCGATTTTCCAAATAAAACGAAATATCTTAAATTCTTGTTAAATATATTGATATTATTTATTCGTAAAATATATCTATCTTAATTAAAATATGCATTATCATTTAATTCATTAAAATGGCGGTAATCTTATTATTATTGATTTAATTATAACTAATAATATAATATATTAATAAAGTTTCTTTTAATTTATTTTTACCATTTTATTATATAAACTATTTATCAAAGTTATCATTATCATTATTATCATCGTTAAAATTATTAATATTAATTCCTTTATAATCGATTAAAAATATTATATATATATCATTAATATTTTCGGTTTCATATTTTTATACATATTTTTATTAATTTATTTATTTATTTTTACGCTCTTTTATAAGATACTTTATGGATTAATAGTTTGGTTTATTATATATAAAATATTTCTTATAGTTTCCAAATTATATTTATTAATTTTAATATTTTTTACGATTTCGTGATTAGTTTTATCTTTTTTATTCTTAATTTCTATTATATATATAATTAATTTATCATTAATTATAATATTTATTAATAAAGTGTTAATTTATTATCGCTCTTTAATCATATTAATAAACGTTTTTAACCACGCTTTTAAAGTTTAAATAAATACCTTTAAATATATTAACCGGTTAGAAAAATATATAATTAAATATTAAATAACTCGAAATTATAATTATTATTCTTTTTCTTAAATTAACATCTTCATAATAATTAATTAATAATTTCTTATAAATGCATTAGATTAATATAATTAATATTTCGATACATTTTAATAAAATTTTCTTAAGGTTCTTTACGATCATAATATAAATTAATGTTATACGTTATTTATTTATATATATTTACTAGTTTTTAATCGTGTAAAAGAATGATTTAACGTAAATGATTATATCCTTAAATCTTAATCCTTTATCGGTTAAATAATTAAAATAAAATTATTAAGTTTATTTAATTAACATTATTAAGAATTTATTTCGATAATTATAAAATCTTATATTAATTTTATAATATAAATTCTTAAAGATTTTAATTTTCTTATCGAAGATATTATATTTATTCTTATTAAATTTTTATTTATTATGATATATCTTAATAAAATTTATAAATCCTTAAAGTGATATTAAATATAAATCTTTTATATCTTCTTTATTAATATTATGACAATTTTTATATCCATTCTTAAATAAATCATTATCATTAAAACCGATATCGTTAAAGTTATTAAAGTTATTAAAATCATTAAAGTCATTAAGACCATTAAGGTTAAAAGGTTTAAAAGATTTAAAAGGGGAAAGTTTAAATTTATAGGATATTTTAAATAAGCCAAAAAGGTTGGAAGGGTTAAGAAAATTAAGTTTATTAATGTTATCGTCATTATTATCATTATTAGAATTAAAACCATTAGGGTTAGGGTTAAGTAAAACTTTAAAAGATTTATTATTATGTTTAATATTTTTCTTAATTCTATTATTAATTTCATTAATTATTAATAACATTTAAAATTTAAATTATATTAATATAAATAAACTTAAGAAAAATATTCTTCGTTATTATCGTTTAAATGGTTATAATCTTATTAATAATATTGTTAAATTATTATGATTTTAATTATTATTTATTATTAATAATAAAGTAACCATTATTTAAACCTTATTTTTTTATAATCTTAAGTTAAGTAAATTTTTATAATAAATATTTTTCCGGAAAAGATTATAAATATTAAATCATTATTTATTGGTAATATAATATTTAAAACCATTTAATTTATCGATTTTCATTTATTATTACATTATTAATCTTAATGTTTAACTTAACATTTCGTTATTATTAAAATTAAGTTTTTTCATAAAGTTATCTTTAATTATTTCCTTTTTTTACTTTTCCAAATATCTTATATACCATAGGTTTTTTATATTACGGAAACTTTTCAAGGTTATATTTAACCACTTTTTTATTTCCTTATCTATTATAAATATAAAAATGGTTTATTATACCATTTTTCTTATCACGTTAAAATTATTATATTTATCCGAGATATATATTCCGTGTTCTCTAAAGTGAATAATCTCGATTATCTGGAAATGTTTAATTATTTTTAAGAAATGTTTCATATTTTATTTCTTAAAATCTTATTTAAATATTTCTTAAAATGTTTCATTATAAAGTTATTTTCCATAAGTTAAGAAGGTTTAAGTAAAGAATATATCGATTTTAATTTAAGTAATATTTAAAATTCCATTAAATTCCAATATTATTATGGTATATACCGGTGTTATGTAAAATTTAAAAGTTTACACTATCATACCGTTAATTTATTATAATATATAAGGTTTTAGAAAAATGTTATTAAAATCATAAGAATATTATAATAAAGGAAGGAAAAATATAATAAGGTATTAATAAGGTTATCATTATAAGAAAAATGAGTTCTTTTATCAATTTATAAGATAAATAAACCTTATATTTTAAAGTTTATAGTAAATGTTTTATTCCTTAATAACATAATAAAGTTATAAACATCAAGTTTAAGTCTTTATATATTTAATATATATTTGATATATGTTCCTATTTTTCATATTAAAGAATAACCTTTAAATAAATCTTTATTATTAACTTGTTAAATAGAGCCTTAAATAATTAATAAATTTAATAAAAACTTCTCGTATATATATAACGTAAATTAATTAATATATTTTATTAAAAAGGTTAACGCTTTAAAATTTTTTAACTTAACGTAAATATTTATGATTTAATTATTACCTTTCGATAACAAGTTTTTTTAAAGTAACTTACTTTTTTTTATTAAAATAATAATAATATAATATATATTACTAGATCTTTTTAAACGGATTCTTTATTAATTTATGATTAACATATCGATTAATTATTAATTAATGTTAAAACGATAAAATTATTTATAAATAGTTTAAATATATATGTATTAGTTTATTAATATTAATTATATTATTATTATGATTCATTAAATTACGTTACACGATTTGAATGGTTTTTACTCAAATAGGAAAAATAAGTTAAGGACGTATTAATCACGTTTTATATCACTTAAGTAACCCGCTTATTAATGTAACATTTATATTTAATATAAAATATTTATAAAGATATATAAATCTCTTATAACATTATCAGTTATAAATATCATTATTAACTATAAAGCTTTAATTATAATATAATTATTATTATATTTAAAATAAATTTAACATAAATAAATATATATATATTAACTTTAACGTGAAAATTTTATTAATAACACTAAAATTAAATATATTAAATAAGGAATATTAAATTTATAATAAACTTATATTAACGTTATCTTTAAAAATAATCTCATATATAATATTTAATTTAGAAATGTTTTCGGTTATATAATTATATAAATATTATAAGTTATTATTAAATATTTATTAAATATTTATTAAGTAATAGAAATTTATATCTTATTATTACATTTAAAAACCATTACTTATTAATTTAAAAACCTTAATATAATTAATAATAATTTAAAAGAAGATAAATTGATATCTTCTTATATTAATATTCATTATAATTATTATATTATGGAATCTTTTCTTAACATTAATATGATATTATTATTTTAATAAATTATTAACCTTAACTTTAATTTAACTTAATGTTTATTATACTTAACAACATTTATCTTATAATATTTTAATTTAATATAAGGCTTATAATATATTAATAAACTTCTTATACCATTAATCGTTATTTAATAATGCTTAAATAACGATATTATACCATAAAAATAGCCAAATTTTAAATATAAATTTATCATATTCAAAACCTTAAATAAGTTTTAATAAATAATCAATAATAATTAAATAAGATTTTAATATAAGATATTAACTTATTAAAGGTTATAATTATCATTTTAATTAAAAAAATGTTATTAAAGCTGAAATTATTAAATAAATAAAGTTATTAATAATAATATTAATTTAAATAACTTATCCCAATTAAATATAATAATAATAGTTTAATCTTAATATCGTTAATAATGTTAAAGAAGAAAAAAGCTTTATACTTTTAAGATTTTAAAAATTTCTTTAGCTTAAATTTATAATATATATGGATTTTTTATATGAATTTTAATCCCTTTTTAACCGCCATTTAACCATTATTCAACCGCCATTTAATTATTAATAAATTAATATTTTATTTTATATATAATATATTTATATTAATTAATTTAATATAATATATTCTTTATATTTTTATTAATTTTCATTACCATTTATTTTTAAACGCTTTTCATATATTTAATTAAATTTAAAAAGATTTTTTTTACTTTTATAATAAATTACTATTAAGCCTCTATTAAACTATTATTATAATTTATGAAAGTTTTATCATAATTATCTTTTAAAATAGAATAAGTTAATACATTTAAATATAAATATATTATAATGATATAATTAAAATAATTTTTTAAAGATTTTATTATAAAAATTTCTATCATAAATAATTAATATATTTAAATGAAAGCATATTATAAATTTAATTAAAATTAATTAAGTAAGGAGGTTTAAAGTTAGAATATACCTATTATATATAATTTAATATTAATTTCTAAAAGTTTATAATTAAACTTTTATTTATAAAAGATCATTTATATTATATCCTTATACCTAATGGAAAACTTATAATTAATTTATATTTTTAATAAGATATATTAAATTTTTAATTAAGTAATCATAAGAAAGATAAATAAAATATCATATAAATCTTTTTCTTCTTAAATTTGATAATTTATAAAAATATTTTGCCACGCCATCTTCATATTCTTATTCTTTATGAAGCTGTTTAAATATAATATAATAAACCCTAAATACTTAAAATAAGTAAAGTTATTATATCGTTTCGGTATAAAATGTTATTTATATATTAATAAATAAGTAATCTTTAATATTAAGTATAATTTGTATATTCATGAGTTTACCATCTTTATTATAAGTATTAAAATAATATTATATATATTGTTTTCTTAGATAATAATAATAAAAAGGTTTATTTTATATATTTAATAAGTAGTTTTTAATATGGTATTAATAAAATAATTATTTTAAAATTTCAAAATTTAAATATTTAAACATCTTATCTTATATATTAATATTAATAAAACATATTTATATATTAAGATAAGGTTGATATTATATCTTAAAGATATTATAATAATTGTCCATATTATTATCGCCTTAATATTATTAAAGTTAATATATTAATAATTTATTATTAAATAACTTTAAAAGTTTATTAAAAAGTTGGTTTATTTTAATATAAATATGAAATCTAATAAATATAGGATAAATTATGGATTAAATTAACGTTCTTAAATGATGAAATTTAAAAGATTAAAAAATGATATAATATATTTTTAATTTTTTTTTTTTTTTTTTTTTAGAGAAAAAAGCTAAGATTCTTAATTTAACTTTTATTATATTTTATATTATAAGAATAATTATGGATAAAGAAAACGGGAAGTAAAAAGTAATAAGTAAAAGATAAGAAACGGTAAATAAAAGATAATAATATATTTAATTATATAACCAAATGTTAACATATTATAATATATAATAAACGACCATATATATTTTCCCATATACATTTAGATATACTAAATTAATCATTAAAGCTTATAAAAATAAGAGAAACTTTTTTAAACCATATATTATATATTAAAATATATTTTAATTAATTTATATATATTATAATAAATGGCTTTAAAATTAATATATTTAATAATTTAATATCGATCATATATATAAGTATAAATGTTTACTTATTTATATATAATAAATATATATTAAATATATAAATTAATCTAAGTAAATAATTTTTATTTTATTCCATATTATAAGGTTAAATAAAGCAATATATATATTTAACATTTATTAACCAGTTTTATACTTTTAAATAATGATATAAGGCGTTTATTTTAATTAAGGATTTAAGATAATATTTATAACGGGAATATTATTATTAAATAATAATGGGCATTTCTTATTAATATTTAATGTTATAATTAATAATATATCACTCTTAAAACTTAATAATAAATTCTTTTAAATAATATATAATTATTTTAAGTAAATTAAATCTTAACTTTACGTCTTTTATAATATAATATTATGTAAAATTATATTATTTAAACGTGATAAATTAATAAAAATGATATCTATTATGCTTATATTTTATCTTTTAATTTTAAGCAATGGCGGTATAACGGTTTATACCGGTAACTTTATAAGTTTACATATAATGATAAAAAATGGAAATAAGATTTTTTTTTTAATTATACTTTAATCTTATAATTATAATAAAGATTTTAATTATTAATTTAATAAAGGCGTTTATATTTAATTTTGAGAAAGTATAGATTTAATAAAAGGGAATTTATTATTAACGTTAAAATTATTATCAAAATTTACTTCTTAATCCGATATTAATATAATAAGATACTAAATAAATATAATATTCTATTATATAATATTAACTTATAATTATAAAAAAAAATATAATAAAATGAAATTAAAAAGATTAAGCTTTTATTTACTTTCTAAATAATCCATTTTATTTATTATTAAGTTATAAAGTATGATTTTATTATAAGAATTTTAATATAAAATATTTTATCGAAATTTCTAAATTAATTTATATAAAAATTATTAATGTATATAATATTATTTAAAATAATAATTTCTGAAATTAAATATTATTACCTATATTTATAAGTTATTAATTCATCCTTACCTATAATATAAAGATTATAAAAGGTATATTAACCATCTTTATCGGTAAAGGGGTTAAAAAAGATATATCGATTATTTTCACCGGTAAAAAGGTTAAAAAAGATATATTAATTATCTTTACCGGTAAAAAGGTTAAAAAAAATATACCAATCATTTTCATCAATAAAAAGGTTAAAGAAAATATACTAATTATCTTCATTAACGAAAGGGTTAAAAAGGATATACCAATCATTTTCATTAACAAAAAGGTTAAAAATGGTAAATTAAGTTACGGTATAAATATTGTTAAGGATAAAGTTATTAATCTTTTTAATATTATTAATGATTTTGCTTATAATAAGTTATCGACTTTAGTTCGATATATAATTACGTAAGCTTTATATATTTCTTACGTTATAATATTTTTTAATAAATTTTATGGTATATTATCGTTATAAAAGTCGGCAATTATTAATTTATTATAAAAATTAAGATTAATTATATTAATATTATTTTTAATCCTTTAAATATGTTAGATAAATTTATAAGATTATATATTTTAAAAGATATTTTATACATTATATATACATTTATTAATCACATAATTAATAAGTTAATTATATAATAAAGAATTTATATAAGGAATTTTAAGTTAAATTTTTACTATTATATATATTTTAATTAATTTAATATAAAAATAAATCAAATAAGTAAATATTAATATATATACTTAAATTACTTTTTAATTAATTTATATACTTCCTTACTTAATTTATTTATAATATAGAAATTATAAATAATAATATAAATTTAAAAAGATATTATATTATTATTTTACTTAAATATTAAGAGGTTTAGGCTTGATTTTTTAGAATTCTTCTATTTTACTTATTAAAACCCTTTTATAATTTTTATGCTTATGAGATTTAGGTTATTTAAAAAGTTATTAAATTTATATTAAGTTAATTTAAATTTAACTTATTATTATTACTAATTAAAAAAGTTCTTTTCTTAAGAAGTTATGATTATATTTCATTATTTTATAATTGGTTTATCATTTATAAAATTAATTAAAGATTAATAAAAATATTAAGGATTTTTTGAATTAATATTCATTATATATATAATAAATCTTTAAAAGCCTTATTATAACCATTATACTTATTCTACTTGCTTATTTAATATCCTTTATTATATATATAATTATTATTTATTCTTTTATATATAATTAAATATAATAATATTAAAGAATAATTTTTAATAAAATAAATAATCCTTATTTTTAAAGTTATAATATAAATAAATCTTTTCATATGATATTACCAAATTACATTTATTATATTCCTTTAGAAGTATAGAAATTATATCTTTTTAATATTTATCCATAATAATATAATAAGAATTTTCTTAAATAAATTATTAAAAAATAATAAAAGAGGTTATATATTAAATTATTTAAATTAAAAAATATTAGGTCTTTTATATTATTTAAGATATAGGTAATCTTTCCTTCCTTAAATTTAATATTTATCATTTACCGATTTAATAAGTTATATTAACCTTTATCTTTAGTTATAAATTTATAATTTAGTTTTACTTTCTTATCCTTTATTCCACTTTTTAAAATTAAAAATTAAATTATATTCTTAATTACTTTTATTTTAATGAATTTTATATTATATATAAAATAATTATTTAAAGGTAATTAAAGGTTAATATATATTTTAATCCATTATAATATAAAATTATTTACTTAGGTAATTATTTATTTATTCATTTATATATATTAGATATAATTTATATAAAATTTAAGGATTAAGGAAGTAATTTAACCTTAAATTAAATCTATAATTGGAACTAAAGTTTTAATTATTATGTTTATAATTTATCCTTTAATTTTAAACTTTTTTAAATAAATTAATCTATTAATAATTATTAAATCAAATTTTTTAACTTATATAATTAAGTTTTAAACTTAGAATATATTAAGTTATTTACCTTATTCATCTTATCTATCTTATTTATCTTATTTACCTCCTTTATTATTTAATTGAAATTAAGCCGAAAATTATATCTATCTAAATATTTAAAGACTTTTATATTAAATATAATTTAAGCTATTAAATTCTAAGCTGTCATATCTATTTAATAAATCTTATTCATAAAATAAAAGATGAATATTTCTTTAACATAATATGATAACTAATAAAAATGCTTTATAAATTACTTATTTAACTCGAATATAAAAGTTATAATATTATATAATATATTGGTAAATTTATTATAAATAATTTAAGAATAAAAAGATCAAACCTTAACTTTTTAAAAGGCATTTAATAAATATGATTATTAAAGATTAAAAAGCCTTTTTATAATTTAATCGGTATTTATATATTATTTATAAAATTATAAAAAGTTAATTATCTTTATCATAATATTATTAACTTTATAGTTAAACTTAATTAAGATTTTGGTTAAATTATTTAAAATAAATAAGTTGATTATAATATAATTAAATACTTTATTAACGGCGATATTAAATAATTTATATTTTTATAAAATATCTTTTATTTAATGATTTATATAATTAATGTGAGAAATCATCTTATTCTTAATAATCTGAAAAAAATGTTAACCTAATATAATATCCATAAAGGTTTTAAAGTTGATGTTTAAGGTAATATTTAAGTTATATAGAGAATCTAAATCTATTATAATAGAATTTATAATAATATTAAAATTATTCAAATAATTAAGAAAAGATAATATATATAATAAAAGAAGGAAATAGTTATAAATATGAATATCTGTTTAAAATAATTTAATATTTAAGATATAAGTTTAAAAAAAAAGAAGGCTTGATTTAATGTGATTAAAATAAAAGTTAATTATTACTTAAATGAAAATAAGCGGGATTTCAGTTATAATAAAGGGTATAAATGTTGATGGTAATTAAATATATAAGGTAAATAAATATATGATTTTAAGCCTTAACGAGAAAATATATATATTAATTATTAATATATAACTTATTTATTTATATTATAAAGTAAGAATATGATTTTTATAAAAGATATTTTATTTATTTTTATAAATAAAGAGATAAGTTAAGCGTTTAAATTATGTTAAAAGAAATATTATTAAAATAATAAACGTGTTTAATATAAGGATTGTAAAAGGAATATTATAAATATATTTTAATATTTAATGAATAATTAAAGTAATATATTTTACCTTAAAGAAATATTTTAATCAAATATTAAATATATTATAACTTAAAGTTATTATATTATGGTTAGTTAATAATATAGATATTTATAAAGTAAAGATTATTTAATAATATTAAAATGGTAGGCTTTTTTAGCGTTAAATTATCGATAGATTTGAAAAAGAATATAATTTCCAAATTTTAAAATGCTTTTTTTAATAAGTTATATGAAAATGATATCTTTATAAGAATGAATAAAATATTGATATTATTAAAGTAGAATTTCATGCTTTTTTTAAAATAGGGTTATAAATATTTAATATCATTTATTATTTTAAATAGGAGTAATTTGAAATTAAGTTTAAATTATAATTTATTAAATATTAAGTAATAAAATAAGGATTATTTTGTTATAACCTTATAGAATATATTTTTATATTTTTAACATTTATTTAATATTATTTCTTTATAAAAGGTTTGAAAAATGATAAAATATTAATTAGATTATAATATAAGTATTGTATTAATATCTTATATATTCTTTTAATTCAAATTTGGGTTAAAAATAATATAAATAAAAAGGTTTTAATTAAAGAAGATTAAGTTTAATTAATAAATTTGTTAAAAAGTTTTTTTAATAATTATCAATGATATTCAAATATATTAGTTAATTATAAGAAGGAATATATTTATAAATTTATTTATAAGAATATAAAGCTTCTTTTATTAAAGAATATAATTTAAAAGGTATATTATTAATGATATTAAAAAATAATAGATTAACGGAAGGAGATAAGGCTTTTTATATAAAGAGAAAGGAAATTTATCATTCCCGGCCCAAATTATATATGATTTATAAATGATTATTAAAAATTTCGGTTCATTAAATTAGAAATATATGACATAATTAATATATATTTTCGTTATATTATATAATATATCATTTACCGATCTGCTTTTTTACCAATAAATATTATAAAATAATATTTTATTATCGTAATTAAGTTAAGATTTTAATTATAGTTTACTTAAACAAATTATAAAGTTAAATTATTTTTTATAACTTAAACTTAATATAATTTAATTAAAGTTACCTAATTAAAAATAGAAATTATACATTTAAATAATACTTAATAAATATAAAGGCAAAATTATTATATCTTAAATTTTCATATCTAAAGAACGAATAAGGAAAATAAGAAAATTAAATAATAATGGCGGTAATTACATAATAAAATAACGAACCATTAAATAATATATACTTATATTCAATATTTATATTTATCTTAAATTAATAATAACTTTAAATAAGAATATTTTAAAGATTTAAAAGTTTTTAAATGGTTTTATAAAATGAACATAACTAATTAAATTATATTATATGCCATTTTTAAGGATATTATATGTCATAATGTTAATTAATTCATAGAATAATAAAATAATCATAAGATTAAATATTAATTAAATAACTTTTACTTAATTTCTAATTACGTTAAAATTTTATAAAGGAATTATAATAAAATTAACGTCTAAAATTAAGAAATGGATATATTAAATATCCTAAAGTTACTTATTAAAGTTAACAAACTTTTAAATCTTATTTATTATTATAATTTTGATAATCTTTTAATACCAGAAACGTAACGAATTTATAATAATTAACTTATAATATATCCATTCGAAAACCTCATAAACGATAAATCCCAACCCTATTTTAATATTTATATAAAATTTAAGGAATATTTAGAAAATTATCAAAAGGAGGAATAATAACTTAAATTAAATTATAATAAATTACCACGCAAAGATATAATATAATATCGTTAATAATTATAAAGGTTACGAGAATATTTACCCAATATATTAAAAGCGAGGAAAAATAATAAAAGGGATAAAGATAAATATAATAAATGATTAAATTTCCTATTATATCATAATGATTAAGTAATAAATATATAATTATATATATTTTAAATATTTAAATAATTCTTAAATATTTATAAATATTTTATTAATATTATTAAGATTATCATTATTAAATATTTACTTCTTTTAAATAATACCATAATATAAATTATTATATTATAAATAAAGAATATATATGACGTTTTATATAATTTTAAGTTTTAAGCTTTCTTTATTATATATACTTAAATATTATATAAGTTTAAATGTTAAGAAATTATTAATAATAAAGAATTATAAAATGAATAATTAATATATTATTAAATATAAATGATTAAAGATTAAAGAGTTAAATGTTATTATGAAATTAATCATAAAATGAAAGTAAGAATAATATTATTATATAAAGAATTATATCTTAATGGTTAAAAGGTTAATTATATATATGAAAAACCTTTTTATTTTAAATATTCCTTATAAAATTTAAGTTATCTAAATTCTGATAAATGTTTAATATTTAATATATATAAGTATATACCAATATGAAGTTATTTAAAATACCTTAAGTTAGAATATAATATTATAAATAAAGATATATAAGGTTATTTTAAATCTTTAAAGAAAAGGAAAAAGTAAAGACTTTAAAACTTAAGAGAATTATTAAATAAAATTAAACTATTATTTTAAGTTCTTTAACTTTAATCATATTAAAGTATTTAAAATAAACCTTAATATAATTAGGTATTTAATACCTTATATTTAAATTTAAGTATTTCGGATTTAATAAATAATATTTAAAATAAGGAATAATTAATTATTTAGCTTATAAGGTTAATGATATTAATAAAGTTAAATGAAAATTAAAAATAAAAATAATATATGAATTAAAAGAGGTAAGAATTAAAGGGGTAAGAATTAAAGGGGTGGGAATTAAAAAGATAAGAATTAAAAGGGTATAAATCAAAAAAATAAGAATTAAAAAGATAAGAATTAAAGGGATGAAAATTAAAGGAATAAAAATTAAAGGGATAAAAACTAAAAGGGTGAAAATTAAAGGAGGTAAGAATTAAAGGGGTTAAATATAAGAAATTTAATAATATATTATATTTAAGATTATAAGAAATATAATATATATTATTTATTATAATCTTTTATAATTTTGAAATAAGGTTTAATTAAAATATTATTAAATTTTTATCTTATCGGAAAGTAAAAAGAAATAAAAAAGTTAATATTTTATCTGGATAATGAATATATAAATGATAGTTATATATTATAAAGATAATATATTTATCTTTAAATAATATATTAATAAGGGAATAATATTTAAAATTATTTAATCCAAAAGATTTAAATTAATATAATAATTTTAATAATATCTTAATATTCTTATATTTTAAATATTAAAATAAATATAATATTATATTTAAGAACTTTAAAACTTTTTAACCTTTCTAAAATATAATGATTTATATATATAAAATATATATAAAGTTAAATTAAGGTAAAAGTTTTAAAGGAATAATTTTTTTAATTTTAAAATTAAACTTTAAAATCTTTAGATTAATAATTATATTAATCTTAATTTCTATATTATTATTATTCCGTGAATTATATAAAAAGGTTATTAATAACTTAATTATAAAGGTAAGTAAAAGAGGTATAATTTAAAACAAAAAATAACCTCGTTTGGTTAAATAATGATTAAAATTTTTAACTTTTAAATTAACGTTATCTTTATTATTATTATCTAAGTTATATTTCTTATTAATATAAGAATTTTATTAAGTATCATAATTTAAATCATTATTAATAAAATTGGAATTAAAATTATCATTGTTAAAATCTTTTTTAATAAAAGTATTATTATTAAGAGTATTATTATTAGGTAAAAGATATTTTTTAAAAAAAAGTTTAGTAAGAGATGTAATTTAAAATATTTCTTTTACATTATTTACGTTAATAATTTGAGAAGTTATAAATTTGTTATTTTTTATATCTTCGCGGATGTGGATGGTAAATATTATTAATGGGTTAAACTTAAAGAATTATATCGTATGGTTTGTTAATATGTTCTATATAAAATGGGTAAAGAAGAATTTAGGAGAGATATCATATAGTTAATATAAGATATAATTATAATATAACGTTTTAATTTTATATATTATTTTTAATACTTTATAAATTATATATATTATTAATATGTGTTAGTTATTATATAATTTAAGGAAGATTATAATTTCTTTATAATTAAATGTCTTATATATATTAACGTAAAGAAGGAAAAGGTTATTAATATTGTTAATTTTTTTAAAAATATTTAATGTTTAAATATATCGGTTTATATTATTATTAATAAATTAAACCATTTTAGCTTTTAAGATGACATATATTTTATTAATATTGGTAATAATTTATATTATATAATAACATTTATTATATATCATTATTAAATCATAATTTTTAATTTATAAAAGTAAAATTTTATAATTCAAAATTAAAGCGATATTAAAATCACGCCATGGTAACGATATATTACTATATAAGAATTCCTAATGAATAAAACTTGGAATAATTAAATATAACTTTATATAAAATAAATATTAAAGAAATTAATAAAATAATAAAAAATATTAACCATTAATATTAATAAATATAAGATTAATAAAGTAATAAATATTTAAAGGTAAAATATTATCATTATGGTATATAATATGATTTATTACACTTTAAAGGTTAAATGAAAATAAGAAATAAAGCTAATTAATTTCTAACTTAATTTAAACGTTTGTAATTAAAAAATAATAAATATAATATATAAAATTATAATAAATACCCCCATTATTTATAATAAGAAACTCCATTAATGATTTATATTTAAATGAATAACTAAGATATAAAATCTTAATAATAAGGTTAATATTTATTTATAATATGAAAGTTATTATATAAAATGGATAAAAAGGTTAAACCGTTAAGTTAAAAGGTTCTTAAAATTATATATTTCTTAATTAATATTAAAAAAGTTTTTATAATAATTAAATAAAAAGATTTAAAAAGGAAGTTATTTAAATTATAATTATAAATGATGTTATTTTTACTTAATTAATAATAACTTAAAAATAAAAAGTTTTAATTATAAGATTAATTAATTATAACATAATAATTATATAATAAATACATGACATATATATTAATATATATATTGTGTAATTAATATATATATTATATATATATATTATATTTTATATCATTAATTTTTAAGGTTTTAACGAGTTAACGGTTTATAAAGAATGACCCACCAAATATTAAGCCCTTTTAATAAACCATTCCTTATAAACCATTAACCTATTAAAACCTTAAAAATTAATAATATAAAATATAATATATATACATAATATATATATTAATTATATAATATATATATTAATATATATGCTATACATTTATTATATAATTATTATGTTATAATTAATTAATCTTATAATTAAAACTTTTTATTTTTAACTTATTATTAATTAAATAAAAATAACGTTATTTATAATTATAATTTAAATAACTTCTTTTTTGAATTTTCTTATTTAATCATTATAAGAGCTTTTTTAATATTAATTAAGAAATATATAATTTTAAGAACCTTTTAACTTAATGGTTTGACTTTTTTACTTATTTTATATAATAACCTTTATATTATAAATAAATATTAACCTTATTATTAAAATTTTACATCTTAGTTATTCATTTAAATATAAGTTATTAATAAAATTTCTTATTATAAATAATAAAGGTATTTATTATGATTTTATATATTACGTTTATTATCTTTTAATCGAAAATGTTTAAATTAAATTAAAAGTTAATTAATTTTATTTTTTACTTTTATTTAACCTTTAAAGTATAACAGATTATATTATATATTATAATAATGACATTTTACCTTTAAATATTTATTATTTTATTAATTTCATATTCATTAATATTAATGGTTAATATTTTTTATTATTTTATTAGTTTCTCTAATATTTATTTTATATAAAACCATATTTAATCATTCTAAACTTTACTCATTAAGAATTCCCATATGATAATATATCATTATTATAACATAATCTTAATATTACCCTAATTTTAAATTATAAAATTCTACCTTTACAAATTAAAAACCATGATTTAATAATAATATATAATAAATGTTATTATATAACATAAGTTGTTACCGATATTGATAAAATACATATCATCCCGAAAGTTAAAATGGTTTAATTTATCAATAATAATATAAATTAATATATTTAAACATTAAATATTCCCAAGAAGATTAATAACGTTAATAACCTTTTCTTTTTTCATATCGATATATATAAAATATTTAATCATAAAAAGATTATAATTTTCCTTAAATTATATAATAGCCGGCACATATTAATAATATATATAATTTATAAGATATTAAAGATAATATATAAAATTAAAATATTATATTATAACTATATCTTATATTAATTATATGATATTTCTCTTAAATTCCTCTTTACCCATTTTACGTAAAACATATTAACAAATTATATAATATAATTCCTTAAATCTAACTTACTAATAATATTTATTATTTATATTTATAAAGATATAAAAGATAATAAATCTATAACTTCTTAAATTATTAATATAAATAATATAAAAGAAATATTTTAAATCATATTTTTTATTAAACCCTTTTTTAAAAAGTATCCCTTACTTAATGATAACGTTTTTAACAATAATACCCTTATTAAAGAAAACCTTAACAATGATAATTCCAATTTTAATTTTATTAATAATAATTCAAATTATAATATTTAATAAGATTCCTATATTAATAAGAAATATGACCCGAATAATAATAATAAAGATAATATTAATTTAAAGGCTAAGGATTTTAATTATTATTTAATTAAACAAGGTCATTTTTTATCTCAAATTATACCTCCTTTACCTACCTTTATAATTAGGTTATTAATAACTTTTCCATATAATTCACGGAGTAATAATAATATAGAAATTAAGATTAATATAATTATTAATCCAAAAATTTTAAAGTTTAACCTTAAGATTAAGGAAATTATTCTTTTAAAGTTTTTATCTTAATTTAACTTTATATATATTTTATATATATAAATTATTATATTTTAAAAAGGTTAAAAAATTTTAAAGTTCCCAAATATAATATTATATTTATTTTAATATTTAAGATATAAAAATATTAAAATATTATTAAAATTATTATATTAGTTTAAATCTTTTAAATTAAATAATTTTAAATATTATTCCTTTATTAATATATTATTTAAAAATAAATATATTATCTTTATAATATATAATCATTATTTATATATTTATTGTCCGGATAAAATATTAACTTTTTTATTTCTTTTTATTTTCCGATAAAATAAAAGTTTAATAATATTTTAATTAAGCTTTATTCCAAAGTTACAAAGGATTACGATAAATGATATATATTATATTTCTTATAATCTTAAATATAATATATTATTAAATTTCTTATATTTAACCTTTTTAATTCCTATCTCTTTTAGTTTTTATCCTTTTGATTTTTATCCCTTTAATTCTTATCCTTCTAATTTTTATCCCTTTAATTCTTATCTTTCTAATTTTTATCCTTTTAATTTATACCCCTTTAATTCTTATCCTTTTAATTCCCACCTTTTTTAATTCGCATATTATTTTTATTTTTAATTTTCATTTAGCCTTATTAATATTGTTAACTTTATAAGCTAAGTAATTAATTATTCTTTATTTTAAATATCATTTATTAAATCTAAAATACCTAAATTTAAATATAAAATATTAGATATTTAATCACATTAAAGTTTATTTTAAATATTTTAATATAATTAAAATTAAAGAGTTTAAAATAATAGTTTAATTTCATTTAATAATTCTCTTAAGTTTTAAAGTCCTTATTTTCTCCTCTTCTTCAAAAATCTAAAATAACCTTATATATCTTCATTTATAACGTTATATTCTAGCTTAAGATATCTTAAATAACCTTATATTAATATATATTTATGTATATTAAATATTAAACATTTATTAAAATTTAGATAATTTAAATTTTATAAGGGATATTTAAAATAAAAAAGTTCTTCATATATATAATTAGCTTTTTAACCATTAAGATATAATTCTTTATATAATAATATTATTCTTATCTTTATTTTATGATTAACTTTATGATAATATTTAACTCTTTGATCTTTAATTACCTATATTTAATAATACATTAATTACTCATTTTATAATTCTTTATTATTAATAACTTCTTAATATTTAAACTTATATAACATTTAAACATATATAATAAAAGAGGCTTAAAATTTAAGATTATATAAAACGTTATATATATTCTTTATTCATAATATAATAATTTATATTATGATATTATTTAAAAAAAGTAAATATTTAATAATAATAATCTTAATAATATTGGTAAAATATTCATAAATATTTAAAAATTACCTAAATATTTGAGGTATATATGATTATATGTTCACTATTTAATCATTATAATGTAATAAAAAATCTAACCATTTATTATATTTATCTCTATTTTTCTTATTATTTCTTTTTGCTTTTAATATATTAGGTAAATATTTTTATAACCTTTATAATTATTAACGATATTATGTTATGTTTCCGTATGGTAATTTGTTATAATTTAACTTAGGTTGTTACTTTTCCTTTTAATAATTTTTTAAATATTCCTTAAATTTTATATAAATGTTGAAATAAGGTTAAGGTTTATTATTTATGAGATTTTTAAGTGGATATGTTATAAGCTAATTATTATAAATTTGTTACATTTCTAATATTAAAAGATTATTAAAATTATAATAATGAATAAGATTTAAAAATTTATTAACTTTAACAAATAACTTTAAGGTATTTAATATATTTATTCCTTAATTTTAAATGTTAATTTTATTATAATTCTTTTATAAAATTTTAATATAACCAGAAATTAAATAGGAGTTATTTAATTAATATTTAATTTTATGATTATTCCATTATTCCATAAATTAATTAATATTATGGTATATAATATCCTTAAAAATAACATATAATATAATTTAATCGGTTATATTTATTTTATAAAATTATTTAAAAACCTTTAAATCTTTAAAATATTCTTATTCGAGGTTATTATTAATTTAAAATAAGTATAAATATTAAATATAGGTATATATTATTTAATAGTTTATCATTTCGTTATGTAATTATTACCATTATTATTTAATTTTCTTATTTCCTTTATTTATTCTTTAAATATAAGAATTTAAGATATAATGATTTTATTTTTATACTTATTAAGTATCATTTAAATATATGATTTTTATCTTTAATTAGGTAATTTTAGTTAAATTATATTAAGTTTAAATTATAAAAGATAATTTAACTTTATAATTTATCTAGGTAAGTTATAATCAAAATCTTAACTTAATTATAATAATAAAATATTACTTTATAATGTTTATTAGTAAAAAGGCGGATTAATAAATGATATATTATATAATATAATGAGAATATATGTCAATTATACCGTATATTTCCAATCCGATAAACCGAAATTTTTAGTAACTATTTATAAACTATATATAATTTAAGTCGGGAATGATAAATTTCCTTTCTCTTTATATGAAGAGCTTTATTTCCTTTTATTAATCTATCGTTTTTTAATATTGTTAATAATATATTTTTTAAATCATATTCTTTAATAAAGGAAACTTTATATTTTTATAAATAAATCTATAAATATATTCCTTTTTATAATTAATTAATATATTTAAATATTATTGGTAATTATTAAAAAAACTTTTTAATAAATTTATTAGTTAAATTTAGTTTTCCTTAATTAAAACCTTTTTACTTATATTATTCTCGACTTAAATCCGAACTAAAAGAGTATATAAAATATCGATATAATATTTATATTATAATTTAATTAATATTTTATTATTTTTTAAACCCTCCATAAAGAAATAATATTAAATAAATGTTAGAAGTGTAAAGGTATATTTTATAAGGTTATAACGAAATAATCCTTATTCTATTATTTAATATTTAATAAATCATAATTTAAACTTAATTTCAAGTTACTCTTATTTAAAATAATAAATAATATTAGGTATTTATAACCCTATTTTAAAAAAAGCATAAAATTCTATTTTAATAATGTTAATATTTTATTCATTTTTATAAAGACGCCATTTTCGTATAATTTGTTAAAAAAATATTTTAAAATTTAAAAACTATATTCTTTTTTAAGTTTATTAATAATTTAGCATTAAGAAAACCTACCATTTTAATATTATTAAATAATTTTTACTTTATAAATATCTATATTATTAATTAATTATAATATATTTAATATTTAATTAGAATGTTTCTTTAAGGTAAAATATATTATTTTAATTATTTATTAAATATTAAAACATATCTATAATATTCCTTTTATAATCCTTATATTAAATACGTTTATTATTTTAATAATATTTCTTTTAATATTATTGGAACGATAAAGTTATTTATAAATAATTTAAATACGTATATATTGGTTCATTAATGTTAATTATGTTATTATTATGATTCGTTAAATTACGTTACACGATTTAAATGGTCCTTACTTAAATAGGAAAAGTAAGTTAAGGACATATTAACCACGTTTTACATCATTTAAGTAGCCCGTTTATTAATGTAATAAATATAATTTAAATACTTAACTTATCTCTTTATTTATAAAAGTAAATAAAATATCTCTTATAAAAATTATATTCTTACTTTATAATATAAATAAATAAGTTATATATTAATAATTAATATATATATTTTCTTATTAAAGCTTAAAATTATATATTTATTTACTTTATATATTTAATTATTATCAACATTTATATCTTTTATTATAATTAAAATCTTACTTATTTTTATTTAAATAATAATTAGCCTTTACTTTAATTATATTAAATTAAGCTTTCTTTTTCTCTAAATTTATATTTTAGATATTAAGTTATTTTAAATAAATATTTATATTTATAACTATTTCCTTCTTTTATTATATATATTACCTTTTCCTAATTATTTAAATAACTTTAATATTATTATAAATTTTATTATAATAAATTTAAATTCTTTATATAACTTAAATATTATTTTAGGTATTGATTTTAAAACCTTTATAAGTACCATATTAAATCAATATCTTTTTTAAATTATTAAAAATAAGATGATTTTTTACATTAATTATATAAATTGTTAAATAGAAAATATTTTATAAAAACGTAAATTATTTAGTACTACCGTTAATGAAATATTTAATTATATTATAATTAACTTATCTATTCTAAATAATCTAATTAAAATCTTAATTAAGTTTAATTATAAAGTTAATAATATTATAATAAAGATAATTAACTTCTTATAATTTTATGGATAATATATAAATATTAATTAAATTATAAAAAGGTTTTTTAATCTTTAATAATCATATTTACCGGATGTTTTTTAAGGAGTTAAGGCTTAATCTTTCTATTTTTAAATTATTTATGATAAATTTATTAATATATTATATAATATTATAACTTTTATATTTGAATTAAGTAAATAATTTATAAAGTATTTTTATTAATTATTACGTTATATTAAAAAAATATTCATCTTTTATTTTACGAATGAGATTTATCAAATGGATATAATAGCTTAAAATTTAATGGCTTAAATTATATTTAATATAAAGGCTTTTAAATATTTAAATAAGTATAACCTTTAATTTAATTCCGATTAAATGGTAAAGAAGGTAAATAAGGTAAATAAGGTAAATAAAGTAAATAAAGTAGATAATTTAATATATTCTAAGTTTAAAACCTAATTATATAAGTTAAAAGATTTAATTTAATAATTATTAATAGATTAATTTATTTAGAAAAGTTTAAAACTAAGGGATAAATTATAAATATAATAATTAAGACTTTAATTTTAATTATAAATTTAATTTAAAGTTAAATTATTTCCTTAATCTTTAAATTTTATATAAATTATATCTAATATATATAAATGAATAAATAAGTAATTACTTAAATAAGTAATTTTATATTATAATGGATTAAAATATATATTAACTTTTAACTATCTTTAAATAATTATTTTATATATAATATAAAATTTATTAAAATAAAAGCGGTTAAGAATATAATTTAATTTTTAATTTTAAGAAGTAGAATAAAAGATAAGAAGGTAAAATTAAGTTATAAATTTATAACCAAAGATAAAGATTAATATGATTTATTAAATTAATAAATGATAAATATTAAATTTAAGGAAAGAAAGATTATCTATATTTTAAATAACATAAAAAACCTAATATTTTTTAATCTAAATAATTTAATATATAATCTCCTTTATTATTTCTTAATAATTTATTCGAGAAAATTCTTATTATATTATTATAAATAGATATTAAAAAGATATAGTTTCTATATTTCTGGGGGAATATAATAAATATAATTTAATAATATCATATAAAAAAATCTATTTATATTATAACTTTAAAAATAAGGATTATTTATTTTATTAAAAATTATTCTCTAATATTATTATATTTAATTATATATAAAAGAATAAATAATAACCATATATATAATAGAAGATATTAAATAAACAAACAAAATAATCATAACGGTTATAATAAAGTTCTTAAAGGTTTATTATATATATAATAAACATTAATTCAGAAAATCCTTAACGCTTTTATTAACCTTTAATTAATTTCATAAACGATAAATTAATTATAAAATGGTTAAATATAATTATAACTCCTTAAGAAGAAAACTTCCTTAACCGGTAATAATAATAAGTTAAATTTAAATTAATTTAATATAAATTTAATAATTTCTTAAATAACCTAAATCTTATAAATATAAAAATTATAAAAAGGTTTTAATAAATAAAATAAAAGAACTTTAAGAAATCAAACTTAAACCTCTTAATATTTAAGCGAAATAATAATATAATATCTCTCCAAATCTATATTATTATTTATAATTTCTATATTATAAATAAATTAAATAAGGAAGCATATAAATTAATTAAAAAGTAATTTAAATATATATATTAATACTTATTTACTTGATTTATTTTTATATTAAATTAATTAAAATATATATAATAACGAAAATTTAATTTAAAGTTCTTTATATAAATTCTTTATTATATAATTAATTTATCAATTATATAATTAACAAATATACATATAATATATAAAATATCTTCCAAAATATATAATCTTATAAATTTATCTAATATATTCAGAAGATCAAAAATAGTATTAATATAATTAATCTTAATTCTTATAATAAATTAATAATTATTAACCTTTATAATGATAATATACCATAAAATCTATTAAAAAGTATTATAACATAAAAAACATATAAAGCTTATATAATTATATATTAAATTAAAGTTAATAACTTATTATAAATAAAATCATTAATAATATTAAAAGGATTAATAATTTTATCCTTAATAATATTTATACCATAACTTAATTTACCATTTTTAACCTTTTTATTGGTAAAAATAATCAATACGTCTTTTTTAACCTTTTTATCGATGAAAATAATCGATACGTTTTTTTAACCCTTTTACTGATAAAAATAATTAATATATCCTTTTTAACCTTTTCGCCGGTAAAAATAATCAATACGTCCTTTTTAACTTTTTTGTTAATAAAAACGATCGATATATCTTCTTTAACCCTTTCGCCGGTAAAGATAATTAATATATCCTTTATGATTTTTATATTATAAATAAAGGTAAATTAATAATTTATAGATATAAATAATAATATTTAATTTCAAAAACCATTATCTTAAATGATATTATATATATTAATAACTCTTATATAAATAAACTTAGAAATTTTAATAAAGCATTTTATATTAAAATTCTTATAATAAAATCATATTTTATAACTTAATAATAAATAAGATGAATTATCTAAAAAATAAGTAAAAACTTAATCTTTTTAATTTCATTTTATTATATTTTTTTCTATAATTATAAGTTAATATTATATAGTAAAATATTATACTTATTCGGTATCTTATTATATTAATATTAGATTAAGAAGTGAATTTTAATAATAATTTTAACGTCGATAATAAATTCTTTTTTATTAAATTTATATTTTTTCGAAATTAAATATAAACGCTTTTATTAAATCGATAATTAAAATCTTTATCATGATTATAAGATTAAAATATAATTAAAGAAAAAATCTTATTTCTATTTTTTATCATTATATGTAAACTTATAAAATCACCGATATAAATTGTTATATCGCTATTACTTAAAATTAAAGGATAAAATATAAGCATGATAAATATTATTTTTATTAATTTATTACGTTTAAATAATATAATTCTATATAATATTATACCATAAGGAATATAAAGTTAAGATTTAATTTATTTAAAGTAATTATATATTATTTAAGGGAATTCATTATTAGGTTTTAAGAATAATACATCGTTAATTATAACGCTAAATATTAATAAGAAATACTTATTGTTATTTAATGATAATATTCTCGTTATAAATATTATTTTAAATCTTTAATTAAGATAAACACCTTATATTATTATTTAAAAGTGTAAAGTTGGTTAATAAATATTAAATATATATATTACTCCATTTAATCCCATAATATAAAATAAAATAAAGATTATTTGCTTAGATTAATTTATATATTTAATATATATTTATTATATATAAATAGGTAAATATTTATACTTACATATATAATTAATATTAAATTATTAAACATATTAACTTTAAAGCCACTTATTATAATATATATAAATTAATTAAAACATATCTTAATATATAATATATAGTTTAGAAAAATTTCTCTTATTTTCATAGGTTTCGATAATTAACTTAATATATTTAAATATATATAAGAAAATATATATAATCGTTTATTATATATCATAATATATTAATATTTAATTATATAATTAAATATATTATCATTTCTTATTTATCATTTCCTATCTTTTATTTATTATCTTTCGCCTCCCGTTTCTTTTATCTATAATTACTTTTATAATATGAAATATAATAAAAGTTAAATTAAAAACTTTAATTTTTTTCTCCAAAAAAAAAAAAAAAAAATTAAAGATATATTATACCATTTTTCAATCTTTTAAATTTCATTATTTAAGAACGTTAACTTAATCTATAATTTATCTTATATTTATTAGATTTTATATTTATGTTAAAATAAATCGGCTTTTTAATAAACCTTTAAAATTATTTAATAATAAGTTACCAATATATTAACTTTAATAATATTAAAGTAATAATAATATAAATAATTACCATAATATCTTCAAAATATAATATTAACCTTATTTTAATATATAAATATATTTTATTAATGTTAATATATAAGATAAAATATTTAAATATTTAAATCCTGAAATTTTAAAATAATTATCTTACCGATATTATATTAAAAACCATTTATTAAATATATGGGGTAAATTTTCTTATTATTATTATCTAAGAAAATAATATATATAATACCATTTTAATATTTATAATAAAGATGGTAAACTTATAAATATATAAATTATATTTAACATTAAGGATTACCTATTTATTAATATATAAGTAATGTTTTATGTTAAAGTAATATAATAATTTTACCTATTTTAAGTATTTAAGATTTATTATATTATATTTGAATAACTTTATAAAGAATGGAAATATAAGGATAATATAATAAAACATTTTTATAAATTATTAAATTTGGGAAGAAAAAGATTTATATGGTATTTTATCCATTTTTTCCATGATTATTTAATTAAAAATTTAATATACCTTATTAAAGATATAAATCAATTATAAGTTTTCCATTAAGTATAAGGGTATAATATAAATGGTTTTTTATAAATAAAAGTTTAATTATAAGTTTTTAGGAATTAATATTAAATTATATATAATGGGTATATTCTAGTTTTAAACTTCTTTATTTAATTAATTTTAATTAAATTTATAATATATTTTCATTTAAATATATTAACCATTTATAATGGAAATTTTTATAATAAAATCTTTAAAAAATTATTTTAATTATATTATTATAATATGCTTATATTTAAATATATTAATTTATTTTATTTTAAAAGATAATTATGATAAAACTTTTATAAATTATAATGGCGATTTAATAAAAGCTTAATGATAACTTATTATAAAAATAAAAAAAATCTTTTTAAATTTAATTAAATATATGAAAAGTATTTAAAAGTAAATAATAACGAAAATTAATAAAAATATAAAGAATATATTATATTAAATTAATTAATATAAGTATATTATATATAAAATAAAATATTAATTTATTAATAATTAAATGGCGGTTGAATAATGGTTGAATAATGGTTAAAAAGGGATTAAAATTCATGTAAAAAATCCATATATATTATAGATTTAAACTAAAGAAATTTTTAAAGTCTTAAAAATATAAGGCTTTTTTCTTTTTTAATATCATTAATGATATTAAGATTAAACTATTATTATTACATTTAATTAAGATAAGTTATTTAAATTAATATTATTATTAATAACTTTATTTATTTGATAATTTTAACTTTAATAACATTTTCTTAATTAAAATAATGGTTATAGTTTTTAATAAATTAATATTTTATATTGGAATTTTATTTAATCATTATTAATTATTTATTAAGATTCATTTAAAGTTTTAAATGCGATAAATTTATATTTAAAATTTAGCTATTTCTATAATATAATATTACCATTTAAGTATTATTAAATAGTAATTAATGATATAAGAAGTTTATTAATATATTATAAGCCTTATATTAAATTAAAATATTATAAGATAGATATTATTAAATATAATAAATATTAAATTAAATTAAAGTTAAGGTTAATGATTTATCAAAATAATAATATTACATTAATATTAAAAAAAAACTCCATGATGTAATAATTATAATAAATATTAATATAAAAAAATATCAATTTATCTTTTTTTAAATTATTATTAATCATATTAAGGTTTCCAAATTAATAAGTAGTGGTCTTTAAATATAATAACGGGATATAAGTTTCCATTACTTAATAAATGTTTAATAAACGTTTAATAATAATTTATAACATTTATATAATTAAAAGTATTTTTAAATTAGGTATTATATATAAGATTATCTTTAAGGATAACATTAATATAAGTTTATCATAAATTTAATATTCCTTATTTAATATATTTAATTTTAGCATTATTAATAAGATTTTCACGTTAAAATTGGTATGTATATATTTATTTATATTAAATTCATCCTAAATATAATAATAATTATATTATAATTAAAGCTTCATAATTAATAATAATATTTATAGTTAATAATATTATAGGAGATTTATATGTCTTTATAAATACCTTATATTAAATATAAGTTAAGTTAATATTATAAAGCTTTTCATAAATTCATTTTAATAAAAATATAATAAAATATAACATTTATTTATAAACCTAAATAAAATAATATATTTAAAATTTATATCTTTTATTATTAACATAAATTAATTATAAACTTTAATCTCCATTTATTTCGAAAATCAGTTTTATTACAAATTAATTAAAAGTTATTATATATATATCATATTTATTAAATATATATTAAATATAAGTTAATATATTTATAAACGTGAAAATTAGGAATTTATAGTTAAATAAGGTTTATTTTTTTATTATAAAGTATATTAAACCTTTGTTTAATATATATTCTTTATTATTAATTTCTTAAAGTTATTAAAAACTTAAAGGTTAATAAGAAATAATGGTTTTAATATATATTATAAATATTTATATATAACAATAAATTTAATAAAGATGGCTATATATTAGAAAATGATATAGATTTTAAATTATTAAAGTTAAAATTTAATAATAATAAACTTCTTTGATAAAGGTTATTCTTTAAGATTAAGGTTATATTAATAATGCCTTAATTAATATTAAATATTAATTTATTAATTATAATAAATGGCTTTTATTTCTTTAATTTATTAATAATCATATATATAAAAATAATTATAAATCCTTATAATATTTAATTACTTATGTTAATATCATTTTCTAATTTTTAATATCTTAATAAAATGAATTTTTTTAATATATTTTACCCCGGCTTAATTAATATTAAGTTAGGGTTAAATCATAAAAGCTTTTTTTTCTATTTTTGAAAGATGTTATTATTAACACCTTTCTCAAAAATGTTAGTTAATCACTTCCTTAAAGTTTTTATTAACATACTTATTGAATAATTTATTAAGATATTTATAAATATACCTATTATTAAAATAGTTAAAAAAGGGGTTAATAAAGTAATTTCTTATAAATATTTTAAAGATAATAATAAGTCGAAAAGTTTTAACGTAAATAATAATATTAAGAAATAGTTAAAGAATAATAAAAATAATAATAATCTTACCTTTTTAACCATTATTTAACCTCCCTTTAACTTAAGTTATCTTAATATTATTTTATACCTTAAATTAAGCTTTATTCTAAATAAAATTTATTAATAAATATGAGTAAAAAAGGCTTAAAGTGATATAAAATATTTAAGGTTTAAGAAAAAGAAGGTATTATTAAATATTAAATATAGATATAAGCTTAAAAATAGAAATTAAGTTTATAAACATTTTAAATTAAAAGTTATAAAAATTTACTAAATTTTTAAATATATATAATAACTTAATATTGGTTTAATAGTAATTTAATATATAAAAAAATATTAATTTAATATTTTTATATATATGTTTTTTTAATTCAGTTTATAATTTTAATTTTTTGTTTAAATTAATTTTATTTTCTTTTTTTTATAATTAATAATTAATTCCTTTTAATTTATAAAATTTATATATATCTTTATTATATAATAAGATAAATATTTATGTTTGATTTTATTTAAGTTTTTTTTCGAAAACGAAAAGTTAGTTATTATAAAGGTTATTAATAATATATTAGTAATAATGATAATATTAAATCTTGATTAAATCCCAATTAAGCTTTAATTAAATTATTATTAAATTAAGGTTAAGATTTATATAAGATAATTAAGAACTTTAATTAAATTTAATATAATTTTTTATAATTTTATAAATTATTTTAATTATAATTATAATATATATATTAATTTAATCATGATATAATTTATTTATCTTAATTATAATATAATCTTTATTAATTATTTTAATTATATTTATAGTTTTAAATAAAATATTTATTTTAATATCTTTAAAAAGAAAATAAGAAAATATATTAATAAATTGAGATAGTTTTATTATCAATAATTTCATAAATTAATATAATTAATTTATTACCTTAATTTTAATCTTATTATTAAGGTTAATTTTAACTTATTTAATTTGTAATATTTGTTTTATAAAGGATCATTTATTTATATTATTATATATTATTTTTATTTCCCATTATATATAAAAGAAAATTAACTTTTTAAATAAAAATTAAAATAATTCTAATTATAATTAAGAATAAATAAATAAGTATTATATAATGAAGAGTCTTTTATATTATATATATATTATAAAAAGTCATAATTTATAAAAAATTATATAAAATTAATTACTTTATTATATATTTAAATAAGTTAATAATTTATAATTACTTTATTTATTAAGTTTAAATATTAAGTCTTAATTTTACCTTTAGTTTAACCATTAATTTTATTTTTAATTAGATTTAATTTTAAATTTAGCTTTAATTAATGATTTCCCTTTTAACTTTTAAGGTAATTATAAGGTTAAATTATTTTATTTATAATTTTAATCTAAAAACCATAATTAATATATTTTATAATTATTATAAATATTAAAAGGATAAATATAATAATAATTTAATATAATTTTTAATATTAAAATAAAAATGATAATTAAAAGAAAGAAAATCTTAAAAACTTTTTATATTTATAAGATTTTATATTAAAAATTTAACTTTAAATATAAGCATATTTTTAATTAATAATATAATAAAATCTTATATAATTAATTTATACGTTTATAAATATATAAGTACCTTTTATATATTACTTAAAAATATGGAATTTCAATTATATAATATTATATTATTTTAAATAATATTAAAAATATATATATTATTTAACTTTTCAACTTTAAATATTATATCTCTTCCCTTTTTATCCTTTAATTTATATTTAAATATAAAAATTTATTTATGGAGGTTAATTTATATGAAATAAATTTTATAAAAATCTTAATTTAAAATTAATATAAAAGGGTTTTATTTTATAATTAATATTAATATTATTTTAATGATTTCATCTTTATTTTACCTTTAGGTTTTTATATAAATGTGGTTATTATTTAATATTAAGAATTAATTCTTTATAATCGATATATTATAATTAATTATATATATGGAATATTTAATTAAAAAGACATCTTCATTATTAAAGGTATTATTATTAAATTTAATTATCTAAACGATATATCGCCTCTTTTTAATCATATTTTATCTAATGTTAATAACGTAAAAGTTATTAATTTAATTTATGTTTATTTATGTAATATAAATATTAAAGTTCTTATTATCCTTTTTTAAAGTAAGGTATATTTATATTAATTATATTTATTATATATTTATTTATTATAATTAATAAGTGATTTTATTTAGATTAATGAGTAAGATATATTAATTCAAACATATATTCTTGGTATTATTTTTAATATTATATAACTTTACTTTATTTATTTGGAAAAGGGTTTATTTAAGAATTAAGTAAGGAATGTTTTAAGAAAATTGGATTAAATTAAATAAATATTCCCTTTAAACTTAAAGAAGCCATTATATATTTATAATAATTTTAATCTTATTAAATTTAGGAGGGTTTATTAAAAGGAATATAATATATTATTTATAATAATTTATAATAAGGAATATAAAGTGGAATTTAAATTTATTTATAATGATTTTGATTAGTTAAATATTATTATTTGAAATAAGAAGATTATAGGAATTATTAATTAAAAAGTAGTTAGATTTTTTAGATTAAAATGTGTTGTTAAAATCTTTAATTTATATCGTATATTAATAATATTATTTCTAAAAAATCATTGTTTAATGGAGGAAAAAATCTAAGATTAAACGTTTTGGCATAATTTATATAAAGGATTATGAATATTTTTTATTATTTAACCCTTCCCTTTCGATATTTTTTTTATATAAGGAAATAATATTTATTTTTCAGGATTATATTATGAAATTCCTTAAAGATTTATGTATTTTTATATATTATAACTTATAATCATTAATCTTAGAAAAAAATAGGTAAATAATATAAGTTAAGGATATAAGGGTTAAATTATAAGGATAATAATCTTTAAAATACCAATTTAATTTAAGATAAATAAGTTATTTAAATAGATAATTTAATTATTATTTTTCTTACTTTTTTATAATATCTTCCTCATTTCTTATAATATTATCCTTATTATAATAAATAATCTGAATTATTTTAATTATTTTTTTATCCCATATGTTATTATTTAATGATTTAGGTAATATTTCTTAACTCATCTTAAATATAATGGCCTTTAGGAAAATTTTTTAAATTTAACTTTTCTAAATTTATAGATATGTTTATATATTACTTATAAATATTATTATTATAAATATATGAATTCTTTTTCCTTTAGATATAATTAACGTATTTATTTTTATATTTTTCTTTTAAGTTAATATATTCAAAGAATGATTATATAATTAAAGTAAGAAAGGTAAGGTTTAATTTATTTATTAAGTTATAATATCATTTATCGTATTTTTAATATAAGATAATATTATATTCTTTTTTATTTATAATAAATAAGTTTTAAAATCGTTAAGGGTTATAAAAAAGTTGATATATATAATAATTTAAAGGATAATTATAGGTTATTTTAACATAAATTTAACATATTTACTTAAAATACTCTTATAAAGTATTTTATATTTTTAGATATAAGTTAATTACTTTCCAAAATATATTTTCCCGGTTAAAATTAATCTTTTATTTATAATATATATCTTTACCTTTCCTTAATAATTTATATATATTAATAATATAATAACATTTTTTATTTAACAATTTATAATTAAAAAGGAATAAATAAAAGGATTTATAATAATTTAGATTATATTAAATTTGAATTTATAATCTTTAAGTTTTAAACGTCTTTAATTTAATCAAACTAAGAATTAACTTATTAATATGTTTTTTAAAGGTTATTTATATTAAAGGGGTAAATATTTTTTTACTTACTTAAATAATTGGGATGATGTTATATTAAAAAGATAAATAAGATATTAAATTATTTTAACTTTTTTATAAATATAAATGATATAAAGAAGAATTTTTATATATTAATTATTAATAATGTATTTATTTTTAATTAATTTTTTCCCTTTCTCGATATATATTTCTTAAAGTAAATATTTGAATATATAATATACTTTTATATTATGTTTTATTTACCCCTCTTTTTTTCCATTAATTATATTTTAAATCCCATAATAATAATCTTTAAATCTATTAATAATAAGTTAATTATTATGTAATAAATTAATTAATAATGTTATATAACTTATTAATAAAATATTTAAAAATATAACGTATCTTAATAAAATGTTAAAATATAAGTTAAAGCATTTTTTATTATAATTATCTTAAATATTATTTACCTTATCGGAAAACTTTTATTAATTATATAATATTTATTATTTAAAATATCTTTAACTTTTATAAATATTATCTAATATTTTAAATTATAAGTTAATTTCATAAATTAATTATTTTATAAAATGACGTTTAATATTTTTCCTTTTTAAAGATATAAGTTATATTAAGATTGAGAAACATTTCTTACCGAATATATTTCAATAATTTTAAAATATAAAATCGGAAATATGGTAAGATTGTTTAATAATTTACTATAATATAATAAGAAAGATTAATAAAAGCGAATATTTATCCGATTTTAATCTTTAATTATTCCTTTAAATAATTTAAGAAGATATATAAAATAAAGAAGCCTTTTTTTAAACTTTAAATTATATTATATTTAATTAAAATATTGTATTATTAATACTTATAAAAGATAAAAATAAAGCATTAAAAATAAAGTTAATTATGTATTTAATTTAATTCTTAAATAAAGGTAGTTATTTTATAGTTTTAATTTATAATTATTAAAATTAACGTTAAATTTTCATAAATTCATAATTATTTAATCGTAAAAATCGGTTTAATTTAATGTTTTAATATTTATAATAATAATTAATAAGAAATAAAATAACCTTAAATATATTTTAAGATAAATTTATTTAATGGCGTGGTATTATTTATCATATCATAAAATAACGTTATTTTTAAATTTATAAGTTAATGATAATTAATTTCATTTAAATATTTATAAAAAAAAAGCTTAATAATTAAGCAAAATTTTATAACATTAAAAATATAGAAAAAGAAATAATTTAATAATGATTAAATTAGTTACGTTATTAATTAAGTTATATACTTAATATAAATATATATATCCCATTAATTATAACGTTATTTTATTATAACTTCATTTAATAATAATAATTATAAGCGAAAATATCATTATTATTTAATATTATAATAAATAAATCTTAAAATATCCCAATAAATATATTACCTTCATTATCATTATATTTTATAAAATTTTAAAAAATGTTAATTAACTTATTAAATATTTTATAATAATTATAATCTTTTATAAAAACACTTTAAGTCATATTAATAAATTTATTAAATTAATAATCTTAATTTATAATCTTTAATATAATAATTAATTTATTTAATAAACTTAATAAAATAATTATATCTTTAATATTTAATATAATTAAATATATTAATTAACATATCGATATTTCGATATTAAATATTAATCGGTTAAAATCTTTTATCAATATTAAATTATAAAATATGCCTTATTATCATTCCATAATATTAAAACTTAATATTAATATTAATTAATAAAATTATTTATTATTATTATATCTTTTAAATTAATTAAATTAAAACGTAAAAAATAATAATACATTTAACATTAATAATAAAAATTCAAAAAATTTTTAAATAAAGTATTAATTTAATAAAAAATATAATATTATTCATTAAAAATTATTTATTAATATTTTATTTATTCTTAAATTATTTAAATAAATATTTTTTTAAAAAACTTTATTTATATAACATAATAAAAATTTAAAATTATATTATATTCATATATTTATATATTATATTATTATATATAAAAAGTAGAACTTTAACTTCCGATATATGCATAAATTTAAGATTATATTATTAATTTTTATAGTTTTAACGGGTTAACGGTTTAATATTAAATGGTTAACCGTCGCCCTTTATGTTATACGCGATTTATAAAATGGATAATCTTACGTGATTTTTTTCTTCTTTTACTTTTAAGAGTTAGAATTAGATATAAATAAAGTATCGGGTATTTATTACATCAATGCGACGCATGGCCGAAGAACATAATATGAATTATCCCAACTTATACAAGTGGGAGATGATTCCATGGCGAGAATTGGTACAGAAGGTGGATTTATAGAAGCCGGTAGTCCCCACCGGAGTCTTCAACATGCACTGTATCAGAGTCTGTGACGGCACCGTGTATTCTTGAACTTCGCAAAGGGCATATCTGACAGGATTGCTAATAATTATATATAGATGCCTCCGTTATCCTTACAATGCTCTCCATCTAGTACAATAATAATAAAACAATAATAATTTAAATACAAATGATGGAAGATTGAATCTCATGAAATCTCTTAGTGCAGGTCTGTCTCAGCAGACGCAGGCGGGCCATATTTACCCCGGCGCTATGCTGCGCTTTCTACGGGTCAGGCCGTTGGGGACTATTCGGGCAATTTCTATCGTAACCCTGTAGTGAAAAAAGAAAAATTCGGAATGATGACTGGTATCATCAAATACAGCCTCTGTGTGAGGCAGGTAATATGCAGCCATAAAACTGCAAAGAAGTTGTTATATCCTTTCATGGTCAAGGCATTATGTCGATCGCGATCGCGACGCGTAGTTAAGTGAGTGTAGTAGTCGGGAATCTTGCGATCTCTAGCGTATAGGACCGCCTGAAGACAAAAGGGCAAAAAAAGAAAAGAAAGCTGTGACATGAGCTCGCCAGCTACGTCATGGCCTTGACGAGGAACTCCGCAAGCTTCCAGGAGTATGGTTCGCGCTGTGTACAACATGACCAAATTAGCAAGAAATGTCCCAGTCTAACTAAAGAAGAAGTGAAAAAAAAGGGAGATTTGCGACCAATAAGGTGAACATCTACCAGAAGAGACAGACGCAAACCAGCAGAAGCCCGAACGCCAAGCAAAGCCGGAAAGGAAAACTCACCATCATGGAGAAATGATGGGCGCCCTCGACCCTATCAATAACGATGTCCCTCTCGCGGCCCGGGAACAGCGCGTCCCAGCCGTTGGGCCCGAAGTCCGTCCGCCGCTCCAGCAGGAACTTCATGCCCTCGGTGTCGTCCGGGTGCGGGGCCAGCTTCGGCAGCCGCGGGTTATCCGCGATGCAGGTGGCGGCCCAGATGATGCTCACCTTGGGCAGGTCGAAGTAGCGCCCCGGCCGCATGGGCGCGGCGCGGTACTCGTGGAGCAGGTCGATGGTGGCGTTGAAGTGCGGGATGAGCCACGCGGGCGGCTTGCCGCCGTTCGATCCGGACTTGTGCCCGAACAGGTGCAGGCTCTCGCAGTACTTGTAGAAGTGCGGCGGGAGGCGGTCGAGCCCGTTGAGCGGGGGTGGCGAGTCGATGAGACTCAGGCTGAGAACCTGTTCTTGGCCGTTGATCAGGATCTGCGCGGCGCGGTAGGCGAGGATGCCGCCTGCCGACCAACCAGCGAGGTGGTAGGGCCCGACGGGCTGGCGGCGGCGGATCTCAGCAAGGTAGCCGTCAATGATGACATCATCGAGGCGAGCGGCGCGCAGCTTGTCGGCTTCTTTGAGAAAGGGGGAATTGAGGGCCACGACGCACGTGCCGGAAGCCAAGCCGGGGATGGCCGCGTACGAGGAAGCAGAGCCGGCGCCGTCGGGGAAGAAGAATAGGGTCTTGGAGGCCGTGTTGGGATTTCCCTGCAGAACGAGGGAAGTAGCGCGAGGTACAATGACGGCGTCCTTCAAGGACTCAAACTCATCAGCCTCTGAAGAGGCCTCAGAAGATGCAGGGGTGATAATGATGGGCCGCACTTGCACGGTTGTGCCGAAAGTTTTCTCGCTCAGATATGAGATCTCCTGAATCTCGGAGGAGCCCTCCGAGTCGGAAGACGAGGATGACGATAACGGATCAAGCAAAGCTGACCTGAGGTCTGCGACAGTGGGGCAATCGACAAAGAGAGAATCCATGGGAATATCCAATTCGAGCTCCTCACGGAACCGGCTCACAATCACGAGCGACAGGAGTGAGTCGACACCCGTATCGGTGAAGTATGTGTCATCGGTCAACTCTTCTATCGGGATGCCGCTCTCCTCCGAGACGATGCTGAGCACGCGGTCGAAGTCGACTCCGCTGTATTGGTTCTTGCTTGTCAAGACCTCGTACACGCCTGAAGTGGCTAATGCTTCTTCTACTGCCTTGACTGCGGGTGCTGGTGAGTGCTTTTGAATGGGCTGCGACGGGCGGTGCTCCTCGATTCTGATGGCGGGCACTTCGACGGGCGCCTCGACGGGTCCAAAGAGGGCTCTCAGGTCACCAATAGTAGGATACGTGATAGAAATGGCGTCAGACCCGATGTCCAAGTCAAGCTCCTCCCTAAATCGCGCCGAGATGGTCAACCCAAGCAATGAGTCAACGCCGAAGTCAGCAAAGTCACTGCTGTCGGTAAGCTCAGCCAAGGGAACGCCGCTCTCCTCCGAAATGATCTGCAAGGCAGTCGAGAACTTAGAAGTGCTCAGCGAAGGTACTTGCGGAGTTGTTGCGGGAATAGTTTGAGTCTCGGTACGAGTCTCGACGGCTTTCACCGTCTTGATAGTCTTAGTAGGAGTAGATGAAGTCCGAGTGGGAGCTGAAGCAGCATTCTTGGACTTGATACCGCTCTCTATGGAGAGGATAACTCGAAGTACTCGTCGCGGGACGCACTGGATAGCGATCTTCTCAAATGCAGCCACAATGGTCTCGCCATCAAAAATCGCCACGTCTCCATGCCAGAGCCCGTCTTTGCCTTCAGACATGCGCGTGTAGGAGGTATATGGTCGATCGTAGTGCACGTCACCAAATACCTGGAACCGCCCCCAACCGTGATTCATGTAAACCTCGGTGTCTAGATTGGTATGATCATTACAGTTCATGGTAAATCCGCAGGATTGCGTAAATGCATCGATGATGGCAGGGTGTAGGGCAAACTGGCCGCCCTTTTTGATACCTCCGAAGCTGACGGACGCAGAGGCCTCAAGAGTAGTGCTGTCGAGGACCACTTCGTCGATGGCTCGGTAGTCGTCATGGAATTGAGCGAGCGGGCGGATCATACGGTAGACCATGGGCCGATTGAACCGGGCGGCTGTCTCTTTAGCGATGCCTTGGCGGAGATTCTGCATGCGTGCCTTTATCGAGGCCGATTCGTTTTGGAACCGGGTTAGGAGTGAGAGGTCTGTGAAGAGGATCGTGCATCTGGCGTGTTCTTGCAGTTTGCCTTTGCTATCGAAGCTAACAAATTTCATGACGGCCTCATTTTTAGTCCAGTCCACTTCGGCGTGCCCCTGGAGCAGTTGTGGACCTTCCGTCTTCACAATCAATGCCTTAGAAATAGTCAAGTTCGACACGTCGACCTGCTTGTTTGATGAAGAATTGTGCTGGCGGTTAACGAGATGCCTACCCAGCGTGAGTGCCATGTCAGCATACACAGACGGCGTGCATAGCGGGATGTCATCCACCATGTGCCCCTGCACGACCGGTTTCAAGTCCTGCCGTGTAATATCTGCCTCGACGACAATGTGCTCCTTGGCACCGCCTGCAGACGATGATGACTCCACGACACGATGGATCGTGGTGCTCTCGAGCTTCGCGTTCTTCTCCTGGGGCTTGTCGAGCACGAGGGCCGCCTCTCCCTTGCGCAATGACCAGTCATTCACGTACTGGAGCCAGTACGGCTTCAGGTCCCAGCTATAAGCTGGCAGCCCAGTAACGACCTTCTGCGAAGCCTTGAAGTCATTATGGTAGGTCGCCCATGCAACATCAGCACCGGCCTCATAAATCACCTTCAGAGCGTCGGCTAGCGCGTCTTTGGTTGACTTGCGGTTCAGTGTCGAGATGACCGTCATCTTTGGGCCCAATGTCGCCTTGACCATGCCTGAGACGGCTGGGTGGGGGCCTACCTCGAGCAGAATGGACTGCTCTGTCATGATGCCGTCTTGGCGGGCTGACTGGAGAGCCTGGAGCAAATTCACAGACTCGCGGCAGTGGCGGCCGAGGTAGGCTGGTCCGAAGGTCCCGCTGGTGGTGACGAGAGTTCCGTTGAGTGGGCATAGAACCGGGCACTTAGGAGAAAGGTATCGGACGGAAGCGGCAGCCTTTTCGAAGGGTGCTAGGATGGGATCGACTTGCGATGAGTGGAATGCATAAGGAACTTTGAGTTTTGTCGTCTTGATGCCAGAATCACCGAGAATCTGACTTGCCATAGCAATTTCATGGTCAGGACCAGCCAGGACCGTTTCGATAGGCGAGTTCATGCATGCAATTTGATGCGGAACGCTCTTCAATGTGGATCTAATAGTATCGGCTGAAGCGCGGACAACTAGCATCGAGTGTGTCCCACGGGTACAAAGCTCTTGAAGAAGCTTAGCTCGTGTACCCACGAGATAGATGGTATCCGAGTCGGACAAGACGCCTGCGACATTCAGTGCCGCGTATTCGCCCAAACTGTGGCCGACAACGGCTTCAGGTAGGATGCCCCATGAAGCCCAGAGCCGTGCCAGCGCGATTTGCATGCAGACACTGGCGAGCTGGACTTGTAGTGGAGGGAAGTCATCCAGAGACCGATCCTCTTTAGCCATATACACGGGCATGATAGATGGAAAGCCAAGACTGCGAGAAACATGATCAAGCTGGCGGAGCTCAGTGCGGAACAAGGCAAACGTCTCCATCATTTGCCGACCCATGCCGGGGAATTGTGCGCCCTGCCCAGTAAAGCCAAAGACAATCTTTGGCGTCTTGTTCTTAGGTCTCGTCATGCCAGTCTGGTCGCGAAGGGCAACTTCGATCTGCGCAAGGAGTTCGTCGACCGAGGATCCGACAAGCATGACACGGTGCGGGTGGTGAATTCTCCGGGCAGTTGTCGTGTACGAGAGCTGACCTACCGAGATGGCCTCCTTATTATTCCGCAGGAACCCATCTAGCAGGTGACCCTTCAATGACCAGAGGTTACCCTGAAGGGAAGCGGCCGTCCTGGCAGAGACAGCCACGAGGTTCGCGCTGGCGGCATTTTGAGAATGATATTCAGGTCTTGGCGCTGGGGCCTCTTCCACCAGGAGGGCCGAGTTACCACCCGCCGCTGAGAAATTGTTCACGAATGCGCGCCTGGGTTTAAAACCTGTAGCATGCCACTGAACGGCGTCCTTCGCAATGTGGACGTTTCTCTCTGTAAGGTCGGTTGGAAACTTGGAATTAATCTTAGTCTTGATACCAATATGTGGCGGAATCAGGTTGTTCTTCATCATCAACAACACCTTGATCAAACTCGACACACCCGAAGCAGCTTCACCGTGTCCGATGTTGGATTTCGCTGAGCCGAGGAAGATGGGATCTTTACGAGCCGCTTGTCCCTGTGGTGCGAACACTTCAAGCACGCTGGACATCTCGGTAGCGTCGCCGGCCTGTGTCCCCGTACCGTGCATCTCGACGTAACCCACACTGTGGGGATCGACGGCACTTGTGTTGAGAATCTTGGAGAAGATGGCCCGTTGGGCACCGGTGTGCGGCCGTGTAATGCTCTCGGCCTCGGCCGAGTGGTTCGTATAAGCGCCGAGGATCACGCCCAGGATTGGATCATTCTCAGCGACAGCGTCCTCGAGGCGCTTGAGGATCACGGTGCCAACACCTTCACCACGGCAGTAACCGTCAGCCGAGTCATCGAACGTCTTGCAGTTGCCGGTACGGGATAGAAAGTGGCCACGGTCCAACCCGGAGGTGAAATCCGGGTTAGTCAAGACGTTGCTGCCGCCCGCAATAGCCATATCGATGTCACGTTGCCAAAGAGAGTTGACGGCTATGTGAATGGCAGAAAGACTAGAAGAACAAGCTGTGTCGACAGCATAGCTAGGTCCGCTGAATTTGAAGAAATAGTTGATTCGGCCTGGGATAAAGGCTCGATTACCGCCTGGGATGAAATACGTATCGATATTCTGCGCGCTGTTGGTCTCCATCCAATCGTTGCTAGTGACGCCGTAGAATACACCCACACGGTCTCTCCTCGTCGAGGGCGTGGCATCTGGCACGATACCGGCCTGTTCAAGCGCCTCATATGCTGTCATCAGGGCGATTCTCTGCGCAGGGTCAATCTGTGGCGCTTCTCGCGGTGAGATATTGAAAAAGCGGGCATCGAACGCGGCGGGATCGCTTAGCCAACAACCGTAAGGCGTCGCACTAGTGTTCTTCCGAGTTCCTGTCGCATCGACATGTGCCTTCGACCAGCGAAGAGGCGGGACCTCCTCGTGGACATCAAGTCCCTCTTTGAGTAAGTCCCAGAATGCCTCGTTGTTGTTGGCCCCGCCTGGGAATCGTCCGGACATACCGATGATGGCGATTTTGGGCCTGGACTGAGTCGTACACTCGGGGACACTTCCTGAGTTTGATGCGAGTGTCTCCATCGAAGGTCGAGGTGTCAATGACCGGCCAAGGCCAAGACTAAGGCCGGTTGGCTGGTTCAGCGCCTTGTAGATGAGCTGGTCGGCTCGAGATCCGAATAACTCAACCTTGCACTTCTTGGTTTCACCCGAACGTCCCATGTGGACTCGCACCCCTTCGAGGATGTCATTCCAGCGAATGGGCTGGAGGAGTATGTTCTCTAGTGCCACGGTGAGGAGATCCTTGAGGTTCGTCCCTTCTATCCAGTCCCCGGTGCTTGATAGGACGGGGATTTTGGTGGGTGCCTCAAACTCATCGTCCAATTCAAGTGGCGCCAAAATGTCCTCGATGTCTGCTGCCGAATAAAGATGCGGTGCGTGATAAGGAGCATACACAGCCTTGGCCTTGTGCTTCAGCTCCTTAAAGTGTGCCGACGACACAAGCTCATCAAGCGAGTTTGGCGGGCCGCTTACAGCTAAGCCACTAGGAGTATATACGCTGATAAATGGCTGGGCTGTGACTGGTAGTGTACTCTCCTCGCAGAACTTGCGTACTGCTTGGGAAGCAGACGACCCGGCCACCATCATGGACCACGTCCGAGACATCTCTTCCGGAGATACAAGGCGCGTTTTCATATTGGAGACACATACACCAAGGCCGAATGCAACAATAACAGTTTCAACGGCCTTGGGAACTAGTTCCGAGAGGCTCTTGCTGCAACTGACTGCCACAGCGGCCAGAGCGCCTGTGCAAAGGCCGAGAATACACGCATCGTCGGATTTGGGATACTCGTTTCCTGCTTGACTGAATGCATTATGTTAGCCCACCACAATCTAGGATTATTTCCGTGGTGAATTTACCTAATGATGAAGGATCCCAGTTGGTACATGCAGGTTATCGCCATGTCCAACGGCACGCAACGGATGCCCCCCTTAGACTGCTTCCAAAGAAGCACATCTTCTATGCTTGTGAATCTTGGTAGATCTTCGCGCACGTGTTTTGGAAGCTGAAATATCCGCACACGGATGGCATTATACGCTTTCTCGAGGAAGTCTCGTAGTATTACATTGCTGTTACTGGCATCTAGCAGCTTGTGCAGATGCGGCTCGACGTCAAAGGTCTGGTCCCCAAACAAATACAGAGTCTCCTGGTGTCCCATGATGAAGGAATCTAAACGATTGTGTTGAAATTTAAGGGGTATTGGCGTCGAGTCGCTGCTTCGTGCTCTACCAAGAGTTGAGGGTTACAACGGGACTCTTATAACTACATCGCAACGACTATCGACAGTAAGCAAATGAGCGACTCCTTTACAGAGACCATGATGCAAGCCCGTATACGATCACGTAGTTGCCATGCCCGGTTTGAGCCTGGTAAGCCTGGTCTGTCATGTCCCGGTGATTTTTGTCCCGAGCCGCTATCAATCTCACTTCCGATATACCCACTCTCGTTGGCAACAGCGCTGCCTACGACACCAGAAGGCTATTGTCCTGGTCTAGCCCCAGATAGTCGACGCTGCTATCGCAAAGTTTCACCATGGCTTCCACGTGGCTCTGCCGTAGCTCTACCGTGGACTGGGGGTTAGTTGATACGGCTGAGGCCCACTAGACCACTCATGTAATAGACTGGCTGCTGAGAACAGCCTCGTTCGCTCCTCCGGGCATCCTCCGGGCATCCTCCGGGGTGGCACTAGAGGTTATCTAGATATTGCTCACAGCTAGACATCGCAGCTGGAGGTCACATGCGCGCGTCGCAGCTGCGCGTTACAGCTGAGCGGCACAGTTGTAAGCTGTCTGCGGTTAACTCGAAAATAGAAGGAATGCGAGGGAAAATGTCCCACGAAGGATCGTCGTTTTATCTTACTGCTTGAGGTAGCTTCTTTTTAATTTAGCGACTCCAATTAAAACCCGAAGCTGCCTTACTAAGCTTTAGAAGAAGCCGTTGGTCGAAATGAAATCCTTTAATTACCTACCACCTACCTCGTCAGGCTTCTACGCCTTGGAAGACCTGGAAGACTTGGAATATTCGAAGACCTTGAGGAATAGAAGGAAGCGATAGAAGCCAAGTCAGAAGGGAAGGTCAATGTCCTGGTATTAGGTAAGTACCTACATGTACGTAACCTACCTTCAACATGGATCCATCGCAGTTACACGAATTAGGTACGCGTAACGGGTACATGCCTTATCTACCTGTAGGGGTATCCTTACTGGCAACATCATCAAAACAAAATAAGATCAAAAAATAATTGAGTAATAATAAATCAGCTGGAAAAAGGTGCATTCTCTAAATGGCCGTTATGTAAGAATAATCGTCGTAAAGGCGTGCAGTCGTTTTTCCCTCCTTACGTGTTGCCGCTACAGAAATGCAGGTGGCGTCTCCGGCTAATACCTTGACGTACCTAGGTACATAAGTAGGTAAGATAGGTGGCGCAGGCCTGGAGCGCTCCTTGCGCACTCGCTAACAGCGATCAACTTTATAGGTACAGATAAGAGACGCCATTATACCTAGGTGTGTAAATGACTAAGAGAGAGATGAGGGAGATGAGACGGGACCTGCATAGAAAACCCCACTCAAAAACGTGTTCTGGCTCGTTCAAATTGCCTTCAAATGTTGATGACCCTATTATACGGGAATTTTAATAATAGATCTGATACTTGTACCGAGGCAGCTGGTTGGTTGGTCCCGTCCCAAAGCTGACATGACTCTGGTTGTATACAAAGAAGTGGCTTGGGCTTGGCATATATGTCGTTGGCTGCAGGCGCATTACTACTACGCTATTGCGTTATCGGGCTGGCGGCACGGTACTTACCTACCTAGGTAGATAGAAGGCGGCAGGCAGCAAGCCAAGTGAAAGAAATAAATCTTAAACTTCTCCAAACCACGCCGCCATCACATACCCGGACATTTTAATCCCTAGCTGCTCGGCATTGATCCCTCTTGGCAGAAACTGTATACCGACCTCATGTCACATGCGATGGAAGACACGACCATGTACATTTGGGCAACTGAGGGCAACGCCAAGGAGCCCGACATGTTTTCATACCAGCACGAGCCGCTAACGCCCCAATCTCGATCACCATCTCAAGCTCCGCCGTCCCACTTCAAGCTTCGGTCTAGTTGCGACGCCTGTGGACAGGCAAAGGTGCGCAATTGATACATGGTATTTACTTACCGCCATCCACATAGCGGTCCGCTAACTTGGCAGCTCTAAGACCAAATGCGATCGTGGCCGACCCGCCTGCTCGCGTTGTGTCTCCCAGGGCAGTCGCTGCGTATATGGAGTGTCCCGCAAAGCCGGGAAGCCTGCACGGAGGCGACCCACCACCACCACCTCGTCCGCCGAGCCCGAGACGACGACGACGACAACAAATGTTGACGCCGTCGACCTCATGCTCGGCCTGACCGAGGGCGCCATGGTGATGAATTCCGACTTCCCGACTCCCGATATGGGCTTCCAAAGCCGGTTCCCGTTCGACAGCTTCGGTGCACTGGACGCGCTCACGCCAAGCCTCACGCCTAGCCTCACGCCCAGCGCTTCCGACCAGGATACGTGCATTAGCGGGCACAGCGACCATGCTTCGATATCAAAGCCGGTCGAAAGCCCACCAGCTATCACCGCGGCGCAAGCAGCGTCGCGACAATGCTGCACTCGGGAGTCCAAGGACATTATGCGCATTCTGTATTGCGCCAACCCCTCCACTCCCATTTCTGATGGCGTGGCCGCCCGCACATTGGACCTAGGCTCCGTCCTGACGCGCAGCCGCCACGTTGTCGAGCGCCTGGAGCTGCTCCTTAAGTGCCCGTGCGCGCGCTCGCCGCATATGGCCATGTTGTATGCTTCCATTCTGTCGCGTATCTTGCTGTGGTATCAGCAGGCGGCCTGGAGCGCGACTCCCACTGGAATGGGGTCGCCGACGTCAACGCCGCCCGCTCTAGCAGCACAAGGGACAATGACATTATTGCCAAACAGCGCTATGCTCCAGGCTTTTGACGCCGAAGAAAATAATAGTGGAGTCTCGGTGCTCCCAACGCCCGTTATGGTCGGGACTTTTCAGAGCGACGACCGAAACTTACAGACGGCCTTGACAAACTGCCTTCTTCTGAGCGAGCTCAAGAAAGTGGGAGGCTTGATCGACTCGTTCATTTCTATTGGCACGGGCACGCCTAATTCACGACCTACGGGTGAAGCATGTCCCGCCGGTGAGGAGTTCGAGACTACCGTGGGGGATCCAAGCTTGTTTACGAGTCTTGGCACGTGGCTTCACACTGAACATGGCCGCATTATGAAGAAGGCGAGGACAAGTTTATCCGTGCTAGATGATAATCTTCGCCCCTGACTCGAGTCCTATACACCGACTCGTTACGTATTATGTATCAATGATGTAATTACCTATTTTAAAAGCCATTAATTTCTAGTTAATATTCTCTAAATGCTAAGATATCTATCTACTTGAACTTATTACCAGCTCTAAGACGGAATAATTGTCATCATATTACCTTGGGAAACAGCTTATCGAATTCTATCACCACACCCAAAAAAAAGTTATTCTTACCTTAATCTTCTAATACATTACTGTCTATTATCTGACACGGCTGTAGCCGAGTAAGTGGTCATGGTGCATGGTACGGCTGAAACGCTTCGGGATGTTGCGCCAATCATCTTGGCGCGATTCGCAATCGTTTCGAGATGGGACAATTTCTTTTGAGGCCAGGTCAACTCCAGCTTCATAGAGGACCCCACGAAGGATCTGACGTCGTACACAGCCGCATCCCCTTCGGTCCCGCTTCGTATTACTGTGGCAGCTAGCCTCTATCGTTCGGGTACCGATCGGGTCAGCATACGTAGACTAGGCTACGCTGGCACCATGCCCGGGTCTTCATCCTTTGATCGTGAACAATATCGCACAATGCTTTTCTATGTAAGGGTACACCCTCTGAGAGGGAAGCTTACTATAGCGGACCCTTTCTACATCTTTAACTATCTCGACGATCCGTTAGACTCATCGCTCCTCCAAACCTTCCCTTTCCAAACCTAGCACGTGCCAAGACTCATGATGCCTGGAAAACTCGGCAACAACAGGGACGCGAAAAGTGCGGCAGCACTATCGCCGGCTGCCGCATCTTTCCCCCTGGAGGAGCTTGCGTGGCAATGCACTAAGAATGCCGTCGCCGTGAGCCAGTACCTCTCTACTCACAACCTACCTCAGCCCTCGCACGAGCCGGATGGGCCTAGCAGCACTCTTCCCAAAGATGCGCCGCCAAACGTAAAGCGGGCGCGACAGGTTCTCATGGACTCAGCGCTTCAGCTGTTCCAGCTCGCTGCCGGGCCCAGCGAGTTTATTCCGAATCTCGCACCAGGCTTCCAATATGTGGCCTGCCTCGCTTGGCTCCTGCGCTTTGATATCTTCCATCTCGTCCCTGAATCAGGAACTATCTCATACAGGGACCTAGCTGCGGCAGCATCCAAACGGGCCAACGGTGCCGTAGCTATCCCTGAGACACGCCTTAAGAGCATCGTCCGCATGGCTATGACTTCGGCGCTGTTCCGCGAGCCAGAGCCAAATCGAGTCGGCCATTCGGCCACCTCGGCTCTGCTGGCACGGGACGCAGATGTACACTCCTGGGCATCGTATCTCTCTACGCGCTCAGCACCCACGGCCCTCGCCATGACGGCAGCACACGATCGGTTCACGGCCGCCAGCGTCGCCAAGAACGAGACAGCCTACAACGTCGCCTTTGACACGGATCTGCCCTTCTTCGACCATCTCTCGCTGGACCCCGCCAACACGGCCGAGTTCGCCGGTTACATGCGCAACGTGACGACGAGCGAAGGCGTGGACGTGAAGCACCTGGTGAACGGGTACCCGTGGGGGGACCTTGGATCGGCGCTCGTAGTTGATGTCGGCGGCTCGACCGGCAACGCGGACATCGCTCTCGCGCGATCCTTCCCCGACCTGACCTTCATCGTGCAGGACCTGCCCGACAACGCCAACGCGGGGCGCCAGGCCGCCGAGGCAACGCTGCCGGATAACATCCTCTCGCGCATCACGTTCCAAGGCCACGACTTCACGCAGCCGCAGCCCGTGGCCGGCGGCTCCGTCTACCTGCTGCGCATGATCCTGCACGACTGGCCCGACCACGTGGCCGTCACGATCCTGAAGAACCTGGTGCCCGTCCTGGGGAAGGGGACGACGGCGAAGCCGAAGCTGCTCATCATGGACACGGTGCTGCCGACGCCGGGCCAAGTGCCCAGCTCGGTGGAGCGCATCGTGCGCGTGCGCGACCTGACCATGATGCAGGTGTTCAACAGTCACGAGCGAGACCTGGACCAGTGGAGGGCGCTGCTGGCGGCGGCGGACGAGGGGCTGCGGATACGGCAGGTCATCACGCCTTTTGGGAGCGCCATGTCGTTGTTGGAGGTGGAGCTGGATAGAGATTTCCAGGAGGAAGGTGAAAGTGAGAGTGACGAGGAGGATAACTGGGATATTAGTGGGTAGCTGAGCACGTTTGGCGGGGTCCTGTTAGCGTTATCTTGTTATTATGGGGCTGTAGTATAGATTTAGGTGCCTGTAAGTTATAACGGTGTTGTACGTAGGAGTGCTTAACAATAGATAATCGAGATTGACATCCCCTACGCTGAGATTGATTTCCCTTTACCCTTAGCTAAATTCGGTCAACTCGTAACCAGTAACCCATGTAGTAATGACTCCATTGAACTCACTCCTTGACAGGATGGCGTTGGTTATCGACGACTCGTCGTACTTGGTTATCTCCTCGGGATCGGCGAATGGGGCCTGACAGGGCTATAGTCCCACTGAGTCTCACCTCTGCTGACGACCACCACGCCCTGAACGCCCAGCGAGACTTACTGGCCTTCTTAGATACATTTCCATTTTTTCCACTTTTTCCCCAGAGTTTAAGGTGATCCGTGTAGGTGTAACATTACTGGGTATCGTAACTTAATGGCCAATCACCGGCACTCAGAAAGGCTTGTCTCGTTTGCTGGTGGCACTATCGGATCCTGCAGGACAATCGATGTTGTTTATTCTAAGTTCTAACAAGTAAGCTCGGACCATTTTGGGTTAAGACCCATCCCACCTCGGAGCAATCAGTATTTGGGCCGAGCTTTACAGCCGAGACATCTAAAATCCGAAGCAGTTATCGGGATTGCTCTGTGGTTATGTAATCAAGACCTCGACGCGTGGATTTAGAACAAACTCGTCATCATCTTGACAAGGGATTTTAGAACCATGCCAGCACAATCGCAGGTTGCAACCATTAGGTCGCACAAGTTTCGCAAAAGCAATCACGTGAAGAAGAGCCATAGAAAGTGGCTGAATCCATGGTTCCTAACCTATAGTCTAATTGCGAACAAGAAATACACATAGAAAAAGAGGCAGCAGCCCATGTAAACCCGGCCGTCATGATACCATTATAATACAGCTCCACCGACCACATTACTCTAACAGGTAAGATCAAGGGGAGTATAATACCCGATCTCAGTGCATAACCCCGTTGACATCGACACGCCTTCCGTTCAGCACGTATCCCTCCTCCATGGCCGTCTCCCACTGATTCTTGATAAAGCTGAACGTCTCGGGCCTGCGAGGCTCGAAGCGGACGGCGAAGGGCTTGGGGGCCTGGAACTCGGTGGCATCCCACGCGTCGGGGCCGGCATCAATAGAAGCGACGCCCTTGGGCGGCTTGATGGCAAGACCCCACAGGATGTTCGCCAGCGCGAGGTCCAGCGTCATCTCGGCCAGCTTGGCGCCGGGGCAGACGCGACGCCCGACTCCAAAGGAGAAGTGGTCGCGCTTGGTCTGGTCGCCGGCAGCGTACTCGAAGCTGGAGCGGGGGAAGTCCAGGTACCGCTCGGGCTTGAAGGCTTGCGGCTCGTCGTATTTCGCCGGGTCGGAACCGAGGAAGATGGTGTTGCCGAGAAGTACCGTACCCTTGGGGATGACGTAGTCCTTGTACCGGACGTCGGCGTCGGCGTAGCGCTTGATGCACCAGACAGGAACGGGCTTTAGACGGATGGTCTCCTTGACACAGGCATTGATGTAGGGCAGGTTGGGTATGTCCTGGATTGTGGGTGTCCGGTTGGGGCCGACGACACGCATGAGCTCCTCATAGCACTTGTCTTGGACGTGTGGGTTTGCCGCCATATACAGGATAGCCGAGTTGAAGGTGACGGTCGATGTTCCCGAGCCGGCGTCAGCGATGCCACCAACGATCCAGGCGAAGTCTTCATCCGTAAGTCCCTGGTCCCGCCACGACTTGTCGTTCTCGTATAGCTTGCGCCCGAAACACATCGGAGCCCGGCCAGCCTTCATCTGGTCCTCGAGACGTCGCCATAACCGCAACTTGGCACTAAGAATCGGCTCCCTTAATGACTCAGCCATACGCCGGCCAGGTTGCAGCCAAGCAGGCAACTTAGCAAGGAAGGGGACCTCGTCGACGATGAAAGAGCCTGGCTTGGATATCTTGCTGAGAAGTTGTGTGCTGTGGATGGCGCTGCGTACATCTTCGTGCTCCCAGCTATTTACACGCGAGCCGTAGCAGCTTGTCATCAGGATGCTGAAGAAGTAACGTCGAACGTGCCAGTAGAACTGCTCTCCGTCCTCGTTCTTGAAGGCAAAGTCGTGGAGAAGCTGTTTAGTCTCAAACTCTTGCGACGGGTTGAACTGATCCGTCAAGGTTGTGGACAAAAGTCCGTGAACAATAGCGCGGTATGCACGCCACTTCTTCCCATAGGGTAGAGTGTTCATGCGCATACCACCAACAGCAACATCGTGGGCAAGGGGCATAGGAGACCTGGAAGAGGTGCTGATCGACTGCTTGTCAAAAATATCTCGCATCGCTTCAGGGCTATCTAGTACAATGAAACATAACGTATTAGCGCTCAGCCTACTTTTCCAGAATGGCCGACATATTCCTTGCGTCTACCCATACTCGAGGAAGTATGCTTTCAAAGAACACAGTAGGAATCTCGAACTCACTGCGAGAAGTTAGCAGAGTGATTCGAGAAACGGAGGCTGAAAAATCATGAAGCAGCATGTTTCAGTACGTACCTTATGACGACCCAGTTGTACCAGCCAACCCTAATCTTGTACACTTCACCATACTGGATAGCCCACTTGCCAAGGACCTCGGCGGACTTCTTAGGCAGACCGATACCGATGCCGATGAGCGGCCACCCCCCGGGGCCCGCCATCTTGTCCAGCCGGCGATCTCGTTTGATCCATGTAACAAGAATTGCAACAGCCGCCGTGACAAAAGTCAGGGCGACTAGCTTGTATAATTGGTATAAAGAAAGAATGACAGCCATGATTCACGTGGCGAATATACTCGTCTCGACTTAGGTGCTGGGTATTAACAACAGTCGTTCAAGGGGAACGAGGTCGCATATTATATCGTCACACATCAATTACTATCGCGCCATTCACGCTTTCATCCCGTCTCTATATCGAGAACGCGTGGAATTAGCCATCCTACTCGACGCCTCGATGAATCCTCAATTCACTATTCTGATGCCGTCCCTCGTATGAGCGCCGGGCATCGTCAGCTTACATGGGCTAATTCTTCCCTCTAATCCTCCTAGTATCCATTACCACTATAGCGATGCGTGGAGCGGGATAACCCGTCAGCCCTGGCTTATTAGCAGGATCCGGGGCTCGACCGTGGACCGTAGCTGCGCTGGAATTGGGTGGGTCCGGGATTGATATGCGCCAGCCAATAGGGGTGAATCTTTGATCCCCGAAACCGACTCAAGTCCCGGCGTGCCACAAAGACGCCTAGGGGGCGCTTTTAAGGCTGGATGTACAATAAAAGAGATGGCTTCTTTTCTCTTGGGCCCTCGTACGATACAGCATGGTGTGAATTATACAGCAGTCACTTCCCCGTGGTTCAAAAGAAAGAGAATCGTTTCTCCTCAGTCTGCTTTCTTGGCCTTAGGTTTCAAGTATTCTCAAACAGGGGCCCCAGGCATCGCATCTTACTTCGTTATACTATTGCGCTAAGCCGGCCTTGGCAGGAAATCAACCATGTCGCAGAAGAGTGCGGAGGCCAGCCGTGAGGGCTCCGTTGTACGAAGCGAGGATGTTAAACCTCAAGCCCAGCCGGCGCCGGCTCCCGAGTACCCAACGGGCTTCGCCTTCGGCGTCACATTGTTTGCTCTCTTCATTTCTCTGTTCTGCGTCGCATTAGACAGTACCATCATTGCGACGGCCATCCCGCGCATCACCGATCAGTTCCATGCCCTACAAGACGTGGGCTGGTACGGGTCGTCGTATCTGCTTACAAAATGCGGTATGTATCTACAGCATCACAGTATTCACTAGTAATTGAGTCGTCACTAACACGCATTCAGCCTTCCAACTGCCTTTCGGGAAGACGTTTCGCTTCTTTAGTCTGAAATGGACTTTCCTTGCTGCTTTGCTGATTTTCGAGGTCGGGTCAGTCCTCTGTGCGGCTGCAACGTCCTCGGCGATGCTGATCGTGGGGGTAAGTACTTACTTGCTGGGCCTAGTGAAAAATGGTTTATTGACCGTACGTAGCGTACAATCGCTGGCATTGGATGCGCCGGTATCTCTAGCGGTGGTCTAATCATCATTGCGAACATCACTCCTATGGAAAAGCGAGCCACATACCAAAGTCTGTATGGTGGCATATTTGGCATTGCTTCTGTCGTTGGTCCCTTGGTCGGCGGAGCCTTTACTGATAAAGTGACTTGGCGCTGGTGCTTCTACATCAACCTTCCCCTCGGTGCAGTCTCGGCCGCCTTCATCATCTTTTTCCTTCGCTTGCCGTCTAAGCCAAACCCTCTTAAGGAAATGGGGATTGCGAAATTGCTGTGGAATCTTGACCCGATCGGATTTGTCTTGTTTGTACCCAGCATCATCTGTCTTTTGTTCACCCTGCAGGTACGTATCATACTCCATCTGCTCTCATCCGAACTAGTTTCTAACCTTTTACCAGTGGGGAGGTACGACATACGCATGGAACAGCGGTCAGATTATTGCGCTATTCGTTGTATTCGGTGTAACAATCATTGCCTTCGCCGTCAGCCAGGCTTGGCTCGGAGAGGATGGAACTGGTACGTATTCCGTGAATCAGAACTCCCAACTGGATCGTTATCTAACTTACAATAGTTCCACCTCGCATTGCCAAGCAACGCACAATTTTTGCCTCGAGCATCTTTACATTCCTCCTCGCGGGCACTTTCTTCCTCCTCAGCTACTTCATTCCCATCTACTTCCAAGCTGTCAAGGGCGAATCGGCTCTGCAGTCCGGTATCGACACCATTCCCCTCATTCTCCCCAACGTCATTGGTATCCTCTTTGCCGGCTTCGGAACGAGCAAGATTGGTTACTATGTTCCATTCATCTACCTCGCTGTCATTATTGCCCCCATCGGCGCAGGACTTCTGACGACTCTCGAGGTTGACACCAGCACGGCTAAGTGGATTGGCTACCAGATCCTCTTCGGCTTCGGCTCCGGTTGCGGCTTCCAGCTGCCCCAGGTCGCTGCGCAGATCGTGCTCCCGCCTCGTGACATTCCGATGGGCATCTCGGTGTCTATGCTCTTCCAGGGTCTAGGCGGTGCCGTCCTGATCAGTGCGGCCAACAACGTGCTTAACGATAAGCTACTACATTACATCAACGACCTCGGCCTTCCCGGCGTGGACGGCATGGCGGTAATCAACGCCGGTGCTACGGAATTCCGCAACGTAATCCCCCCGGAGCACATCGGCCAGGTCGTCGACGTCTATAACACGGCTCTCCGCAAGGCTTTCCAGATCGCTCTGATCACGGCATGCCTAAGCGCTCTGCCCGCTGTCTTGCTAGAGTGGAGGAGCGTTAAGAAAGGCAGCCCCGGCTCGGCGCAGCCTAAGCCCGCGGCAAATTCTCCATCACCATCTCCTGCTGGAAGTGATGTAGAGAAGGCCTCGTCTTAATACTCGTCTTGATGATAGAGCGGCCGGTAAATTCAGCGGTAACCGTTATAAGATTTTGGGCCTTTGGAGCCTAGGGCTCCTCGTAAGGTAACAGGTTAGGCACTTATGTAAAATAGACATAGAATGGATAAGGTGGAGTTGCCTCCCTTATAGACTCTGACTAATAAATTATAATGAGGCCCAACGTTCTTTTACAGGTTTATGAAAGTGAAGACGTTCTATGGAGATCAAATAGTGCATCGTGAGATGATTTGGCTGATCAATGACTTGCAGGGATAGGGTGATGAATAAACATGGATATTCTATGTAGCCATCCTTCAGCAAAAGATTACAATCAGCTAACAGCATCCTCTTTATATACAGGGTAATCGGTATATCCAATGCTATTATCTTCGAAAGGTCCGTAGAAGCGGGACCGGTCATAAGGTGCAAGCGGCAACCCGCGGCGAAGCCTCTCAACCAGGTCAGGGTTACTTATAAAGTAGCGGCCGTACAGTAAGGCGTCATAGTCCCCTTTCTCTAAGACCCCCCACGAATTCGTGTCGTTCCACCCACCAGCGGAGAAAAAAGGGGTATCGCCGAGAATCCGCCGAAAAGGGGCGAGATCGATGTCCGACAGCCCCCAAGAATCAAGGAACTTTTGCTTCTCCGTCTCCGTGAATATCTGTTCAAACCGTGGCTCAATGAAGCTGACATATGATAGCTTAGGAAGGTTCGACTTCAGTTCACGGCATAAATGGCCCCAAGTTTCCAGGCGTTGCGCACTGCGCGCTTGGTTAAATAGACCAAAAGGCGACAAGCGGATAGCGAGATTCTCCTGGCCGATAACGTTTGCTAGTTCACTCATCAACTCCAAGACGAATTTACAGCGCTTCTCGGGCGTTCCGCCGTATTCGTCGGTCCTGTGGTTGACATTGGAGCTGAGGAACTGCTCTGGGAGATATCCATTGGCGCCATGCAACTCGACTCCGTCGAACCCAACATCCAGGGCCGTCCTCGCCGCCTTGCAGAAGTCCTGAATGGTGCTCTTGATTTGTGGGACGGTCATCTCTGATGGTGGGTAATCCGCGAGTCTAATTCGGGTAGTGCTATGAGGTGGAGGGTACACTAGAACATTTCGAGTTGGTAAATAATCTCTTTAGGGGCTCAAAACAAAGGCCCTGTGGCTCCCAATTTAGGACATTGTCACTTTTATCCACGCGATTTGAATAGTATGCAATATGATGAGATAGACGGGGATACGAGAGAACTTGGAAATTACTCACTATAGAATTCATTCGGGTCGTCCCAAGGTGTGCTGGACGGACATAAGATTGGAGTACCTACAATTCTCGTAGTTAGATAACTCTACTAAAACTAGGTAGTGATGTTTCTATTATAATGAAAATAGAACGATCATGCGTGATGGACTGAAAATGACCCAGTAATATGCAGGTGAGTAAGTGAAGAATGACCAACCTGTCAGCTGGGGGATATTTGCTCTTCCAGAGTGCCACAGTTGCGCATAGATATAGGCACCCTTAGCATGAACGGCATCAACAACCTTTTTCCAGCCTTCCGCTTGTTCTGGAATGAAGATGCCAGGAACCCCCGGCATACCGTTACCCTAGGAGGATAAGCATTAGACGTCAGAGAACGCTTCTAGGGACACTAGGTTCTACCTCAAGAGATGGCGGAATGCCCTCTGATATCAACAACCCGCCGTCTGTAGCCCTTTGCGCATAGTATTCGGCCATGAGGTCGTTGGGCACCCATATCCGATTCGGCTTGTCTGGCGTTGAGTGGGCATACGGGGTCCCGCGATTTCGGGTCAACGGAGCAAGTACAATGCGGTGCTTTAGAGTAATCTTGCCATTTGCGATATCTAACGGCTGAAAGAGCTTTGATTCGGAGCGAGAGCTGGCCGAAGCCATGGTTGCAATATTGAATGAATGTCTAATTACCAGGTAAGGGTAGGTGCCTAGAGATGATGCCGACCTCACTCATTCAACAGCTTTGGGAATTAAATAACGTGGAGGCGACTAGTAAGCTTGATTACTTTATATTTACTACGTTGTCTTAGATAAAATCGTGCCAAGATAAACTAGATCGAAGGTGCACTTCTCCACGGCATTTTGTGGGCCTATACTCCAAGCTCGATGCGACTGTACGGTTATGGCAGCATTCTACATTTCTATTCTGAGATTTCTAGAGTTATATATGAGTTAGTTTGGGAACCTTAGGAACCCAACCAAGTTATAGATGAGCTGTCAACTAGAGTACAATAATCGTCCCTAAGCCTACAAACCCGGTGTTCCCCGCTATAATGAACGTACGCTGCCCAGATACATGTACCTCAGAAGTGTCAAAACACTAGCACCGAAGTTGTGACTAGGGTAAAGACAGGTGGTGTAAGTGACAACGTTCTGCCGCCGCTGGCTTGTTGGACCAACGACGGTTATACTTCTAGGGGCAGAAGCATACTTCGAAACCTACCTAGTGGCCATTGTATTCTTCCAGCCGGAACAACTAAAGGTGCCTTTTTTATTATCATTCCCTATATCTTGAGAAGGTCTGGTGAGGTCAGATCTTAGTCTACGATAGATGTAGCGCAAGGTGGATACTGTGGTACATGTACATAGAAAAGCGGTTCATGTGCGGATAGCACTGTGATACACTATGCACGCAGCAATTTTTAAGAAATTGTAGAAAATCTAGTTCTACAGCAAATGAAGACCAAGAGGCACGATGGCATGTCTCCTAATGTACTCTTAATCGTACGTATCTTCGTCTTCTATTGTCCTAAGTTGATATACTGGTCGGATGTCCTTCATTGACAGAGGTATCTCCAGACACACAGTTCAAAATATTGCTATCCGCACATTGCTTACAGGTAATCAGACGAACGGCCACTTATGGCTCCACATTTCCCGAGTCGGAAAGCCGGTGGCTCTCCGCCGCCAATCGGGGTTAAGATGAGGGATGTACCAAGTATTTAACGGCAGGCTGTATTACATTGGTTCTGATTGGATATCCGAATGTTATGTAACTTTCGTATTACACACTCGCGATGAGATATGAGAGAAGAATGTTCTCTTGGCAAGATGGTGAATACAAGATACTGCCATCCGCTCCTCGCCCCTGCCCCGCTCATGGATATTCCGTTGGCAAGGCATGATGGTACTTGAACACATTGTCTGGATCCCACGCCTTTTTCAACCTTACTAGCTCAGGAAGCTTGTGTTTCCCGTATATCTGCTCAAGCTTCTCATCACCATGAGCGTAGTTGACGTACACCGTTAGCTCGGGATACCCTGACGTAGCAGCAATATCTTGGCGTAGCTCGCGGGCCAGCGCATTCACCGGCTCCTCTACGGGGTCTCCTAGTTGGGGCCAGGACATCTGGAACATGCTGTTACAATGAGTTAGTTACCAAGTCAAATTAGGAGTCTATTTGGACGTACAAGTTGCCTTTGGCATCCCGCCATGGATAAGCCGTGGTATCATCCGGCACAGCGGCTACGGCTTTATTAGAGAATGTTTCCAATACGGCGACGCTGGTCCGTCCATCCGGGTGTGCCTTATAAAAGGCATCGAGTTTGTCGAAGGTCGACTTCAGCGTTTCAGCTACGAACTTTCGGACATTCACAGTGAAGATGTCGTGGATATTCCCCGACGGAGACGTCGTAAAAGAACCGAAAAGTATTGTCTGCTGCACCTGGCTGTATTGGACAGTACTAGCACGCAAGACCGGAGGACTAAGTTCGAAAAATGGTGCCAGCACTTCGCGAGCAGCTGCTTCGGGGCCGCTATATATGAATGTGGCGATAATCTGCGTCTTCATAGGTTGTCAGCTTCGTCGATAGGGAATATAGTCAGATCTATTACTTACTGCGCTGGAATTAGGATCCCATACAATCAGAGTAGCCATTGCCAGCTCGGCAGGCATCTTGTCTTCAAACGACTGTAAAACATCAAAGTACGCCGACTTCGCACTTGCCGGGTATATGGCGTCAGCAGTGAAAACTTGTGCATTGTTAACAGGCTTGTGAAGTTTGTAGGTTGCCGATGTGATGATGCCGTAGTTGGCTCCTGCACCACGAATAGCCCAGAACAAGTCCGAATTTGTCTTTTCAGATGCTTCAACGAGATTTCCGTCTGCCGTGATAAGGCGCACGGAAATAAGAGAGTCGATGATCAAGCCGAAAAGACCCTGAAAGAGTCCCACGCCAGCGCCTATCGTGACGCCGATGACACCAACACCAGGACACGAGCCGACAGCTTTAGATTGTCAGCAGGTCGGAACACAAGACAGTAATACGTATCGGATGACAAGAGATAGGGATGGGATGTTCATGCATTATTATGGAAGGGCTAGAGCCAAGTGCGTGGATCAACTAATTCTAGGACTAGACACGAGAAGCTTAATAGTTCACTACTTATGAAAGAAAACATGTAAAACTTACGAAGTTCAAACCCGGCTTCTTCTATCGGGCCGGTGATATCCCCGAGTTTAGTCCCTGCCCCGACAGTGACGGTAGCCGCGGCTTTGTCGATGCTGACTGTGTTTATCTGGCTAAGATCGATGGCCAAACCGCCATCGAGTTTCCCCAGCGTAGTGACATAGCCATGACGGCCACCTGTCGCTAGGAACGGGATGTTGGAAGCTCTTGCGGCTTTAACCTAGAGCTCATGACGTTAGTGGGGTGAATTTGGCAAATCACGAAACGTGGAGTTTCTTGCTGTCTTACGATCTTCACCACTTCCTCCTCATTCTTCGGCGTAGTGGCTGCGACAAACTTCGGAGCCTCGTACGTAGACCACCGAATTGTGGTATCGGTGAAGGCGTCTGAACCAGGATAGTAGACTTTTGCCTCGGCAGGCCAAGGAACTTCCTTGCCCGCGAATAGGAGCTTCCCGTCCATTCCGGAGAGCGGTTCCAATATCTGTTACAATGAAAACCAAAGTAAGCATAACTTATCGATAGGCCGGGCTTGCGAAGCCTGACGGCACTTTAGTGGTGGCGCTCACATGCACTGTCTGCTCTATGTCGATCCGCGTCTCTTAGCTGCAGAGGCACGTATTGGGAAAGTAATCGAACAGACTATTTTAGTTCATGAAGCGTAGTCGAGAAGGGGGAGAGAGCAGCAGCAAGTGAGTGCCTTTATTTGAGGCGAAGCCCTTCCATCATGTGTTTTGGTTCCAACTGATCCAACGTAAGTACTTGGGTACATGTGCCTATGCGAATGCGGGCTAAAAGCAGCGAGAGACACCCACATGTACATAGGGTCAATCGACATAACGTACCTAATGTAGCTTACGGTGTACCCAGGGCTGCTAGGGACGCATATTCGTAATATCAGCCTGCTTATGTGGTGCTACAATCCGCTGTTACCCCTCTAAATTGGGTCACCACTCTGTCGGGTCACTTCGAACATGAAGTAAGGTACCTCCGACATATCGTAGGTCCAGGTACTTATACTCGCTGTTTGAATATAATTTAATTCAATGTTGCTGATGAGACAACGTACGATTCGCGATACCTTCTATATGTACGTATGCTACAGCCAACGGCATGCTTAGGTAATATGACATGTCATCCTCGCGGTATAGATAGGAGTTAAGATTGCCAAGGTTGTTCAAGTCTGGTACGTTGGTAAGGGGCATTAATTTCTCTCTCCTTCTGGAGTAACCACGACGCCAGGGACCTTATGCATGCGATGAAAAGATATATTTCGCGAGAAAAGAATAACCTCTATCATTAATTAAGGATTGTAATAAATATGTTCAAGCACGTGGCAAGGAAACTTCATTAATCCACCCAGTTATACCTGCTGGGTTGTTTCCACCCATGGATGCTGACGAGTGTAATCATCCTCTCCCGCGGGAGTGTCGCTGTTCCGTGCTCTCGTCGTGGTGATTTGAGTGGTTCTCATGATCCTTTTGTTATCCTTCAATGAGTCGTCCTCCGCATCATTGGTACGATTTGACGCTGTGGCATATGTGCTTGGCAGCGTTGCCAAAGGAACCTCATCTATCTCTTGATACCTGCTGGACTGAGATGGCATACCGTTGGTGCCGCGCGAACCTTTACCAGAGCTGTCGCTAAAGAATGACTCCCCCACGCGCTCCACCACTTTGGAGGTGGAGAGCTGAGCTCTTTTCATCACAATATTCAACGCCTTCGGGGCGCCCGGCATGCAGTAGAGCAATATTCCTGCCGTCTGTTCAGCCACGCATAATAGCGCCACGCTCGAAATATTATAGGTCGAGTCCGTCTGTTTCCAGAACCTAACCGAGAAGACGATCCGTAGACATGCGATCGCACAGGCCCTGCGATCCGTGTAAATTAGCACAAGCACTGTACATGAGGGTTGTAGATGGTAAGGGGGGCACGTACGTGATTCCTACAGCGAAGAGCACCGAAATACCCAGCTTTTTGCGCCAAGATAGGTGCAAAGCCCATATGACACGTTGCGGAAGGATTAAAATGACGATGTCAAAGAAGAAATTAATCGCGGATGCAGAGACGGCCGTGGCGTTTCCGTCCAAGCACTTCCCTTCTGCTAATTGATTCCAATACTTTGACGGCGGAGTGCACCCGAAGGCCAGCACGAACATGTTGGCCATGGACGCCACGAAATTGAGACATGCCACTGTGTAACATGTCCAGAAGAAGCCATTTCGAGTACCACGAGGGACGAATATGCGAATCCATTCTAGGACGATTGCGAGCTTTATGGTGGCCATGGTGATGAAATAAACGATGGCAGACATGTAGATTGACTAGACGTTCCAGGGAAATCGTCAGTACGGAGAAAGTAGAAGCACTGGTGTGGACTTACATGGAAAAGTTCAAAAACCTCCCACATATGCAGGTCCCACTGGTGGACGAAGAAGCCATATTGGTCTACAGCCCTGAAGAGGAATCCAACAACTAGACACCAGCTGATCTACTAGATATTAGCCTGGTGTCGAGGCCATCAACGCACCGGAGTGAACAACGCACGACACTAATGACAGCAATATCTATTCAAGTAAGCCCCTCTGAACGATAATTCTGCGAGGCAAAAGGGTGGGCTTACAATCTTCAGGATGGATTCGCTTCAGATGAGAAAGCTTCGTAACGAGCGCAAGGCCGATGAATATCGAATTCAGGGCGACGCAAAGCGACAAGACACCATAGGCAATCGAATTCCCGTTCGACGGGTTTTCGAGGTTTGAGTCGACGCCCGGAGGAGGGGGAAGACCGGCCCCATTGAGGATGGCCTGTTGCTCGTCCGGCGGCAGCGCGTTGAACGCTGCGGGGTCCATGGTCAAGCCGGTCGTCCTAGTTATTTCATGAGGAGCCAATCGTCTATATTCACCGTCGGTATTATATAATTGTGATGGGATGAATTAGGAAAGGTATGGCTTGCATCACGAAGAGTCGAAAGATGGGATTCAGTTCAGTACTAGCGTGACCACCTCTCTCTCTCTTCAGTCCTACATATTACATGGCCTAGCCCCTAACACACTTCGCAAGATGAGACCAGATGAAATCCGGATGCACTCCTGACTGAAAAAATCAGGCGCATCGAGCGCCACACTGAGTTCTGACACAATCCCGTTATGAAGCGGGTCGGTAGTTTTCCTCAATGCGGAAAGTGCTTAACAATGCTGACGATAGGAGTGCATTTAAAGCGCACTTGATGGCTCTCAATATAAAAAGCTATTATGGACGACTGCTCATCATAGCGGATTTTGTCGAGTTTCATGACGGTTGGTTGCACTACTTACATGCGCCTCGTTCCTACTACCAATAGTGGAAGAATGATGGCCGAATAGGATGTGTGTATTTTCGAATAATTGGCTCCTTCGTACGTCGAAAATCTGACCTTAGGTGAGATCAGCGTTGCTATCTTCGCTGCAAGTTCTGAATTCCTCGTACCTCTTCATTGGCCGGCCCTAACGATTTACATGTACCGTTGCATTACATAACAACATAGCAGCCAACAGTTTATGCACCTGCTCATCCTTCGTCAGCAGCTACTTATATACCGACCCTGAAGCGCCGTGTCCGATTGGCTATCCTTACTCTGACCTGCACAACTCGACGCAAGGGCCGTACGATTTCAGGTGAGGGCACCTATCACGTTCCATCGCACGAGCCTCAATGTCACCACGAGGGTTCTTGAACATATAATTGTACAGGAGAACGTAGCATTTTAATTTATTTCACCGTCGCAGTCGTAATCCACGATGCTGTGTTGCCATGCGACACGAGGCCTTCCGGGAAGGTAACGGCAATACTGTTGCGCGGGGAGCCTTAACCTATCTGCTAAAGATCGCTGTATACAACCCCCCTTAATGGCTCAATTGGCAACCAATCAGGCGACGAGAAAGTAAACGGTTTCAACGACCAACATAATCCTTTTCCAGACTTCCAAGGTATTCTTCTAGCTTGTTACCGTTCACAATCACATCCTTACAGTCAAGAAGCACAAAGATCATGCGTCCCGGGAGGAGCCCGTTCCCGGTGATATTACGCCACTGATGGGCGGTGGCTCGTTGGACGCTGACGTCCCCTGGGCGCATGATTCGCGACTCCCCAGAGTCCAGTACCAGCTCAAACACCCCTTCGATGACAATTCCGTAATCGAGCGAGAGGGCACGATGCATTGGAGACTCCACCCCCGGACCAAAATCCACCATGCGAATTACCGAGCCATTGTGATAATGCAGCGGGGGCTGACGCCAAACCGTTAATCACCGGGGGACGAAACGGGAAGAGACTGAGGTTAAACAGAAAGGGGGGTTGCTTACTTCTCTCTTTGCCGCATTATCGATATCCACGTTGCCGTTGAGCTCGACGGGCGTCTCAATGGTCGAATACAGGATATTGGCCAACGCTTGGTTGTCAGCCAAAGGCCGATGGTGGTCACCACAGTCTGTTGACAAGAACACCCCCTTTCCACTCTCGTCGTGGCCGGTTATATGCCGCATAGTACGAGGCAAGCCAGCGACGGGAAAGCCGTTTGTGATCATTGCTTCGTTTGGTTTAGCCATGTTGACGGTTGCCCCGGTTGTTTGACCTGAAGACGTATCGTACGGGGGATCCAAGTGAGGAGGAAATAGGAGGCAAGTATAAAAGGTATCAGACTGTTTCGGATCTGACGAGGGGACTAGTTCCTTGCGGCTCAAAAGCTTCCCGGAGTTTCTACCCTCAGCTAAGACACCTACGTAAGTCGAAACCGTACGTGCAAAGTCTTAATCATCTCTAGTTACTTATATAGGTACTTATCTGGTTCGATGTTGTAGATCGTGATGACGTTAAGAAATATGCATGGCATCTCAAATACCTGCCCAAGAGGCAGGTTAGGTACCTACCTAGTACCTAGCCAAGTAACAGTTCCGCGTTGAAGATGTACTCTATGTATTTACTTTAGGAGTTATGTAACTGCATTGTTCAAGGACAATCACTCAAGGGTCCAAGAGGCATCAAATGCAATTTTCACCCGTCTTTTGACTAAAATTGGTCCGTAGTACATGATATGTGACTATCACTCGGTCGGGACTCGGCAATACCACCCCAATCTGTCATCAGCAAAATCCCATTTGCTATTCAATCAAAATTTCAGTCTCAATATAGTGCCGCCGTCGATGACAAAGTCGGAGCCAGTTACGTAGCTCGACCTTGGACTCGACAGAAAGATGATAGCGTCTGACACTTCCTCCGGCCGTGCAACCCGCCCCATGGGGACGAGGTTGTTTATGGCGTCGCTCAGGCCAGGCGTACCGGCCTTAGCCCGCTCCACAAGGGGTGTATCGACCCAAGAAGGGCATAAGCAGTTGACGCGGATCCCGTATTGTACATTGTCCAAAGCTGCGCACATGTAAGCTATAGCCCCGTCGTGATCGACATGCACCAATACACCTCGTCCAAACTTACCGGCGTTCCTGCTGAGCCCCAGAACTGCATGCTTTGACGTCGTATATTGAGTCTGACCAAAACCAGGCACGAATGACTGACCAGAGCCCATATTGACAATGGTTCCACGAGTGACAGCCCGTTCCGGGGGCTGGTTGCTTACTGGAGTTGGATCCTGGCGCTTCATAACAGCGGAAACGGCTCGCGTCACCAAGAATGTACCTGTGACATTGACATCCATGAACCGTCTGAACTCGGCTACGTTGGCCTCGGATATTTCCACGGCATCCTGGGTGCCTATCTGCACGGGACGGAATTAGCGCCAACGGAACAGACTAGATCGCGTCTTACGTGCATCGGGTTACACATACCCCGGCGCATGTTACACAGTAATCGATCCTCCCGAACGTCTTGGACGCATGCGCGGTAGCCAGACCCACCGATTCCTCAAGGGTAACATCGATGTGGACCGCCTCGGCTTTGAATCCCGGGTTTGACGCCACGGACTTGCATTCCGCGGCAACAGCCGTAGCCGCTGCAACGTCTATGTCGGCCACCATGACGCCAGCAGCGCCCTCCTTGGCGAATCCAAGGGCCGAAGCTCTTCCTATGCCGCTACCTGCAGCTTTTTAGTATGCGCGATATGTAGGTCAACTGGAGGGCTGTCTCACCTCCACCGACAATAAAGGCATAGCCAGAGACATCCATGGTAAGAATCTTGGAAGGTTCAATGCTGCCCTGCTCTGTGGTAGTCGGTTGTAGACAAGTCGTGGGGAGTAGACGTAATATATAGATACTGATCTTGCTATACTGGGTTAAGATCGCATGAAATGTCAACACCAATTTCATCACGACTAAGGATGTGAGCCGTGATACGTCATTGATTCCCATATTATTTTGTTTATCCCTTCCTAGAGTAACAACTCAGGCTATGATTTACCCTGGATAATTCTAACCTATGAGACACAATAACAGGTTTAGAGTTAACTGAAGGACGAAAAGAGATAAGTTCGACACGTCGAAAGCGTCGAACAGACCAGCATACGACATTAGGTACCTAGGTATATTCGCAAGTATAGAGACTTACTAGCAGAGAAGTATATCGATCGATTCGGCACCAGATTCAGTCACATATCGTACCTATGCAAGATGCGTGTGCCAAGGCCCTATAAGGCTAATCAATGCAATAAGCACAGATGCTAGAACCATCATGTATACATACAATGACCCATGTCAGTTACCAGGTAGATACAGCCAGAGTTGCATAAGCGGGTATACTATAGTCCTTAGATCCCGCGCGCCCCTTCTGATAGGCCCTTTCGGCTTACGTGGAATGCTATATGGCGTGACGATGCGAAACTTGCAGGAGGTTAGTCATAATGCTGTAGCACAAGAAGACCTAGACCTACGTGCCGAGGATCGCCGTATACATATGACCAACGATCCTTTTGTTCATGTTGGCTCGAGTCCTATTCCCCCGACGTTGTATTGTCTAACTTCTATGTGCAACAGTGAGACTGTTGGCACTCTATATGCTACATCCCTAGAGTAGATAGCTCTTGACTGCCTTGTATTTCCCCCTTTACTAGGAGAAGTGGCGGTCAGGGGCAAGACAAAGCATATGAAAAAGGCGGCTCTTTGGTGCTGTTACCCAAGGTAATAGATTCGCATAATGGGGGATCTAAATGTATGTCGGCGGCGTCAGATATTACTACACGTTGCATCGTTTCCCTGATTTTGTGGGGTTGTCGGTATCTATCATAGGCTACTATTCCGCCTTCGCAACAACAAAAGCAACATGTGCGTAGAAACGCGTATTTCGATCTACCGTTATACCCGCATATATTCCCCAGGGCAGTGTAAGGGCTTAGCTAGAAGATAGCCAGTCTGCTTACTCACACTGCCCTTACATGGTGTGTGAGTGAAGCTATCGTGAGACACGTTAAGGTATATCAGGAGAAAGTATCTGCCCCTCGATAATATTTCCCAGCGGATATTATTCTGAAGAGTTAGAGCTCCGTTACTTGGAGTTTGGTCAACTAATTCTAATTTAGAAATTACACTTCGATCCGTTATAGAGAAACCTATCACGTATTAGAATTTCTTTTTCTACCTAGTAATAAGATTCTCGTTCACAGGATGAACGGCCCTCCCGGGGGGCATAAACTGCCTAATGAGGGAGACGATCCCATTTGTATCGTTGGCATAGGTACGGTTCAGTTTACATACTATATATACTGTCACGGAATGCTCAAGTCTGATATAATTCATATCTAGGATGCCGTCTACCTCCAGATATCCGCTCCCCTTCCGCATTGTGGGAGTATATCTGTCAGAAAAGGAGCGCCCAAGGGGTTGTTCCTCCAGAACGCTTTAACGTCAATGGATTTCATAGCACTGACGGCGTGCCTCGCGCCGGTGTAATGGACGGCAATGGCGGCTACTTCCTCCAAGAAGACGTCCGCCAGTTCGACAATGATTTCTTCGGCATTAATAACCTTGAAGCAACGTACATGGACCCTCAGCAACGTAAATTGCTTGAGGTGGTGTATGAATGTTTGGAGGATGCTGGCATGCCATTGGATCGCATTTCGGGCACAAATACGGGTGTCTATGTTGGAAACTTTACGATAGATTTCCAGTCAACGCAAACCCGAGATCCAGACTATCTTCATCGTTATCATGCGACAGGAATCGCAACAGCTCTAATGGCAAATCGAATCAGCCATGCCTTCAATCTCCAAGGACCAAGGTAGGTGACTTTCCTCCCCTATAAATATTAGCCCAGCAAAGATTCCTGTTATTCTGGAAATCTGAATGAATAGCTTCATATATAATATGCTAACTTAAATACCCGGCAGCTTTACTCTAGATACGGCTTGCTCCTCTTCGCTATACTGCCTTCACAATGCAGTGCTAGCTCTGAGAGCAGGGGACTGCGACAGTGCTATTGTGGCAAGCGCCAACATCATTGGCGGGCCAGAACAGCATCTAGCTACCATTAAAGGGGGAGTCATCTCCCCATCGTCTACCTGTCGCACTTTCGATGCTTCAGCTGACGGGTACGGGAGAGGTGAAGCTATAAACGCGATCTACCTCAAGCGTCTATCTTCTGCGATCAGGGATGGAGATAAGATCCGGGGCATTGTTCGCGGAACCGCTATCAATTCGTGAGTGTATCGCATTATTAATAATTTTATTTGCGGAATATGTGCCCTTTTACTCACAATGGTTATTCAAAGCGATGGTCGAACCCCCGGGATAACGATGCCGGCCGCCGCTCTTCAAGAAGTGGTGATTCGAAAGGCCTACACATCTGCAGGTCTAGATCCGGCCGAAACGGATTACGTCGAATGTCACGGTACTGGAACTGCAGTTGGAGACCCTATTGAGGTTTCTAGTATTGTGCGGTCTTTTTCTCCGAGGCACGGTTCACCACTGAGGATAGGGGGTGTATGCTCATTTCTCAAATTCGCCCCTGTGTTAATGCCAACCACAAGTGATAACTTGCATCGAGGTCCATGATCTAAGCAACAGAAATCGCTAATATGACAATGTGCATAGTGTAAACCAAATTTCGGGCACAGCGAAGCAGCTAGCGCTCTCACTTCTGTGATCAAAATATTGCTTGCCTTCGAGAAGGGACAAATCCCGCCAACCCGCGGCATCAAAAAGCTGAATCCAAAACGTCAGTATTCATTAAGAGTATTCTCTGCAGCCCTACTCGGATAGTGCGCTAATCCTCCCTATAACTATCTAGTCCAACTCGACTCATCCAATATGAAGATCATTACGGAGGTCGAGGAATGGCCCCGGGCCATACGCCGAGCTAGTGTTAACGCATTTGGCTTTGGTGGTGCTAACGGACATATCATCTTGGAATCCAGTGACAGCTACTTACCTCGCAGCAATGCCCAGATGGCGTTGAACGGGTACGCTCGAAGACCTAGTTATCTTATTCTTCCAGTCTCCGCCAATTCAACTGGTTCCATGAAAGTGCGCATCGAGCATACTTCACAAGCTGTCCAAGCCTGTGAATCAGATTCGACTGACCTCGACGCCCTTGCGTACACCTTAGCTGAACGGAGGTCGCACTTGAAGATACGCAACTACCTCCTCGCTAGAGCTGACGGGGATAAGATCAAGGTTGATGTTGGTAAACTACCTTTGAACGTTCCCACGGAAAAGGTCACTGGCCCATTGCCATTTGGTTTTATTTTCACGGGTCAAGGAGCGCAATACCCTGAAATGGCCAAGGAACTCATTCAGGGGAACTCTTCGTTTCTTGCTACCATCCGTATACTCGATGGCGTTTTGCGACGCTTGCCGCCTACCATGTCTCCCAATTGGACCCTTGAAGAAAGCTTGCTAGATCCACCGGATATCAGTCAAGTTCACCATGTTACGCGCAGCCAACCACTCTGTACTGCAATCCAAATAGCTCTTGTGGACATGCTTCGCGGCTGGAATATCCAGCCTATGGCCACGATAGGCCATTCCTCAGGCGAAATAGCCGCAGCATACGCAGCTGGTCTCCTGAGCGCGGAACAAGCCATCCTTGTCGCTTACTTCCGTGGATACGCTGTTGGCCAGCTGCGAACGAAGGGCCGGATGATAGCCGCTGGTTTATCCGTCGAAGATGCTACGAGCCTTATACAGCAGAAAGGGCTCTCATGTCAAGTCTGCGTTGCGTGTGTCAATGCTCCTGACAGCGTGACTAGTAAGAATACCCTGAATCTTTCCATGACCAACTATCCTGAAATGGCGATTACTGATATCAGATTCTGCAGTAAGCGGCTCAATTGAGGGTATCGATATCATCTACGAAGAATTGCATCAGCAAAAGAAATTTGTGCGGAAGCTCGAAACGGACGGCCGAGCTTACCACTCGCACATGATGAAAGAGATTGGGGAACTCTATGAAAAGCTGTTGGTGGCATACACTAACGGGCTCTCTAGCAAAGACAAAAACCCATATACATCTTCGATGAAAATGTACTCGTCTGTCGGTCACAGCCCCGACGAGCTCGTGGTCTTCGACGGCAGCGCCCGGATGACGGCGAGATATTGGCGCGAAAATCTTGAGAATCCTGTCCAATTCAGCTCTGCGTTAGAGCGACTAGTTGGAAGTGGAAAGATCCATCTGATTGAGATCGGCCCTCATCGTGCTCTCAAAGGGCCGGTAGAACGAATTCGGAATAAGTTAAAGTTGCCCCAAGAGCTTTTTCCTTACAATTCGACCCTAGCAAAGGATTCCGATGGAGAACGACTTATGATGGACCTTGCCGGGTCTCTTTTCCTTCATGGTCACCCACTCAATTGGGCTGCCATTAACAGACGGCCTCAGAACAGATGTGGGATGAAAATCCTCCACGATCTGCCCCCTTATCCCTGGGATTACTCCAGGGGTTTGTTATGGAAAGAGCCCCGTGCAAGCCATGAGCTTCGCAACCGGAGATATGTGCGCCATGAGATTCTGGGATCCCAACAGTTGGCCGGCAACGGCATTGAATTCCAGTGGCGTAACGTGCTACAACTGGAGGAGGCAAGCTGGCTGCAAGATCACAGGGTTGAGACCCAGATCGTCTTTCCAGCGGCGGGCTACCTCGCTATGGCGATAAAGGCGATGGCGCAAGCCCGCGGGATTCAACCGTCCGAAAGTCACATTATTTACCAGTTTCGCAACGTCAACATAACGAACGCCTTGGTAATTCCCGACAAAGGCGATCATAACAGTAGGGACATCGAGTTACATACGAACCTTATGCGAGAGAAGTTATCGACATCCAGCGCTTCAGAAAACTGGTTTGAATTCTCCATATCGTCGTGGGTGGAAGGGCAGCCAATGCCGCATTGTACCGGCGGTATACGAGTTGATGTTCTTCAAAATCTTGAAGATATAAGGTCATTTTCGAGCACCATTCGCGTGACAAACACAGGTGGATATGAGGATTCTCCGATGGAGATGTGGTATAGGAAGCTGAGCCAGGATGGTTTGTGTTACGGACCCAAGTTCAAGGCGTTGACGAAAATGCAAGTCGATGGCAACAGAATTCGGACTGATGTGATCTCAACGACCAAATTAATCCAGCGCGAGAACGAACCCTCAACATATCATCTAAGTACGCTTTACGGCGTACATCCAATTGTCATTGATGCATGTATGCAAGCAGCTATACTTGGAGTCACAGCAGGTGATCCCAGCAAGCTGAGGGCACGCCTCCCAGTTTTCATCTCCAAGTGCGCGATCCGTATTCCGAGATCCGACAGCGTGAACCGGGATTTATTAGTCCACACGCGGTCGAGTATTACTGGGCCTGCCAGCATGCAGTCAGACTGCACACTCTGGGATGAAAGCGGCGTACCTGTGGTCAATATAGAGAAAATCAATTTCTCAACTTACAATGGCAAAAATGCCGAGTCTTCCATTGACGCAATTGAGATACCAATTTCTCAGCGCCATCCTTCGTTGCAAATAAGCTGGAAGCCAGACATACTGCGACTCGATTCAAGCTCAGAAGGTCAGCTACGTCAATATATCGCGGACTTTGCAGAGACTCGGAACCCAGACTTCGCTGAAAACGAGACTTCTGCCACCATTGGAGCGATTCTCGATCTAGCAGGCCATAAGAACCCACGGATGCGCGTGCTTGAACTAGGCGAAAAGAAATGCAACTGCGTAGCAGAGAACTGGTTGAGTATTCTAGACGATCATACGGCATTTCCACGTTGTCGGTCCTGGACTACTGGCCAGCTTGGTGAAGATGCAGAAATTCATATTCAAAATGGAGAGGAAGGACCTTTTGATGTCGTCCTAATCAGCCAGGTAAGTTCTTGATGTTCACACTGCTCTTGCCACGTACGTGCCAAAGGGATCTGACACATGTATCTTTGCAGCTTGTCACATCGACGGGATACTGGAAGCGAGCACCAGAGAAACTTATCTCACTCGTGGACCCTAATGGTATCATCGTTACAAGAGCTTCGGGTAGGTCCTTGGAAGTATTGGCGGCAGCTGGTTTCAATACGGTAGATGCTGGCAAGAAATGTCTGCTGGCGTTACGAGCTCCAAATATAGACCCACTGTTTAATAGAAATGTGATTCTGCTGGTATGTACCCTTTTCAATATGCGTCAAGCAGGCCGAATACGGGCTGACATTACCTGTTGATAATTAGGTCAATAAGCCATCTGCTAAGGTGCTAGATTTCACGAAGCTACTTACGACATTCCTGTTGGACCAACTCAGAGCTAATAGAGTGGATATAATATCTCTCGCTCAGCTCGCCGAAGAAGAGATTACGAGTAAGCATGTGTGCATTTCGCTCTTGGAAGCTGAGCAAGAGTTCCTGGCGGCCATGGATAAGGACGGAATGAACCTTCTCCGTCGGGTTACAGATTTTGTAACAGATCTCGTTTGGCTTAGCAGCGCGGATATGCTTGGTGTTGACAAGAACCCGAATTTAAGTCTCGCTAATGGGCTTTCTCGCGCCCTGATGCTGGAGCAGCCGTCATTGCGATTTTCCATCCTCGACATCGGCAGAGCAATAGATAGCGACGATAATCTCATTAAAGAGGCGACATGTCGCAATATTGGGAAATCACTGATATCGCACCATGAGATGGATGACAAGGAATTCATCCAAGTCGGAGCCGTCCTGCATGTCAGCCGCTTTGTCCCTCACACAGAGGTCAACGCAGTCTTCCGCCAGCGTCTAGAGGCAGCCAAACAGCAGTCCGGATACGTCAAAGCAATGAAACTTGCCGATGTTGAGCCTGCCAGGCTATCCCTTGGTAAGACTGGCTTCTTGGACACCTTACATTTTCAGGAAGTGTGCCAGTCGCCGTCAAACCAGCCCCCAAGAGGGTTTATTGATGTCGCCATTAAAGCAATTAGTATTAACGCCAAAGACGTGTACACATTGGCAGGGCGAGTCGACACTCGAGCAGGTACGATAGGCTTGGAATTTAGTGGCGTGGTAAAAAGCGTCGGTGCAGACGTCGACTTACAGCCAGGGGACCGCGTCGTTGTCCTAGCACCGAACCACTTGAACACCACAGAACGAGTACCTGCTTGGGCAGCACATAAGTTGCTGGATGGTGAAGATTTTGCTGTAATGTCGACATTGCCGGTCATGTACTGCACCGCTCTCTACGCTCTGTGCGACCGAGCATGTCTGAGACCAGGCGAGACAGTCTTGATACATGCTGGCGCTGGTGCTTTCGGTATCGCAGCGATTACAATTGCCCAGCGAATAGGGGCAATCGTGTATACCACCGTTAGCACCCAGACTAAAAGGGAGTTTTTGACCCGAGAACTTGGGGTCCCAGAGACTCATATCTTCAACTCTCGGGATGTATCTTTCGCACCCAAAATAGCTAAGGCTACGAGTGGTCGGGGCGTCGACGTGATCATCAATTCCCTAACGGGCGATTTGATGCACGAGACCTGGAATTGCATCGCCGATTTTGGGCGTTTCGTTGAAATTGGCAAACGCGAATTGGCTGATGCCGGTAAGCTCAGTATGCACACTTTCCTCCGGAATGCGACCTTTACGGCATTCGATCTGAGCGACTTGTTCTATAGCAAGAATGAGTTCCACCGAAATATCTTGACCAGGTAAGATGTTGACTTTCCAACCAGAGCTGAAGACAATACACTAACACTGCTGCCTAACCAGTAAAATGAGAGAGGTACTTGATCTATATCGCTCTAAACAGATCAAGCCGGCGCCAATTAGCCTTTTTGACGTACGAGATATTGTTCAGGCTTACCGGCACTTTTCTACCAAAGACAGAATAGGGAAAATCGCAGTTTCCCTTGAAAATCCTATGAGCCTCATCCCGGTGTGTATTTCCCACGCGACGGATCTGGTACACCTAGGTACCTAGCATAGCAGCTAATAAAAAAGATAGGCCGTTCCATCCAAATACCGGACAACATTCGACCCCCGCAAGGTTTATTTGCTTATTGGGTGCTTGGGTGGGCTTGGTCGCAGTCTTGCCCGCTGGATGGTGGCTCGGGGGGCAAGAAGCTTCGTGTTCCTTGGACGGTCAGGCTGCGATAAGCCCTCTGCAAAAAGGCTAGTGACACGTCTTGAAGACGCTGGGGCAGAAGCTACAGTGATTCGCGGTGATGTAGTGGACGTTTCCGCTGTGAAATCCGCAGTCAAGGCTTGCGAGGCAACAGGTCGGCAGATCGGTGGTGTTGTGCAGGCTGCCATGGGGCTGCATGAGGCGCTATTTTCCACCAGTAGGTATCCCTTGTTGAAGAATTTTACCCGCCAGCTCTTGGGGCTGGCTGCATGCTTTTGCACATCACAGCCAAATACGCCAAACCTTGGCTTGTTGAATAGCTCATGTCTCACCCAAGGGAAAGGGGATGAGGAACCAATGCTAATTCGGCCACAATAGTGACGAACGAGGCCTGGCATACAGGTATTCAACCAAAATGGGCGGGTACTTGGAACTTACATAATTCTCTTGAAGGTCATGACCTCGATTTTTTCCTTCTGACGTCTTCAATATCGGGAAGCGTTGGAACAGCTACCGAGAGCAATTACTGCGCAGCAAACGCCTTCCTTGATGCATTCGCGCAGTGGCGTCTTCAACAGGGCAAACCGGCCACCTCGGTCGGGTTGGGTATGATATCCGAGGTAGGGTACTTGCATGATAACCCCGACATCGAGGCATTGTTACTACGCAAAGGAATTCAGCCATTGGATGAAGAAGAGTTCCTACAAGTTATCGACCTTGCTCTAGCCTCTAGTCGCCTCGGGTCTAGTGACTCCACGCAATCAGGGCATCTTCTGACGGGAATGGAGCCTTTCAGGCTGCGGAAACTAATGGCCGAAGGCTGGGAAGTGGACAACGGAGTCATGCGAGACCCGCGATCGATGATCATATTCAACGCCTTAACGCCGGACCAGCGTTTGCAGGGGCCAATGCAGGATGGCCAAAAGCCAAACACCGAGCTTCCAGCTTGGCTCAAGTCCATGCCTCCAAACATAAGCAAGCTGCTGTTGCCGGAAGCAGGATCGGAGTCATTACATGACGCAGTTCTTGGCCTGATTCGAAGACGGTTTTCCAGTCTTATTCTCTTGCCACTGGACCAGGTTGAGAACTACAAACCGCTCATTCAGTTTGGTGTGGACAGCATGATAGCAGCTGAGTTCCGTACTTGGTTATGGAACACGTTCAGAGTTGATGTGCCGTTTCTTGACATCATTAATTCCAATAAGGATCTTGCCGCTCTATCAGCGTTGGTAGAAACGAAATTATTGAATATGGAAAAGACTTGAAATGGACATGGGCCAAGTTACACCTGTCTTTGGATGGTTCTCGGAATTGCGGGCACGCAGCTGGAGAGACGGGAGATGAACACTTATTAGGTAACCTGAGAAAAGAGGGAGGATGGAGGGTTTTGGTTGGTAAACGGGGGAGACAGCCGTGATGACTCAGCAGAGATGGCCCTTTCCAAGGCTTCCGACCTAAAATCGCGGCAGCGCCCTCCCGAGATGTTTCTTATCGGGGATTGAGGCAGGGACCAGGCTGCCAGGGTGAAGGAAGGGTGCAAGACGGCGGTCGCTCATAGCTTTTATGAATGACCCATTTTTATCAATAGTCTGAAACACGGTCTGTGAAAACCACAGCGCGTTTCGATGCTTATCGCTGACCATCGCTGGTTATTCAAATTAATTGTTACGCATCTCACATACATACCTACATACATGTACCTAGACACCGACATTCAACATAGCCCATCGAGATACATGTAGAGTCTCCAATGCTTTATACGACTTCAAGCCTGGCTGTTTCTCATATCCAATATCTATGGCTTGAGAAATCGACTCCTAATCTTCATTCCTCGAGCTCCCAGCCCATATAAAATGGATTCAAGTAATTCAAACCAAGATAGCCGTCCGGCTGCGAAGTTTGATAGATTGGAACTGTTGCACGCGCTCGATTCAGTTAATTCTGATAGTCGTTTTGCAGGCTTTATGCCTCTTGAGTCTTGTGACCCCGCCATCTTCGTTCAGGATGTCGGCCGTGTAAACGTACCTCTTTCAGAAGCTCAAGCGAAGCAAATTGCTACCAAGTCGCATCAAGCACCATACGGGAAGGGCAGCGAGACGATTGTCGATGTGTCGGTGCGAAACACCTGGGAGCTGAATCCGGACCAGTTCGAAATTACAGCACCAGACTGGCAACACTTCTTGGACCTTGTGCTGACTCGTGTAAGAGAGGAGTTGAACATTAGGTCTCCTATTTCTGCTGAGCTATACAAGATGCTTCTATACGAAAAGGGTGCCATGTTTAAAGCACATACCGAGTGAGCAATGTTGTGCCACTAGCCTATGGCAAGTCCACTCACAGGATGCAGCACCGAGAAAATTCCCAGGATGTTTGGGACGCTCGTCATCAGTCTCCCTTCATCTCACGAAGGCGGGGACGTGGCCGTGTCCCACCGAGGCCGCTCATATACATATCAAACTTCGCGATGTGACATGGCATGCGCCTTCTGGTCAGTCAAACCCTCCCATATAACTTAAATGTGCTGGCCTAATAGAGGGCCGTCCAGGTTCTCGGACGTTTCTCATGAGGTCTTCCCCGTCAAAAGCGGAAATCGCTGGGTTCTGACCTATAATCTTGCGATAGATCCATCTGTTGAAGTCCCAAGTGCCGACGATCGCCTCGACCATTGGGAACTCCGTAGAGTACTTCAGCTATGGTCGCAGGAAGTCAATAGCTGTTTGATAAAACCGTCGCCGCTCTATTATGTACTTGATCACAAGTACACTGAAGCGAATATTTCGTATGAAGGTTTGAAACCTCCGGACCTTGACATTGTCAAGTTCCTGCGCGAGATATGCCCGCAGCTCGACTTCGATCTTTTCCTAGCCACCTTGGAGAAGGAAGAGACGGGCATGGTGGAAGATAGCGGATTTAACCCCTCCCATCGCAGCCGTTATCGTCATTTTAATGAAGAAGAGTGGGACGGTGGTATCTATCATCCGCTTGAAGAAATCGATGAGGAGTACTACAGCTCTAAATACATATTCGACTTAGGTGGTAACAAGCTGGCGGAGGATGTGCACCTGGAGAGCTGCAACATTCTACCTGAAAATTCATTCGAAGACCATCCAGACCAAGAAGATTATGAAGAATACATGGGTAACTCGGTAAGCATTATTGACCATAGTGGCTAGCATTACACTAATCGAGCATCTACTAGGGTCCTTCAGCAACCCATTGGTATAGAATATCTGTAGGCCGACATACTTAGACTAACACACCATCTAACAAATTGGTACACTAACCATGCCTGTAGGCTTTGGTTATTATTCCTTGCCGAGCAACCGCGTCCCTTTTTTCTGGATGCGGTGGCAGTATCGTGACACCTTGGCAAGAGATCAGAGAAGATATCCAGGCGCTCTGTACTTATTTCATCACTAGACGCGTGGAATATCCCCGGCGATCGGATGCACAACTGTACGAATTCATAAAAAGGACCTGCTTTTCGACGTCATGGCGGTATGACGGAGAGATACTCACTGGAAATAATCTTCTTCAAGTCTTGCAAACGTCTATTCTCGCCGAAGAGCCTAAGCTGCTCGACCTAATCCTAGACAAGAACAAAGCTCAAGTTCCAGGTGATTTCTTCAAATGGATAAGGGAAGAGCACGATAATTCCCGTGTCTCCACGGAAAGGTTTAAAAAGGTGTAAGTATTCGCAGGGCTTACTTATTACTAAGTCTGACGCATTACAGGTTTCTCCACGCTCTTCGAACTCAGGCTACACTTAGCCAGCAATATCAAGCCCTACTGGCGGTTGAGGGAGAGGGGGAGCCGACCGATGAGGTACGAGATGTTATTTCGCTAGCTGTAAACGAGCATATGAGATTCCGTGTAAAGGACAGTGTGCTCTTCGAGGAAGATGGACCTGCGCTTCTCGACCTCTCTTTATACTACCATGACTTCAGCTATTTGAAGGAGACGTGAGTTTTGTCAATGATCCACTTAGGGCCCATGCTTACCTTGCACTCAGCGTATTGCCCATAATAGAGAAACGTAGTAGCTGGACGGCATTCGTACTCGGGTTTGTTAGAGCGCTGTACCAAAGTATGGAGTGCCAGCAGATTCCCCAGGACAGAGCGCAACCAGTGTATGAGCACCTGGCACGATTGGCACTGCGCGGCATCAAACTAGCGTCCCTCACCTCTGTTGATACCCCTTTGTTAGAAAGGGTTCAGGAAAGTCGTCAACAAGACGGTTCAATGAAGCAGTATGTGACATACGATTCAATGCTCAAGTTTGTCTCTACTCTCGTCGCTCTGAAGCTTGAAGAACACCTGGAACTGCTTGCCGAGAAACTGGGATCTCAAGCAGAGGAAGTCGATGGAGAAGAGTTTAACGAACTATGGATACCGCTGCTCCAAATGCTATTGCCAGTCCTTGAGCAACAAGAGATCAGCCCTCCGGGGCGTCACTGGATGCGGATGTACCAGGCTCTCCTGAAGGCTTACCTTAAAAATTATGTCGAGGAGAAGCCGTTGAAACTGCCTCTTTCTCGTCAACGGGTAACCTGCTCCTGTGGAGACTGCCAGATGTCTCTTAATCCGTTCCTCGTAAGCCCCAACGACAGAGTCGGCCGTTTCACGATGGGCGACAAGAGACGGCAGCATCTTATAAACAAGCTCTATCAAACCAATATAGACTTTAAGGCCCGTATAGACCGCTCAGGTAGGACGTATACATTAATTGTGACGAAGACGACGAAGCATTATGATGCAATGATTGATTCCTGGTGGGACCGACGGTACTTGGCGGAGAACCAGCTTGAGGCTTTCAACCAGGAGCTGCTAAAGTCCATTCTGGACGATCAATTTGACGAAATCATGAGCATGAAGTTTCTCGAGCATCAAGAACAACCTGCTACGTCTAGCAGTTCTCTATCTTCGTCTCAGCATCCTCAGGCGCACCTTGAAAATATCGTGGGCGACCCGGCGGATCAGCTCCGGCAACTAAATGCAGAGATAGCCCGGCTAGCAGACGCTCCACTACCAAATCCATCCCCTATGCCGCCACCGACATCCGCGCCAACACCTTCGTATCCTTATTCAGGAGCTACGGCGAGCACGTCACGGCCAGCACCAAGAGAATCGATGGCAGAAGTAGGTCGGAGGATAAGCGAAAGCACACCTCACCGAACAAATCAGGGAACTCCGCTTTCGTTAGCACGGCGCAGCCCCAGCTCCTCCGCGAACCCAGCAGGAAGTAGCAACACGCCATCGAGGCCTACCCAGATGATACTAAATCCCATACCTGGGGCGAAGCGGAAATACATCGAAGTCATCGACCTTACCGACGACGACTGATCGAATAATCGGGCTTGGGAATGGAAAATGTGAATTGTCGCAGAGACCCTTGACTGCTTATCTACCTGGGCACCTACACCTTGCATTTATATAATGTTAAATTGGGGGCATTAGATATATCTTGGTTAAATAAAATGTAGATTTTGGCAAATGCATTGTTCAACAAGTTGTCCCGGTTTTATAGAGATAACGGGCTTCTCGTAGAAAAAAGTCTGTACAAGATTGGACGCCCTTGTAATCTATTCATACCTTCCATTCTCACATTTCTCTATCCATTCTATTAGCAGCTTGCTGCCACTTCTTGTTCTCGCTTTAAGCCCTGATTCTCATGAGCAATGTCTATCTGCTTGTCAGTTTGCAGGCTTGGCCAGAATCTTCTTGTTCACCTGGTCGGCTCTCTCGCAGCATTCCTCAATAACCTTCCAAAACAGCGGGATGTCCAAGCCCCGCGGTATGCGGACACCCTCGCTACCAGGCGGAAGCAGCTTGACAATGGTACGGCCCGTCGGTGCGCCACGGTGTTTGGCATCCTCGAGCGTACCGTCCGTCACCACCTCGACCGCGAAGCGCTCCCGGCGTCCTGGCCCTTCGGGGCTCTTGGGGTCGTAGTCGTAGAAGGGGATCTCGTGTTCGGTGCCCTCCAGTATAACTGCTACCGCCAGCGGGTCGTGCAGCGGCGGCCCTTCTATGATACCGAATACATCACTGCGTATCAACGGGTTCAGTAACACACCCATACACGGGACACAAGCAAAGACCACCTCACCGGTAAGTGCCAGCAAAGAAATTCAACAACTCGACCAGCATGACTCTCAAATCAGACTTTGGCCTACCCTCCCTCGGAACCCTCTCCTTCCCCTCCGGCCCATACAACAGCATATCCTGGACCTCCTTGGTAGCCAGAACCAAGTGCGTGAGATCAAGCGGCACAAGCGTAGTCTTGCCTGCTAGAACCGGATCCTCAAGCACAGCGGCGGCCGCCTCAGGATCGATCAGCACGTTGAACTCAGCCCACTGCGTGTAGTTCCCCACGCGCGGCACCCCGTCCACGACCCCCATCACCGCGGGCGTGAACCCGTTCCCCACGCTGCCGCCCATGATGCTCACGCCCCGCACATGCGCCTTCAGATCGGGGTGCGCGGCGAACAGCGCCGCGACATTGGTTACCGCGCCCGTGGCCGTGACCCACGCCGTGCCGGGCGCACAGGAGCGCAGCGCGGCGGCCATGGCGTCGATGGCGCTCGTGCGCCCGGGGGAGTTGACTTCCGCGAGCTTGTCCGCGGGCGGCGGCGGGAGCAGCGATGTGCCGTCCAGCCCCGACTCGCCGTGGATGTCGGTGGGGGCGTGGATGGGCGCGCGGTGCAGCGCGTGCGAGGCGCCGCGGTACACGGCGACGTCGTCTTGCTTGCCGATGGCGGCGAGCACGGAGAGCGCGTTCCGGGTTGTCTTTTCCAGCGACGCGTTGCCGTGCACTGTGCTCATGCCCAGCAGCTGGATGCCCGGGTGGTAGGCGGCGAGGAGGATGGCGAAGGCGTCCTGGGGGTTGTTAGATTTTCAATCATATGTAAATCCATATTATACGATGTGTAGATATTTGAGTATCTAGATACTGGGAAATTGGGAAATTGGTATTGTCTGCTGGGAAGGCCGTTTGTTGTGCGCCGGCGGGGTTGGGTCGCAAAATCACAAACGGAGCTCCGGTACCGCCTGATCCTGAATGTTCTCCAACGCGGAACGGATCCGCCAGGATGTGGTTCGGCTTCGGCTCCGGTGCGAAGGGGATCATGAGAATTCACTTGAAAATGCCTCATGGTTGATTGGTTGGCTAATGGTGGTGGGTGAATTCAACTTACGTCGTGGCCTGGATCGCAATCCAGCCAAAGTGGGACGGACTCCGGCATCTTGAATCTCTTAACTCGATAACTTGGTGTAGCTGTGAGATACTGGATAGTAAACACTAAATGTTCTAACTTTCTAGAGGTTTCATAGGGATTCTAAGTTCTGATATTTCTATTCGCAACGAATGTCGGTCAAAGTTAAAAGTGGAAAGGGAACAAGTCAGAAGGGATGATACACTTTTCCTTGTGGGACTAAGGCGGAAAACTCGGCGTTACGGCTAATGCACTCGCATCACCCCTTATTCATGAGAGGACGAATCTATCAACCATACTACGCTGCCGTACCATACACAATAATGTAGCACTTCTTTTCATAGTCAAGATTAATCCTATTCGTGGTTCTACCAAGAGAAGTACCCTTGCGGCTTTTTCTGTTTGCTGAGCAATCATTTAGCAGCTCTCTGCTTCTCCATCACTCGTAGAACATCGGCGGCATTATTGACGTCTCCCTTCCGCTTCTTGGGCCCTCTCTTTCGCTTGGAACCACCTCCTCCGCCGTGACCACCATCACCATCGTCACGACCCCATTCTGATAGCTTGACCTTCTTCTCTTCAAAGTCCTCTTCGTCCTCAAATCGACTCGTGCCGAAGCCCAAGTCCATGTCCTCTGCATCGCGATCATTAGACTGCAACAGTTTCTTGAGACGCTCTGCTTTCGCTTTAGCTTCCTTGTCCTCCTCCTCTGATGGTCTGGGTATGGGTTTCATAGATGCAGCCTTCTTGAAAGCTGCTTGTATTGCCGGGTCAGAGAAAGATGGCGCCTTGAGTGACTCTGATGACACCAATCCCGTCTTAGAATCCTTGAAGTAGTTCCGTGGTTCCGCTGTAGTCGTCGGCCGAGGTGGAGGAGGCATGTCAACTTTCTCTTTCTTCTCAGTATCAGATGGCTCTGCCTTCTTCTCGGTAGTTTCCTCATCTTCTGAATCTTCCTCTTCCAGGCCCGCGAGAGGATCGTAGTCATCTCCAACGTCATCAAATATGTTGACATCTTCATCTTCTGGCTCTTCAAGCTGCTTCCTATACTGCTCGGGAACTTCCATGCCCAGTGGCTTGGCATTCTTATCGGGCATCAAATCTGCTGGTCTCGCTGGTGGTTCTTTAGCCTCGGCTTCTGGCTGGATTTTCCGTACTTTGCGCTTCTCGTGGCCATCCTCATCCACCACTATCAACACCTCTCTCCCTTTACTATCTCGCTCTATTCTTGTACCAGGTGTCTTGGCGCCGATCTTTTTGAATTTTGACCCCAAACCGGTGTCTTCTTTTGCTTTTGCAGCCTCTCTTGCAGCCTTCATCTCCGCTAGAATTTGGTCTCTCGTTCGCTTCTTGGACGGATTCAGGGGTGCCGTTGACAGTTGTCCCTTCTTTGCTGTTTTCTCCTTCTTGACCGCCGCAACCTCCTTTTCCTCTAGTTGTTCGAACTCTTCGTCGACATCATCTTCTATCTCGGGAGATTCCTCTTTCGCGCCATCTTCACCGTAGACATTCTCGCCTTTTCGTACTCGTTCGAGGAGCTTGAAGTCAAGCCCCTTGACCAGGTGAGTGCTGGATAAATCTCCACCGGCGATTTGAGCTCGGAGCTTGTCGAAGGTTTCTTGGTCGATCTCTTCTTTCTTCAGGGACTCTTCCAAAGCTTTTATTCGAGCCGCTCTTTCATCCTCCTCTTCTGAGGTCCTATTCCGAGCTCGGTCGACGTAGCCCTCGGCCAATTTGCTGCCTTTCGGATCGTAGGACTTGAACTTCTTCGATTGCTTGTTGCCCGTGTGTTGCTCTGCCAACTGTCTCGCGAAATCAGATTTATGAAGGCCCACTGAGCGCCTAGATTAGTCAATAATATGTACATGGGAAGGTCAAGGAATAAGAGGCTTACGGTGTCATGGGAATGCTCGATCTCTGTCTGGACCCAAGCGATACTCCCCGCGGAGTGGCTGCACCAGGTGATGCGCCATTGCTATCCGTGGAAGATTTGGGAGTGTTAGCAGCAACAAGGCGACGAAACTGTTCGTTGTTCATTGTCGCGATGTTGTGACAAATGCCGGATAATGGTACGCGTTTAAGAGGTTAACGGGCTCTGTCGCGATCTCACGGTTGGTATGACGGAAATTGACAAGGTCCAGGTACGTAATGGATCCTTCATCTTTCTGCTTACCTAATGTCGCACTCTATTAGGTAAGACCTCGGGAACATGACCACGGATAAATGCGGCCTTTGGTGCCTTATTCTGTGGGGCCGTGGCGCTAGGCCGAGAAGTTTCAATTATAGTCTGCATTAAGTCACGGGATGACGTGAGGCCAACCGCGTCTCGTTAATTACCTCCATTAACTCTTAAACGCGTTTTATCATTTATATGCCCGTCCCTGAGGAATGAGAGCAAGTAGGCTGGTGTTCATGGTCTTCCAATCTAGGCCTCTTCCTGGGTTCCGGAGATATCCTTCCATGGTTACTGTAGCCGCAACGCCGTCGTTTCCAAAATGACCATCCATCGAAAGATCGCCACGGGCAGTCGAGTAGATTTTTCCATTAGGCCGAGGGTCACCATTGCTTGATATTGACTCAACCTGTATCAAAATGGGGAGTCGTCTCGACAGCAACTCCAATGCTGTGCGGAAACGCATAGAGGGCCACACCTTCTCGGATGAGGCCGGTGAGGAGTATGAGCCTAGTGCCTTCGGAGGGTTTGGAGATTACTTCCGTCGCAAGAAAATCAAGTTGCAAAATCTTGATTCCGAACTGCGAGCTTCATCCGACGATAAACCTCAGATCTTTAAGGGCGTTGTCGCACATGTCACGGGCTATACCCAGCCGCCGCTCCATGTTCTTCACCGCGATTTGGTTCAACATGGCGCCGGATTTCTCCAGTACCTGGATTCCAAGACCATGGCCACCCACATCATAGCATCTAGCCTCCCGCCCAAGAAGATGGTTGACTTCAGCAAGTATAGGATAGTGAAGCCTGCATGGGTTACGGATTCTATTAAAGCTGGAAAACTCCTCCCATGGTCTGATTACCGGGTCATAGAGGAGACACCAAGACAGAAAACGTTAAAACTAAATGGAAATGGGATATCAACCCAATCTAGTCCGCAGTCGCCACTTGCAGGATATAGACAACAAACCGAAAGTAGTTTCTACACTAGTCAGCTGAAGGATATTGCGCAATCCATTGATGGAAAACATCTTGGGGATATCTCGTCTAGTCGACCGGGGCCAATCCTCGGGGGCTCTGGCACGGCTGGGCCTAGAAATCCTGTTACGCCTCCGGGATTGTCGCAAGGGCCTCGGCACTCGCCAGATAATTCTGGTAAATCAGACCAGGACACAGTGATGTTAGTCGAATATCCTGAACCTGTAGGCACGAGCACCGAGACGTCAGAGCACAAGGAAATGGACGTAGTGGAAGATGATGTCCAGCCTGAGCTATCGACTGAACAACGAAATGCGATGACCTCCGAGGAACATAACGCACTCCTACTCAAAGACCCTCGAATGAGAAAGTCTTCTACGGCAAATCCGGATTTCATTCAACAGTATTACTCCGAAAGTCGGCTCCATCACCTATCGACATGGAAAGCTGAGTTGAAGTCGAAGATGCAGAAGCTTGCAGCTGAAAAAGGTCCCCCGAAGAAACCAATGAAAAGAAAGGCAGGTGCAAGGCGGTACATTATGCATGTAGATTTCGACAGCTTCTTCTGTGCGGTCTCGCTGAAAAGCGCGCCAGAGTTCGTCGATAAACCTGCTGTTGTTGCGCATGGAACGGGGTCTGGTTCGGAAATTGCCAGCTGCAATTATCCAGCAAGAAAGTTCGGCGTCAAGAACGGAATGTGGATGAAGCGAGCTAAGGAGCTATGTCCTGAGCTCAAGGTACTCCCATATGATTTTCCAGCGTATGAGGAAGCCAGCAAGTCATTCTATGAATGCATCCTGGAAGTTGGTGGCATCGTACAGAGCGTCAGTATCGATGAGGCCCTCGTGGATATCACCTCGGTCGTCCTATCCGCAGTTGGCTCGGACGGTTCCGGAGTCGATGAAGGCAGTATATGGAGAGAACAGGAGAGAGCGGATCAGATGGCACTGGCCTTACGAGACGAGATCAAAAGGAAAACCGGATGTGCTGTTTCTGTTGGCATTGGCGGTAATATTCTGTTAGCAAAGGTTGCCCTTCGGAAAGCCAAACCCGCGGGGCAATATCAGATCAAGCCAGAAGAGGTCCTAGACTTCCTCGGGAACTTGAAAGTCGATGATTTGCCCGGGGTGGCCTACAGCATAGCCGGTAAATTGGAGGAGATTGGGGTCAAGTTCGTAAGCGATGTTCGGCAGACCTCCAAGGAACGCCTAATCAATACCCTTGGGCCAAAGACAGGCGAGAAACTTTGGGAATATTCCCGTGGCATCGACCGAACAGAAGTTGGTGAACAACCAATACGGAAGTCGGTCTCGGCTGAAGTTAATTGGGGTATCCGGTTCATCAGCCAAGAGGAAGCCGAGGAGTTCGTGTTCAACTTGTGCAAAGAGCTAGAAAAACGCTTGCTCAATGAACAAGTCAAGGGCAAGCAGCTCACAATGAAGATCATGCGCCGTTCACTTGACGCGCCTCTTGATCCGCCAAAACATCTAGGGCACGGCAAATGTGACACCTTCAATAAGAGTGCTATGTTTGGTGTTGCGACTCACGATTACCAAATACTAGGGAAGGAAGCCGTTTCGATTCTCCGCTCTTACAAGTTCAGTCCTGGCGACCTTCGCGGGCTAGGGGTGCAGTTAACCAAACTCGAACCAATTAAGACGTCGTTGTCAGGTCCCGATGGAAGCCAAAAGAGGTTAACCTTCGGAGGTTTCCGTGCTCCTGGCTCGGGGAAGAAGCCGGCCCTGGAGCCAATCCAAGATGGCATTGGTACATATGAAACCAGTTCGAGGCAAGGCCGGGGCCAATCGTCAGATCCGATCACCGAGAGTCCGCTGAGTCCCCGAAAACCAAAACCAGATGCATACCATCCGGCATTCACAATATCTCGAATCAGCGAGAAAGATGCTAAAGCAAATACCCCCTTAAACATTGGCGGGACTCAATTCATTATGCCATCTAATCCTGATCCGGCCGTGGTCGCAGAGCTCCCTCCAGACATTCGAAGTAGGCTTATGGGGCAAGGACGAAGGTCTGTCTCGGAAACTCGTGAGACGACTCCAGGAGCGAAATCAAGAACTCAGAGTCCAGCTCCCGCGGATGGGATTCCGCCTGAGATCGACCCAGAGGTATTCAATGCCCTGCCAGACGACATGAAAGCCGAGGTCTTGGCACAATACAGACCTCGAAGCAGGCAACAAAGTGTGCGACCCCAATCGCCACGCCGGGATCGCGCCATCCAGCCACCAAAGCAAAGGACTCCGACAAAACGCCGCGTCCCCGGCTTATTTGCTCGAGCTCGCGAGCGACAAGCAGATGCCAGCGCAAAGGTCGTTCAAACCACCTTCAAGCAAATCCAAGCAGAAGACACCGGGCTGAGCGAAATCGAAGAGCTTGACCCGGATTTCCTAGCCGAGCTGCCCGAGGAGGTACGTAGAGAAGTCATTGCGGACCATCGACAACGGCGGGCCCAACGCTCGGGTTTAGACTTGTCCAAGCTTGACCGTCACAAGAAGGACGCAGATGACGGCGAGGAAGGAGTTCTGCCCGGCGGACAGACGAGACTGCATTTCGGCCCTAAGCCCGCTAAGGTGCCGTTTACCACGAAAAACCTAACAACGTTGCCGGAGATCAGGGATATGCTGAATGTGTGGTACCGGGAGACAAGGGACGAAGGCCCACACCAGAGGGACGTAAGGATGCTCGAAAAGTACTTGGTTCGGGTCGTGCTAGAGGAGAAAGACATGGATAAAGTCTTGAAATTAGTCAAGTGGTTGGTATATTTAGTTGAAGATAGCGAGGGCGATACCGAGACCGAGTCCCGTGGGAAAGATGCCTGGCGGGAGGTCATAAAGCAAGTTAAGCAGGAGGTTCAGAATGCGGTGAAGTCGAGGGGATTGGGACCACTGGACATATGATTACGGCGAATGGGCGCTTTTTTCAGATTTACGATAAGCATAAACATGAGTATGATCGAAATGAGACAAAGATAGTACCTCAATAAGAGCAGGACTCAAATACCAATGACAGTATATTCAGACTATAGCGCTTTTTTAAAACGAATGCTTCCTATCCATCATTCAACGACCTTATCTCGATGCCCCAGCTAACTCCATCGCTCCCCCATTGTGAGTATGGATCCAGAGAACAATCTGCAAATTCTGGGGTTCCTCTTCAGGGCGACAATAATGAGTGTGTACAAGATAATACCTCAAACGCTGACTCGACGAGCGAGCAAAATCCCAACATGCAAGTGAACTAGCGATAACAAACGAACTGCTCTCTTCACTCACAAAAATCCCTAAACAAAAGCGAATGTCACAGCCAGCATCAAAATGCCAACACCAACTGCCTTCAAGGCAGCCTCGTCGTTTGGTGGGTTAGGGGGATCGGGGGTAGGGACTTCGCCATGTCCAGATTTGTGTTTGTGTTTGTGTTTGTGTTTATTGGAATCGTACAGCGTGATGGCAAGGTGTCCACCGCACACCGTCGTGTTGGCGCCATCGCACTATAGCAATACATACGAGTCAGCAACCAGTTCTTCAAGCAGAGACTCCAAAATAGAGGACGCAGTGGGGCTTGGGCTCACATACCGGGACATCACAGGCGCTGTCCACCAGGTGGGAGCTGTAGTTCGACAGCGTATCGCCGCACCAGCACTCCTGCGCGAACTCGAGCCCCGCGTACCGGTATCCCCTCTCGTCGGGGCTGAACTTGTTCCGAGCGAAGCCGCAGTAGTCCAGGCACGGCTGGACTCTCATGAGGCCCGGCACGGTGAGGTGTGGGCCGTCGAGGGCACGCGTGTGGGTGGGCAGCGGTGTGGTTTCAGACCAGCATCCGGCGTATCTGTAGACGGGGTCGTCGTCGATGACGTGAAGACCATTGGCGCCTTCTTCTTGTCTGGGGGCCATGGTGATGTTCGTGACGCTATCCGTTTGGACGGGGGTGGGGAGATATGTGGTGGTGATGGTTTGAGGAGGGAGCTCTTGGGCGAGCGTGTTTGAGAAGAAAGGGGCCGCGAAGAGCAGTGCGGTGAGGCGGAGGACACTTGGAGCCATGGTGCTTTGCTGATAGACGGTTCTTTTTTGAAAAAGCTCTTCACTGGGTCGCTGCTCTTTGGATTTCTGCTCTTCTTGCTCTTGTTATTTCGAGAATCCTCAAGCTGGCCGCGACGTTGATACCAATTATGACTAATCTGTCCACGGTGCGAGATTCGGAAAAGATGAAAATGGCAATTAAGACGACGACGATAGCAAAGTACAAGCTGCGTGACATAGTAACGTCTGTTGCTGTTGATGTGAAGAATGAAGAATGAAGATGTGATGGAGTTCTATCTCCAGTCCCAGCGGGACGAAAGACACATTATGTAGTTTTGCTTTCTTACTCGCTCGCTCTTACTAGCCAAGGGAACGAGGTCATGGCAGGAGACACTCATAGATGAGGGAGATAGGGACCAGACCCCTTATATACATGACCATAGGATCGTGGGAAGCAGCGAAATGTATCAAGCCGCCAAGGCGTATATGGGTTGAGTATGACACTGCATAATATACAAGCATCGCGACTACCTTATGTCCTTTATATCTTGGATTGGCTTTCTTCCCCTCTTTCTTCGTCTCTTCCCTTTGAGGGGCCTAGAAGACGAACATAATCCACCTTCCACACGCCTGGAAACTGTACCTTGATATCAATAAGGAAGCGGATTTCATGCAGTAGCTCCTGCATAAAGCTATATGCAATGGTAGCACATTCCATTTAATACCAATTATAGTTCAGGTCTACATGTGGTTTTGCTACTAATTGGGTTTCCACTCGGACGACAATTCAAGATCATGACGGGCGAGGCTGTGGATTTAATCTTGGGTTACAAACACAAGCTAATAAACATGGGAATTCTCAATAAGATATGTCAAATAAGATCCGGCGAGGGTCTATTTCTATTGAATTGTGTATAACCTGATCCTAACCACCACTGCCTATCCACGTTGAGTAGGTGTGGCATATCAGCCCTCACATCTATGTGATGGGGAACCGTCATGTTAAATGCTAGGTCTATAGGGGTATTTCTCGAGGTATGTACGTACGCCTTCTATCAAAGGAACAGGTTATACACAGCATAGCTAGGTAGTCAACTAGCTATGATCCTCTCTATCAACCCAACTTCCTACGAGTCTCATGGCTTTCTCGTCTCCGTCTATTAGACGTTCGTCCTGTAGCGCATCCGAGAGGCATCTCCATGGATCGCGGCTTCCTCCCCACTTAAGCAGATTCTCCTTCAGTCTCTCGCCGTTGGCTCGATCAAGCGCTGCCCCGTTCTGACCCGCCGAGAAGACGATCTGCCACACGCGCTTGGAGAGGACTTGGTCGAAGAGATAACTATAGTACGTACTGCCGTAACCAAACAGATGGCCAAAGAAACCTTGCCATCTAGTTCCTGGGGGATCTGGCGGGAGCTTCCCGAACCTCCTTTGGAGATCTAGATAGATGTCTGTTGAGTTGAAGTTGTCTTGGTTCGGTAGAGGCGAGTGGTATTGCTGGTCTAACATAGCAAGTATAATTTGGTTTTCTCTGTCCGACGCCTCAAATCTCCTGGCGACGTGCAGTTTATCTACAACCATTTCATATGGCAACGGTTCATCCGTGACGTGATGCCGCGCGAACAACCCGAGAACAGAGGGGTCAGCGCAGAAGTGCTCCATCAGTGTTGATGGCAATTCCGCGAAGTCGGTTGCGCATCGGGTTCCGGCTACGTTCTGTAAAGAAGTCCGAGCCAGGATCGAGTGAATAGCGTGTCCCATCTCGTGGAAAAGTGTTTCCATCTGGTAGTAATCCAGGAGGGCGGGTCCATTCCGCCCTCTGTTTTCTTCAAAGTCACATACCAGAGCAATTGTTGGCAGTTGCTTGATTGTGCCAGATTGCTGAGATACATGCATCCCGTCATTTGCGGCCTCAATGAGCGATTCAAATTTAGGAAGCCCTTCGACCCCGATTGCGCTTTGTTCTGCCACTTCTTGAATCTCGGCTTCCTCTATCTCCCTAGAACAACGCACGGTAAAATGCGCGGGATTTGGGGACTTATCGTCTCGGTAGAAGAGATCGCAGTAAAGAACAGCCACATGTCCATCGGTATCAGACACGACATCTAGTCGTCTTACATCCGGATGCCAAGTCTCTCCTGGTAATGTATCTCGAGGAACAAGCCTGATTCCGTACAAGCGTGTGAATAGCCTCGAAAGGCCCTGCATGACAGTCCCAAGTGAGAAATAGGCTGACAAGAAATCATCGTTTCGTCGTCGCGACCTTATAGCTGAGCGTATACTTTCCATATAGTAATCTCTATCCCATGGCTGAAGACCATTCGCTGCGGACTGCTGCTTGTTACTCTTCTCCTGGAGGAGAGCTGCGATCTCTTCCTCAACGAGTGGGGCATTACGTTTAGATAGAGCTAGGAGAAACTGATGGACTGACTCGGGTGTTTTTGCCATCATTTTATCGTGAAGGGCCATCTGACTGTAGCTCTCGAACCCTGCTAGCTTCGCAAGTTCGGCACGGGACCTTAACATGGCCTCCAGAATCTGAATTGACCTGCTTGACGCCGTTCGCGTCGCATAGTAGATTGCCTTTCTTGTTTCCTCATCATGAACACTCCTTAGCGCCACTGTCGCTTCAGGTGACATGGTCGGCAGGCGGATTACCCCCCCGCGGGTGTATCTCCGAGCTATTTGTGGATTCATGCCATAGAATTTGCTGCTTGGGAGGTCGATGAACCTCTGCTCGGGCTGCATATCTTGGACAAAGAGTGACCCTAACTCACTTATCTGTTGCGACAAGTCGACGAATTGATCCCGTGACTCCTTTGGAAGGTGTATTGCCGACTTCATGAAATCCTGTTGCAGCAGCTTCGCAACTGTCTGCTCCTCCTCGTTCCAACTCGCCATTACTTCTGGATTGGCAAGGGCCTTTCCAAGCTGGTCGCTTAGACCGGTCGCAGTATTTAGCTGGTTCATGTACTGGTAGACCAATGACCAAGCCTGCGACGCAGCTGCCTGTATCTTCTCATCGGGATGAGTAACCCGCACGAAATCGGAAACATCCAGTACCCGGCATAGTAGATCGCTAAGTCGATCGAGGTCCCGAACGAGCGCCTTGTAGTCCTCCAACGTTGACGCATCAAGCACCTTATTAACTAGCTTTTGGGCTCTCCTAATCGTGACGTCGGCGAACGTGAGGAAGCCCTGGGGCGACGTCAAGTACTTGTTCCTGAATAAGCCGACATTCTCGCCAGTCCCAATCCTGAAGAATGGTCTCGCAAAGTCTTTAAAAGTAGGTGGCGAATCGAATATCTGGCGTAACAGAGAATCGTCATGTTTTAGATCGGTCGGAGAATGGTCGATCGGTATATTCGAGGTGTCGACTTGGGCAGCGCCGGGTGCGGATGAAAGCCAGCGCTTCTGGTGTTGTCGAACTCGAGTGGCTTGTCTGAGACATCTCGAGCAGGTCCAGAGACCTGATCGCATAGTCTTGATCATGACGCGCAGAACATCATTGGAAGTCGTGAAACTACTAGGTAACCTAGGTAAAGCTTCAGACTGAATATTCACAAGAAAGGTGAAAGAGAAGAGGGTCGAGTGTATAGTAGCATATTACTACCAGTATAGAATTGGAAACTGCATACATTCTTTCTTTGGGTTAATGTGGCAGGCGCCGGGAATTGACGGTCCAAATTTCGCCGAGGGTCCGCCGGTCCGGAACTCGCCGCAAAAAAAAAGGTACCCGGCTAGTATGGGTACACGACGTACATCATCGTTGCAGTCCAATATTCTCAAAGCTTCCAAGTTTTAATTGCTCTAGCACCGCCAACGTCAATTGAGCGCAACATGGCTGCGAGAGTGCTGCTGCGACGGGTAAGTTTTCAGTCTCAGTCCTTACCCAAGCTAATTAAATGCTAACAAATTAAATAACACAGCGTGCAGCTGCGCCTTTCATGGCCGCGACTCTGGTCGGAGGAGCTTTATTTCCCTCGGTTGCGCTGGCTGAAGCACCCTCACACGATCACGTACGGCGAACCCTCCCTGCAATGGATTGAGGAGCTCTTCATTGACAAATATAAACAGCTTCATAAGAAACCTATTTACGACGACTACGAGACATTCCTCCCTCCGAAAGCCAGCAGCACTCCAGTCCCATCCCCAGCCTCAGACACCATACCACCCACATCCTCTACGGTCCTCTCATCAACCCTGGAACAAGAACAAAAACACCACAGCCCGACGCCAACCGACCGACTAGCTGTTGAAATAGGAAAGGCCCGTCTATTTCTCTATCGACATGCCACCGTCGCGGAGGATGCCGTCAACGGCGCCATCGACAGGGCCTTCAACCTCGAGCGATCCTTCACCGAGACCATTGCCTCGCTAGCGCCCCCGCGCGAGAGCGGCGAGAAGCTGATGCCGGGTCTCGTATACGTGCTAGTGGCCTCGATGGCCGGCAGCATCATATCACGGAACCGCAACATCCTGCTCCGCGCCTCGGTTCCGCTAGCCTTCGGCGTTGGCGCCGGCTGGCTGCTAATCCCCGTCACCATGACCAACGTATCGGACCTGCTGTGGCGGTACGAGCGCAAGTTCCCTGCCATCGCCGACGCGCACTTGAAGACGCGGCAGGGAGTCCAAGACGCTTGGCGTTTCGCGAGGGTCCACGTTGACGTGGGCAAACACTACGTTGATGAGAAGGTCAGCGATGCCAGGGATATTGTCGAGGGCTGGGTGAAGAAGGGTAAATAAATAAATAGAGAGAGAGGAATGCTTCAAGCGAAATGAATGCGTCCTTGTACTATAGATGAATAATAGACACAGAATTCTCTTTGTCCGAGATCAGGAGCTATTTAACTGGATTCAAGCAAGAATACCAAAGCTCTATCTGTTTTACTCAACTATAGATGTTGCACTCTAACCACACAGCTCTCTAAATCGAAGACATGTATTATGTATTATGTTGAGCTTATCATCAAATACCCTTATAGTTATCTACGTTGTAACCGAGACATGGTTTGGGCAAAGTCAATGCATGATATACAAGTTGCACTAGCAACGTCTACGTATAGAACTCTATGTATGTACAGCAACGCCATAAACCCCTCGATCCATCCCTATTTCTACAGACTTCGTATCATACCATCGCTTGCTCCCCTTCATTAGCCTTCTCTCTTCGGCCAATAAGAAAATTCAACGTCCGCTCATAAGTCCACATCGTAACCGCACTCGCCGGAGCAGCTTTAATCAAGCTAACCGTCAACCCCCTATACAGTCCCCTCAACCCCTCCCTTTTAAGAACTGCTCGTAATGTGCTAACGGTGCCCCTATACTCGGGTATGTTCTTGTGGACGTACCTACTTCGCGTCGGACCCTGGACCTGTATCCGCTTCCTCACAAGGTCGAGCGGAAACACGCCAGTCTTAGCGATGACGCTGGCCATCACGCCAGCCGTTGCGTCGCCCGTGCCCCACGGCAACTCCATCTCCCCGAGCGGCAACCGTGCGCCCTCGTACACCGCGAAGAACATCCCCATAAACGGCACGATCTGCGCCAGCGCGGGACTCAGGCCGCGGAAGAACCCGCGCACCCCCTCATCCCGCCGGATATCGCTGATGGCGCGCCGCAGCGACGCATACACGCGATCGTTGCCCTGGGCCGCGAACCGCGTGCGCAGCAGATCCAACGGGTACGTAGCCGCGGTGGCCGTTGCGCCCGCGGCCGCGCCGCTGATGAAGGACTCGGCGGACTGGGGGAGGCCCTTGTCTCTACCTTCTCCGAAGACGCGCTGCAGGAGGAGCGTCGTGGATCGGTAGGTCGTGAACTGGATGGACGCGTACGCCACGTACAGCAGCTCGGCGGGGACGTTGCCTTTCCATAGCGCCGTGATGCCCTCGTTGGCGATGATGTGCTTGAAGGTTCCTACCGTGCCTTTGTAGATGGGAGACCCGCGGAGGTCGACTTGGGATAGAGGGTCTGAGAGGGAGTGCGATTGTAATTGTAGTCGGATCTTGACGACGTCGAGAGGCGCGACTACGAAACGGGATATCAGGCCGGCGGTCGCGCCAGCGGCGACGACTTGAAGTCGGGAGCCCTTTTAACGAGGGACGCCATGTTAGCTCTTGCTATATGCTATACGGATGTCTCAACTAGCTTATCACGACATAGTCATACCTCATCCTGAAGGCGCTGGTCAGGTTTCGACATACATCCGCAGAGGCCCTACCCGGGACTAGGGAACTCGATGCTACGAGACTTCTTTTAAATTGCTGGATTGGGATACTCAATGCCTATTCTGGAATGCGGCGTCGCCGCGTGGGTCGTCCTCGCGTAGATATTCGGACACCCTTGGGTAAGACGGGTCTTAATCCGCCTCTCCGTAGCACAGGGGTCCGTTGTACGTACTGTGCAGAACCCTGGTGGTTTAGCAGAATTTGCGGCGCGTGCCGTAGCGGCTCTAAAAGCAGGGTCCTCGAAGCGCGTGATGATGAGGCCGGCGAACTCTATTGGTTTCGGTCAAACAATTACTTGCGATCTCGTGAACTCACGGATCCGTGAGCCTTTGCAGACGGATAAGGTATCGCCGATTTTTAGGGTGTAACTTAAAATATCGCTATGACGCTTTGCGTCGGAACTTGACGAATTTTGAGGCCGATCAGAGATGGGGCCTTAAAGCCAATCAAAGCCCGACTCCGAAAAGAAGCGAATGACGTAAGATCCCGAGATAGGTACAATTCGGATATTGCCATGTTATCACGTGTACTAATCTACACATTACATGGGAAAACGTTTGAAGGAGCAAGGGAGCACCGCCCATCTAGGCTGCCGGAAGCCTCGACTTATCGAAGGATCGGCAAGATTCCAGGCCAGGGTTGACAAAGGCTCCGAACCAGCATCATCGGTTCGGGACCAAATCCAGTCATGTCCCAATCTGTCTAGCAGAGTTCAATGTATTGGAGTTGTGTAATGCAAATAGCACGCGGCTGATAGGAACGGCGGTTTCGATATTCATTTTAATTCCAAGCCAAGCCCCACTAGGTAATGCACTTGCGACCCCTTCGCGACCCTCTGCGACCCCAGAACTGAGCACTTATTAAGTCAGAAGCTATTGGATAAGCTTCCGCCCGCCCGAGCTGGTGTCTCCCATTTGTCCTCTCCCCAGGTTTACAGCGGGGCCCGCGATTCTAGTCATGTCATTGGCTAGCTTCCAGTTCTCGAGGGGCTATACAAGTACCTACATAACGATCTCACTTGAATCGCCTCTGTCCTCCCCCCGGTGGTAAGCATCCTTCGATTCCACTATAAGCCATTCCTTCTTACAACCTCATTTCGTGAAGCAAGATTACCTTCCAATTTCTGCGTGGTTTACCTTTTTGGGTCTGAAACAAAATAACGTTGCTTAGTGTCAGCCACGCCGCTAAAATAGGAAAAAGTCAGCAGCTAGAGGAACGTCTCGCGGCCGTTGCATGTGATAAGGATCCGTCCACGGGCCCAACTAAAATACGAACCTTTGGCAGCATCTTCTTTCACCTCACACAAACATCACACCCAACAACACCAGATTCTCTGGTGAAATCATGACGTCCTCTAACATTCAGCAACCGGATGTTCAACAGGTCTTAGGACACGTCCTGCCTTCACTACCTGCCGCTGCGTTATCAACAGAGCCCGCAGAAAACATATTACCACTTCTTTCTCCTATTCTCAGACAACGAGTCCAACTTTTATCATCATCTAGTTCAGAACCATGGATTCGGCTATTATGTTATGACACTTCGAAAGTGCCGAAGTTGACGGAAATTGCCAAGAGCGATCGGCTAGAGCCTCATCCTGTATCTGGCGAGGTAGAGATCGACTGGGATTATGATTCCGAAATTCGGTATCGACGAGTAGATGAGGAAACACTCCAAGCACTCGTGGTTCTCAAAGACCTAAACCTAACTTTTCGGCTGGTGTATTGCGTCGGAGATCCTGTAGGCGACGGATGGAAAGTGGGCGAGGTCAGCGTCGTTGATCAACCATCGCCATTTTCATCATTTGGAGGTGTATCGAGTATTGCCGAAGCTGAGAGGCAATTTAGAGAGTCGAAATCAAAGGCTACACTGAGCAACGGCGTCACCAATAGTCGAACTGCCCCTGCACTGGATGACGACGAGGATGACGATGATGATTACTGGGCGAGGTATGATGCGACTCCTGCGAGGACTCCTGCTATTAAAAGGTCTCCTGCTCCGCAAACTACCCACGGCGCCAACACAACAGCTGAAGAAGATTACTATGCTCAGTATGATGATGTTCAGCCTGCCATGGATAATCATGACCCTGATGAGGAAGCAAACCTGGACATAGCACCGCCACTAGGTCTCGGCACAAGACCGGGGCAACCAATGGTAAACGGGAGCGATGAGGAGGAAGTAGAACTTAACGAAACTCAGGGAGCATGGACACTTGCTAGAGCGCCAAGGTCGCCTTCTACTCACTCGAGAAGAAGCGGTGATGATCCCAACTTAGTCCATCCTCACCCTCGACCAGCTTCGAGCGCAGGGTCCAATGCATCGGTCGAGAAGCTCGAGGCGGCAGCAGCGAAACAAGAGCAAAACGACTTCGGAGTAAAACAGCACGTGTCTCGAAGCATTAAGAGTCTATTCATGTTGTCACGGGCGTCGGGGATTGATCGCGAGGAATTCGAACGATTAGTGAAGACAGAACTCGACATGCTAGGGCTGATGGAAGAATAACTAACAATGTCTGACTGGGGATTTATTTAAGGTTGGAAAGCTCGATCTATTTGAACGGCGTTCGGACGGGAAATTTGGCGGGTCATACCAGGGGGATTTCCATCGACTACCAAAGTTTGTTGGGGTGCTCCGGCAGTTTAGTTGCGGTTGCAGCGCGCGGCGTAACTACTTCAGGAATATCTGACATTCATGCATCATCTTGTGGCGTTATCGAGGGAGGGAGGGTGGGATCAGGATAGCGAGCAATCTGGATAGGTACTCACGAGCCTCAGACAAAGAATGTAAAAGTTAATTAAACACATTCTAGTTAATCGCTAATGATTACTTGTGACGGGTGGACGGTTATTCTACACAAATGTGTCCTAAGGGTGCATCTATAGATGTGCTATAGCAGGTACTTTGATACTTAACTACCTAGACTTACAGGCCGTGCACCATTCGATAACGACCCGATTAGGCTGCCGATATCTCCGGCGGGCTATCCAAACGGCCCCACACGTCCCTGAGTCAATGCCCCTCTACCCCTCTGACTCAAAAATATTATCCACGTCGGCCTTTGGAACTGTACATTGGGCAAGAGAAAAAAAAAAAGTGAAGGCAAGGAACACGCCTCTTTTCGCTCCTTTCGCAACCCGTACGTTCTTTGTGTAACTCGAATTCGCAAATATGACCCCCGAGGAGTCGATCGCCTTGATCAAGGCCAACCTAACCGAAGTCCTCAATCCCGAGATCATCGACGATGTCATCCTCAACCAGAAACGTGACCTCAAGGTCTATTGGGGGACAGCAACAACAGGTAGACCGCATTGCGGCTACTTCGTGTCAATGGTTAAGATCGCAGAACTCCTCCATGCCGGCTGCCACATCAAGATCCTCCTTGCCGACTTACACGCATACCTCGACAACATGAAGGCGCCGATAGAGTTGATCGAGCAAAGAGTCAAGTACTACGAGTTCATCGTTAAGAGTTTACTGAAAGCTGTCGGTGTCGACATCACGAAACTCGAATTCATCAAGGGAAGCAGTTACCAGAAGAGCGAGAATTACACAATGGACCGATTCAAGCTAGAAGGAATGACCAGAATATCGGTTGCGCAAAAGGCCGGCGCCGAGGTTGTTAAACAGACAAACGATCCGTACTTGGGAGGCCTTACCTACCCCCTGATGCAAGCTCTCGACGAAGAGTACCTCGATGTCGACGTGCAACTTGGTGGTCTTGATCAGCGCAAGATCTTCACGTTTGCGCTGGAAAACCTGCCCAAGATTGGTTACAAGGTCCGGGCCCACTTGATGCACGGCATGGTGCCCGGTCTGGGAGAGGCGCAAAAGATGAGCTCCAGTGAACCGGATTCCAAGATCGACCTACTGGATTCCGCCGAGGTCGTTGCCAAGAAGCTGAAGAAGGCCGTGTGTGTGCCTAAGAAGGTTGAAGGCAATGGTGTGGTTGCTTTCGTGGAACACGTCATTTTCCGAGTGACGTCTCTGAAGACCGGAGGAAAGCCTCACTTCACGGTGGAGAGGCGAGACGGGGAGCCTCTCATTTACGACGATATCGAGAAGCTGAAGGCAGACTACGAGGCGGATATAGTAAGTAGTTCCATCGCCTCACTTTTCTTCGTAGTGCTCACCATTATCTAGCTCACTCCCCAGCTTCTCAAGGCTGCTTTAACGAAGGCTCTGAACGAGCTCCTCGACCCTATCCGCAGCGACTATGAAGCGTCAGAAGAATGGCAGAAGATTGCTGAACTAGCTTACCCGCCAGAGGAGAAGCAACAGAAAGTTAAGAAGCAGAAGGATAAGGGTGACCCAGCTAAGCGTGCGGCTGCACTCGCTGCGAAGGCAGAACAATTAAAGTTAAAAGAGGGTGGGAGCTGAAGAGTCGAAATGAAATAAGAACCTAGATACCTCCAATCATCACGGCAACTGTGATGCTGACATAAATGGCGTTGTACATGGCCTAGAGTAGATGGGAAGAGGTGATGGTTTAGTTACTTTGCAGACTCCATGTTCACAGCCAAAGGGATGGATTAGGCACCCAAACGCATTTATATCTGGTCTCACAATAACAATTAATAGAAAGTGATGAATCTTCTTCAAGTCATGACATGAGTCTTCTAGACAAGCTTGGATTCAATTATATGACTTCAACATAATGTTATCGCTGCATGTGGCCCTTAAAATAGAAGGGTACCTAGGTACCTACCTAGTAGTACCTTGACCCTCTAGGGTCGCACGGCAAATCCAATGTTCCCAGCCGAAAGAGTTTTAGCCAATCAGCGTGAAGCGCTCTTGTGCTCACAGCTGCTACGCTAGAAAAAAAGTGAGCTACTGAAGGAGCCTCTGAACTCAACCTCGAAATCGCAACATCCCGCATTCCACACGCCCACGATGCTGCGACCCAGATTACGGATACCGAGGGCAACCCGACTATGGCGTCCAGCACTATCGACCCGCCAAATACACGACATCCCGCGGTTACAGCAGTTCAAGCCTGAGGAAGGCGTTCCCGAGTTACTATCGAGTCAAGGTTTCAACATCGCATGGACTCAATATATGCAATACATTATAGAAGGACTCAATGCTAGGACTGCGGGTACGTTGGAAGCCTCGCATTGCGCTGTCTGGCACGTCTAGAAATTAGAGCTGGCGTGGTTCTTCGGTCAAGCACCGTCAAACAAATCTCGATATGCGCTAGACACACATGCAGCAATGGAATGCTCTAAACGACCATAGAACTAGAGCTAACTACGCAATTAGGCACCCAGTTCGAGGGAGAAGAAACCTTGTCGATCGTCAAAGCCACTGCACGCGATCCTTCACAAGCATCCCTCTTCAACTATGCTTCAATGGCACACAACAACCACCTCTTTTTCGAGACCCTCGCGAACGTGAACACGGCGAGGAATCCAGAGGCGGAGGAAGGTAAGCTATGGCATGACTTAAAGGATAGGAGGAGAGGATGATGCTAACGGAACCCCGAAAGAGGACGTAGGGGAAGATAGAATCCCTCCCGGACTAAAGCACGAACTCGTAAAGCAGTTCAGCTCTATCGAGACGCTGCGTCGCGAATTCCTCGCTACGGCAATGGGCATGTTCGGGCCTGGCTTCGTATGGCTGGTCAAGAACGCACAGACGAACGATTTACGCATTCTAGTCACCTATCTAGCGGGCACACCTTACACGGCGGGCCACTGGCGCCGACAGGGCTTAGATATGAACAGCCAAGGAGTCAAATCCCAAGACACGGTTCGCGGCTGGATTGAGCGCTACCAGACGGGCGCCGGCGCAGATATTGGTGCCAAGTTCCTTCCTCAGAACCAGACGGGGCCGGGTGGCACGGATGTCATCCCCCTACTGTGCTTAAATACCTGGGAGCACGTGTGGTTGAGGGACTACGGTGTTGGCGCGGGCGACGTCGGGGGTAAGAGGGCGTACATTCAAAGATGGTGGGACGTTATCGATTGGGAAAAGGTCGAGGGGCTGGCGAATATCCAGAGGGTCCCGCTTAAGACGTAATGAGATGAACCCATTTAACGAGAAAAGAAAATAAAACTGAGCTGTTAGACGGCTTGGTGTGTGTAAGATACTCGACTCAAACCCCTTGCAGGTAGCTAGGGAGGGCCATGTGCTATATATACCAAAAGTGTAACATGATATACCAGCTCCCAGAAGAACGGGTGAGTGATATATGAAAGTTGAACTCATCATTTCCTTCTCTGAGTAAACTGTTATAACATAGTAGAGATTTTGGTGGCAGTGTCTAGGTAAGGGATGACTTCCATGTCAATTTGAAATTATATTTAGGTGCCTCGATAAACATTTCCATGTATCTGGAGCTTAATAGTGAAATTACTGCTGGTCCAACAAGAGATATAAACAGCAACTGCGTTATATTTTTCAATCTTCCTTTCCCGCATTTTCATGACTATATCTACCGCTGCCTTGCAATACATAACAAATAAGGAGCGTGTTTGGTATCTCATGCGCCCGTCACCGCCAGTCATTAGCCGACAGAAACCCAAACATAACTTATGGTGAGCATTCAACCCGTTCGTTTCCAATCACCACCATAAAGAAGTTGCCTTCGCTTGTTTAAGCAGCAACAGAAAAAAGAAGGAAAAAATTTCGAAAAGGCCCCAAGAAATCAAAGGCTTGCTCGCTTGGAAAATTCCCAACGCCTGGATATCAAAATTGCCTATTCCTCTACTTTGCTGCACCCCCTTCCGCCTCGTCATCGGCACAATTAACATCACCAGCGTTAGGTATTTTCCCCCTGTCGTCGTCATGAATTCATCATCCTTTAGTATCCGCTGTTCCGCATCGAGCGAGCCCGTGACTCCTCTATAGGGAGCGAATAATAAGAAAAAGAGGGGAGAAGCAGTAGCAACAACAACCGCAGCAACAACCAACTCGCAAGACGTTCACTTAACATCGTGTAGGCATGCCGTTTATATAATAGGCAGTTCAGTTGGAAGCATAGCAGGAAAGAAGAAAAAAGAGAAGTAAAAGATAGTAGGTGGTGGACGAGTAGGCCCTAGGGCCTACTCAGTCTAGATCATGTTCCCATTGACGCTAACCTCGAAGCCCTCGCCCTTCTGCTTCAGGGCCTTGGCCAGCATGAGCTCGCGCATCCAGTCGATGCGCTCGTCGCGGCTGCGCACAGCGAAATGGTGCGTCTTGCCCGTGCCGTTGGCCGCGCCCTCGATGCCCGGCGGACTCGGCATCAGCGGGCCCGACCCGATGCTCTGGCTCTCCCGCTTCCTCAGGCGACCGCCGAGCGCCCGCCCCACGTTGTCCTGCGGGATCAGCTGGAAGCTGAACGCGGCGACCGAGTCCGGGTCCGCGGCGCTCGTGTTGTTCTTGGACGACCGCGAGATGCTCATCGCCTTGAAGGCTGCGTTGAGCTTCGACCCCGTCGATAGCGACGAGCACGCGATCGCGTAGTCGTCGATGTCGATGTACTCCAGGGCGCGCGACCGCGTCTCCGCGTCGCGGTGCAGGGCCAGACGCGTGCCTTTGAGGGTTGCGTATTGGTCGTGCCATTCGTGGCGCAGCATGCGCGTCTTGCGCTTCTTGACGGGGCCTTGGTACGTGATGCCCTCGGCGTCCTTGACGGCGGCGGGACGGGTGGACAGTGGAGCCTGCGTCCGCTCGAAGGCGGTGCGGGAGGATGGTGGCGACCATGGGTACTGGGCTCGCGGCGGTGCTTGAAGTGGCTGCTGAGGCCGCGATGGGACCTTCGGGGGAGAGGAAGACTTGGGAGAGAGGGAATTGTTGTACCTGTGGCCGATGCGGGCGACGGGTGTAGTGATTGCATCCTCTTCCACGGGCGCCAGGGAGGGGCGGCGCGAAGCCCTGGATTGGGACCGGGCGACTAAGGGAGCGGTGCGGTAGTTCATGTCCGGCGGGACGGATTGAGAAGCGTCTCGAGCGACGGGGCCTATTGGTACGGCGGTCACAGGCACGTCCATATCCGAGAAGGGTGTGCCGAATCGGTATGGAGCGTTGTGCAGGTCTGGAGAGAGAGCCTCAGCCCTGTCCATCCGCTGCGGGTAGTGGGAGGGTTGGGGCGTCCGGTTTGCGTCAGCCCGCAATTGTTGTTGGGATTGCCGCCGAGATTGCGTCGTATGTTGTTGTTGTTGCTGCTGTTGTTGCTGTTGTCCCGGAATAGCAAGTTTGGGTAACGCACGCAGGCCCTCGTGAGGCGCTCGTGTTGCTGCAGGTAGGATCTCGAATGGCGGAGTTGGTGGAACCTCGCTCGAGCCGGACTCATCACCCTGTTGGTGCTGGAAGTCGAGGAATTGCCTGACGTTGTCCTGGGGGTCTCGTGTCTGAAGATTACGTAGCGCGGCTTCCTGCAGGTACTGGAAAGGGGGCATGCCAGGGCCGAGAACGTCCGACGAGGCGACTACCGAGGGCACGGCATCAGACATAGGCCGTAGCGCCTCAGTGGACGAGGGTCGGTTGATGGCCGGTGCGGTTTCTGGGTTCCCTGGGTCTCCAGCAACCATGATGATGCCACCTTGTTCAACGTCAACGAAGGGGTGATCCTTCTTGAAAGCCTCGATCATCCGTTGTTGCCTCCTGAACTTGGAGCAGTTCTCGCCTTTCGAGCAGTGGTGGGGCTTAGGCATCATTTGCTCAATTCCGACAATCGATACGGACTCCAAGGGCGAGATGATGTCTTCGTGCGCTGGCTTCTTCTTGCTCTGGCCTCGCTTCAAACCCCCGGAACGCTGAACGCTTTGACTACGATCGACAGAATCGCCTTCCTCTCTCCGTTCTCTCCTCCGTTCCCGTCTTACCTCCTTGCTCTCCTCATCTTCTATCGGGGTTTCGGGCCTAGGAGAAGACGCAGTTGCTTTGCTGTCTCGGAGGACGTGAATCTCCTCCCATACCTTGGTTCGAACACCGAAGGATTGAATGCTGAGCTCCTTCAGGTCCTCGAACTTCAGCGTAATTAAGATAGCCCCGTTGATGTCATTCTCGACAAACTTCTCAGCGACCGGTATTTCAATGCCAGCATTGAGCATCCACTGTGCCACCTTTTCGGGCGACCAATTCGACAGGTCACTCGGGTCGAGTTTTTCGTGTGTGAATTGGAACGGGCTGTTCCGTGAACGGGGCGGCGGTGGTTCATAAGTGAGAGGAAACCGATGGTCAGCCTCTAACGGTCTGGCCGTCTTGGGCGTTATCGGCGAGAGGCTGAGGGCCTCTTGGTATTCGAAGGAGTTGAATGACGACGTCGTCGAGGCTCGGAATAGATGCGGGCCTCTTGGTCCCTCGACCGGCTTCGAAGAGTCGAAGTTAAACGGATACACCGCGCGAGCCCTGCTCGACCTGGGTGTTTGTGCCTCCTCATACGAGGATAGAGTCGTTATACTCGGCTGTCCCGACTAAAAATTATGTCAATTTCGAACCCATTGGCAGAGTATGAGATGTTAGGTTCCTGTGAGCTCTTACCGAGTTCAAGCTTATTCGTGGTGAGTCTGGGTCATCGTCTTCTATCTCGCTAACATCATCATCTTCATCCCACTCGGTATCTACAATTTCGGTTGCTACCGAAGTCGGGCGTGGGTCGAGCCCTTTTAGCCCAAAGAAAGGGTCATGTAAGTGACCCCTCTGGCGCATTTCTCTATGCGATCGCTCGCTTATCCTGAGCGATTGCGTATTCTACAGCATTGAAGGTCAGTTACTTGCTACTTGGGATCTGGAGTGAAACATGAGGTGAATGACCACTGCCGAGGCTAGCAAGCTTACCATTTTGGATAACTAAAAAAGGGAAAATGCAAAATTGCGCTTTTGGTATCAGTGCCGTTGCCGGCCTTACTATTTCTCTTTCTCTCCTGTCTAAACCAAGGGGGTATACGAGATCATGCGAAGACGAAAAGGAAATAAGCTCGCTATAGGGAGTCGAGGGACAGGTTTGACGTCGCAAAGGAGAGGAGAAAGCATCAAGGTACAGCGCGGGCGCCCGCGGGATGTATATGTATGGGGTGATATAAGGCGTAGTATAGCCCCGGATCGCAACAGAGAACTATATGCAGGAGAAGTGAAACCCTGTGATAATGGACCGTTCGTCACGATGTGATTTGTCTTTGGGGGCCTTCACACAGCAGGCTAGTATCACTCTACCTAGTTGTTGGTGCGGAGATTCACCAAGCCAGAGTCACCTTTCGCGGTGTCTCTGTCCCTAATAATAGCATCCCCTCTGTGCGTGGGAAGCACCAGAATCCCACGAAGGCTTCCCACCAAATGCTCAGCGTTAAGGGTACCAAAAGGAGAGGGCTGGTTGGACAGAACGCTAAGGTGTGCCAGAGCCTTTCTCGAGTTGCCATTGGCCACAAATTTCTCTACGACCCCGGCTTCGTCTCTAAGCGCCCAGATAGCCTAAGCACGGTCGGACCAGGGTTGTTGCCCATGTCCGCTTCTTGACTTGGAACCCGATTAGGCATCGCCTTGATAGTAACCGTTAGCTAAAGTGGCGCACTTTAGAGTCTAAACAACTGCAGACTGCACGGAGGGACCAACAGCCGTCCCCATCGCCCATTGAGAAGGCCTCGAATAGCGCCTTGAACGCATACATATGAATGTTGGGCACCCCTTACGGCTGATGCCATGCGAGAAGATCATTTCATACCTCGATCTTCTCCGCAAAAGTAGTGTGATGTAGTACTCTTGGTGCCACTGGAATCCCGTACTACGGGAAAAGCCCGCGCTACCGCATCACTGCATCATCAATTCCCATCAATTTAGGTATTCTTGGCCCGCCGAAGCGGTCAGAGGTGAGGGATACTCATCGTCATTCATGCGAAGCCAGCCTAGCGTAAGTGCCTTGCGGATCAACTCAATTGACGCTTCGAGCTGGGATACGATACCTCGCTCGAAGGGCCACTGGTAGCGCTGGCGTTAGCATTATCAATGGCAATATGCATTGGCGTGCTCTCCCCAAGTCGGTCTGCATTCTGCGGTTTGCACTCTGCGTTCTGCACATGCTAGTAAGAGGGACAGAGTAGAAGGCCCGCTATCCGGCTCAGGTCGGATAGGCGGACGGGGATGAGAATACGACCCTGAGCCAGGGGTCTCTGCCGTAGTTTCTCCACTGGATATGCGCAAGATACTGCTGAATTGTGCGCCTAAGGTCTTCATGGTTACTACCATGCGGTAACCATACAGTGCTTTCTCTATCTCTCAACTTAACCCCTCTCCTGTGGTACGTTGCGAGGCAACAGGATTGGCTTCGTCTCCAACCACAACGCCTTATTAATCTCGAACCTAAGAGGCGATTCGGAGAAACTAGGGCCATCCCCTCACCAATAGCCGGGATATCGTCAAGCCAATTACGGAGCCCCAAGACGCTCTAAAGAGGTGCTCACATCCCTAACAGGATAATTGCACTACATACGACGCCCCAATGAGTCTGGCAAGATCTGGAGCGGTCCGGCTTGCTAGCTTACGGATCTACCCAATCTCGACTTCGCTGCGGCCGTGACCGGTGGTGAAGGAACAAGTTTTCGAAAGTTCCACGGTCCCTTGCAACGGATCCACCGTGGTTTGGTACCCAATGATGAAATATCGTTCAAGTCTGCGTGACCTAGCTCCGGGCACATGACGGCCGAATATCAGAGGTCTTAAGTACGTGAATGGCCGAGTCCCACGATGGAATGATGGAACAGAGAAACGATATTCTCCATTCAGCGACTTGGCCGACAGAAATGCCTCTCAATTGTTCGGGCCCGGCTGTGACGAGAGGAAAGCCACGTAAGATTAGGTAGGTCGTTAAGAAGAAGAAAAAAAGCTCACTTTCTTTTACTCAAACAGGGCTCCCGGATCAACGATCAACGACGAATAAGGCAGTTGACCTGGGTAATTTCAACTCGACGAACGGGCATGTGGCGGGGGTCACACCTGTCCTCCAACTCTGCATTGGAGGCAGTAGGTTCCCGCATACGGTATGCAGCTTGGAACTGTGTCCGTATGCTCCCCGCGAAGCGAGTTCACACATACTACTACGTTAGCGTCGGCCAGCATTATCTAGCGGAATACACCGACAGTTTGATATTGCCCATAAACCAAAATGCAAGATCATCAGCAGCAAGCTAAGCTATCAAGGGAGCAAACCAAGATCTAAGACAATCTGACCCTCGTCCGAAGAGAAGACTTCGATGCAACAATTTACGTGTCCGTGACCGACAGGACGACACTGTAGACTTATGCTGTGATTTCTCTGGTGGACTCGTCTCCGCCGTCGTAATTATGAGACTCGGACGTAGTATGTAGCTGCTACTGTTACTTCCCTGTCACCAGCTTGCGCATTGTAGTTCATGATCCACATTAGGGTTAACATGATTACTCGAAGAGCTTCATCGAACATGGGCAATCATTCCGATTATATCCGACTCGGACAGCATATTCAAGACAAATGGAGGATTGGAGATGTGAGCCGTCATTTCTTGATCCCAGTGGACCCGTCTCACCTTGACCAATGTCAACCTGTATATCTGGGTAACTTCGGAGCTCACTGTTGCGAGCATCACTTTTCCGACTCGGGGAGATTTCTCCCTAGGATCAGAAGGGTCGCCTCATTTTAAGCGAAGTTGATTCGAAGGTGCCGGGTCCAATGGCATGCCGAGAACATGGACTTAAGAACCATCACATGAGGATTCCTCAATGCGAGTCCCATCACCTGGTGGATGGTTGATTTTCCTTTATTCCGACAGAAATGAGCTCTCATAGTAGAACGAAGATCTGTGTCATGCCTCAGATGCCATCTAGAGCCTCTAATTTGCTTTGTCGACTCTTCATTTTTGCCGTTGTGAACGACCCCCCACCGGTGAGCCGGCGAATAGGGTTGGACAGGGAACGACTTCGCAATGCATGTAATCTCACCCCGAGCTAGGGCCCTTGCCCCCTGGATGTAACTAGAGCACAGTCGACTCTAAAGCTATCCTGGTTTACATAATGATTAATAGATCGTGAACGAGTTAACACGGGCTCGATTTGGCCATAGCTCGGTATCTACCATGGCACAAATTCGCGGCGGACGGACGAGGGTCGGGCTTGGGTGTGTCAATCCTTCCATCACGAACCGACGGATGATAGACCGGGACGTAACAGCTTGGCTGCCGGGTTGGAGTTTGCTTTTATGATGATTTGCATCGACACACCCGACAGGGTTGGCAATGGCTGCAAAGCACAGACTCAATTGATTGATTATCCTAGGTATATCAATGAGCACGACTCCACGGGGGTGGATAGTGGAGCCGGGGAAAACAAAGTTCTCTATCATATCTGATGGTTTGGGGGCTGAATGACGATGCCTTACACGGCAATGCTGTAGTGTAGTTTGAACTTCGAACAGTATACATCTGTATGTACCTACACACACACGTGCGTGTGGATTCAATGGAATCCAGCATACGTGCGTATTCCCAACTGTTCTTGTAGCATTCGCTTGATGCCCGTCAAAATCACGTACATGCCTGGTACATCAGGTACATACCTGGTAAAGCGTCAATCCCCATTAACAGTGAGACCATACCCAACTCTTGTCCGCCCAACACATACGGTAGCATAGCATATATTAATGACAACTAGCCAAACTTTGCGATCGCGAGGAGAGCATGACGCATAAGCTAATATGTTGGTAAAAAGGATGCATTGCGAAGTCTCTCTTTGCTTTTTCTTATGACCATAATGCCGGGACGGTCGGTAAGAACTTTTGCGGGCAGGGGTTCACTGACTACATGCGCTACACTAGCAAGGCTTTGACAAGTGACGATGTTGGACGGGGGCTAATCTCGCGATCGCTGACATGGATGAGGATAAGACCCTTTAGGGACGTCAGTTTGCGAACGGGCACGGGCACACGGGCACACGGGCACAGGATCAATCCGAGAGACCAAATTAGCCCGCATTGTTGTGCGCAGAATGCGGGCTAATTCAAAAATAGAACAATATTGATGTACAATGTTGGTGAATCGTTGCAAAAATTGCAAAATGAGTGTGACTCTTTAGCGCCCGCCGTGCATCTGCATGTATGTAGAAAAAGCTTAGGTCGACTTAACCCATATTTAGTTGGGTTAAGAGGGGTAAGAGGGTTAAGAGGATCAAAGTGGGATAATTTTAGAAAAGCGAGCAAATTAGCCCGCAACAAATTGATATCGGGTGATCCTCGCCCAACAGCCGGTCAGCTTCCGGCTCGTATGCAAATCCGGTAAGCCACAAACCAGCCCCCAGAGCTTATGGGGTGCATGGGCCACCGCTTGATTAATGATAAAGCCGATTAGGGAAATGGGATCATGGGGAAGCTTACATGTAGCTTACATGTACGTACCTTTCTTAGCACCTTTCGACTTCCTTAGTGGCTGATCTGGAAGGAAAGGACAAGAGCCCCTTGATGCCGTGTCTTGGCGACCCGGGATCCATTAGATTTTGCATGCCATTCTGCCATACCCCTGCACGGACCCCACCATTTCCACCAAACCCACCCTTTTCCACCGTATCCACTATAGGCACTAATGGGAACTTGCAGCTTTTCGACAGAGATTGGCTAAAGGTACGCCCTCCATCATCAAAGCATCCCGGATGACCAGGATCTAGCTTCCAAGCTCCGGCCAATCGCCTGCTTGAACCCCTACTTCGTCACATCAACTAAGATTTCGGTTAGGTCCGCTACTGGCGCCGACCTTCTCAGAGCCTCGAATCAACGAGCTCAACTGCCATTTTGCTCCTTAGGGTCCTCTAAGCTCGCATAGCGATTCAGCCATATCCTCACTTGATTGGCCCATTACTAAAGCCATTTGGTATTCGAAATATTCGCCGGTGCCACAGCAACGTCCAGCTTAGTGACAAGACAAGCCACGAACCTGTCTTTGCCCATGCTCAAGCATATTGCAATCAAAACGAGCCCTGGGGGAAGAAACCATATGACTGTTTAGGGCTCGGCTACGGGCATTCTGGAGTCGGCGCGACCTCTAGCTCCGACCTCTTCGTCCCGTACTACACAGGGTTTCCAAGAGGCCGGACCCAGTGTCTTCTATTGACCGGACTGTTACTGGTTTACGCCGATGGCCAATCTCATGCTCATATTCATAGACTCAGTATTCATTGGCGACCAGGGGTTATGCCTAATGAACGCTTAGTATGCAGAGCAATCATGCTATACGAGCGTTACGGAGTCGCGTTCCTCTCTTCCTAAGAAGCAGAAGCTCGCGACCGAGGCTCGATTCCAAGCTCGCCAAGTTCGCAAAAATCTACCTACCTCACTGGTGAGCAACTTATTAATCGACACCGGCTCTCTCCACTCTGCGATATGTTATCCAGATGCGGCAATGAGCTAGAGGTAGCGGGGGTAGCATAGGGGATTCATTTCGACTTGAACTACGTACTACGTAGCATACATACGTACGAATTTGGGTTCTCGATACCACATATGCAACTCGAGAGTAGAGCAATCTATGATTATCGGTCAGCCCATGCAGAGTAACCACACCATCCGCGCTCCAATGGTCAATGCGAAGGGCAATCGGCAAGCTGCCATGGCTCCTTGCATACATATTACTTTCCTGTCTTGAGTACAACACTAGGCATTCCGCTCAAGATCGAGAGTCCACACGTGGGGTTTCTCTCTCTCGTGCTTCTTCTTGCACAGCATGTCTATCATCAACGTGCAAACTTAGCGAGGGAAGCGTGATGAGTCCAAGACAGCGGTCCAACCGTCTCCGCTGTGGCATGACAAAGTTCCTTGAGAAGAATAGTCTCTTCGGTGGAGGTAGCACAAACCGCACCTCACACTCTCTCCTTGCCTCTTCTTAAGCCCGATCGACGCTAATAGATCCCTGCGGCTTTCAATAAACTCGAAGACCCTGGCCGGCGGGGCTTGCTGGATGCAAGGATGAATACAAGGCTGGCAGGGTCACACACCACGCTCGCTCACGCACAATTAGAAAATCTGCAAGTGCTGGCGGTGGTCGTCAAGAGACCCATGTCTCTGGCTGCATGGTGTTGCATACACGGTGGACCGGACTTTCGAGTCGCTGGTCCAATGACGGCCGAGCTACGCCTGGGAACTGCCTCTTTTAGTCGCTCAACGTCTTCTACCCTGCCAAACGATCCCTGTCTCTGCTTGCAGCCACCGTCTTCCGCGAGTGTGACCGAGTGGTACAATGCCCTTGTACCGCTCATCTTCCAGTGGGGTTGGTTGGTCCAGTTGGTCAAGGTTACCCACCATCATCCGGGTGACTCGACCACTAGCCTTCGAGCCAGCCAACTTCATTGGAATCCGTCAGCGCATATCCGGCTCAATCACCACATACTACCCCAATTTGGGCTAATTTGCATATGTCGTGGTCTGTAATTAGGCCACAAAGGTCATGGGTTAAAAAAGGAATTACCCCAAAATTGCGTATGTTGCTATTTTTGAACACAGCCCATCAACGCTGCATCGCGAACTGGTGTAGCTGGAGTGGTGGCCGAGAGGACAAGGCCATGATATAAGTCTTCGCACCTCCAATCCAAGGAAACACATTTTCAAGATAGAGTTGTGAAGGGTAGAAGATCCAAGTGTCGTTCCAGTTTCCCTTTTAACTATTTCCTCCTCTCTCTTCCTAACCTCCCTCCTCCCTATAACTTTCCTATTCCGCTAAACTCGACTAACGTGAAAGGCAAGCTGGTACTTGCTTGGATCCCATCATTCATTCGACGAGAAAAAAATAATATTAATTTTGACGATTTCCGATATCCCATTCCGTGCCGGCCTTATCTCCACTTTGCGGAATATTATTCACCGGGCACGAGAACTTGAGCATTGAGCGGTTTTGGGCAGTGACTGGCTTCGAGGCGCAATCTCTAAGCAGATCCCAGCAATATCGACCTGGACCTAGAACTGGGGCCCCCGGTTCCCTTGTCTCCTCCCGCTTTCGCTCGGCTCGCAGCTAGCATACACCCCCCCACCACCATCTCGACGCAGGTACCTGACCAAGGACATAAAATACAAATGTCAACTCTACCCCCCAACCCCCAGGGAGACCTAATGAGAGCAGCAACCGTCAACATGGCTGTCGCACAACCGACCAAGTCGAAGGCTGCCTCTAAGCAGACCAACAATGCCAACCCTAAAGCAAAGTCACAGATGCACCGTCGTTCAAGAACAGGTTGGTGTTCCTCTATAGCTGACTTATACAACCACTTACACGGCACCGGCGTCGGTGCGTCTAAGTTGGTCGAGAGCCACATACTAACAAGACTCCTTTTATCTAGGTTGCTATACCTGCAGATTACGTCGCAAGAAGTGTGATGAGGGTAGTCCCATGTGCACAGCATGCAAGCACCTCGGTCTTGTATGTGAATATAAGAGGCCAATGTGGTGGAGCAACAACGATGCGAGGAGACAGCACAAGGACGATATCAAGATGATTATCAAGAGGAAGAAGCTCTCTGAAAAGGCGTCGCACACTATCCAGACCTCAGTCAGCTCTCCACCCGGCCTGTCGCATTCTCTCCCTACCTCCGCCACATTTTCGGACCCTCTAGACCGAACGAGGTCGGCGTCGATCGATTCGCAATTCGCCTTCAACTTTAACAGCCCTCCCAATGTTCCCGAATATGGGGCTTACAACCCGCACATGCTCCCGTCGCATGCCGACTTCATGTACAACATGTCTCCCTATGAGATCGATGTCAAGACTGAGCGACAAATGTTCGTGAATGACGTCCCGACTCTAAGGGAATCCACAGTTTCAACTTTCAGCACCTTCCACACGCCGCCTCCGCCTGGAACTGTCCTCCCATCTTACCCAGTAGATGGTGAATGGGCCGAACAAGTATACCAGGAGCGCCGCGAGTCGCTGACTGAAGAGACCTTAAACTGCAACTTCTTCGACTTTGCCCACGGCCTACCTACAAACACGAGACAAGTGGATATCGAACTAGAGGAGAACGACCAACGGTTACTAGACCATTTCATTCAATTCGTGCTCCCGACTATATTCCCTATCCTAGAGACTAACCAGCACGGGTCTGTTGGTTCTGACCTTATTCTTCCCAACTTACAAAACAACAAAGGCTACCTCCACTGCTGCCTCATGATCGCGGCGCAACACTACAAGGCAACGATGAACGTTCAGGGAGAAGACATCGACAGTGACATCATGCGACACCGCCACGCCACCATTGTCGCACTTTGCGAGGCGCTTAACAAGGATGAGAACCACCACCAGATCCTCGAGGCGACTCTAGGCCTCATCTTCTTCCAATGCTGTGTTGGCCGATACGACGATTCGCTCCCCGACATCCCCTGGCACCAACACTTCCAGGCAGTGAACTCCTTGGTCACTAAGCTAGATTTGCCTCGATTGGTTTCCGACAACACCGAGCAGCTTACTCAGACACCTTTCAACATGACCCTAACCGCGTGGATCGATATCCTAGGAGCAACCATGCAGGGCCGTGCCCCAACTTTCGCGCACACCTACCGTGAGAAGCACCTGTCCACAACAAACCCATTCCTCGGGCTCCGCGAGCTCATGGGTTGTGACGACCATGTCATGTATCTCATTTCCGAAATCGCCTGCCTCGAGGCGCTCAAGAAGGAGGGAATGGATGACATCACCCTCTGCACGCATGTGCACGCGCTGGGTGACCAGATTGGGCTGACGGAGACCCACGACTGTGGACCGAAGATGCCATTCAACGCCAACGGCTCTCTCAGCCCGAAGCAACTCAGCAAGAACATCACCAGCGCTTTCCGATTGGCCGCTCGCATCTACCTCTGCAGCTTGGTACCTGGTTTCTCACCCAGCCAGGGCAGCTGTGTTGGCCTTGTGGAGAAGCTCACCAATGTGCTGCACTTTATCCCATCAGGCCCCGGTGGCTTTGACCGAAGCCTTGCTTGGGTTTACCTGATTGGCGGTTCCGTCAGTGGGATGAATTCCACCTTCAGACAATTCTTCAACGACCGCATTGCACAGCTCGGCGACGCCGCTAACTACGGTAGCTTCGGTGGCGTCGTCTCGCTACTTCACGAGGTCTGGCAACAGGCCGACAACGCCCAGCCGAGTCCCAGTGCAAATGGGACCACGGAAGCACCCTATATCTCCTGGAGAGATATTATGCAGATGAGAGGATTGGACTACCTACTGATCTAAGTTGATCATTTCCCTTACGGCTGTGCCTTGGGAAAGGTATTCCCTTTCCTCATCTGCGGGTGCCTTCCGAGGCAATGCAGGAAGTTGCGGGCTCATTTGCACTGCGACTACGGCTGGCTGCACCAACTTTTCTTTTTTCATTTCATATTTACTATACTACGACCATAATACCCACTAGAGAGAGGATGCCGCAAGGCAACCGGAACGACACTTGGAACAAGGCGGAATTACGGGGCTTGGAGAGATATCATCACGATGGGTGGCCGAGGATGGGTAGCCACAATTGGGAGGTAATGAACCTGCTACGGCTTTACGAGGAGACGATAATTTTCTTTTCTTTTCACGTATCTGTCGATATCATCATCGTCGAATCGTTTATATATACCATTGCATGCATTGACGGGCGGCAAAGGAGTTTTTTTTACTGGGGCAGTTTGAGCCAATTTGGGTGTGTTTGGAATTCAGCATTGGTATCTGGATAAAGGCCTAGCATTTGATTGCCCCCCTGAGGGCAACGGATTAAGGGACAGGTTCATTTTGGGTGGGCACCGTTCTGATTGCCCCCGCCTCTCAGAGCTCCTGGGGACTAAAAGCCCCGGAGTTGAACAAGCATCTATTACATGTAATATAATAGCACAAAGAACAAAAGGAAAATAAAAATTTCGAAAATAATCCACTCTGACTCTTATCAAGACTTTCTCTCCACAGTGAAATGCCTACCTCTCAAAAAGCACATGCAAATAATTAGGTGGAATTGAACATTACCTATTCATTAGGTACATCAGTTTGGTCTTTGGCATAATTATGTCTTGAGCTAATTAGTCGCATTAGTCTTTTAACTCGAAAAGAGCTTAGGCTTAATTAGCTTCCTTAGGTTCCTTTGTCTTGGAAACTAAAACTACACCAAAGACATCCAAGGATACATCTTACTATGTTAGGTACAGGTTATGGACGGGTTTCCTCATACAAACTAAGCCGCAACTTTTTGGCTACACCAAACGGCCCTTCTCACTCAAGGCCGAACCCGGCAACTTGGGCATGCAGAGACCGCTGAGCGGTGAATATGTGAATGATCTCGTGATCGATCCATGGATGAGTCAGGTGCTCAATGCCCAACGGCCGACGATCCCATCGGTTTCACTCGCGGGAATCCAGATCCCCTGCCGGCCCGCCCTCTGCCAATTACCGCATGTAGCAATCCGATCGAAGAGGCGTTTTTCTCCGCCACGACTTCTTCGATGGCTTGTCCAGCTGACGGGAATGCTGGGAGTTTCAGCTGCGTATGTCAATTTGTTTTTGAGACCCCGTGCAAGGCGGACAGACTGTGGCGTCCCTGTCGCGGGAAAGAGGGCAAAATTCTACCGATGCTATACTATGGATATTGCTATGGGTATTGCTGCATGGTAGATCACAAAAAAAAAACCCCACGCGAAAAAAAGAGAGATCTCGGCAGCCATTGCTAAGCATTTCGGCTCTAGTGGGCTGTGCTGTGCGGGCAATTCATGCATCGAGACTGAGCTTCAAATTCCCCCCTCAGGCAGAAATGACGTATGCGCTGGGATTTTCACTCGAACCCTTGCTTAGCTGAAATGGCTTTTCATCCGATATCTAATCCACCTCTTGAAACTTGCGAAGCCACACAAAGTCGGCGGACGGCAACTTATTACTAACGCAAAATGCTCCAATGTAGAATCTAGATTTCCAACAACACGGAGGAGACTGGTTGGTTCACCAGGGTAGGGAATAAGATTCTGTCATTTGGACAGCGGATGAGGCGATGATCCCCTTCTCCGCTTGCAAGCGAAACATGAGGCACAAGCGGCGGTCTGCGCCTGATGGTCCACGTGGGAATTCGTGACTTTTTCTCTAACAGCCCTGCGCTCCAACGTCACGGAATACTATTATATCGCGCATCGAAGTTTTGCGTTGCCATGCGAAGAATCACAGTGGCGTGACTGGGGTCAAGGATCGTCAATCAAAGCCACGGTGAGCTGTCATGAGACTTGGGCTTATGTGTTTGTTGAGCTTGTACTATGTCGCGAATGCAAGCGAAAGAATCGCCTGGGACCCAGTCGGGTATTCAGAGGAGGCGGATCAAGGCCGTGTTTTTTGACTTCATGGGAACGTGTCTAGATTGGCATAGCGGGGTCGTCAAGGCCTTACCGTCAGCAATCGCCGAACAAACCCGCTCAAAACTGGCCCTCGACTGGCGCGAAGAATTCTTCAGCGAGCTCCATGCTCGGTCCCAACAGGGCCTACCCCCGGAGGACATTGACATCACTCATCGCAGAACCTTACTTCGACTTCTAAGTTGGGAGGCCTATGAGGAAGAGCGCAACCATTTTGTTGGGCTCGATGGGTCTACAAGTGTTCCCCCGGATGGCGGACCTACTGCCGTCGCTTCCATCGAATTTGCTGTGCAGTCGTGGCACAGAATGGCCCCATGGTCGGATGTTCTCCCTGCCCTGGCCGCGCTTAAAAAAGAGTTAGGGCTTGAGCTATTTGTGCTCGCCAACGGAACCACGAGGCTACAGCTTGACCTGGTCCGGTCTTCTGGCTTGGAGGGAACCTTCAGTTTGCTATTTTCCAGCGAGCTCTTGGGCGTCTACAAGCCAGCGCCGGAGGCCTACGAGAAGGCAATGGGTCTGGTGAGAGTGCGGCCAGAAGAGGCCGTTATGGTCGCAGCCCATGCGTACGACCTGAGAGCAGCACGGAAACTCGGCATGAAGACCGTTTATGTCTACCGCTGGACCGATGACCGCAGCGAGGACATGGCCGTGGTCAAAAGAGAAAACGACGTGTTTCTCGGTGAGAGCGACAGCGGCATGCAAGGATTGCCTTCCACTATCATGGCCTTGGATCAGGTCTCATAGCAGAATTGACGGACAGTTCACGCATCATGCACCGCGGATCCAACCGCCAGCCTTGTAAGGCTCCGAACCAGAATCTTGCATTCTCAGGAGCCGCGGGCTGTGGCTGAGCAAGATGTCTTGCATATGAGGCCTCCCGCTGATGAATTCCTGGGTGTGAAGAGGCTCATATTGAGTTGCATTGAAGGAGTGACGTTGTGCAACGCCGTAATGAATCGAACACATGTGCAATTGTTATCTCTGCAGAAAATTGTGTGTGCGTGTGTGTGTGTGGTATGTGGATGAGGTCTGCGCCCCCGGATTCGATGAAGAGCCGACGGTAATTATCGGAGTGTGCAGTGCCTAGAAGCTAAAAGCACATGCGAGGTACCTAAGTATCTCTGGACCCTGGCTTCAATGTTTGTTGCTAGTACCAGGGTTAAACTTCAGCGGATCTCCACCAGGGTCTTACAGGGTCTTACAGGGTCTGGTGTCGCGCAATCAGCATCGAGATTCGCTAGACCCAGAGCCAAATTAGGAAACCCCAGTTACTCCTGAGCCAATCACAGACGCGCAGCCTACTTCGTCGCGCCTAATTTGAAAGTCATACCAAAACACTGGACCAATCACATACTTCAACCTTGTTCTCCTACTCAACCGCCGTGACTCGCGCCCCTGTAACCGCCCATCAAAGACGTCAACTAGAAGACGACTTGGGCGATTCGCCTCACGAGAACCTCTCGTTTAGGCCACTCCTTCGCCGCCTGGGACCCGCAACGCCTCATCACGGAACTTTGAAAGCTTGGATTCAGTTACATCCACTCAACTCTGCGCGTATGAGGCGCTACTACGTTGCCACTGGGCAAGATCTACCATGCATCTAATCCCCCATAGTACCGTCTGGTTATTTTTGGGTTGAAGATGTCCAGTCGATCATCTGCATCCCGCCGCATCGCATGGGGCATCAATCTCGACGGCCCCCATCTGGTCGCATCTGTTGGACCAGAGACTTCTTCGTCGGCTCTGGTCAGGCGACCGAGATGATGACTACCTCTAGGCTCTGGCCAAGGGGGCCAAGAGAATGAACAACGACCGAACAAAGTGGAAACAAAGATATCAAGGAATCAACTATGTTTCATAGGTGGGCATCGACTTCAGTCTCGTTGTTAGGCTTTCGAGTTGCCCGATCTTTGTTACACCTTTCTACTGCCACATCTTTTCATAGTCATCCGATTCAATATTCGAGCATGCTTTCTTTTGTTTGTTCGTGACTCCTACTGTTTCTATTTCTAAGTCACGCCCCTGAGCGTCCTGGCGTCTGACTGATTTTCTGTGAATGAATTTGGTCTTTTTGCTTCTATTCCTAGATATTATTACTTTCTACCATTCACTAGTACATACCCATTCACTTTTCTCAATTTTCTTTTCTACAATATCTCGGCTACCAATCTTAGAAAGCGGCCTCCAACCTGAGAACCCCATCAGTAGCAAAACCTAAAAAAAAAAATCCATATTACATGGTACCTATACAGATTGTTTAACCTATGCCGTACATCTGGAGCTTACCACAGGCTTTGCGTCTCGCGGCGCTGTTCGCAGCGACTGCTTCATCCAGCTTTATTCGACCCAGCGGGCTAGTTGAGAGAGCGGATGACACTTGTGCCACGAACTTTTCGAAATGTTCGCAAGCCGGCCTACCAGCGAACTTCTGCTGCGAGACAGGTTCAACATGCACAGTCCTAGCCGCCAATACGACGGTTCTGTGCTGCCCGAAGGACAGTAATTGTGACAGGATAGGGACTATCACATGTGATCTATCCCTTCAAGATGCCACCAAAAACCCCACGGCTGAGATTAAGACGACGGTGCTCAATGGCATCCTCGAGACGTGCGCGGGACAGTGCTGCCCTTTTGGGTACCATTGTGATGGCGCAAACTGCGCCAAGGACGCTGACCAGAGCAAGAAGCCCAGCACCAAGCCGACTTCCGTAGCACCCTCCTCTACAGTGGCTCGGACTTCCTCTTCAACCTCCAAGCCATCAACGACAGTAGCCGTAAGCGGAGTTACAACAGCGGCACCACCGACCAAAACACCGACGGAGACTCCCGCGACTTCGACCGCGGACACAGCTAACACCGTCAAGATTGTCGCTGGAGTTATCGGTGGCGTGGTCGGTATTGTGTTCATCGTCGTAGCCGTGGTGCTCATACGATTCCGACGCAAGCAAGCGCTCAAGAAGGAGGAACTGCAGCGCTTCGACTCGACGTCCTCCTTCGGGAACATCATCAGCAACCCGGTGCCACACGCCAACTACCCTTCCCAGAGACTGGATTTCCTCGCCAAATCGTCGACCACATCGCCAAGTCTCGCGATGTCGTCACCCACCGCTGTGGCCTCGCCGCCTCGACAGCACGGTGAGGAAATGTTCGAGTACGGCGGCGGTCATGGCTTCATGCCACCGAACTCCCCCTATAGCCCCTACGCCCGCCGTCCCGACAGCCAGATGTCGGATGTGCCCCGCAGCCACCACGCCTCGGCTGAGATCACGGGGCTGAGGAGCTTGACGCATTGGAAGAAGAGCGCCAACGGGCACGCCAAAACCAACGCCAAAGACAAGGGCAAAGGCAAGGCTAAGGCAGATGAGGCCAGGGTCCTTTCGCCAGCTCCTGCACCTCTGCTCACCGTAACGCCGGCGGCGGACGATGATATGCAAAGGGGGAGAGACACACGGCATCCCAGCGAGGGCGAGAGCATTAATATCTTCGCGGACCCGCTGATGGTGGGCGGTCGGCCGGAGAGCGCGGCGACGACGTGGTCTAATATACAGCAAAGGGCGGATAATGCGAACGGGAATCCGAATGCGAACCCTGGAGGTCGCTTAGGAGAGTCGCCGTTGAGGAACCGGTGATGAATACCTACCTCATATCTCACTCATATTTACCTACCTAATTAGATTGAAAAATTTGGCGCTTCCTACATAACGGTACGGCAGGGACAGCATGAGCGGGGCATGTGCTTTATATTTCTCTTTGTCATTGGGATGAGCGAATCATTTCCACTTCAACTTCCACTTTCACTTTTCTCGGAGATGGAGAGGAGAGGAGAGGCAATCTGGGTTTCTGGAACGGCGGGAGCATTGATAATGGGATGCGGGGATCATGATACCACGGACACTGCGTAAAGGGGGCAGAGCAAGGCGTTAGGGACACAACCCTCTTTGAAATGGATTTCAACTCTTTTCTTCCCGGTATGCTTTGATGGACTATACGTATACGGCATTGAGATCGGGGTGGGGACTAAGACTGTGTATATAGCTCCCTGACCCTTGAATGGAGGGGCTCTTATGCGTGTGCCTTATGATATGGGAGGTATATACTATGATACATGCCTTCAACTACTTCACCCAAGAACGTCTTACTGCCATTACCGCCAATAGTGAGTGAGTAGCTGTCTGGCGTTCACGTAACGGGAAACCCCAGAAACCTGCAGCCCCTTTCATCATAAATCTTACTCTGCCAAGATATAAAGTATGTGTCGTTTCCATACGATCGCTGGAAAATCTTCATATCCGGGATAGCTATTCGGAAATGGCGCTGTCAACAAGACAACGGATAAGCTGGACACACGCTGTTCCTCAACTCACGACCTACAAAAGTCAAGGGCCTTCTACTAGCCACCCAACCCCTTTTGTAAGCGAAGAGGAAGATATAGATCCATCACCTCTTCCGATAGTTGGACTCCCATAATATCGCTCCCCGCAGCTTCTACCGCTACTAATCTTGCCGGCTTAGGATAGAGGCATCGATTATGATACGGCGTATTATGCTTACTGTATTGTAACCGGAAGCACTTTAAGATACTGGAGTAAAGAGCGGGGAATGTCTCACGCCATACTTATACTTAGCCGGTTTACCACCTAAGTAATAGAGAGAGGTTTTGTCATTTATAAAGGAGTGAGTAATTGAGCTGAAAGAAAACAAAAATTACTTGGGAGTATTACTCTCGAAAGCCGGGTGTCTTATAACTGAGCAGATCAACAGTGTCACAGCTCCTTGCAAGGATCTAAAGTTCACTTTAAGATAAACCAGGTCTGTTCTCCATTTCATCTTGAATCGTAGACACGTTCAGATTCATCTACTCCACGCAGAAGCACTTTTAGTTTTTGTACAATTGTCTCGGGTGTATCTCCCAAAACATGCCGCCTTCATATCTTGAGCTTCCCATCTCGCCCCAAGATAAATCCATCATCCGCAAATCGTAACCCCAAATCCGACAAATGCCGTTAATGCATCTTTTGTTGTACATGGCACCACCATCGATCCACAGGCGCGCCCCTCGAAGAACCCAGAGCTCGTGTATATTGTGGGCCTCACACTCAAGAATCGAATATAAGAAAAAATTAGATGGCAGAAGTTCCCTCACTGCTTCTTCTTAGTTTTCTCGCTTGTCGGACTCGACGGGGCACCACCAGCGCCCGACTTCTCCATCTTTTCGAACTTCTCGTATTCCTCGTTGTCCTTGCGCTCGGCGTACCACTGGCCAGCTTGCAGGACTAAGACTCCCACCAGCACGAGCGCGAGGATCGTGTTGCTGGCAGCCATGACCTTGAGACTGTCCTCACGCCCCAGTATGACCTCCCCGCCCGTCAGCGGATCGCTTCCAGCTCGTCCAATGCTAGCAGCGGTCGCGGGGTCGAAATCGTCGCGGGTCCAGGCACCGGCACTGACGAGGCGCAGTCCCTTGACGATGTTGGCGACGTAGACACCTACTCCGATAAGATAGAGGACCAGCGACGCGCCGTCGAAGAGCATGTTGGACTCGGAGGCGCGGAAGAGCTTGATGAAGAAGCCGAGGAAGCCGACGCCGACCATGATGCTAAGGACGCGGGCGATCAGAGGAGGCGACTGGTGTATGAACTTGAGGTGGGTTTCGAGCTGGTCGAGGTACGCGGCCGAGATGGGGTCTTTGGTCCAGAGGAGGGGGAAGTCGTAGGGGAACATGGCGAAGAGGATGCCGAGGAAGAAGCAGGTTGCTGGAGAGCGTTATATGTTAGCATCTGCGCGGTGCTTTATAGCGAGCGACCTAGGTCAGGTAAGGTAGGTATCCTATCCGTTTGCTCATGTCGCGGGGTTGGTGGGAATAACACAAAACGCAGAGGCAGACGTACGCCCGATAATCATAAATGTTGCGAACGAAGCCGATCCCCTATAGTCCTTGGACCGGGTCGTCTTGTTCCAGTCTACCCACTTGTCCGGCATGATGGCGATGTGCGACGCGGTGACGAGATGCGACGGGGATGGGCTACGAGGCTATTTCGATATACGTGGCCGGGTAGGTACCTAGCCGTGAACAGAACCTGAACCAGACGCGACGGGAGATTCGTCAGGCTGTGGTAGGGTTGTTTCGCAAGAGAAGGCTTGTTGCGCTACTCTTTTCCCCCTTAACTAAAACGGTCAACTAGGAAGGTTGCAGTTTAGTTTCTTCGCCGCAGCTGAGGAGAAAGCTGCGAGGTTGCAATTTGCGTAAGGCTTGCCTCGGCGGTCGGCGGTGGGGGAGCCGATAAGATATCAGTATTAACGAATATTATGTGCATATCGAGTCTCTCATATCTTGTACATGAACTTATAAAATAAAGTAACATTTTTAGATGAAAATGAAGCAAGTCGATTTTCGTCCTCATTATATTATCGTTCCTCTATATTTGAATCGATTTCTTACCTACGTCTGCCCAAATACCTTTACTACCTAGGCCCGGTGTGCCCAAACTAAAGCTGGGACCCGTGTACTCCTCAAAAAGGCGCTGCATCTTACTTAGGTAGCCTTCAACGTTGTCCGTGCAGAATTCGGGCTTCTTCGACCGTCGAAAGTGGCACAACATACACTTGACTTCGAGCCATGGTTTTTCAAGTAAGGGGATATTGACGTCCAAGGGGAATCTACTCAGTCCTAAGAATGATGAGACTGTCAATATACTACACAACAGGTAGCGATAAATATCCGCCATAGTCTCGGTCTCTAGAATCCTGAAAGACGCACAGTGAGTCAATCCAGATAGTTACCCAGCCTATAATGTATGTTTTCAGGCGCGTCCATTACCTCTACTTGTCCGACCCTAAATCCAATCCCTGATCTAAACCCATAAAATACATCAACGGAAACAGGTACCTCCGTAACCTATACAAACACTCATTGAACCAATCTCTTGAATGGGTGTGCTTCTGTATTGAAAACCCATTCGTCTAGACTTATGAGATCAGGTTCGCTAAAGATCAAATAGAAATATCTGCGGTTTCCTACTTAGCAGCCATCCAAATCTCATGCACGGGCGGGGCGAAAGAAAGGGACTACAAATTGACTTACTTCAATGTCTCGCCCATCCAGAAACTCTCCATTGAGTCTTCCTTTGGGGGATTGCTACTGACCGTCACATCGCTTAGGGCAGCATTTGCAAATGTCGTCTTCGTGTTCTCCTGGATCGCCTCGAACATGGCCCAAGCCGACTCAAGAAGGTCCGGGCGGCCCGTAACACGGTACAAAATAAAGACGCTTTCAATTGCCTCCGGTCGAAGGAGGTAGCCGGTTTCTTTGATCTTCGTGAAGCCCTTCGGAAGCCTCGACTCGGAGATTATCTTGTCGGCCTGGGCCAAGTCTGTCAGATCTTTCTTACCTGCTTGATACAGGACGGCTCGTTTCCATAGGTACTCGTCCCACTCGCATTCCGTTTGCGATTTACAAGGGGCCATGTAGAACGTCTCGGGCATTATACCAAGTGGCATCGCTTTGTACGTCCATATGCAGCCATCTACAAGCTTCCTAGCAGCTTCCAGATGCTCTAGTTTGCCAAACAGCTTCCCGCCGACTGCTAGCATTCCGCCGGCGTAGCAGACAAGATGCTGGCCTTCGTGTTCAAAATCCACGGTCATCTTCCCATTTTCACTCTTTGTGTGAAGAGTGCCCGATATAAGTATGTCGGCCGTATCTGGAATCATTGGCCGATAGAAGATGTGCTTCAGAGCGGTTTTCATCGACTCTTCGTACATCTTCTGGTAGGAGGGCAAAAGCCCGCCCATCAGAGCATGCATCTTGGGCAGATATTCATAGGTGCTATCCGCCAATGCGCCAAGACCAAACGTATTGTCGGAGTTGAATCGCTTTTCTCGAGCATTGAGCGTAAATGGCCACATGCCGGGCAATTGAGAAGTGCTCTGCTGTTCTTCAAGCGTTTCTCTAATTCTCTCGGCAGCATCGAACCATTTCGGATCTCCAGTTATTACAGATAAGCGCGTAAACTCCATACAGAAAGATCCAACTTCGGCGAGCAATGCCGTCGATGGTGCAACCTGTTGTCCTTCTTGCGAGGCATAATCGAGATCCCAACGCGTAATCGGCATACGATTTGGCGTATCAAACGCCTTGTAAAGCATGTCACCGACTTCCCTTGCTTTGCGCAGCAGCCTCTGGTCACCACTTAGGTCATAAGCCGAAAGGAACCCTCCTAGGTAACGAATCGTGGTCTCGAAAGCATTTACACTATCGAGCGTACTAGTCCTGAAGTTGATGTTGACCACAGCAGCAACAGCGTCTTCGAATTCTTTCCGCATCGACATAATCCATAGCGTATCTAGACTGTCGACCAAGGTAGCCCCCCAGCCTCCAAACGTGTCTTTGGATTCGCCAGTAATGGGACCTAGCTCGTCGCTCATAAATGCCTTCGTTTTATAAGATTCCCAACAGCGAGTGAAGGCTTCCTTGACGGCTTCCTGTCGTTTTCTCCGGGTTGCCGCATCTTTCTCCGATTCTTTGCCAAACTCCTTTTGGATCTTAGGAAGTTTATGTGGCGCACCCGTTGGGAGAGGCTTCATGTCTTTGACGGGATAGTGAGTGGGCAATTTTCTCCAGAAATAGTTCTCATCGTCGATGACTCCCACATCGAAGTGAGGCCTTCGTGCCATGCCTCCAGAGCCAGCCCACCTATGAACATACTGAGTTGTCGAGGAATAATAGAAAAAGAGAAGTATCACTGCAATCCCGAGCGGGACCCAAAAGCGCCGCCGCAATATCATATTTGCCAAGATCTTAGGTATTAGAGGTATCGGAATAGATCCAAATAGAGGCGGCCACCAAAGCAGTCATTGAAGAGAGCGACCGTTGAAGCAAACTCGAGAAACTTGTTTAGGAATCTAGCAACAGTTTCACATTGACTATGCGAAGCCTCGCCTGCCTCGATGTCCCCTGAAAATATTTGCAGATTTCGGTAGTGATAAACCTCCCCACGTTGGTACGTACTCGATATTGGGATTGTCATTGATTCGGTAGTCCCTACGTCACCATTATTTGCATCTGTAGCTCGCAACTTAATATCATATATCACATCCTGTTCACGTTTTAGATGTAAGGCACGAAACTGGAGTTTTGACTTTTATACAGAAACTTTGCGGAGATACTATCATGCTATCATCAACAAATGTCCCTGGTGCGACAGGTTGATCTCATAACACTACGCCCGGGTCCCTAGCATCACCTCAGAATAAATGAGCGCGCAAAGCCTCCGCACAGGCCTTGATCGCCTCTTGCACATCTTTTCTACCTAGGTACTCCTTCGTCATATCCATGAGCTTACCACGCGCCCCAGAAGTGTCGTCTATGTCAACCATCCCCTCGTAATCGTCGTGATGATGCACCTTCTCGCGCCAAAAGAACCACTTCCTCCTCTCCTCGTCCCACGCGGGCACCTCCTTACTGACGTTGAGCCGCCAGTACTTGGGCGCGCGCGTGCGGGGCGCGAACGCGTCGATCAGCCCGCGGAACAGGATGTGCGTGATTTCGGCGTTCGTCGCGATGCTCGCGTACGACGCGATCGTGCCGAATCTCGGTATGCGACCGGGCTGCTTGACCGCTATGTTCGCGTCGATGCCGGTGCCGATGCTGAGGAAGCAGTCGGTCTCGCGCACGGGGCCGAAGACGCTCAGGACTTCGGTCCATAGCCTGGTACACTTGTGATCAAAATCGATGTTGCAGTGGGATAGATTTTCACCTTCATAGGGTGACTCTTACCATCCGAGAGGGTTATTAGCACCCAGGCCACCATCCACAAGCTTGTATCCGTCGACTTGAATCGGCTCAAAGTACGCTGGCGCGGCCGACGTGGCGCGCGCAGCCTGCCATAGCTTGATCGTGGGCAGTTCTGACTTTGCCTGCTTGTTTGTATAGGAGCGAAGTATGAGCGGCCCACGGTTGTTGGCAGCGTGCTCAAAAGTAGCCGTGACGAAACTAAGCAAATTGGTGAGCACTTGATATGTGAGAGAAGGGATATAAGCGGCTTCGTACATCTTGCAGGGATTGTCCCTCGTCGATGAGAAGAGCCTCCTGATCCTTGATTCTCTCTTTGATGAGTCTCTTTATCACTTTCTCTAAATTCTCGGCACTGTAGAACTCTCCCCGCTTAAGGTACTCGAGGTATTTGTTTCCGCAGAAGATTTCGCCCATGATTTCTTCGTACGTTTTGATGCATTCATCCACGGTCATTTTGAGTCGCCCCAACATGATAGCAATCAGACTGGTGGTACGTTAGCATATACTCTACAGAGCGCCCAACCCGGGGTTGACATGGCTAAATGTACCCTCCCGTGCTTGTCCCGCCAATCATGTCAAATACTTCATACGGCCTCTTTCTGGGAGACACTTTTTCCATAATGGTCTTGAGGATGTGGAGTGAGGCAAGACCGCGCACGCCTCCTCCGTCTTTATTTCTAGCCAGCTCAACTCCGATTCCTGAAGTGCGGGAGGAACAAACCTAGAGAAAGAACACGGAGGGGACGTTCATCGCCAGTATCGAATGCGTCGGCGCGGAAAATCGTGGGTGGCAGCCGAGGGATGAATGATTCCATCTCCTTGGGTTGTATGGCTTCGTTGACTTGGACGAAAATACGCTCCATGGCCTTCATTTCCGTCACGTATGGCCCATACTTAGGCGCCTCGCGATGGACTTGATATCTCGGGTTAGTAAAACTCCGCAATTCTCGAGGTATTGTTCACGCTTACTGTCGTGTTGCGACATATCCATCACCAGGCGTCCCTCTCTAGCGTGTAATTCCCAGCCCGGGAATTGAGCGCAGAGTCGAACAGCAATGACAAAGCATCCTGCTCAAGGAGCCACTAATCAGTACTACCGCGGTCTCAACTACATATCCAACCAAAGAATTGGTACATACCTCAAGAAACCTAAGCAGGTCATGCTGGCTTTCGAATTTCCTACCCTCCAACTTATCACTTGGGTAAGAATAGAGCAGAATCGTCATTACGGTATGTGGAAGGATAGACCTACTTTACCATAGGTACTTGATTCCATCACATTGCGATGACTTTCCCATGTGAGGGCCAGCTGCCCTTGGGTCTTTGGTCGTTGATCGGAACCTTTGGCTAGGATGGACAATTCGAACCACGACCAGTTACCCTCCAAGGGGTCACTGACATAGCCCTGGTCGTGCGATTCGGCGATCAATCGAATACTCTGGATTCGATTGATGAAGGCGGTAGTAAGTGGCTGGAGGAATAAGTGAGTCTCATAGCTGCTCCAGTGTCCTAGGTCAGAAAGCAGAGAGGCTCACCTCGGTCTGGAACCACACTGCAGTCATGATCTTATCATCCAAGGCCGTTACAGCCATCTCCGTGGTGCATTCGACTACATATCTGTGGCCTTCGTCTTTCACATTGGCTGCAGCCGGGGAGGGGTTGGGATTCGCGCTGAGGGAGGCGAATTCGTACTCGTAATAGTCAGACATCTTGGGCTAAACAAATCTGTTTAAAGACTTCTATGTCAACAGAAATCTCTGTCCGTCGACATACAAACATATATATATATATATATATATATATACATATACATAATCATATATTTGCAGTTATCCCCGTACAATTCTTGTACCAGACGCCACTGACGGGATGAATGGGCGCCACCACATCGTACCGGACCACAGATAAGAGTTTAGAAGTCCAATCAACAATATGAACCGCGCCTCTCGTTGGAGCAGAAGTAATTGATCTACATCTCCGTGATTCGAGCTTGGAGATATGCGTTGAGTGGCAGAGGGATTCCGCATCGACGCTGACTACCTCCAACCCAGGCCCTTGAGTTCGTCTTCTACACTGATTATGCGGGAATGACGAGCTGAAAAGGCCGCATCTGCCTGCATTTCTCCGCTCGTAGCCACAGCAATCTAAGATGCAACCAGTGAATCCTTCACGAGATTGGTTTCTTTACGACCTACAAGTCGAATGCCTCCAGATCGGCGTCTTTATGTCTCAAACGTTGGAGACGCCGGTTCCCTATTGAACAGTTTAAGAGGCAAAACAAGAGGACGGAATCGAGTTGCATAGGTACCTGGTAAGCATCACAGTTGCGGGAAGAACAAGTGGGCTGAAGGAAGAACTCATTTTGCTTTTAGACTGTTGCCACTCAACGCCTCGACTGCTCGAGACGGCCCAACATCTGATAAGGCAGAGACACGGCAGGCGAAGCGAGATACGGAACCAAGTCAAGAGTGTTACTCTCACTATCAGTTATGACAGAAAGGCTAGGGGGAGCACATCGAAGCTACTTGGAGGTGTCTCAGAGGAAGGAATCGAGCACATCCGAAGTGACGTATAATATTTCAGAAACAGTAGTTGGCAAGATCGTAGTAAGACGACATGGCTTTCGACTCAAGGTGCGCCGAATACGATATAACCGAGCACGGAGGAGCTCATGGCTATGACGACTGAAAATATAATGTCTCAGCCTCTATATTCCGTTTGCTCCCGCCTCGGTGCGTGGATAACCGCCTCCTCCAACTTCTGTCAAGCAAGATGACGGTAAGTCTAGAGGTAGGTATCATGTATTCATGATCGGACAATTAGTCTCAACATGGCATGTCTCTCGATCGCTCTACCTTTACCTCATCCTTTGAAATCGACGTACCTGCTCTACAAGGTAGCCATGAGAAAGCAGGGGCCTACATCGCCGACAAACGCAGTGGAGGCGGCTGTCGTAAACGAAGGGGTCCCCTTCTTAGTCTCGGTAGGCATGAACCGAGACGTATTACCATGGGGTCCATCAATCTTCTCTATATCTCTAGAAGATGAGATAGATTAGGTATCTCTTGGTTTCTCAGCGTACCTGTCAAAAGACCCCCAGGACGCGATGCCTTGACGCTTGCTCCCCCTCCCTCACAATGCCACCCACTCACTCACCGTGACCCAGGAAAAGGAAACACCGCAACCCCGCGTAACCCATCCGCACTCTTCGCCCTCACGCCAAAGACAACATCATCCTTACTCAGTGGTAGCACAGCCTGGATAACAGGCCCCACATCCACCACCCCGGTCCAAAACGGCGCGCTCGTCGGCCTATACACGACCTCGTACCCGCCGCCGTACCCCTCCACAGGCGGGTCCCAGTAGAGCGTCGTATTCGCGCTCAGCGCCGCAGTATCGACCCTCACATTCCTCGGCGCGCCCGGCGCCGTAGCCAGGCTCCACAGCGCCGCACCATTAACCTTGGCGACGCGCGCCACGTACTCGAAGTCGACGAACTCGGGCAGGTCGCCGTACTGCTTGCCGGAGACGGGGTCGACGCGCACGTCCTGGTGCTGGTGTGCGTAGTCCTCGTGGGGCTCGGTGAAGCGGGCGGCGGGGTACCCGGCCTGCAGGAAGGGGCGGTGGTCGCCGCCGCGCAGGTAGCGGTCTGTGCGGTAGACGACGGACACGTTCATGCGCGTGGCCTCGTTCTCGGCGACCTCCTTGACGAAGCGCGCCAGCTGCCGCGCCGGCGTGTCGTTCTCCCCGCCGATCGTGAGCCGCGTCTCGCGCGTCGACGAGTCCTCCACGCTGAGCGCCGGCAGGCCTTGCGCGAACAGCCGGATCACGTACGGGTCCGACAGCTCCCCGTTTGCTCCGCCTTTGGACGAGCCCACGATGTCGTTCGTGAACATGCCCTCGACCTGGTCCGGAGGATCGGACGCCATGTCAGCGCTACTGTGACTTGCTCAAATGACGAGGTACGATAAAGGGAGAACCAGGGGTTTTCACGTCAGATGTGTCTGTCGTAGGATAAAGACAATTGACGTACATTGACTCTCGGCGTAGCATTAGCATACGTCTGGGCGAGAAACTGCGCGCCATACAGACCCTGCTCCTCGCCGGCCACCGCCACGAACGCAATACTCGCCTTGGGGCGCGGGTACTGCGGCTGCGACATGATGCGGGCCAGCTCGAGCGAAACAGCAACGCCGGACGCATCGTCGTCGGCCCCGGGGGCGTCGTCCTCGTAGTTATTCGGGTCGGACACGCGCGAGTCGTAGTGGCCCGACACGACGTACAGCCTGTTCTCCTCGGTGCCCTGCAGGGTGGCCACGACGTCGTGGATGTACGTCGGGAACAGGATGCGTGAGCCGTCGGCCTCCTGCAAGTACCCTATCGCGTTGACGCTCAGGCGGCCGTCGCTCGCCGTCGCGTACTTCTGGAACTCGCCGTGGATCCAGTTGCGCGCTGCCCCGATGCCCCGCGTGCTCGAGTTCTGCGTCGACAGCGTGTGCCGCGTGCCAAAGGACACCAGGGTTCGAATGGTGGCCTCGATCCTGGCCGGGTCGACCTGTGCCAGTATGGACTGGAGATCTGCGGATGGCGGTTGTGGTTCGTTTGCCACGCCAATTGTGTTTGGCGGCCAGCTTGAGGCAGAGCAGGCTAGAATGGCCGGTGGCTCTGCTCTAGGCTGTAGTAGCACTGCGGCTGGATTGCTCGATGTAAGTGGTATTGCACTGGTGATGGCCGCGAGGCCGATCGCGGATAGGATGGCGAGCCTCATGATTGTAGTTTAAATACGGACAGAAAGGACCAACGGCCTATTAAAGGAATTGTTGACCTTTTAGTGAAGCTGCTTTCTTTTATAATCTCTTCCCTCCTGCAAGAAACTCGAGCAAACAAATAGACGTGCTATGGAACGAGGCCGGCGGATGGTACCGGCTGCTTGTCATGCAACATCATTCTTCCCGTCAATATCATCATCGCCGCTGCTCCTCTCGGTTGCATCCGAGGTGGGAGAAGCAGCCACAGCTACTCTTCCTCCTCTTTTCTCCGCATATATGCCTACCTCTTATCTATAGTAGGCGCTCGATAACACGGATTGTCCAATAAACGCCTCTTTGTCGGAATTTGGCAATAATCATCCAAAAGGAGATTGGGGTGCGTTACTTGGCGTTCGCGTATCTTCTTAATCTAGAAGCTGCCGTCACGGTTGTGAGGGGGAAGAGTAGGGCTTGATGATCGGCATCAGATCACTCTCCGAGGGGAGCGACAAGCATTGCCTTCAACCTTAGGATTGAAATATTGAAATATTGACGACCTCAGAGAGTTCTTCAACACTATTTAGATATAGTCAACTCGATTCACTGAAGTCATGGGGAAAAACCAAGTGTAAGTTATCGTTAGCAGTGGTAGCGTGCGTCTCAACGTACGCACCTCATTTATTAAAATAAATTACCACTGTACGAAGCTATTTTTAACTTCCTCCACTAACATCCTCCTCACTCTTCCCCTTTTCTTCCATGGTATCATTCATGCTCGAACCCTGCTCTAGCGGATCTCGCGATGCCCTGCTCTGCGCTAAATGATATGGAGAAATCTCTCGACGAAAACAAAAAGAATCAAAGCAAATTCAAGATGTGCGTGATATTCCGCCTAGTACGATATGGTATCAAATAGTAGGCTTCAAATGAGTAATTTGGTTAATAACGACATTGAGAGAAGGTAAGTAAGGTAAGGTCGGCGGCAACTCAAGCAACATCTCAAAGGTAGCTCGCTCGCTGTAATCAATTCGAAAGGAATAATGCATAGAAGATGGAAAGGAGGGATAGTCGTATCGTATAGTCGTACTCTCAAAAAAAACGCCATGCTCGGACATCGTTATAGGATCAACCAGTGTCGTTGCGCCAAGTGGGTAAAGACAAGAAAGCCTCCCATGCCGAAAGTCCAAATGCGTTATAGAAAAAGGGCAATCATGCCAAGTCCAAAGTTGTAGTGATGATCCATGAGGTTCGAGTCCCGCGGGTCCGAGTAGTCAGTGTTTATGTGGTCGAAGTCCGTGTAGTCATAAGTCCACGCCAGATTCCTGTGGCGTCCGTGGAGGCCTCTTCAGAGTCAATTGGCTGAGAGAAAGCGTCCTAGCGGCTTTCTTTCTTGAGCCGTCTTCCTCCTCGTCGCGAAGCTCTTCGCCAAAAGCTCCGAAGCCATGACCGGCCTCTTCCTCGCGTGGCGTCTTATATGCTTCCGATTCGGTATCTGCGCCAGCAGTCAGGGGCTCATCGTCGTCGTGATCGAAGGCAGACACAGTAGAGTAACTGGTAGATCCAGTCTCAAGCTTGTGCGAAGTCTGAGCAACAAGGTTGAGTCTATGGCTCAGTCTTGTTACACGCGCTTCTAAGGCTTGTCGCGCGTCTCGCTCGGTATCTAATAGGGCCTTCAATGTTGTATAATGATCCGCAGTAAAAGGTCCCACATTCTCTCCCAGGAGCGCAGGCAAGCTCGTGGCACCACGAACTGTCGTATTCGACGTAGGTCGTTGTGGCCTCGTTGAAGCGGGCATTGATCCAATGAAAGTGTTCCCATCGCCGAACGAATCGTTTGAATGCCGAGACAAACTGAGTCTTGATGAATGTTCAATATCGCGCGAAGGCGTTCGGTACTCTGACGTCCCTACATCAGCCGAGCGCGTCGGTGTGTAGTCCGTAGATTGTGCGATGGATCCTCGAGGCTGTGCTTGGACCGGGGTGTCAGGTACGTAATTGTTAACACCTGGCACAACTTGAAATAGCTGAGAAACGAGCTTCTCCAGTTTCTGATTTCGGACCTCCAAAGCAGCAATACGATCCTCAAGGCTAGCCGCTTGCGTAATCTTCATTCCGACCATGGGGCCAAAATTGAAGGGCTGCGGTGGCGTCTTCGGTGGAATCTGCTCGTGTGAATCAGCTGGAGTTGCCACATCCACTTCCGCAACGCCAGTGTCGTCATTATTCACAGTTGACGAATTAGGTGATAAAATAGTCGGGTTGTAACTCTCTCTCCAGTAACGAATCTCGTCACTGCGCTTTCGGACCTGGACTTGATTTACTACAACATCCTCCAGTTGCGACAGGCTCCTCGATCTTCGGCGGTGCGTATAGCTATCGCTGGTTATGGCGCGACCAATGTCCTCGGGATCGTCTTCCCTCGGTGTATTATTCCCACGCCCGTGAGTACTAGCAGGTCTAGGGGATAGGCCGATTATCTCTCCATCAAAGTCCTTAATTCTCCCGCTTAGGATCCTATTGGACGATGCAGCTCTCCTCCGAAGTAACACGGGATCAACTTGTAGCGAACTGCGAGCGCTTGTGATTGCTAGCATGTCATCAGGTCCGACCGAATGCGATCTTAGCGCTCTATCAAATTCCGTAATTGGTAACGAGGCCGACCGCTTGGATTCGCTCTTCTTTAGAGCTCGATTCGAGCCCTACGGATATTCAATGTTAGCCCTTACCATTGTTTGACAGACATTGGTCCAAGTTTGTGACAGTCGCGCTTACATCTTCAAGCTGTGCAGGGTCGTCTGATCCTGCATATTGAGCCTCCGAGATAGACGTTCCGCCAGTGCTCTTCTTCTTACGCTTGAAAAGCCTCCCGAGCGTAGACTTGAGAGTTGACTTCTTCCGTTGAGGTCGGTCTATATCTGTGCCGTCGCTGACGGTAGAGTACCTCAGAGTACTAGAACGGGGCGCTCTCTGCTGTCGCGGGCTGGCAGAGGCATTTGAAGCTTGGCTAGGTCCAGAAGGGGTCACAGAGTCCGACTTGTCCGTCTTGATTACATCAGAAGGTGTATTTCCGGATCTCGTGGCGGGTTGATCCTCGGCTTGAGACTCGGGTTGTTCTGGTTTGCCTTCTTGGGGTATTACTGCTCCTGGATTTCTGATGGGGAATTCGTCGTCCATCGGAATAGGACCACTAATTCTACCGCGGAGAGTTGTATGGTCAGGCTGAGCAGTTTTCGGTCGGCCGATGCTGGTGCCAGGTCTGAAGAGACCCATTGTGTCTAAGGGTCTAAAAAACGGAATTTACGAAATGATAGGTTGCGAAGATAGCGAACGACTAGAAAGATAGCAGAAAGATCCTAGATATGGCAGTGACGGCGGCCGGCGATCCATTTCATGACTCTCAGAACATGACTATTTCGTATTCCCAACTAGTCACTTTGCTTCAGAAAAGAGATCAGACTCCCACATCTCACATCGCCAGCAATGCGGCTCGGCAGGACGAAGACGTCGGTATGCGAATCGAATGACGAGAGGGACCCCCTCCTCGATTGCCGCTTAAGGACAGTGGCAAAAGGCAAAAATAGAGGGAAGGATAGGTTATGAGGGCACCTGGGCTAGTTTATGGGATGGGACACAGAAGGCCCTGCGGCCATTACAACGCATATTCGAACGAGTTCCTGCGACAACGGTCGATAGACTCGTGCATATGTAAGTGAGCGAGTGGGACGCAAGGCTCTGGGGTTAAGCGGATGGGCGGTAAACAGATGGATAAGTCTTGACCCATGAAACGGCCAATGCACATAGGCGGCGCGCTCTGGAGGGTTTACTGCAACAATGTCTAATGAGAGATCGGCTCCAAGTGGGCAGAAGCAGCAGTAACAGCAGAAGCTAGGACCGCAAATGACCTCAAAGAGGTTTAGGAGCTGCTAGGGTAGGTCGGGATGACGAAGGACCAGGGCTATGGAATGCTCTGATATTGGGGCCCAGGGGTCTTGCAGTGGTGAACCTTGCTCGGGCCTGCATGTACAGTTGAGGGTCCGTGTGGCCATCTGTCCGTGTGTTGGCTGAGATTTGTGCAGATGGACGAAATGGTCCATCGCTTGAATCTTGCTGCAGGCATGAGACGGAGTAGTGGCTGTGACGGGTTTGGGCTATCTCTCGACATCGTATTGGCGCGTTAATTACCATCGGTTGTCTCAGAGATTATCGTGTGACGGAAGACTACGAATTCCAGAAGGCAGATTGGGGATGGATGTAAGGGTCAACTATAAGTCGAGATTGAGATTGTATGGAAACGTAAACATGAAGAGATAAAAGATTAACCTAAGGTAAGGTTGACTTGGCTATTGGCAAGGAGAGCCTACCTACTAGCTTAGCCCTAGCCCGCTATACATGTAGAGGTAGCTCACCCTGCAAATACACGCATGTACGTACTATGTAAGACCGGATAGCTGCATACATCCGCATACAAACCCGTGCAAATCAATCTGAAATGAGGAAGCCACCATGCACCCAAAAACGGCCATCTACCACATCTGGATGCCGTATCTGCTATCCATACATGGTGAGTTCAAGGTCTGGACTAGGCTAGCAGACTAGCTGCCAATAGAAGCTAGCCACGGAGACGGGTTCCGGTTGAGGCTTCACGGCCGTTTCGTCTAAATAATACTTCAATGTTTCTACACGAACTAATATCAACATCAATCCTCACATTCAAATTAAAGATATATGAAAGCCTTGGGGCGATGGTTATTATTCCGATGTAGGCACCGGAATAATTTCCATATTATTACATTGAATGCTACCTACTTACATTCAAGTAAAAATTCATAGGTAAGGGGTCTTGGTATGAAGTACTTGATAGGTGGATAAGAAATGCCTAGGCAGGGTATGTTAGCGAGGTATTCTAACATCTCCAGTTACGTGCGAAGCGAAAACGACAAAACGTCAAGGCGTCTTCCAACCACAACAATTCTAAACTAAAAGAGTATCATGATTAATACACCGTTTCCTATCCAGAGTTTAAAAAGCCTAGACGTGCTATCCTACTATCGTGCAGTTTCAAGAAGGATGAGGTATATACATGTAGTCAATTGTTGAACCCGACCCAATTACATGGTACATGTAGCCTACATATTGTTACGAGTTCCAGTTCCCGCATCGCGACTGGAGGGAGATGGCTCGGATAGTCCCAGCTGAATCCAAGATTAAGCATGGAAAACGGCTCTAACTAATAACTCTAGCGACCGACGCCAGATGGGGCGCCGTTCTCCATTCTCGTCCCTTTTATTTGCACCACGTTGTTCTCCGCTCTATCCGCTGACTTATCAATCTCTGACGGACTGACGGGCATTGCCAAGTTACCGTACTACGCTCATGAAGAAGACCTTGATACACCATGACTTCCACGGAAGCACACCGCGTTTGATCTGCGAGGATGTCTTGGGGAACGGAAATCCTATGGGCCGGGATGGCCCTTAATAAGATCTCCCGTCAACATTCTTAGCGAGCAAACGTCAATGCAGACGGAGGCTGTGTCACGATTAATCCATAGTCTGCATAGTATCTAAAGTATGTGTTGAACGCCGAGACTAAGCTAATTTGAAAGCGCCGACAATGTGTGATCCTTCGTACACGTATTCGCTATTCGCTGGCGCTTCCAGAGGGATTCTGAACACCAAGAAATACAACAAAAGGCTCACATCCAATCCTCACCTCCTGTCTCTTGCATCTGGTCGCTGCATTGGACGTTGTCGACGCTACCTAACCTGCAGGAGGTATACATGCATGTGGGCTATTACGAAGCCAACCAAGACCCAAGGTCGCAGAATATCTCCGAACCGCTTAGCTCATGCAGGTACAACATCTGAACTGACTGAACTGATTTTTGGTTGCAACGGGGCCATGTATGCGCGTATTATCCTAAGAACGAGCCTCCCCTATCCAGTTTGCCGACCCATATGGAATATTCCCTTGCCCTTGAATGCCTGCCTCCTACATCGTAAACAATTTGTTCTTATTAGGTACCCGCCACGGCGGTGAATTCCAGGTTGGACAGATGTCAACCAGCCTTCTGATATCCCTCGGTTACATATCTAGTTCACCGCCCGGAGTATTTTAATATGCTGGATATGTAGCACCTGGGCCTCGAAGGCCGTTCTCATTTTGAGTCTAGCCCTGTGGATCCCAAACGGTCCGCTCCCCGCCAGGAAAAGCAATTCTGAAACAGCAGGGATGCTAAATGCGCTACACCACGTACCCCGGGCAAATCGTCACAGCGCTACAGCTATCGTCTGATATGTCTGCTCGAATCCTCGACTTCAACCTCACTCTGCGAGTTTACCATGTCTCCATCACATAATCACACATTATCCAAATGCAGCAACTACGTACTATGTGTTAGCACGAACTGGGGTTCCTTGATTTCCTTCTTCAGCAATCGAAGAGCCCACCAACCCACCGCTACGGTCCAAATATTGGCCTCCATGTCCCATATGTGATGTAAAGAGAGCTTGTCCCCCCCTTGTCCTACATACCTTATCGTATTGTAATTATTATGGTGATCTGAAATGCGGTTGAAGAAACAAAAGAAAATCTACGATACGCGAGGCAACCAATTCTTAATCAAAGCAAAACAGAAACAACCAGGAAAACTCCGATGTAGGTTCGGTAGGCGTGTATTGTAAAGTTGCATCCGCGTGTTCCAGTCACTGCCCATTCGCAATGTTCAAACTCTCGGACGAACACCTCCTTCAATTCATCGGTCCCAGGGGGCTCAATATTAAGTTGGTGTCTGTTCGCGGCCCCCAATTTGACCTTCACCGCACATGTTCGTCACATATTTTTATTGCTCTATCGAAGCCGAATCGACGTACCGAAGATCTGCGTTGTTTTCCAGCCACTCCATCCAGTTATTTAGAAATTTGCTGCCTCTAGGTTTTGGTCAGACGAGATTTCTAGAAACATATGAAACAAGCCAGAGCGTCCAAGCGTGAGCTATATTGACGATAATTATATAGCAACTCAAATATAGTCAAGGAACAGCCGTTATGACGGAATGGGGAAGGGAATTAAAATGAAAAGCAAGGTAGGTAAATAGTAGATAGACGTACCGTCGAACAGTCTCCGAATCTCCCACAACAACCAGTGAGCGTTTGGGTCTCGTCATCGCCACTGGTCCGGTTAGCTTCTTTCCCCAAAAGGTGAGATATCCAGGGATGAGAATAGGTTATCTAAAACCTACCATTTAAACGGCGCTTCTCGCTCAGGAAGCCTACCTCCCCTTCGGTGTTGCTTCGCACAAGGCTAACAATGACTGCCTCTTTTTCTCGGCCTTGGAACCCATCTACCGAGCCGAGCTCGATTCCGGGAAAAGCTTCCTTCAAGGGCGCCAGAAGGCCGAGCTGTGAGCGTAGTTAGTATACCAAGGTAAGGATGATAGTAGAATAGGGTGAAGAGGTAGAAGAGATAAGTACCTGCGCATTATAAGGCGTGACAACCGCGATATCCTCAGGCCTGACACCAGCCTCAACCAGCTTCTTGACATGTTGCCTCACCAGCGCAGCCTCCATCTCATTGCTCTTGCTCTCGCCAAACATGGACCTCACTGTAGCTTTCTTCTTATCCTTACCATCCTTCCCTTCCTTGTCTTCCTCTTCCTCATTCTTCTCAGGGTAATCACCGCCCTGCGTATCAATAAAAATCACGGGCTCGCTGGTATCCTCCGTATCTTTCACCTCATACTCAAGATCTCGGAGAAGCCTCTCCTTCACCGCATCAGCGGCCACCAATCTACCCTCGTATAGCTCATCCGACGGAAACCGCATGATCTTCTCGTGCATGCGGTATTGCGTCGTCAGCATTCTCTTGATATTTGGGCCGTGTAGCTTGAGCAATCGGTCGAAGAGCGTAGTCTCCAAGGTGACCCCTTTTATCACGCTCCGCTCCCCTTCCTTATCTCCCTCCTTGCCTTTGACCTTGACCTTCGGCTTAGCCTTCGAGTTTGTCGACTTGACCGTAGGCGGCAGCTGCAAGTGATCGCCCGCGCACACGGCCTTCTTAGCCGCTAGCAGCGGGACCCAGCACTGTGCTTCGAGGGCTTGGCTGGCCTCGTCGATAATCACCACATCGAACTCCTCGTTCTTCAGCTGATAGCCCCCCGCGCCGTGCAGCGTAGCAAGAACGACTTTACTCCCGCCAACCAGCGTGTCTACACATCTCCTCTCCCTCTCTCTGTATTCCTTGCGCAGTTCCTTGAGATCCGCGTAGATGGCCTTGCGCTCCTTGCCGCTCTGCGTCTTTTTGATAGACGCCTGCTTGGCGTCCATCTCCGTGCGTACATCCTTGACGATGAGACCGGCCTCTGAGGTCTGGGTTAGGACGTCAAGCGAGTGGTTTAGAACGGAGGGGAGTAGCCGTGCTGGGTGGCCTAACCGCACGATGGGAACGCGATGCGGGGACAGTCGCTCCACGATATTGTCTACTGAGATATTAGATGGACCGCAGACCAGGACGCGCTGGTTGCGCTTGACGAGTTGCAGGATCAACTCGATCAGGGTGTGCGTCTTGCCTGTCTAATTAAGGCAAACAATACGCAATCAATCAGCCTCTTTCCATACCATCAAAGTGCGGGGAATCCGTGTTCCTAGGTGGTAGGAGAAAGGTAATACTCACTCCAGGCGGACCATGGATCAGCGCAATCTCCCTCGACGCAAGCGCGAACCTAATAGCATCCTTCTGGGAGTCATTAAGCGTCGGATCGAACCACTCGATCTTGCCCTCGCCGTACTCCGGATCCTTCGCCAAATCAGGCGACACGGGCGACGGGTTCGCCAGACCGAACAGCACGCGCATGAAACTCGAATACTCGGACTCGCCCATGTCGCGCAGCTTCTCCATCGCCTGGTTCATGCGGCGGTACGTCACATCGTCCGCGAGCTTGACCAGCCAGACCCGCCCGCCAAAGCTCGCCGCGTCCTCCTTGTCCTCGTCGACGGCAACGGCGATGGCGTCCCGCTTCACCTTCGTCACCACGCCCCTCGCCCCCTTCTTCTCCAGGTCCTTGACCTCGCGCTTCTTGGCGCTGCCAGCGGGCTGCTCGGACACGAGCACTATATCTCCGGTTCGCACGCCGTGCTCGGGGAGCTCGCTGCCCGTGGCGCTATCCGGGCCGAGCTCAAGCACCGTCCTCCCGCCTAGCCCTGTCCGCTGCGACGAGACGACTAGGTTGGTGACGGCGAGGCCGGCGCGCTGGAGCGAAGCCGGGCTGGTGCCGGAGATGAGGCCGCTGGTCTCCTGGATCTCGCTCTGCAGCTCGGCGTCCAGGAGCGCGAGCTGGGTGCGGGCGAACGCCGGGACGTCGACCGACTGCGTCAGAAGCGACATGGCGGGCAGCCGGTGTTCATTTCACACACACGTGGGTGAGGTATTGCCGTTCTTATCAATAATCTGAGTTGATAAGGCTCGAGATTTTGGCGACGTAATTAACTCCAACGTATAAATTATCGGTTGGGCTTTGTTTGTGAGCGAGGCATGAAGTTAGAAGTATGTACTAAGTTGTGAGTGGTGAAATCCGGTGGAGTCGAGATTTTGACTGAAGATATGGAACTCATCATGTGGACGAAGTGCAGCAACCGCCAAATTTCGATGACAATCACGAATTCCAATCCTCCGAGGTCGACTTTAATATGAGCTTTATTTAATTGTCCTACTAACAAATGCCATCATTATATCATACATTGGTTCCAGCCGCTATATACTAGGTAGCTTAACTAGACCCCATCCCAGCAGTAGGTTGCGTAAATAAGACCACAAATAAGCTGACGACTATGAGAGCACATGCGATCACCGACACTATCACTATAGTCCCCCTCGACGCCGGAAACTTCCCCTTAATCACCCACTGTTGACCTTGGTAATACCTACGATATCCCAATAGCAGAATTATTATAGAGATGCCTATGAAGGTCGCACCTAGCGGTTTTCCTATGCGTCGTAGCGTCATGTAGCGGGGGTCGTCTTCATCTATCGAGGTGTTCAGGCGGAATAACTGGGTCACGGCTATTCCGATAGACGCGAAAGAGAGCGATGTTCGAAGCCAGGCAAGAAACGTTCGCTCTACAACATCAATCGTCAGCTCGTGAACGTGCAAGTGTAAGCAAAATAGGGGCTAGTGGTTGGACGTACCCAGAGCCAAATGGTCCCTAGCGACGCTGCCCTTGTTCTCCAGCTCTATCGACAACATCCCTCCAAAGTAATGTTTTAACCAACTCTTCTCATCGTCCTCATGACAGTTCGCGTCGTCGGTGCCATTTGTTCCATTTTCTCTGCTCGTGCCATTTGTTGGTGGCTCTGGTTGTTGCGCAGAGCGTCTGCTCCTCGGATTCGGCGACATGCGCGTGCCTTGGTAGTTCGACGTGTTGTCGCGTGCGGTCGCAATGCTCGTCGTTTCGTCAGGCGCATCATCGTCGCCGTGTTCCGACAGACGCTGGAAACTCATGCTCAACCTTGGGCTACGACCGGATGCGTGCGAACCAATTGTGTCGGCGCGTTCTCTGGCAGTCTGATGAGAGAAGAGTTTTTCGTCAGAGCAGGTCAATTGGGAGTGGAGATAGTCGTGTTCCAAGAGTAAGAAAGTTCAAATGGCCGAGTCCCTCGTTTCTTCTGCTACAAACTCAAAGCCACAAGCCAATTGCGAAATGCGCACGAACCTCGAGAATGCCATTGAGCCTATCGTGCGAAGATAACCTCGACAGCGAGCGGTCTGCTGCCGGAGACGATCCTCGCAGATTGGCAGCAGACGGTCCCACCATCGGGGACCCGGGGGCCATTGTCCCTCACTCTCTCGATTCCAACCTATTGGGTATTTCGACTCTGGCCGTCGAAGGACGCAATGCAATGCCGTGCAAGCGCAAAGGCTAGCAGTAGACGGCACATATTTGACATGTGAGTGATGTCTTGTTAGCTTGGATGATACCATTCGGCTATTAGTGCGCTAGAAATGGGCTCCCACTAAGCACCCAGTTCAACGTTGTTGGCGCCTTTCAATAGCCTGAGTCGCTACGTCATTAGCACCCTTGTAGCTCCTAATAGCTTCCGTAGGTGCCTGAAACTGCCCCGAACTTGCGCCGGCATTCTAGTGTAGGCTCCTACTGGGGCTCCACTATCGCCTCCAGCTATGGCTAAATGCGATTGCGGTAGAGCTCCTTCGTCGTCGATGGATCTCATAACCTGCATATGCCAAGGTTAGTTATGGAATAAGATGTTTGCTTGATGCTTAACTCACGAACACTGGTGCCTATGCACCTCATAGCGCAAAGCAGGTATAGTAAATGTAGGAGGTAGGTATCCCTGATAGGTACAGATATGTGCGTATCTTCACTAGGTACCATTCGATTCCCTGCCTACATCATGCATTATCAAGTTCACCCGCAGATGTATAGAATCATATGAGGTTTTGGGATTCTTTTCACTAAGAACTTCGTCATAAATTAACGAGTGGCGACCCCTTACAATTATAAATTACAGAGCCCTGTTCTATTTACCTTATAAACTAAGCTTTCTATAGGACGATCAAATGGCGTGATAGCTAGCTGCGATAGCATCATCGTATTAAGGTAAGCAAGTGTAATAAGCTACGCTCACTCACCACTCGATGAAATCCATCACCAGTATCAAACGCTTGAATGAGATATTATCGCGGGTCCAAGCTGTCCCTTGGAAGTACCCATAGGAGGTACTCATGATAGATGTGAGAAGAGGATGACTTCCAATCTTAACTTGATGTGATAGATATACTCGTGCTCTCTAAAGAAAGGTATAGCCCATCCCTCTACCCGGCGTGTTGATACCAATGCCGTCCCATGTAAAGCTCTGTCTGCTATTACCTCGAAGAGTAATGAAATCATTGTAGCAAAAGATCCCCTAAAGAGGTAATCAGTCCAATACAACGCCTCGGGGTAGAAGAGGTATCAGCCTCACACACTAGAGAATTTCTATTACCGAAGCTTAAATACGAGGCCAAGTTCGTAGGCGCGGTAGAGATGCCTTAAAAGGGCTTCAATGCCGAACCTCTCTCGGGTCGTACTGGGAATACGAGCAATAAGGGGCACCGACGAAGTTAGTATACCACTCTGAGAAGTCGGGCTCGAAGAGTAATCCATTCGAATTACAAGCCCACCAATATTGTCAGAGAAAGGCTGAGTTCCCTATATCAATTCATAGAGCGTTTCAGGATATGAAACGGGGGTCCATGAAGAATAACGAGTTTCCTACATCTCGTCCCTTTGCCCCTTTCTAACTAGTGTCGCCAGGCCGCAGGTCTCCTCCTATGGGGTCGTTCTCCGATTTCATCCTGCTCACACTATGGGGAGTACACGAAAGGCGAGTCGACGAGTAGTTCTCCGAGGTCAGACCCGTACTCAGCTCCATATATTAGCCTCCGTCGATGCTAGTATAAAGAGCGGCCAAGATACAGGAGGACCCCAATGCTAGCCTAGGCCATTGTGTATCAGCTGAGCGAGTATACGTGAGTAAGAACTATTCAACTGGCCAGTCCGTAATCGACCCGGCTCATGCTATTCGTCAAGGACCTAATGTACGTACGACCCGAAAATGTAAATATCCAGCTCTGAGACTTGATTCGTCTCCAAGTCAAGCCAAGGACCGAACACTACCTAGGTTAGCAAGTGAGAATATGGGGCCGAACACAATCGTCAAGCTGAACCGAACAGTTCGCCCCTATCGCTAGCTAGCATATACATTGGGTCGCGCCGATCCGGACACCAGACTATTGGCGTTATGACGAACCCGACACATCGATCTCGGGCCCCAAACTACCTACCTCCTACCTCCTACCCACCTACCTAGCGTAACTCCGCCCACGGGGTCCGACGTGCCTTGCGTGCGTTATGTGTATGTATGTGTGCGCGCCTCTTTCCAGACAAAGCCGGCGTGCGGCAAGAACAAGCGGATATCTGGGCACCCGGAAACTTGTCTTAGACAACCTGTTCGACACTAAAAAGCTTGTTTTCGGCACTATTGGGAGGGAGGGAACAGGAACTCTTCCCCCCCCCCCTCCCCTTCCCGTGGCGTTGGCGGCAAAAATAGGTTGGGGTTTTTTGGGTCTCATGTCTCAGATATAACCTCTAGATCCATATATGCATGTTTCTCCCTCGTCAACTTGCTTGCTAGCTTAGGTAGCTTACTAGTCATGTAGGCGTGTAGGTAGATAGGTACGTAGGCAGGTAGGTATGGAAGCACAAGAATGTGCCCATTTACTTATCGCCTCTCAATAATATCTAGCAGAGAGAGAGAGAGAGAGATACCTCGGATTAGTCCTGTATTCCCCAGACTGAAACAGACCGAGAAGTTCGGCATTCGGATGGAGGTGTGATACGTTAGACTAGACTAACTGCCTTGCTGTCTGCAGGTCATAGGTGCGGAATGTGCACTTGCTTCCTGTTCGATCGGATTTTAGCCCCCGAAGTCCTGAGATCAGTCAATCGGGTTGGTGTGGCGTAGTAGGACTCTTTCAGCCTCAACTCCAGAGAGGAGTTAGCTTGAGCCCCCTGAGGATGGCACCCGACATTTGGGGCTTGCTATGGCTTCTACTTAGGCTTGCATTGGCGTGTTGGACGCGCGGTCGTCTTGAACATTTGGTATGTTAGTTCCTTTTACGATCTCTTTAACTGCCGAGTTACTCCAAAAGAATCAGGATTGAGGTGCAGCATCCTAAGATCTCTGTACGCTCCTTTTTCCTTCTTTTCCTTTAGCTGTACAGATCCGAGCTGGTCTCGACTACCCCTTTTCTCGTCAATAAGCGGCTAGTCTCGGCTACGGGGTGACTTCCGGAACACTTCTTCCTCAGAGGTATCTACATTGTCATCGCAGCAGAGTCTACGCGCCGCATACACTGCGTCACCTCAATACCGACCATTGCATTTTCCTCTTAGAATGGATGGTACCTAGGTAGACAGGTGATATATCAAGCATTCCTTGTGCAATAGCTGATCCTTACGTTTCAGTCATTTGTCTCCGGTTCCTGGAATTTATACGTCATGAATACGGTAAGCTGACCAGGAGCCACTGGAAAGCGACGTCTTTGTTATACGTGGTAGACGGCACTTGACGAGTCAGAACTCTACGATGACCTACATTCTCTCAAATCTGACAGGACATGGCTCAAAACACAATTATGATGACCCCAACAGACAGCTCCTCCTGACGATCTCTGTGTATCATAGTTTCCATGTTGAAGGAGTCCGCTAGGGAAACGGAAGTGATCGCCAACGAGGCAGAAGGGCTGCCGCGTAATAGACGATATGCCGGAGGCTTTCTTGGCGTAGCACGTATTAACCAAGTACTTACAGTAATGCAGTCATCTAGGTTAAGGCCACTCGGAGGGGGTTACGATGATGTAGATAGGATCTAACGAAAGAAACAGTCTAACGCCAGAAAAACCGATGATCACCAAAGAAAATTTATATATGGTACGATACCTAAGGCAATAAGCAGTACATCTAGGGAATGTGGCGTCAGCAGTCACATAAAAAAAGTTTCACAGCATCGGGAATATCTCCATGGCTAGTGATGATCTGACTCGCAGAAAAGGCGTCATCTCCTCCCACGAGTTGATAGGGAATAGTGCCACGTTGTACGTGACTTCGAGTCATGATGCCTATGTAGGTAAGCCTAGCAGATACATACAGGTAAGTAGGTAGGTATGTATATCATATCCTCTAAATAGACTTGCTTTGTCAGAAGCCAAAGTAGTAGTGGTCTTACGTGCTGAGATAGTAGTTGGATTCAATTTGCATGTATATTGGTGGTAGATCGATCATGAGTAACATATGCATGACAGCGGCAAGGATCGAGACATATTCCTTCAAGCTGAGAACATGGCATCATTTCATATTCTATGAAGCTCTATGGCCGCCCTTGTAGATTAGTTACCTCTCAACAGAAACCATAGGCCTTCGTCGGCGGTCACATTCTACAGCGGCGTGAAGAGTAAGCAGCCTTGCGATACATCCTTCGTCGCGGCTGAATGATTGGTTTCGGTACGGTACGTTTTCAAACGTCCGTCTATAGTGCGGCCAGCCAGTCAGAGCGCAATCCGACCCAACCTACCAAACTTCTGATCCGAGACCTTCGTAATAGACCATTATCCCGTTGAAGTTAGAGCAGTCAGTCAGCGACGAATTGGTCAATAGCCAATGAGCAGCATTATCAAGCTACAATATTTAGATGTCGGTATATAGAAATAGAGCGTAAGCGCACTAAGCTATATTACGCTACACACCTATGTGATGACTCCATATAGACCGAGGGTCTTGCGATGGGGGCCAAAGGATCGAGATAGGTACATTATGTATTCCGTCAGCGGGCATACCTAGAGCCGTTCCCTGAAAGGTACCCCTAGCACTGGCTAACCGTGCCGCATTAGAGCTTCATTTCGCTGGAGTACCTCGCATGCAGATTCCCTCCGCATCTATTTACCAGATCGGATTCTACGGCTAAGCAAAGCATAACTGTACGACCCAGAAGGTTGGGTGGTACCGAAATCCTTCACAGCTTCTGGCCAAAAAGCGGCGTGATCGCGTTTGGCTGTGCCCTCCCATGTACGACACAATCAAATGCAGCTGCAAGAAAAAAAAAAAATTATTGACGAGCCCCAACATTGACCGAGGTGCTTACACTAGAGCTGAAGGATCATAGTGCTTAGGCGGGAGAGGCGTTCGGCCAGTGAGATTGGCTAACTACAATCGTGCCTCGGGAAGATCCCGCGATCTCGTTATCTTCGTAAGTTAACCCTGACCCTAGCTTGATGACGGTTGGTATGGTCGTCAGCTTGAAGAAGCGAGGAGGGGTTTTGGGTTTGCTTGCCCTTTTTACACTCGCTAAGGGTTGCTGCGCCCACCATTTTCATGCGATCCCGTTTAACGACGGATAGCGACCTCAACTCCCCGAATTCTACAAACCCCACAATCTTCGGTGACGTCGTTTGATCCAACTTCATGCTCTTTATCAAGCCCTTGATAGAAGGAGGAAGGCAACCTAGTTCAAAGGATCTGAAGGCTCCCGATGTGGGTGTACTCGGAGATCCCGCCTCGGTCGTATCAAGCGGGGGACGGGGGAGAGAGAGGCACAGTTAGGCAAGTCATTGATGGCAGTTCCGAGTGGGACGGTCCATATCTGCAAGTTCGTGGCAGGGAGTCAATGATAGAGGGGAAAAGCCATCAACGACGGACTATGCTGCGAACTCAGCGCAAGACGTATGGATGCGTGTGATGACTTCCACATATAGTGGCTTCGCTTACGGAACATGTTGCTGCTTGGGGAGCCATCATTGCAAACTCGTGCTTGAAATCATGCAGTCCGATGCTTTGGAGAAGATAGTTTGCTTCTAACTCGAATCCTGCGGTCAGCGTATATACTTATTTGACCAGACCAGTTAAGTTATTGCCTCTACTGCATATCGCCGTTAGTTTCCGTGTACCTCCTATACAGATAATGCAGAAAGGCGTTGCGTGGGTTGCACCAACTCGAGTGAGCTTCCCACCATCCTAGTAGGTAGGTGTTGTCAAAGAAAGGATCCCATCACTAATGGCATCGCACATGCGCAACGATTTGCCTTAGGTCAGGTGTCGTCATCTCTTCGGGCCGTAGCATCAAGTAGAGTCGCATTAGGAAGGTCGTTCTAACGTCGACAACAGTTCACCTCAAAAGGATACTTCCTCGAGACGGAGCAATTAAGTTTCATCGCCTCTTGACAAGACGCGAATTTGGCAGGCATTAATTGAATGGTGTGGTAGAAACACGTGGGGTGCAAGTCATTCTGCTGATACTTACAACCACCAAATGGTAGCATCCAACATTATCTAATGCTCCTTCGAACCAAACTCGTGGCAGCTTTGTCCAATAATCCCATTCGTACATCCGTCACCATACTAGTGATACGCTTTCCTCTGCACTTGACCGAGAAGAGTTACCAGTGAAGCATAGTTTGACCTGTGATGATACCACAGAATGAAACGTTGGCGTCTCAATGGCTTATGGCCACCGCCTCCAAGAGACTAAACCATTTTCGTTCATTGCTGCACTAGCGAAGGGTATTGGCTGTCTAGGCCGTTGCGTGTGTAACTCGAACTGTTTTGGAGGGTGGGAGAAATTATGAGGCTCTACCTTACCTCGTCATTGTGACAGAAGCAATTTAAAAAGAAGTTTTATATCGCTTATTGATTGTAAGGGTCTCTCTCTATGATAAACCCCACGAGATCTATCTTCGGAACAGCCGTTTGCCCGCTACGGCCTCACGGCCCCACGGAGATGTCAGAAGCTTGTTGCTTTGCCCTGCCGGAGCCGTTGGGTGGGAGATGATGATCTGCTCTCTTCCCAGACTTGGACCCCTTGCGGCACTTGCCGAGGCTCATGGCTTTGGAAAAGAAAGGTTGTCAGTTGGAAAGTTGGACCAAGATCAACGTAAGAAAGATCGGCACATCCGTCAGATGGCGCGGGACAACGCGCGTTGTCTTTGGACTAGACGGAGTGCCGGGCTCTTGTGGTGGGCAGAGAGTGGCGGAAGCATCGACGCACACGCACGGCCTGATGCCGGCCTTAAAACGTATTTTATCCCGTAGGGATGTTCTAAACATTACATAGGTAGATGGCATCGGTAAGAGTTTCGAGTGCAATAATTAGGCTGGGTCTCTACCTATCCAGTAATGGTTCGGGCCGTATCCTCGTTGTGAACTGGTGGTTCATGCGAATGGAGCGAGAACTGATAGCGTGGACGGGATGCTACTGGATAGCTGCCCCGGTAGTCCAAGCCAACCTTGACCCATGACGGTGAGATGAGGTGAGGGCTGCCGGGCTGGTCGGTCTGTCTTGGAATATTCCATCGTAAAATTTAGAAGTATCCATGCCTGTGGCTCTGGGACGATAGATCATAGAACTGGCGTGGCCAGATAACGCGGTTAGGTAATTAAACAGCCAGCTGTGGAGCCGGCATAGTGAATACATGTCGCACAAGAAGGAAAGAGATGTGGGGTCCGAATTTCCAAGGCAGGTTGGCGGGTTATGTGCTATGCAATGAAAAATGGAGACCTTCATAACATTCTATCAATGCCAATGAGTTCACAGACCCTTTCTGCTCGCCTCGCTTCTTGGGCTATATGGATAGTATGAACTATGAACTATGGATCTGATGGATCTTATGGATCTTATGGAGACTATGGATAACGATTAACTGGCGGTTGGAACGAGTGGGGGGAATACGCAACGGTGAAGGAGGTAGACGGGGTCGAGCTTTCTGAAACGCAGAAGCCTTCGAGAAAAGAGCCAGCGGAATGTTGCCAATTGGACCGGGCCCTGCATTAGCGGGGACTAAATAACGTCGGGGAACACAGCCAGAGGACCCTGATAGCTGCACTAAAATGCTATATGTTGGCGGTGTCGTACCTGGCGCCATCAGTAGTACTGGCCTTAGATAGAGGCGGTACACGTAGCTTCGTCGCGAAAGCCCCGACATTGGCCCAACCACTAGTGTACACTAATAAGACCGGTACGAACGCTTTTCTCATTTGACTTTGCGGAGTACATGGCTCTAGTGTTAGTCATTTGATATACATAGAACACTTCCTGTTATATTCCGCGGTTGGCTATCAAGGTGACGGGGTCATCTTCAGATCTGTGTGTTGGAGGTGTAGCGGCGCGGCGCGCATTGGCGGACTGGCCTAACATTGAAGCAAGAGGGTACCCAAGGTACCTCTCTCTTTTGACAGTTGACTATTCACCTGGGCAGCTTGGCAAATGTTATAATCGATAGATTAAGACTCGTTTATTACTAACATATTGCTCCTCTCGCTGCCTCTCATATCATCTTGCCACGGCTAGGCACCGCACGGATCTGTCATGCGTCAGATAGTTTGATGTTTAGCATCGCATCGCGGCCACGGCTGTATTTCGAAACACCATATCAGACGCTTAATTTAGAGCCTCTCGGCTGCTTTACCAAGAACTACATAGCATCGAAGCGGTGGTGATCAAATGTTTGGAGATTCAATCGTTCTTAATGCGACCGCTATTGTGCTACTGCTTTCCCTTGCATATGATGTGTCGTAGGCCCGAATGAGAAACAACTTCACCTAGGGTGGCCGGTGACTTTGCTGGGAAGGGCTTCTGGCCCCCGGTCTCTTCCCACACAGGCGTGCGAGCCGGTATCGACGCTCATTGGCCGAAAATATGCCGGCGAAGAAAGCCAAGAGGTTGAGAGAAACCGACGAGATCTTCCAGAATCACACCTGCTACAGTATGCTGCAGGGCTCCCGGTTCGGGGCTAAACCGAATGCGTTCCTCATTTCGAGTCGGCTTCTAAGCGTGGAAGACCTGGAAGCTCGCAGCGTTGCATTGTCACATGGGTGGCATTTCGTGCTCGAGGCGGTCTTGCTGCTACTGTATTTCGCGAATCTGGGGAGAAGTGTAGAGGGTATGGCACTGTTCCTATTCGGGTCCTTGTCCCCGAGTTATCAATTGCGCCAACGGGTACGGAAGGCGGCGGCTCCTTCTCCAAACGGTCCGTCGGCCATCCCAGGTCGTCCATGTTCTCTCTCGACAGGGAAAGTAGTACGTAGTAATCGTCGAAAAAACTGGTAACTTCCTTGAAAATACTATGTAATGAGTTGGAGGATGGGTTCATGCTAGTCACCTGACAGTGGGAGAAAGGCTGCAATAACATGCGTGTAAGAAGGCCCCAATGTCCCGGATACAATTGTGAGAACATCTTGGGACTGGCCATCAAAGTGGAACCGCTACTTGAGGCGAGAACCATGATTAAGGCTTCCAGCCTCCCGAAGCCAGACTTGACAGCTCGAGACCTCGCATGATTGTTGACATATTTGGCCCTCTAGTATCGTATGTTCCAGAGCGTTGGAACTGGTAGGAAGATGTTACGGTGGAGTTGCCGATTCCTCTAGACGGATCAGCCCGTGTCGATTGGACACATCACCCCTCGGACAAACTTTTGGCGATGTGGTTGTTGACTGGGAACGTAGGTACGATAGAATATCGTAGTTCAACTGCTCTGAGCGGAAATGCTAAACATCGCCACTCGCTTTTCAAATTCAACTCATTGCCTCATTACGGTTTCCCTACCTAGTTGAGAAAGGATATCGGGATAGCACGGGCCTCTATATATATTGTCACTTGTCAGGTACCACAGAGAGCTCTGAGCTTCTCGTTGGCGAATTACACAGTAGTGTTCTGGACTGGTTTCCGCGTTGCCCCGTTGTGGACGTCAATGTACCTGTTTTTCAGGGTCTTGTTACGGTGCTTGGGGACCCTACTCGCGTATGTACATGCAAGTGTTCAAGATTGGCTTGTCAGAGAAATCTATCGTCTTGTGTGAAGACCCGTACATAGTGTAAGAGGAATGCAAAATACACACTCCTGAGGGTAGTAGTCCGCACATTATTGCAGTTTATCCTGCACCTTTACCTCCAGGTACCTACCTACATATAAGTGATAAGTCGGAGTGAAGCATCGCTTTGGGGCTGTGACTTTTTCCCGTGTCTTTTCATTAGTCTGATATATATGGTAAGTTCCGGATCATTTACCTGCTTGCATACCGACTTACCATGCCTTACTCAGTACAGTAATAATGTGCCGGTTCTGCATTGTTCCTGCAGGACGAATGCTGCAGGCACAAAATGACATGCAAGGTACAGGTGGATGAATAGACCGAGAGAAGGCGATTGGTGTGGAGAAGACGTGGATGTACTTCGCAACAGGCAGTACCTCGCCCACTTCTGTTCTTTACCAACAGGCTACCCTGACGTATTTCAGTTTCCAGCACTGTGGGAGCCGGGTAAGAGGCCGCATAATGGGAGGCAAATTAGCTAGAAGGTCTCTGGCTGGGGGTCCTGTCGAGCCGGAAGCCTTCCACGGAAGTGTTATGGATACCTGGCAAGTCGGAAGTCCCAGCGAAGTGTCTAGGCACTTTGGCGGTGGAATGATCGTCTAGCCCATGTTAAGCTTCCTGATTTGGGCCTCTAGTCCGATAGAAGACAGCTCCACTGCGTACTAATTAGTAGTGTTATACCTAATTATTCATAGTACTGACAAAACGGGTCATAATAATGCACACACATACTGCATGCCTATGCGTATGGATGTACATACTGAATGTAGATACATTGACGGGCTTGAGCACGCAATACTGTATGTAATGCATTGCCAATGCATTTGAATGTGCACTAGTATGCACGGCAGAATAATGAAACGAGCGATGGATGCGCTGATGATACCCAACTACTGTACAGCAGGCGATAGTGAATGCACAATAATGCATAGCTGTGTACCATGGCATACCTAGCGCCGTAGAATCCTCATTATCCTCCTGGGCACACCTGAACTGGTAGGATAGTGGTGGCGCCATGGGCGAGCGTGTCACCAATGCTGCGATGCTGTTTCTAGAGGGCGCTACGCACAACCACAAGCGGTCGGACTATGTTAGGTACCTATAGTTAGTCTTCTCAGCTAGAGGAGAAAGCCGCCTAGGTTGAGCGACGGCTTTATGATATCTAACAGTAGTGGATCAGGCTGAAGATCGGAGGAGGTATGTTGGTGTTGGTGGTGTAGGTTCTGTGAGAATGGCGTGCTGAGCCATGGTAAAGCAAACTGGCGGAGATGATGATGCTCGGGGATCGCACGAGATGGCCACGCCGCGCACGTTTGAGGCATTGCGGGAAGGAGGCTAAAACAGAGCAAAAGCAATTTGTTCCTTCTAGTGATTCCGAGCCGCCTGTGGAAGGAGCGATAGGGCCAACAGTTCATGATCCAATGATGGCGTTGGAAGATTCCGAAGTTCAATTGGCAGGAGGTAGGTACGAAATGTGTACATACGGGCAAAGCTGGTGTCATCTACCTCGATCGTTCCTTTCTCCAACATCATGTATCATGTATGATGACCCGAGCAACAGCGAGCAATAGCGACGGCCAAGGTTGCTTTTTCCTTCTGCAAGTGGAAGAAAAAGAAGCTTATTCCTTCTTTTCCACATCATCCCGCTCGTCCCGTTGCTTCATCGCCGACTAGCCTCAACTTTAAATCTCCATGGCTCGTCACATCTTCCTTTTTGGGCCGTCACCATGGCTGTGCTGTGTTCTCACCAATATCTAATCTAACTGCTGCCCTATCAACTACCACGTAAAAGTCGTTGCCACGCTACAGGACACGCTTCCGCTGCCTTGGAGCAGGAGGCGGCCCATCGTATTCTCAATCACACCTGCTGGTGCGGGGTGCAATCTCATGTAACAGATTCTGCGGCGAGCAGAACCATTGTGATATTACAAATCGGGACGAAAGCAGCTCTTGGGGATAAGCCTACGCCGCCAATCAGCCAACCCTACCTCTCACACTTCCTGTGATGATACCAAAGAGAGGCCTAAAGCGCGCGTGCCATAAACAGAAGGCCTCTTGATTCGATACTTACCGCGCCATACATGTCTCTAGGCTCTTCTGTCTGGATGAATGGGGTTGCATTTCAGAGAGACTGGATTTATAGTGCTTGCATATCAGGAACGCGCGCGTTTTGGAGGATTTGCCCACTCACACGGCTGATCCTGTGTTTCCAATTCCAATTAATGCAACCGGTTTTAACAGATAGATTGTGAAAATCTATTTCATCACAAGCTAATCTGTGGTCAATCTACCAATGCGAGCCCAGCTTAGGCAAAACATACACATCATTGGTCTTCATTTATTGGAACTATAGAATTCGCACACCAAGATTGGACGCACCTACATCCAATACGATAACGATACCGTTGTATTGGGCATACAGTGGAAGAGAGTGGTAGGCTGCCTCTCACTGCATGCTTACCAGCATAGGCTCACCTCACTTAAATGAATTCTTCAATCACTTGCTCACAGCCTATTCGTGGTATCCAATCATGAGCGGGCTGGAACTTTCCAAACAGTATCTATCTTGGTTCTTTCTGCAAAGCCCAGAGCCATCGTGTCGATGGGATACCTCCCATCGACCAACGTCATCGCCATTCCAAGGGAGACCGTACGCATCATGGTTTGTTCGACTCTCTGGCGCTTGTTTCTCCCTACAGTACGCGTGCTCTAATATCCTGCCGTCCAAACGCCGCCGGATACAGTAGTGAGCTCATGAGGCATCCGATATGTTGGATACGAAGCTCCCCGCAATCCAATCGACCGCCTAGAAGACCCTCCAAAAACCTGGGATAAGCGCAGTGTCTTTCTCGTGAAAGCGCTGAATGACGAATGTGATCCACAGCGCAACGCCTGGTCGCCCGTACCTGCATTCCATCACGCCGTTTTACTGGACGGCACAATGGGCTGGCGCAGAGGACTCCGCGTCGCGCGAAGGCTGGACGGCGTTCAGCGACTGGCTGTGCAATGTTGCAACCGAACACAACCACCACCACCGACGGCGAGTGCTTTGGCAAAAATGAACGAATTATGCAAATTGTGTGGCTCGCTTCATCCTGTGGTCCAGCGGTCAAACCCACCTATCACAGCTGCCGGCTACATACGACGTAGATATGCATGGTCCAACCATCCAAGAAAATCCTGAAAAACTTTTGTGCAGAGTGTCATCCACGCCAATCAATTCCTCAATAGGCTCGAGGGCTATGCGAAGGCCTGCCGAGGTACTACTCGATTTCCTGGCCTGCTCGGTAAGTGTAGATTTATACGCCTGGTATATCTTACATGTACATAATGTAGGTACATGCAGTTCATGTTGAACGTCTCTCTTGGCGAATACCTGGAATAATGCCTGGATTATGACGAGTTTGTACAAGGAATAATTCCAGTCTGAGGGATGGTTACCCAAAAATGTACATCAGTTATCATAAAAGTTACATAACAGTCTGGGAAGAAGAGCGAACAATCCTGGCTTAGCTGGTGAATGCAGCTATACTACCCTTCACTACTCGTCGGGTCTGCATGAGAACCCGTATCGTCTCTGAGCGATGGCTAGGCGATATGCAAGGTGTCGTATGCTTGCGTGTGCGTACAAACCAACGGAGTTTAGAGCTATGCACTATGCAGTAGGTACACAACCAGTCGGACAAGGTCTCTTCTGTCCGTCGAGAAAAAAAGAGACCAAGTACCCATCAATACGCGGTACCTTCGTCCTCGTTCACTACTATCCAGATTTAGAATCGCTCGGTGCTGCGCCCACATAGTACCAGTCGACACAACCCACTCATCTCATGTTTCCGTTTTGCCCCAGACATGCAGTCGACAAGGTTGGCCAGTGGCTAGTCGACCCAGGCCGACCAGGGGGGGCTAAAGAGGACCTTGTCAGCTTTTCCCCAAGTGAGACATACAAGGATGGGCATGGGTGAGTGGGTTACCCTATGGGTCCCATTCCACCCTCCAGTGCCTATCGATGGGTCTTTATCTGGCGTCGTTGATCTGGCTGGGCTTCAACTATTTTACATTATCCTCTCAAGGGCCCCTTCAACCACGTTCATTACTCTCTTACCTGGTCCGTGATCGACATATCAGTCGTCTTGGAGTCTTCTCTTTCTTCTTCATAACCCTATCGGTTCTCTTGTTTCTTCTGTGACTCGAATTTTTGGAATCGTTCGGTCATCTCGAACTTCCTGCCCTTCATTAAGTATACAAGTTGTACCTATCCGCTCCCAAGCCCAGTTGCTTGACGATAATACTCGGGGAGTTCAAAGTCGAGAACAGGTCCATGTATAACAGCACATAACCGAGTCACCAGCAACAACTAGATGGTCCTTTGATCCCCATATCAAGACCACCAGTCATTCCTTCAGATACCCAGGAACCGAACCTACCATCATTAGGCCATTCGCCCACCAACGCATTGTATAGTACACTTATCAGTATACTTAATTTATAAACGAAAGAGAAACGGCAACCTTCCAACCAAGCTTAACAGCTACGCAACCGAAGTCGATACTAGGTCAGTTCCTAAGCGGCTTGAGATAGTCACTTTCCATAAGGCTGACACGAGGTGGACAAAAGTCAAGACAATGGATCCAACCATGATGACCTCGCAAATGGGACCGACGCCATTCTTCTATTACACGCCTGATCCCAACCCAGAGAACCGACACCACGGCCACTTCAGTCAACAGCCGGGGTTCCAACAGATGCAGCAGCAACAAGTGTTCCCTGTTGTGCCTACTCTACCGTCGACGCCAATCTACTCTAGGCCGAACTCGTCTTGCTCGCAACAACCAATCCCGGCCAAGGTGTTCAACGCCGTCCCAAGCAATGTGACCCCCATAGCATCTCCGCAAGCTACGCAACGACCGGGCATTCTGGTACAGAGCCAACCCACCAAGCTGATGCTCGAGACTGAGCTTTGTGACAACGATGGCTTCTACTACCCGGCCACGCCGCCTCTATCGACGTCGGGTAGCTCGATGGGCAGCCCGTGCAATACCAGCGATATGCTTGCCACACCGTTGAACCCCATGTTCTCGGGATTGGATGGATGCGAGATGGTGAAGCCCGAGGTCGAGACTGTGCCAGAGAGCCTAGAGAACTTGGATTGGGCTAGCTGCGGCTCCCCTCCTTTGACACCTGGTAGGTTGCTGCTCCTGTTCCTGTTCACGTTCCTGTTTTCGGATATAAGATTCTTAAACGGAATCCGTTTTATGATATGAAATGGATACGAGTTGGTCTCAGAAAGAAAAGAGGATTTCTAAAAATACGGGCTACGGAGAGGCCAAAGTTTCAGGTCCAGGCCAAATTGGCGGGGCTTCTGATTGCTGATTGAAATTCACCGCTTATCTCCCTATCAACCTCCCTATCGAGTCTAAACAGTCTAAACCGTCTAAACCTAAGGCACATGCGGTAAAGGTCGCTAACTTTAAATTTTTCTCCTGCTGCAGTTTACCTTCAATCTCAATCGGGCAAGGCACCTTCACCTAATTCCAGCTTTTCCAGCATTGCCAGCGACCACCTTTCGCCAGCCTCCTGCCCTTCGCTGTCCCCGTCGCCCTCACCGTATGCACGGTCTATCGCGTCCGAGCAAGACGTGGACTTCTGCGACCCGAGGAATCTAACTGTTGGCGGTGTGTCCAACCCCACTCTGGCCCCCGAGTTCTCAGCCCCTGTCGCATTGGAGGAATTCAGGGGTGACGTTCTCCCAAAACAATCCCTCCCTACCGCCTTCGACTTCAACCCCGAGATTCACCACGGCCTGCCAACTTTTGAGGACATTTCCGATTTAGAGTCCGAGGACGATTTCGTCAACCGCCTTGTCAACATTGGTGAGCAATCAGCTGCCGACGTCAAGAGATCGCGTTCTGCCACCTGCTCAACCACCCTGTCACTTGGCCACGAGTCGTTCCTGGGTGAAAGTGATTTTGACACCGACGACACCACATCCTGTGCAGTGTCTGGTCTCTCCAACTGCTGCTCATCAGAGTCTGATTCGCACAAGGACAAGAAATTAAAGAAGTCAAAGAAGGAATCGCGGCGATCTGCGCCCATCATGAACGTCGCTGCTGATTCCAACTCCGCTCAGGGCGACGAGCAGCACGAGCAGGAACCTGTTCAGGATGACGCAAACGAGGGCAACAACAATGCTGGATCATCTTCTGGATCAAGTGCACCAGCTGCTCCGCTACCCGCTCCACCAAACCGCCGAGGCCGCAAGCAATCATTAACCGAGGACCCCAGCAAGACTTTTGTCTGCGAGCTATGCAACCGTCGCTTCCGTCGTCAAGAACACTTGAAGCGCCACTACCGCTCTCTGCACACCCAAGAAAAGCCTTTTGAGTGTCATGAGTGCGGCAAGAAGTTCTCGCGAAGCGACAACTTATCTCAGCATGCACGCACCCACGGCAGTGGTGCTATCGTCATGAACCTCATCGACACGAGTGAGGAGGGTCTCGACTTGATGCCAGCCGGCGAGACGGATTACGCCAATTTCGGCAAGGTACTATTCCAAGTTGCATCCGAAGTTCCCGGCAGCTCCAGCGACCTCTCTTCCGACGAGTCTCCTAGTGAGAGTCAGGGCAAGAAGAAGCGCAAGCGATCTGACTAAATCATCCCAATACCTCGGGAAGGGTTGAGATCAGATTTACACGCTGGAGATACCCACGAAGAGATCTCAGCGGACGCCCCTTAATGACATAATGACTTTCACACACACACACAAACATTCGATCTAAGCCCGCAAGCTTTCACGTGGATCAGGTCTTGAGGCCTAGGTAGAGAGGACTACAAAAGTTGCACATTGATTTTCCAGCATCGACTTGTCTTCTTGTACCAATATTGTGACAAACACATTTTTCTTCATGACGATTAAAAAAAGCTCACGGGAGCGGCAAGGCAACCTTCAGGGATACAAAGGCTTGGTGATGAGGCGTCGATAGGGCGGGCATTTTGAAACAATCATACAGAGGCGGATACCTTTTACCATGGCAAAGCAATTGATGCGCAATACAATATTTTCCCAGCGGCTTTATTTTTCTCTACGCTCGTTGTAATCTCTACGGCAGGGCGGGGCAGGGCAGTCGTTCTCCGCTGTAGGACACGTTCAGTGGAAGAGGGGGAGAGAAGGAGAGAAGTGAAAGAAAAAGGGAAGAAGTTTGGGGGCCTCTTGCACTGAACCCTCTTCGTGTGTCTAATTTCTCTTTAACTTGGTTTATTTTTCCCGACTTCGTTTTTATTGCGATTGCTCTCATGGCGGTGCGGGTCACAAGAAGTTAGCTCTCAGCATATACCCTCTGTAAAAGATAGGAAATTGATCCAGCAATGGTGTTGCCGCTGCCAACCAACTACTCACTACTGTTTCCGCTTGGCTTTTGATGTGACGATTGTGTGCCTCTTGTGCTTCCATACGTAGGTACCTACATCTAAATAATCTACACATAAAACATGCAACTTACTAGGTATTCTCTTGAGCATTGATGAGTACCTCTTGCCTCAACTATTAAGGTTGGTGATGCCATCTGATGATGCCGTAATAGTATCCATTCACATTATCATCATCAATTGATCTTATCTCCTGCTAAACTTGTGGACCCGTGCGGCTTCATTTTCTCCATTACATCACGCACGTAGAACGGGCCCTTTGCGAGAGAAGAAAAAACAACTCAAGATACTAACCTTAACCATACTAAATTGGCGTGTGGAGGAAGATTTCGTATCTTCGCCTACGTTTTTGACGGTCTCTGCTGGTGACACATAAGTCCCTTGGGACCCGTAGGGCCCTCTTCAACTGCCCGAAAACCCCGCCAAGCCAACGCCGTCTTCAGAGCTATCTGCATAAATTCGCCTATTTCGGGGTCCCAGATGGAGATATCTATAGATTACGCCTAACCACGTCGATACTAGCAATCGGGCGATAGCTCGGGGTGCTCGAGCACTATTTCTGATATTCATATCACCAGGCACAACGCGCCGAGATCAGCTGAGCTATAGTGAGAGAGGGAAAGTGAGGCAGCGGGCCACATCGAAAGGTCGCGATAGTCTAACGGAGCTCTCGTCTAGCATAGCAAAGACGAGAGAGAAATGAACTCGGACTTAGGCGTCGAACTATTTAATTTCCATTTTTAATTTCTCCGAGATTTACATACATACGGGCGTCAAACGTGTCGAAACAGACAGACACAATTACCGAACATCCATGGCGGCGGACGGACCCCTAAACGTGGTCGCGCTGATATCCGGGGGAAAGGATAGCTTCTATTCCGTTCTCCACTGCCTGGCAAATGGGCACCGCGTCGTGGCCCTGGCCAACCTCCACCCGCCAGCCAGAGCCGCCACAACTAGTAGAGATACTACGACGCCTTCTAGCAAAGCTGAGGGTGAAGATGGGCCTAGGGCCGAAGTTGGTGACATTGCTAATACTACCTCTTCGACCATACGGATCCTCCCCGGAGATGATGTTTTCTCCCAGCAGCATCCGCACGGTTCACCCTCGGTTCCGAGAGCGGACAATATCGGCGGTGAGCAAGATGAGGCCGACCTGAATAGTTTCATGTACCAGACCGTGGGCCACCAAGTCATCCCCCTGTACGCCAAAGCTACAGGCCTGCCTCTGTTCCGCCAGCCCATCCTTGGCACTGCTGTGGACAGCGGCATAAGCTACCGCGACCCTGATGGCCAGCGTCGGGAAGAGGACGAGACGGAGTCCCTACTTCCTCTCTTGCGCGCCGTCCTCGACGCACACCCAGAGGTTAACGCCCTGTGCACAGGCGCCATACTATCCACGTACCAGCGCACCCGCATCGAGTCCGTCGCTTTGCGCCTCGGCCTTGTTCCGTTGGCGTACCTGTGGCAATTCCCCGAGCTCCCTCTTGCTTCTCTCTCTACCTCTACCTCTACCAACGCCGATTCATCCCTTGCTAAACATGTACCTGCCGATAAGGACGATGGGCAGCTACTCCGTGACATGGCGGCCGTGGGGCTAGATGCGCGCATCGTGAAAGTTGCTAGTGCGGGCCTGGACGAGGGATTCCTGTGGGAGAATGTAGCGAGCGAGTCCACCGTGTCACGCATTCGCCGCGCGCTCCGCCGGTTCGGAAGTGCCGGCAGCCGCGGCGCTGTGCTTGGCGAAGGCGGCGAGTTCGAGACGCTTGTCATAGATGGACCGTCCGCGTTGTTTAGAAGTCGTATTGTCGTGCGTGACGAAGATAGGCGGATCGTGCGTGAGGGTGGTGGTAGTGCTTGGCTGAATATTCGTAAAGCTGAGGTTGAGACAAAGCTGGATGAAATGGGATGTCAAACACCAAGTCTCGGTGTTCGTATACCTGGTCTGCTTGATTCTTTATTCGAAAGTGTTCTTAACTCGTTACTGAACGAGAAGGTGGATGGCGATGTGGCGCTGCCTCAATTGTCTTCAAGTCTTTCACGGCTTGAGCTCTCTACCTCCGGCTCCAATGGTCAAGATTGGTACTTTGTCGGACACACGGGGGAGATTGAGGACCAGACAGCCCAGGTTGTCGACGAGATCCGCAGAAGGTTGCATGAATACTCCCTGCTAGCCACCGCGGTTACAAACTCCATTATCGTGCTGCGACGGATGGCAGATTTCCCGACTGTCAACAGACTCTACGGAGCGCTGTTCCGGGAGCCAAACCCACCCGCCCGGGTCACCATATCCTGCGGAGACCTCTTGTTGCCTCGAGAAGCTGACATAGGCGTCCTTCTCACTGTACAGCCTCGTATGGAAAAGGAGGATAGGCGTGGCCTGCACGTGCAGTCCCGGTCATACTGGGCACCTGCCAATATCGGCCCTTACAGCCAGGCTATAGCTTACCCGTTGTTTACGAGCGATGAAAGCCGAAGTCATAACGATAGCGCAAATTCAGCCTCGCTTCTTGCAGTGTCCATTGCAGGGCAGATCCCCCTCGTCCCTGCCTCCATGAGTCTTCCCCCAGCGCAACCAGATGGGAGTCAGAACCTCCCGCTACAAGTCACGCTCGCGCTACAGCACCTCTGGCGCGTTGGTACCGAAATGCAGGTCCAGTGGTGGAGCAGCGCTGTGGCTTACTTCCCACGTTCTCCTACCTCCGCGGACGCGAGGAGCAATGCCTTGCTCGCCTCAAGCGCCTGGAAAGTCGCGCACGAGTCTTCACTTTCCGCTTCATCTGTAGATGCCGCGGAAAGCCTCGACCCGTGGGACCGGAAATACAACCCCGCGTACATGACTTACGGCGACGCTGGCGATGCTACTGGCTCGAGACCGGCTCTGCCGGACCGGGAGGTGCTGAAAGACTTCGACGCTGATGCCGACGCTGAAGATGGAGCTGGAGGAGCGACACAAAAGCTCCTGCCGTTTGTCTTCTCGGCTGAGGTGGAGGAGCTGCCCCGGTCTGCTGGCGTTGAGTGGCACGCACACTTAGGCTTTGCGAACGTGGGCTCTGGCTCTATCCGTTTGTGCTCTGAAGTGAATGGCAGTGGAGAGATATCAGGTCATATAAGCTTCCATCACGTCGTCATTGAGTCGTCCTTCGAAGCCGTGTTTATTCAGACCGTTGCGGTCTACGGCGGGTCTAGAGGCGCTTTCTCATTTGTGGATGCTATGGACCGCACTATACTGGCTGTAAAGAGGGCACTGGGTAAAGTGCTGTCAGGCCAGGGCGGTCTTATCGCTGCAGTCGCAATCAAGCCGAAACTTACGTGTGTCACCGAAGCATTGACCTTCCCCGAGGACGTACCATCTCTACTGGAAAAGGGGGCCATTATCCCTTGCAGGTCGCTGTGGGATGCTCGGGGAAATCCCCTAGACATGGTGTCTATATTTGAGACAAGATGGGTCCAAGTCAGGTAAGGAAAGGAGGTGGGAGTTCGCTAAGGATACAGCAGCTAAAGTGAAATAGATAAAAATCCAAGAGATTTGCCAACCAATCATCCGCTCGTCCAAATCATAAATTTTCATTTTCATTTGATTTCATCATCGTATATGGCTTATATATGGCCTTTAGATACAAAACTTTATCATACCTTTTTCTGCTGCGTCGCAGGTACGAGCCCCTCCCAGAACTCGCACCTGGCGCGCTGTTCCGACGGCACCGTCTCCATCGTAAAGTTGCCCATCTCCGCCGTACCGGAATCGCCCGCCTCCATCAATAACCTCCTTCCCCCCTGCCCAGTGCCCCACGCCTCCCAAGCCGGAGCACCCGGCGTCCGCAGAGTGTTCGGGTCCAGCGTCCGCACGAACGAGGTCCAGTAGTCCATAACCGGGTGCACAACGCCGGCCGCGTAGCTGTAGTAGCTTTCCGGAGCGCCCCCGATCCCCATCTGACTGTTGGGCCCGTATACGGCCCACGACTCGAAGATGTGCGGGACGCCTATTCCTTGCGCTGCGTTGATTGCGTCGTACACGTTGTACCGGTACCCCCATGCCCTTGTCGTGTTCAGATGAGATACGTACGACGACAGGACGTGGGTTGCCGGACATATGAACGTCGCTTCGCCGTATGCCGCCGCGGCGGACGGGAACCACGGCCCATGCAAGGGGAAGGCGGGCATTAGGTCGATGGGGTATTGGTCCACGATAGAAGACGCTTGCTCGGACGTCAAATTCGGGTAGTTGTCCTGCATGAATGTCGCCATGTCATCCGACGTAGACGCGTTGGAGGCGAACACCGTGCCTTCGTCCGTGGTGGTGCCCATGATTAGCGGTACGTCGATGTATTCACCACGCGAGAATTGCAGGTATGGTAGGTCGCGTAGCAGCGTGCCGTCTATGCAGGGCGTCCAGTAGAATAGGGGTAAAGGTGCGGGGGGATTCGGACGCCCTGGAAATGGCGAGGGGACATTCACGGTTTGCAGGGTCGCCGTATCAATGCCTCGCAGACAGGACATTGGGTCTGAGTCTCCGTCGCAGCTGGTTTGAGAGAGCAGCCGGTCGAATTGCCATTCTAAATCGGCGACGGCAGGCTGTGCCGGGAAGAATACGGATTCCCCGACTCCACCGACGAACAGGAGCTTGCCGTCGGGCTCTTTGTTAGTATGCGAGATGAGCAGGTGCAGGGCCACGGACCCGGCGCCCGCGGAGGTCCCCGTGATGACGACGTGGTCTGGATCCCCACCGAACTGCGGTATATACCGCTTTACCCAGCGCATGAGTGCAATCTGGTCCAGAAGCCCAACGTTTAGGTCCCCAGCACCGTTGGCGCGCACTCGCTCGGAAGCGAGGAATCCGAAAAGCCCGACGCGGTAGTTGAAGTTCACGAAGACGATGTTCCGCTTGGATCGCTCGACTACGAACGTCCCGTTCCAGTTGGCGTTGCTATTGGTTACGTAGCCTATTTAGGTGCACAAACACGGTCGCTGGTCAGCTTGCTACGGTTTAAGGGTTAAGAGGGAGGAGGTTAGTATCCCAGGGAAAGACAAGACGGACCTCCTCCTTGTATGAACAACCACACAGGCAATTTGGAATCCAGCGTTGCGTTAGCCGGTGCCCAGACATTCGCGTACAGGCAGTCTTCATCCTCGACACCTCCGTTGGGATACAGCTGCGAAGTACCAAGACAGATCGGACCGAACTAAGTCATTTAATTGTGTTAGTCGGCATATTTCTCTAACTTCTACTTGGTTCCTATTTTCTTCTTGAAACAAGGACGCAAGGTAACCAAAGATCAGGGCAAGTGAGACCTACAGTATCAGCGGCCTGGTCGCCCGAATCGTCAACCTCCGGCTCAACCGGCGCTCTCCACCTGCGATCTCCCGTCGGCGGCGCCGCATACCGCATCCCTAGATACTGGGCCACGCCGTTGTCATCGCTGACTAACGACCCTTGGTACTGCGCATAGCCTAAGTTTACACGGGCTTTGCTTGGGTCGGACGGGGCCTGTATGGACTTTTAGCACCGACCTTCCTATGAAACTTCAAACAAACTAGGAGAAATGCAAGGAAAAACAAGAAATGGGATAGTCGGATGAATAGGGGAAGTATACTTTCTGCTCCTCTTCAATCGTCTTCCTATGATTATGCCTAGTTACCAGCACCGCTGGGAGCACTACAGCGAGCGTGACTATCACCGTCCCTATCAGGGCATATATGTACCATGGCTTGATAGTCCGCCTAACTCTATTCACAATCCCGAGCTCGCGACCATCCGTTTGGTGAGATGGTTGTTCGACCGCCATGAAAGGCGGGTGTAAGTGTCTTTCCCCAAGCCTCTCAGAATATTCGTGCCTAGAAAGCTTCCCAGCGCTACGTAATTGTAAAAGCGTCCTTCAATAACTTCTCTCCCATAGCTTCACCGTAATCGACCTATGAGTAGCTACAGGTCATTAAGCACTTCAGTGACGTGGAAACCCGGCGAAAAAAGGACAAATGCGCAAGTGCGCTGCTGTTGTTATAAAATGGAAGCTTTCCAAGTGTTCTTTTCTATTACAGAACCAAAACTACCGAGAAGAAGCGCAGAACTCAAATCCGTCCGAACAAATGCCCGGCGGGCATGCCACAATCCTACGTACAGTCTACCGGGGGTGCTAAACAAGCGAGAGCCCACGGCAGGAGACCAAACCGGGAAATTGAGGTTGCGATCATCGGGGCTGCGGAGTACAGGCATCTGAAAGTGACGAGCTGGGGTTCGAGACACCCTGCGATTCTGACTAGATGTGTTGGTATAGATGGACGAACGAGCCATAAAAATGTCAATGAATAATGGATTATTCTTCTCTAGACATTAAACTTGAAGGTAGAGATATTTACAAGACGAAACAATTCTTTCAGTCAACAAAAAAGCTATAGCATCTGGGTGTAGGTATTAAACATTAGACTGGAGGTGACTAGGGTTGTGTCCGGGAAGATAGCGGGCCGTCGATCATCACTAGAGGCAGACTCGTCACCGGACTTAGCGAATACACAACTAAACTTCTTTTCGACTTCACACACATAACGAGGCAACAACAAGGACCGCGGTATTGAACGAGGAAAAGTATTCATCATATGCACGTATTTATCTAAACAGCAAAGCAAGCAATGTGTCACCTCAACGAGAACCCTTCCCTCTTTACTCCAAAGGTTCTCCTTGTTCGCATCCCGCTTTCCGATTCCAAGGTCGGCATAGCCACGAGGACAGACTCAGCATGGGGCGAGCCAGCCTAGATTAAAATAGAGGGGAAAATGCACACATGTCCATTCCAAGCTAATACATTACAAAACCCGTAACGCCCCAAGTCATTCAATGATTTCCGTGCGGGGGTGGAGTGACCGCTTGAAGGAATAGTAGCAGCAGCAAGAGTAGCTAGGACACCTTGCAAGGGTTCTTCTTCGAGAAGAGATGCAGAGAGAGACAGAGAGCAGAATTCGGATTCATTATTTTTTGGTCGAGAAAAATCCTAGTACCTCTTGTTGATCCCAAACGCCAAACGCATAATATGCAGGGAACCGTGACCAGGTCGTCATAGTCATAATCGTGAAAATAGTTATCCGCGGGAGTTTCAAGTATCGTTCGATACCCAGTGCCAAAAGACAGAGTTCCAAACTAAACAGTCACTGGCTGTTAATGGGCCATGGTAAGGCCTCGGTTTCCTATATAGCAGAAACCTTCCGTGCCGTCGCGTTGGTGCTGGGGTCGGCGGTGACGCTGCCAACTCGGCCGCTGGTCTTGCGTACGCCTGATGGGTTCTTGTTGCGGGCGGATTCCGTCGACCGCTTGCTACCTCTAACCTTAGTTAACACACCGGAAGCACTCGCGGAGCGTGTTGGCGAGCCCGTCACATGGTCAACGAGAGTCTTCGGCCGGCTGCTGCCGACGTTCTCAGCGTCATTGGATGCGTCGTTATCGATCACTTGGTATATCGTGGTCGTGCTCTGGCTGACGGATCTGATTGTCTCACTGCGACCTGGCGAATGCGATGCCTTGCGATGCGTTCGCATCCGCAGGTGCCATTCTTCCTCGGATTCGGCATCATTTGATCGTTTGTGGACAGATATAACTTCAGTATTCTTTTCGGATCCTTCTTGTTCCTCCTCAACGGTAGGATGTTGCATCGCGCTGCGCTGGTAGGGGTGGTGACGGTCCGCACGACTCGTCTTTCGCGGCTGGCCTGGCGTGGGCGCAGGTAGATAATCTTCCTGCGCGCCGGCGTTGCGGCGTTCATCGTCCATCTCGCCCAGAGGGGTACGGTTAGATGGGCTGCGGCTCGGTGGGGTTGAGGCCTGGGCACTTCGGGTCAAAGAGGCCTTCTGCATTGCACGAATCGGTGTGCTAGGCGGCGGGTTTGAGGCCAGCTTTTCACGCAATTTCCTCTCTATTCGCTCCTCAATCCACCATTCTCGGAAGGTCCCTTGGTTTATATGTAACCAATGTTGCTGAGGACCTACAACCATCCCCGGGCGCATAAATCGCATGAAGGAAATGATCTCGTTTGCCGTGAAACCGTGACGGTAGATCAAGTAAGCCCCAATCAAGCATCCGGTTCTCCCAAGACCAGCTTTACAGTGCACTGCAATACCCTTCTTTCGGACCGTGATCGTCTCGTGGGCAAGTTTAATGAATTTTCGAACCGTACTTAAGGGAGGGCAAGTGCCATCCTCGAAGATCATATCAAGATGCTGGATTCCTAACGCCTCAAAGTAGGACGGGGAGTAGAGAGGAGAGTTCAGCCGCACAACAAGACCGATGTTGCGCTCAGAAAAATGTCTTAGGACGTTTTTGAAGGGCTGTGAGAGGGTTGGGTGAGCATCCACCGCAGAGAGCGTCTTCGGGAGAGAAGCGTATAGCTCGGAAGACTCGGTAATGCGTGCTGAAGGACTGCTTTGTGGAGAGGCAAATGCCAGAAAGTGAGGAGTAATCCAGTTGAAATCACCGTGTTCAACTCGTTCGAACTTCTCATACTCGTCAAGGTCAAAGTTATCAAGGGCACAACAACCCTCTTCCTTCGCCTTCCAGACTCCATATACCACATCCTGTACAGTGATGCCGTAGTCCGCTTGGCTGTACCCAGCGTCGCGGAAAGGCATTAGGGGCGGGTCGATCTGCGCAATTGGTGCGAGAGCTAAGTGAGGCGGCCAAGACTGAATTAAAACCATGTAGCACGCAAGTAAGCAAGCAGCATTTGCTCGGCCTGTTTCAAATTTGTTAGCAATGGCTAGGGATACAGCATATCTGAGCAAACTTACTTCTTGGGTCTGCGCGGCTCCAGAACACAATGGGTCTATGTTGATTCTCCTTTGCGCCAAGGATATCATGGAAGTATAGAGCGAAACGGTACAGGTGGCCTATGTGAAGAGGACCAAAGTCATGGTGGAAGGCATTGTACAGGAGCTGGTCGTCGACTGTGAAATAATATGGAGGGTGTCGCTCAGACTTGGATGGGGCAGGCGAAGGGCCATCAACTGCTCTTTGAGATCGTTTCGTCGGGGAGCGAATCGGAGGCTCGCTGTAGGGGAAGACGGTGTCGGCGGTGGGAGGATGAAGGTAAGATGCTAGGTAGAGGCGGTCTGCGATTGTTAGAAACGTAACTGGAAATGCTTCCGAATTCAGTAGCAGGTAAGGATGTAGGGTGAAGCGGGAAATTCCAGGAGCCACTGGGACTTCCAGCTTCGTCTGCGTCATTGGGAAGCACAATGAAGCAGAAGGGTATAACAGATGTGACTAGGGCGATGATGGAGGATAAGACGAATACGGAGGTGAAAGCATATTATGCTAACGCTAACAGCATCTGTAGAAGTGAGGGCATACCTGGAATATACTCAATGACCTGGCCGGAATTGGAACTCCTCGAAGAAGGCCCCATCTTCGCTGCCGTTGTAGCCGTAACTTCTACTGCTGTAGCTCTGTTGCTTCCCGGTGACAGGACTGGTTTGAGATCCCCGTCGAGTATGGACCGGGACGAGGAAGGCTCAATGGCTCTGCATAAACAAACGCAAGCCTCGATGCGGTCTCGACGATTGGAACTCTATGATACGCCAGAAAGACCAACTGAGGGTATCGGCAGGGCGAAAGAATTGGATACGAATGGCGTAAACAAAGAAGGGTGTACAGCTGAAAGGCATGCACCGGCAAGCAGAGGATGCGAGCAAGAAGAGGAGTAAGAATGGTAGAGGATAGAGTTTGAAAGGATGTTGAGGATCGTCAAGCTTCGCATTCAAGGAGACGATGTTTTTGTATCAGCTGCCGTATTATTATTTTATTGTTGTTATGTTGGGGTAGGAAGGGCCAAGGTCAGACCTCTGGGTCTCTGCATAGCCGTCTCATTTGACCTTTTACCTAATTGAGTTAAGCCCAGGGTCCACTCCCATGTCGTGTTTATGGGTCTTGTTGTTGCTCAGCAACCGTTAGCGCCAATTGCATAGGTGGCTGAAACGCTGGCCTCATGAGCCCCAGCTGGATTCCAACCGTCCCTTGCTGTCTTGCCAAATGCAGTGTCCACGGTGCTGTCAAACCCAAACCTTATCTTATCGCACGTCGGAAGAAAAATAACTTGGCTACCCCTCCCGATCGGAAGCCCCGCATTGGCTCAGATTCGCAACCTCGCTATTTACTCATTGCGTAATCCGCATTCCATACATTCCGTCTCGTCAAGTCGATTTTCAGCCTGCGCACCCATTCGAGACAAAATATCCGGCTATCATGGCGACAACAACAGATACACAGTTCCCTTGCGTATTGTATGCTGACACATGTAGCGAAAACTAAAACCGTTTGCGCTGACACTGTTTCTTAGGACTATTGAGGTGCCATTCCCAACATCGAGACTGGCGTCCATCGCCCTTAAGTCGTTACAAGTCGACAAGGAGTTATCTCCTCTAGTAAAGAGAGCATTTTCAATTGCTACTCCAGATGGAAATACTACCAATGGAGATGCAGGAGGAAATATCCTACGAGTCGAGTACAAGGCTACCACCAACAGGATGCTGCGAGTAGCCGTCAACTCTTTCATGGACAGTCTTAATCTAGTTCTCGAGGTCATGCAAGAACTTGACACAGACGTCCTAGCTACAAAAGATGCAACAGCATGAGTAGAGGCAAAGTAGCCCTCACTCTTCATATATCTGGCACCCCGTAAATCATACTGGAAAATGACTTTGAGTACACGCTTATGAAGGTGGGTGAGCATCTCGACCAAACAAAATCATAATTCATTGACCTTTTCAGGTTTTCATATCATATCACAACGATACTTCAAAAGCATTCCTTTAAAAAAAGAAAAAAAGAAAAAAAAAGGGTTATTTATTGCTATGATGGGGTTTGTGCTATACTATCCGGAACTCCTGACGCCTGCCATTCCAAGCTATTAGGTTATCACCTATCTTCCCTATTTACCTATCCATTCGGTACCTATCCAACTCCACGAAATCCACGTCTACTGGATTTCGACCCGGTGGATCTGAGTCCAGTCTTTCTCAGTCTTGGGGACGGTCACGATCAGGATACCGTTCTCCATCTTAGCAGTAATGCCGACGCCGTCGACATCCTCCTTTTCCTCGCTGCCAGGGGGTGGTAGCTTGATGCTTCTCTCAAACACGCCGATTTTCCTCTCGCTTGAAGATAGAGTCTGGAGGAACTGCTCATCGCCGGGACGGTGTACGACGCCAGAAATGTTGATCTTCTCTCCATCCCAGTTGACGCCGATGTCCTCCTTCAGCGCACCTGGCAACGACACGTGAAGAATATACGCCTTCTCTGTGTTGAAGACATCGACGGGTGGGGTAAAAGCATTATGCTGTTCGTTGGACTCGCCCGAGGGACCAGCACGGGCTTGGTCCATGTACTCTCTGAAGGCTTGAGCGAACGGATGGCCGGCGAGGGCATGCATCACGGGGCGGAAGTCCCAGGGACCATTGTAGCTTGGTGGGGTTGGTCCGTGACGTCCTCCCCCACACCCGTGTCGACCTCGTCCTCGGTGAGGACCAAACGGATGAGGGCCATGAGGGAAACGGGGGTGAGGTGGCCGGTTCGGAAAGCCTGCTGGCGGCGGCGGCGGAGGAGGGTGAGGGAAGGCACCCGGTGGTGGTGGGGGAGGCGGAACGTCGCTGGCCGCCGACTCGTCTGGAGTCTGTCTCATGGTATCGGGTGAACCCTCCATCTCATGGTCGTCGTCGTCGTCTTCTTCCCTGTCAGATTGAGGTACCTCACGATAGTTTTGGAAGCCATCTCTTCCTTGCCATCCATGCCATCCGTGGCGACCCCATGGCCCAGCCCAGCGGCCCCAGCCACCATGGCCGAACCAGGGGTTGTTCAACTCAGCGGTCTCAAAGGGGAATCCTTGAGGGAATTGAGGTACGAAGCCAGTGTGGTCAATACCAGCGCCAGCTCTCATAGATCCATGTGGACCGAATTGCTGCATGAATTCCCAGAAGGGAGCCTGTTGATTGTTGTTGGGGTTGGTGTTTGCCATATTGAATATTTAGTAGATTTGTGATATACTAGTGATTGTCTGAGAATTTGTTGTTGTGAAGATACCACATCGGATCAGAGCATGTTCGGTCTGGTCTTTATATACATGTGTACCTATGGAATATCAAGGCTCCAGACCAGCGTGCGTAAGGTCCGTCGTGCGATGGCAAATGACTAACGCGGCTCCAGCATCACTTACGACATGCAAAAGCAAAACAGCCAGAAATGGGTGCGTAACGCAATCTCGAACAGATCAGAACAGGCTAGAAAGCGTTGCCTAGCTGTATTGCTTGGTAGACGGAAGCACGATTGTGAGGGTTGCCACGCGTCCCTACACACTAATTCAGACGGTTGAGGGAGGAGGACGTGTTATGATTGGCTCAAATGGTCAGGATTGGGTGTATGGACAGACGGAGGCGATATGACTCTTTCGGTGTTGCAAGACAGGTTCGGCGTCCGAGTTAGGCACTTCACATCAGACGTTATCATGTTGAGAGCCATCATAATTCTTGTGATTTAAGGCTAGGCAGCCGATGATTTCGTTCGATTGTTCATGAACAGCGCCGCGTTAGACTGTCGCCCCCGAACGGAGCAAACGGTTTCCTTTCGCACCCGATTTCATTAGTTCGCGACCGAGCCGAGCCGAACAAAGCTATTGTATTTACAAAGGCATTGTATGTTGTTAGTGGCCGGTTTTGAGGCTGAAATTGAACGACTTCGACTTTTGTAGGGTCTTCCTTCTATGTCTAATATGATGATAATAGGGAGCGATTGGATGATTAAGTCACTTAGGTACCTAGATGTATAGATCGCACCTACTTGTGTCGTTCCCAGTAAGGGTTAACCTAGTTAAACAGCACATGTGGCCAGTGCAATCTGCGAAACAGAAACCGCATCCAAGTCCTCCATAAAAAATGCAGACTTGTCCTGTTCATTATCTCTTCAAACTAACCACAATCCAGAACAAAATCGCTTACATCTTAATCATAACGAGATACTAGGTCCAACCCTATGCCCCTATTCGTTGAGCCCATTAGAAGATGGTGGGTTCAAGCTAGGAGAAGCGGGCCCACCCGAGAGAAATGGTATTATTTTTAACATGATTCGGCTGCATTGAGATTCCCACGAGACGGGAAGGATCTTCTACAGCCGTGCAGCCTGCATACATGTACTGCCGCATACAGAATCATGCTCAAGCTCATGCGCTACGATCGAGAAAGTTTGGATCAATAGCCGCTTGCGCTACGTCCCATGCTAGGGACTACCTTACGATGGCACTCCGTTAGTCAGTGAGTTGTTGGTGGGAATGTCCTCTATTCCCTGCTACCCTCTCTGCCTCTTAGGTGAATTTAACTGAGGCAGGTGATTATGGACTCCGCCATTGAGCGGCACGTCGAACGTCATGGGCTGTATACAGCATCCAAGAGGTAGGGTGTATCAACCCGTCATCTCTTTGCATTTCTCGTTATGCTTGAGCTGAAGAATTTACTCGTGCTTGACCCCCAAGCACTTATATGATCTGGCCTGTCAAGTCACTAGCCACACAGAGCGCTATCATGGAAAACCGGCAAACCGAGCCAGATAAACGAGCTCTCACCCATGTGAGGGAGCCAGTATTTGTCGCGTCCTACAGCATGCATTGGGCTGATTGGGCGCTTGGAAATGCCATCTGCTTCACCCATATTTCCCTATTCCTTAAGCGCCTGCTTATAAGCGACCAATCATCTGGCCTGTCTTCCAACCTGCCAAGGTTGATGAGCCCACCGACCCCTGTGGACAAGGGTTGATTCTCCCCAGAAGCCCCTCCATAGCCATACATCCAGGCCGGTGCGGGTGGTCGCATATCATAGACCTCTTCGAATCCATCTTGTCGTTTCTTGAACTTGTTTCATCTGCTCATGTTTGTACTGCCCGTGCCGTGTGCGCCATTGTTTCCATATCATTTATCCAAATCATCAGCTTAAGCTTCACGGCTTGAATCCAAAGCCAATCGTCGCAACCCCACCTCGTTGCGATAAGGTCGTTCTATTTTCCATACATCCCGAGGCCAGCTGTCGCAAAGCGCCTAAGTCGCCTTCCTGGGTTTTCCCCGTGCGTCATCCCGCATCTACTACCAGTACCTTTGCGCCTGTCAACAGCCTTGCGCTCCACGTACACGAGAGTACGTGAAACAGGATGGATCGCCACGGAAGATCTGATGAGGAGATGTTCCTCAACAAGCCACCCGACGATTGCGACAGCCCTACCGTCGGGCCTCTGAGGATATACAAACCTCAGAGCCCCAAGCCTGCTTCCGATAGGGCTTCGGAGCGATTCAAATATCCCGCACCGGCATCTTCTAAGCCGACCTTTCCGTTGCCGCCGGGCGCTTCGAGCTCTGCTGCGCCTCTGCCATATCCTGATGACGACGACCATCAGATAGCTCAACCCTCCCAGTCGAGCCGACCTTCATATCCTGCCAATGATCGTCGACCATCTGGTAATAAGATCTACACGAGTCCTACTACTTCTATACAGACGAGCTCCCTTAACGATACAACCCCGCGAATAGATACAAGTCCTATCGAGAAGAGGGGTCCGGGTCTTGCAGAGCGACGAGGAACCGCTCCTAAGCCTTTACCAGGGGCTCTTAGTCCTAGTAGCCCTCAGGGAGACGATAGTGGCCTCTTCGCGAAACCTCTTGCGCAGCCGAAACCAGCAGCTGCAGCTTCTAGCACCTCCTTTCCTGATTATCATCAGAAGCCGTACTACCCTCCGCCTAGGGGAAACTCAGCGGCTTCAAGCTCGAGCTCGAATAGCAATGCGCGACCTTCGGTGACCGAAGATAACTATCTCAAAATGCCTTCAGATAGTGGTGTGAACCGGTTTGCCTCTACGGCCTCCACATCGACCACGAGAGCAAGCCGAGGGTCACCCCCTCCGCCAGAGACACCTATCGTTGAGCCAGGCGTAATCCCAGGTGGAGGTATCGAGGCAAGATATGCGGCTGCTGGCATCTCTGGAACCGCAACGCTCAACAGCCTTCAGAGCCCTGCGGCGGCTCAACGATTAGCACAATATGGGCAACACCCGGCTACACAGCAGCCACCTCGTCCGTGGACGCCAACAGAATCTCCCGATCAACAACCACATGGACCTCCAACTGTATACCAGGGCGCGAACCCTGTTACTAGCCCTACAGCCGCGACGTTTAGTGCTCAAGCACCGCGCCCAGCGAACATCAACACCAACACGAACGCTAATACCAACTCTAACTCTGGTGGCGGGCCCGCTCTTCAGATTAGTGTTCTGGAACAAGATTTCCAGCGGATGCAGATGTCGCCGAGTCCTCCTCCAGCATATTCCAGCATCAATCCCAGCGGAGCCTCTTCGGCATATCCCAATGAGAAGCAACGGCCAGTTCAACCAAGCTCGAGCTCGACGCCAGCCCAAGTTACCCAGGCAGAGTCCCCGCCAAAGAAGCAAGCTGAAGTGGTAGCTGCTGGACTTGCATCTCCAGCGGCCTTGCAACATCCCGGACACCCTGCTTTTGCGAACGATCCAAGGCCCGAGTCCCAGCAAAATGGTCAACAGGCGCAAGTCGTCACGCATACTCCCTCGCCGTTCCAAGGGCAGGGTCCTACTTCACCGCCGCCGCTACCCGAGGGTTGGATCGCTCATCTTGACCAAAATTCAGGCCAATATTATTATATCCACCTAGCCACACAGGCTACGCAGTGGGAGTTCCCCAAGGGCCCTAATCCTATTCATCATGAGACTGCACCTCTGTCGCCCACAGCATCGACCTATGGCAACCCTCTCGGTTCGCCGATGTTTGGCAAGCAGAGCGCGATGGCGTCACCCATGTTCCCACCGCAAACACCTGGATATGCAGAAAGCATCATGAGTGTTGCGACAGCGACGCCAACCGCGGCCGGCTTTTCGGGGCCGCCTCCTGGTGCTGGTGTGGACATGTACAAGGTTCAACCAACGAACGGCGTATACTTTGGCCCCTATCTTAGGTATACGAACATGGACATTGAGAAAGGAATCTGGTTGGGAAGCATCCTCATAGTTACAGATGCACCTCAGCCGCCTACAATCCATATCCATCGTAGCGTTGATCTATCGCCAAATCCCCGCCAACTAATACCCCACTCTATTTATACACATCAAAGGTGGCAATTCTTCAAATATGATATCGATTTACAGATGGGTGAAGGCGGCACTGAGAGGTGGACTTATGCAGTGACATCGCACCTTGGCTGCACCAGATACGAGTTCGTGGTGGCAGGCCGAAGCGAGACGAATTGGCGTTTTATAGCACATTCAGGTAATGACTTCGCTGCGAGTACATCCCAAAACGAGCGTAGCAAGCTTGGCGGGCTTGGGTTCATGTGGAAAGATGTACTGCAAAAGAATGTGGATTGCGGTGGCTTTCACGTCCAGCTCGGATTGGGCGACCAGATCTATGGAGACCGGCTATGGAAAGAAGTACCGCTCCTAAAACAGTGGCTTGCAATGCCAGGCAAAGAGAACAGAAAGAATGCTAGTTGGACGGCGCGTCACGAGGAAGACGTATCGCACGCTTATTTTCACTTCTATACCAGTCACTTTGACCAACCGTTCCTTCGTGAGGCTTTTGCTCAGATTCCTCACGTCTGCCAGATCGACGATCATGATATGTGAGTTTATAACTGTCCACGCTGTAAGTTTCTTTCTGAGACAACACACTAATTGTATCACAGCTTTGACGGATATGGCTCCTACCCAGACTACATGCAAAACTCGCAGATGTTCAAGAATATCGGCCGGATAGCTGTGGACATGTACCTACTTTTCCAGCACCATACCACACTAGAGGTCCTCCGGAATGTTAGCCACGACCTGGACCTATTCACTGTTACAGGTCAAGGTTGGCACTTTGTCAAGTACCTCGGTCCCGCCGTGGTCGTAGTCGGCGTCGATCTGCGATCGGAGCGGACGCAGAACCGCGTGCTCGCAGGCCCGACGTACCAGGGCCTGTTCCCCAAGGTGGCCATGCTACCACCCAGTGTCCAACACTGTCTTTGGATGCTCTCAGTACCCATTATATACCCCCGCTTAGACACAGTGGAGAGTCTTGCCAACACCTTTGCAACGGGCAAGAAAGCCGTTAACACAACATACAACGTGCTGGGTAAAGTGACGAGCTCAGTGGCGGGTATTGTCGGAGGAAAGGAGATGGTTGCACAAGGATTCAGCCAAGTCAAGAAGGCAGTTGGAAAGTCCGGGCTTATGGGTAATGTTGTCAATCAGTTCGGCGATCTGGATATTGGCGAGATTCTAAAGGACATGTGGACACATGAAACGAAGGATCTTGAGCGGACGTACTTGATCCGCACGTTGCAAGGCATCTCGCATCAGAAAGGCTTACGTATGACGTTCTTGTCTGGAGGTATGTGAATATTCTCTCACCCCATCCCCTAACCCCTTTTCAAAACTCCTGCGACTAACATTCCTCCCTAGACGTCAACGCAGCAGGCGCAGGCCTAGTGCACGACCCGGCGCACCCGAGCGACCACAAAACCATGTACCAGATCATCACATCACCAATCGTGGCCGCGCCAGCAGCGCAGTACATCCTCAAGATGCTGCACAACAACCGCACGCACTACATCCCGGCCAACGGCCAGCGGTCCAACAGCAACGAGATCAGCGACACCAAGGAGGACATGATGGAGATCTTCCACACCGACGCCAGCGGGTCGCCCAGAGAGCTGAAGAAGCTCATGGGCAGAAGGAATTACGTGGCCATCCTGGCGTACGACCCAGACGCCGTGCCCGCGACGCCATACGGCCCGAACCCGCAGGCCCAGCAGCAGAACGGTGGCCTGAATCGGCTGAGCCTGGCGGTGGATTTCGTGGTCCAGGGCGATGGCGCGTTCACGGTGCCGACGAAGTACGGGCCGGTTATTGTGCCGCATCTTGAGTTTGGGCGGTGAGAGAGATATGGTTAGGTTAATGCCTTTGAGTGAAGGGAGAAGGCGTATATTTGACGATGATGTTGGTTCACGATCACGACGGCATGAGAGCGAGTAGAGAGCGCGTAATGACATTGTAATCGGAATGTTATATATGCAGAGCGAAGCGAAGCAGGCCGGAACGTACGATTTAGTGCTTAACTTATCGAGTACCCTTAGGTAGTTATGCCTAAATGAAATTAAAGTTACAAATTAATCGGCTTACTCAATATGTGTTGATTTTCATAGTCACTCAGACACGTCGAGTGTAGCATCATAATATATCCTAAGATAGGTACCTATACTTCGATGATTCTTTTTATTTTCGGGTTGAAGGTATTTTAGAGGCAGATATACGAAGGCAGACGTTGATGACTCTAACTAATTAGGCGCAGAAGCGCGTTCTATCCCCGAGTCTTGCTTCTCTCTTTTTTGTTTAAAGTCCATTGATGCGCAAATGCAACACCATCTAGTCAGATCTAGCGTATAACCCACAACATGAGCTCTCTCTCTTTTTCTTTCATCGTCTTATACACCCACCCCCCTTTTTTCTCATATCTCATCTCATCTCAAGGGCTCACAGATCGAAGGTCTCCTTGATCTGCCTCAGGCAGTCGTCGGGGCCCTTGACGGAGTGGCCGATGGTGCGCGGGTCGACGTAGATCTCGTAGTCGTTGCCGCCCTTGTCGGTCTTGTCGCCGAAGAAGTGGATCGTCGTGTAGTGGATGCCGCCCGGCTTCTTGGCTTCCTCCTCCAGGTGCTTCAGGCAGTACGTCTTGTCCCAGCCCGTGGGGAACACGTCGAAGGAGATCTGGCCGCCGATCGAGAAGCTGTGTTGTTTGTTTGACGGTGTTAGCTGGTATTTGCTTCGCTTTCTATGGGATTTAGGTTTGAGAGGGGAAAGGGGGGGGGGGGGGGGGGGGGGGGGAAAGGGTTTTGTGGTTTTGGGGGGTTCCCAAACGCAACCAAAAAAAATAAAAACCAACAACAAAGCAACCCAACACACGGCCAC